>CM076993.1:117712626-118316532 GCA_039090855.1 Macrothele yani
ATAGACTTTCGTCTAGAGGGAACAAAGGTGAATTGCGTTTTCTACGTTATTTCTACTCCTAAAGCTCCGATTTGAAAAAAAAATCCTGTATCGCAAACAAGACCTGATGGAAAATATTTTTCACATAATTTCTAATGTTTGGTAAGGAATGGTTTGGCCACCAGTTGTCATAAGTGTTAATTTCTGTTTCTGAAGTATTTGTAGCAGAACCTGGGCTCCTGAAAACTCGACTAATTTTTTTCTTGGACCGATACCGCTCATATGGATAAACCTTTTGAGAATGCTTTCTCCCTTAAAAAATGCATGGTTTTCCCACAAAGGGACGTATAGTCACATCTTATGTTTGTCGATATCTCTGTTTCTAATAGTTCGTAAGCTAACGATTCCGTTTACAGCAATATCTGAGGGATTAAAAACCCGATTGAAAATCTTCGTTCTTTCGTCAGATCTATTGGTTTCCATACCAGTTCCATTGACTTTGAAAAGCTTTGATAAATTTAATTTGCATCAGAACGGATTCAAAAGACGTGCTTATTACACCCGAAAATTCGGTGTCATCTTTCTTGTTTTTTTTTATTGGAGGTTTAACGACCACCGTGAGCAACTATTTGGGCTATAAGCAGTCGCTTGTCCGTAATTTAGGGCCACTGGTTCCATGGCAGGGAGAGAGCCAGCGCTGTAAGACACACACAACATCCATGCCTCACCGGGATTCGAACCCGGACCCATCTCGAACGAACGATCAGAAGCCAGCACTTAAACCACTGCGCCACCGGGTCGGCGACACGGGTTTGATTCCCGCTGCAGGACGACGAAAGTTTCCATTTTTCGGATATTATCTGACTTACCATTCACGTCATATTTACACCAATAAACGGATTCACAACTACAAAATTTGTACTGACCCAGGTATTCATTTTCATGTAGAACTTAACGTACGCACAGGGAGATTTAGACTCGATCCCGCCTACAGCTATATAGCCTTTTTGCGAGAGTACAGAAACGGAAGAGAGGAATGAGAAATGGAGTAGAGAAAGGAATTAGAGCAAGTCTAGCTACTTTGACATAACAATTTGTAGGTCAGAATGAGCACGGTAGATGGCGCCACTATACAAGCCAGTGGAATGCACAGTGGTGGGCGGAGAGAAATGGGAGGAGGAATTGATACCTTTATATGGGACCACTGGGTCAGTACCAGGGGGCGGCTGTCGGCTTTATGTGCTCGTCCGAAGCAAGGCGGATATACAGCGCTTGTTAACAAATGTCACCACCTAGGATCGATCCTAGGTCCTCTCCATTAGTAGTCACATTCGTTGACCACTAAGTGCCGCCTTAGCGGCGCGGTGATATAAGCAATGGCTTCTGATCGTTTGTCAGAAATGGGTCCGGGTTCAAATCCCGGTGAGGCATGGAAGTTATGCTTGTCTTATGGAGCTGGCTCTCTCTCTCTTCCCTGGAGTCAGTGGCCCTAAATTAGAGACGGGCGACTGCTTATAGTGTGGTCATTAAACCTCCAATCAAAAAAGAAAAAAACACACTAAGCCATACGCGGCTTCTATGACAACTTTCCATGTGCTTCCTGTTTTTATATCACCTGCAAGACAGCCACGAGGATGCGTCAGGCACAAATCATTAGCATGTTCGCTGCGATTGTAATAATTTGCCCTTCACGTGACCTACCCATCCTGCGAATTTCGGTCTGGTAACATGTTTTTCCCGGTTAAAAACAAGCAGCGTTGTGTACAGGGTGTATTATAAATTAGTTGCGCAAAAAGAAAGCTTTATTGTGCATCGTTATAAGGATGCATATGATTCTAAGTACTAATAATACATAGTAAAACACAACACGTTTACCTTTTTTTTCACAAATACTCGATGTGGCTTCCTCTGGTTACTCTGCAAATATCCCATTTATAAATCAGTTCTTCCCACATTGCTGTCAGCATGTCGGCATTGATCAATGTGAGTGCAGCAGTGATTCTTAATTTCAGTTCAAGAAGGGACTTTAGAAGCGGCGGAAGGTAAACCTGATCTTTAACAAAATCCCATTAACGGAAATCAAGGGGCGTTAAGTCCGGTGATCGGGGGGCCGTGGAATTCGGCCGCCGCGACCAATCCCAACTGAGACTTCAGCATCGAGTTCAGAAGTGAGTCCTTGCGGTAGTAAAGAGGTGCCCCGTGTTGCAAGTAAACGTAACCTCCTTCCATTGTTTCTCTTGAGGATTGGCATTAGGTAAATCTGAAGCACGTCCAGGTATGTGATTCCGGAAGAAGCATGTCCAGGTAAAAATGGGCCAAAAACGAAAGCACAACTCATGGCACAAAAGTTTACCTTGGAACTGTCCATTTCATGTTCCAAGATGGTATGGGTATTTTCTGATCCCCATAACCTTACATCGTGTCTGTTCACTGTACCATTTAAGTGAATGGCGCCTTGTCACTGAACACCAATTTCGACAAGAACTCATCATCAGCTTCCATGCGATTTCACATCTAGCTGCAATTCATAATGCCTAAATTTCAGACGTTTCCGTAGGATTTTTGTAGCTGTTGATGGAACTCCAAACTCCAGACTTGCTCGTACCATCGATTTACGGAGCTTCGCAGAAATGCTGCTCGTACTGAATCCACCGTCTCCTCGGGAACTCCAGGGTCTGCCTTAGCCACTGTTCCTACGAACCACACATCCAGTCTCGGTAAATAGTTTGTACCATACTACAATCGTGTCCCTTTTCGATTCAGTTTTCGCGTATTCTCAGGGAAAATGTCGTTGCACTTGTGTTGCTGAATACGTCTCGTGAAAGCACAGGCATCATTTCGCTCTTTTTCGCGCCGCTGAAAAATCGCCATCATACCGGGAAAAATGAAACAATAGTGACGGGAGCAATCGCACGTTCTCTGCTGGTTATACGTGACCTTGCATGACTCAGCGCCATCTGTTAACAAGAAAGGACCACAAAAGGTAAACTTGAAGAAATTTTTTATTTCCGTGCTATATCATCATCATCATTGTCAACCATTATCAATCCACTGCTGGACGAAGGTCTCCCCAAGTTTCCTCCACAACGGTCTGTCTTGTGCCAGTCTCCTCCATGTCACCCCTGCATACTTTCGAATTTCATCCACCCGTCTCCCATGTGGTCTTCTTCTGGGTCTTTTCCTGTCCCTTGGAATCCAATCTAAAATTTCAGCTGTCCATCGATGATCTGTCCTTCTGGCAGTATGTCCAGCCCATTGCCATTTCAGGGATTTAACTCTGATCATGATGTCTTCCACTCTTGTCATTTTTCGGATCCACGAGTTCCTCTTCTTATCTCTCCTGGTTACACCAAGCATGCACCTCTCCATGCTGCTTTGAGTTGTCTGCAGCCTTTGTATGTCTCTTTTAGTTAAGGTCCACGTCTCCGCACCATACGTAAGCACTGGAAGGATGCATTGATCAAACACTTTTCTTTTAAGACGTAATGGCATATTGCTCTTGAAAATTATGCTGTTTCTTCCAAAAGCTCTCCAGGCAAGTTTTGTACGCCGATTAATTTCTTCATCAATGTGACCCTCACTTGATATCTGCTGTCCAAGATAAACGTACGTGTCTCTTATCTCCAGCTTTTCTCCATCAATCGATAAATCTTCATTTCTTGTAAAAGCATTGAACATCACTTTTGTCTTCTGAAAGTTCATTTTTAATCCCACTTCTTTACTCTTGTCAGCAAGTTCCTGGATCATACTCTGCAGCTCTGATGGGGTAGTTGCAAAAATGACTACGTCATCAGCAAAACGAAGGTGGGTTAGATAATCTCCATTAATCTTTATCCCCTTGTTTTCCCAGCTCAGCGACTGAAAAACACCCTCCAATGTAGCATTAAAGAGCTTCGGAGATATGGTGTCACCTTGTCTCACTCCCTTTCCAATTTTTACGTGTGTTGTATTTTCAAACAGCCTAATCTTTGCACTTGCATTTTCATAGATGTTATTAATAATATTAATGTATGCATCTTCAATACCGCAGGTTTTCAGAGCCATTGTAACTGCTGATGGTTTCACCGAATCAAAGGCTTTTTCATAATCGATAAAAGCCATGCACAATGGAAGTTCATATTCCCTCGCTCTTTCAATTGGTTCTCTCAGCACGTGGATATGATCTATTGTGCTGTAGCCACTCCTGAATCCAGCTTGTTCTCTCGGTTGAGCCATGTCCAGTGTTACCTTCAAGCGGTGTGAAAGAACTTTAGTGAAGATTTTATAAACTACTGATAGGAGGCTGATAGGTCTGTAGTTTCCGAGATCCTCAATGTCACCTTTCTTATGTAGCAGGATCATTGTGGCGGTGTTCCAATCCTCAGGAATCTTTCCTTCATTAAGGCATCGAGTGAAAATTTGGGCGAGTACTGTTTCGATTTCTCCACTTGCTTCTTGTATGATGTCTACAGTAATTCCATCTTCTCCTGGAGCTTTTCCTCGCTTCATGTTCTTGATTGCATGTGCAACTTCTGCTGGAAGGACTGGAGGAACTCTGGTACTGGTACCTTTCATGATGTCTGGAGTACATGTATCATCCCTTTCATATAATTTGGAGTAGAAATCTTTCACTCTTGTCAAAATTTCGCCTCTATTTCTTGTTACAGAACCATCTTCTTTTCTCAGTGCCATAATCTGTTTTCTTCCCTTACTGAGATGTCCCTTTGCTATCTTTAGGCTTTGGTTGTTTTCAATTGCTTTCCTCACTAGTTCACAGTTGAATTTCCTTACGTCTTCAGTGATACTTTTTCTTACTGTCTTGCATAGCTCTATATATTCCACTTTGGAAGTCACATCTTCTTTAGTTGTCCTCATCTCTCTTCTTTTTTGCATCAACATTTTGGTTTTTCCTGATAATTTGTTCACATGCAACTTGTTCTTAGACCCAGCTAATTTTGTTGCTGTTTCCATAAGAGCTTTGGTTACTTTTCTGTTAACTTCAGAAATGTCCACTTCTTCCGATGTTAGGCCTTCTAAAGCAGAGAACCTGTTCTTCAGTTCTAACTTGAAGGTATTATGGTGTTTTTTAAGGTTGGTTATGTCAATAGATTTTGTTTGTTCTATGAGCTTGCCACGTTCAAGTTTAGTGTTGAGGTGCATCTTACATCTCACCAATCTATGGTCACTACCTGTGTTGAACTTGTTTAGCACACTGCAGTCTTCTATGACGAATTTTTTGTTACACATAATAAAATCAATTTCACTTGTCGTCCCATTTGGATGTCTCCATGTCCATTTCCTGTGTGGCTTTTTCTTGAAAAAGGAGTTCAAGATGAAAAACCCTTCTGCCTCTGCAAACTCAACGAGAGTATTTCCACGCTGGTTTCTGTTGCCATGACCGAATTTACCTACCGAAGTTTCATTCTGTTGCCGTTGCCCTATTTTTGCATTGAAATCTCCCATAATTATTTTCAAGTGCTGCTTACCTTTATTATTTAGATGACAAATTTCCTCATAAAATTCTTCAATTTCTTCTTCAGGATGACTTGTGGTGGGTGCATAAGTTTGAATAATCTGAGCCTGGTATCTTTTCGAGAGTTGGATAACAAGTCGTGCAGCTCTGTCAGAGGAACTTT
Organism: Macrothele yani; assembly: GCA_039090855.1. NCBI lineage: Eukaryota > Metazoa > Arthropoda > Arachnida > Araneae > Macrothelidae > Macrothele > Macrothele yani. Next base: position 117,718,221 of record CM076993.1, read on the forward strand.
CAACTTCTACAACTTTATCCTTCAGTTTCTTGTTTATTATAAATCCAACACCACTAGTTCTGCCACTATCTGTCCCACGATAGTAGAAGAGATGTCCACTTTTCAGTTCGATGAGATCTTCTCCTTTTCTCCTTACCTCACTTAGCCCCACGATGTCCCACTTGATCCTTTGTAGTTCCTCTTCCAATTCAAGAAGCCTTGAATCAGAAGATAGGGAGCGTCCATTGTAAGTAGCCAAGGTCAGCATCAGATGGCAGCCTAGTCCGGTCCTCCGGGGATTCTTAGCACCCTCTGCCTTCATGTCGCACTGGCCGCTGCCTTGGCCAGGTACATTCCAGCTGCCGGAGACTGAGGGCCAAGATTTAAGTTGTGGAATCATTTTGGAGGGGTTTGGCCATAACTCACCACGCTGGCCAAGCGGGTTGGTGAGTGTGGGATAGCATTTCCTCTGATCCCGATGGTATAGTTATACCGCTATGGGCGGTCGTCAGAGCCCCTTTAGTGGGAACAGGATGCACCACGAGAAGGCGGGGTTGACATTTGTCAAGGAGAGGCTGTGATGTTACGCATCACCTGACCTTACATCCCTTCCGTGCTATATATCGATAACTAAATTAAAAGCCATACGTAATTTCCAATTTTTAAAAAAAATGGTTTGGCCACCAGGTGGCGTAAGTCTTAATTTACGCTTCTGATGTGTTAGCAGCAAAATATGAGCTTCTAAAATCTCGATTGAAAAAAAAGTAGTTTGTTGACCGACCTTATAGGAACATTGTCTTCTCAAAATAATGCATTGTTTCTACGCCATAGGGCGTTATTTATGTCAATATCTCTACTTCTAGGAGTCCGATTTGAAAAATTCCTTTTTTGTTGGATAGTGTTTAAGGTGCGAAATGTTTTTCCTATAAATTCAAAATTTTTAAGTAAATCATAGACTTTCCGCTAGGGGTCACAAAGGTAAATACAGCGTTTTCTGCGCTATTACTGCTTCTAAAACTCCGATTTGAAAACTTCTTCCTGTATCTCATACAAGACCTTATGGAAAACATTTTTCTCATAATTTCTAATGTTTGGTAAAGAATGATTTGGCCACCAGGGGGAAAGAGTGTTAATTTCTGCATCTGATGTATTTGTAGCAAAATCTGGGCTCCTGAAAACTCGACTAATACTTTTTTTTCCTTGGACCGATATCGCTCATATGGGTAAACCTTTTGAAAATACTTTCTTCCTAAAATAATGCATGGTTTTCCCACCAGGGAAAGTATTTCTTCTTTATTTGAAGGTTTAACGACCACCGTGAGCAACTCAATGGGCTATAAGCAGTCGCCCGTCCCTAATTTAGGGCAACTGGCTCCAGGGAAGGGAGAGGGCCAGTGCCGTAAGACAAACACAACATCCATGCCTCACCGGGATTCGAACCAGACCCCTGTCGGACGAATAATCAGAAGCCATCGCTTAGACCACTGCGCCACCGGTGCGGCCCAGGGGACGTAAAGTCACATCTTATTTTTGTAGATATCTCTGTTTCTAAGAGACCGATTTGAAAAATTCTTTCGGTGTTGAAGAGCCTTTCCGGTGCGAAATGTTTCTTATAAAAATTCATGTTTTTCTTAACGCACAAGTCTGCAACCAGAGGGCATAAGCTCACGATTCCGTTTACAGCAATATCTGAAAGATTAAAAACCCGATTGAAAAACTTTTTTCTTCCGTCAGATACTATTGTTTTCTATACCTGTTCCATTGACTTTGAATAGTTTCGATAAATTTAATTTCCGTCAGAACGGATTCAAAAGACCTGCTCATTGCACCAGAAAATTCGGTGTCATCTTTCTTGTTGTAATGTAAAAAGGACTTTATGGACACCATGTATATCCATACGCCAACAAATCAGATTACTAGTAAAGTTGTACTATGATCTGAGCGGCTTTGATCGTGTACACAATGTCGGTGCAAGACGGATCTTTCTATCACCCAAGTGGTAAGAACTCTACGGTTACCTAGGGCAACCGTATTGTCCAGTGAGTATAACATCGACGGACGTACCAGGGCTCAGACGACAAACCGTGGCCGACAAACGCCATTGATGACCGGGGTCTCCATTGACTATCCAGGCTGGTACAGACCGACAGCTTGGCAACGGCGGCGCAAATCACAGTCAGGTTAAATGTCGGAGGCTCAAGCAGTGTCAACGAGCGAACGGTATGGTGAACGCTGAATATCCACCGCTACAGGAGCAGACATTCTACTCGTATGCCACTGTTGAACCAAAGAATATCTAACCCTTAAAGAAGGTCAACTCTCATAGAGATAACGTAAAACAGGCGGAAACAGCGCCACCCCATCTTAAGAGATAATATGCTCTGCGGGAAAGTTAACATTCAGGAGCAAAACACGTTAGGGGGAACTATGGCAGTGAAGCTTTTCTTTGATCCACGATGGTTTCCTTCGATCTGATGCCTATTTGCCTGCTTAAAGCAGTTTTTTGTTGTTGTTTTCTGATATCCCGCCCATCCCTTATTTTTGAGACAAAAATATGCAATAACATTAGTCACCATCATCATCATTGTCATGGTCAACCATTATCAATCTACTACTGGACGAAGGTCTCTCCATGCCTCTTCCACAACGGTCTGTCTTGTGCCAGTCTCCTCCATGTTACTCCCGCATACTTTCAAATTTTATCCACCCATCTCCCATGTGGTCTTCTTCTGGGCCTTTTCCTGTCCCTTGGAATCCAGTCTAAAATTTCTGTCCTTCTGACAATATGTCCAGCCCATTGTCATTTCAGGGATTTTACTCTGATCATGATGTCTTCCACATTTGTCATTTTTCTGATCCACGAGTTCCTCTTCTTATTCTCCTGGTTACACAAAGCATGCACCTCTCCATGCTTCTTTGAGTTGTCTGCAGCCTCTGTATGTCGCTTTTAGTTAAGGTACAAGTCTCTGCACCATACGTAAGAACTGGAATGATGCATTGATCAAACACTTCAATTTCAGCCAAATATTACAGTTAGGCTTAAGGATCAGTACAAAATGCAGACATTCCCTAGTATTTGGAATTACTGAAAATATTTCTGAAAAACAAACAAAAGCCTTAACTAACCCGGTTGGCGTAACAAAACTAACATATCCGATTTGCGAAGTGATTATGCTACCGAGAAGGTTACAATCACGTGCTGTGAGTCTAAGTAGCTCGGCTGATGGCTGACTGTTCTTTACCCAAAGAATTGAAGTCAACAGAAGTACGCATGCGCAGTCTATTCCGGCATCAGCCGATCAGTCTGTATGTTGGCTTCTGTGCATTGATGTTTTCCCTGAAGATATGGCTGCGCTAGTTAAGTTTCGCTGAGCCTTAACTTCTTCTCGTTACATATTCATTGGTTGAAAACACTTCATCGGAAATTGCGCCTTCTCTGGTGCCAAGAACGTCTAAACTGGAAATCTGCAGAGTGGCGCCGCGTCGTGTGGTCAGATGAATCGCGTTTTCAAGACTACCGGGGTCACGGGAGCGTGTGGGTGTGGTGTCGACACGACAGCATGATACCATGGCCCCGTCATACGAGGTCGGCTCGGATCAAGACTGTGGTGTCTCTGCAATGGTTTTGGGAGCCTTCTCATGTGACACATTAAGTCCCAAAGTATGTCTTGAGATGTGCATAACCGCTGGGCGGCAACACATAAACTGAAGTGCCAGAAAAACTGATACAGACGAGCTTATGCAAAATACATAGCAACGTCACCTATATACGAACTCGGTTGCGTCCGCCAGTGCGTATATATAGCGATAGACATCCTTGCCAGCTGTCAAAGCTGTTTTCGGCATGAGAATGAGAAGTAGTAACGATTTAGGCGATTTTAAACGCGGTGTCATAGTTGGCGCTCGTGTGATGGGCCATAGTATTTCGGAGGTAGAAACGAAGTTCGGATTTTCACGGACGTCCACTGCAATGGTGTACCGTGACTACAAGAATTCCGGCAAAACCTCCAACCTACGATACCAGTGTGGCCGTAAAAAGACATTGGGTGAACATGACCATCGTCGTCTGTCAAGAATTGTTTCACGCGATAGACGTGCAACACTCTCGCAGGTATCATCGGAATTCAATGCTGGAGCCTCAAGAAGCATCAGCGTCTGGACTGAGCAAAGTACCCTGCACGATATGGGCTTTGGCAGCCGACGCCCAACTCGAGTCCCCTTGATGGGTGCACGACACAGAGCTATGCGCCTCGCTTGGGCACGGCAACACCGCCATTGGACACTTGATGACTGAAAACAAGTAGCCTGGTTCGGCGAATCGCGTTTCCAACTATATCGGGCAGATGGAAGGATTCGTGTGTGGCGCAAAACCCCATGAAGCTATGGATCCCGCATGTCAACAGGGAACTGTACCGGCTGGTGGTGGGGTCCGTAATAGTATGCGGTGTGTTGAGCTGGAATTCACTGGGACCCCTGGTACTTCTACAAACGTCTGTGACCAGCCAACGCTATGTGCGCATCCTTTCTGACGAGTTACAACCATTCATGTCCTGCATTCATGCTGTGTTGGGCCCGTTCCAACAGGACAATGCACCTCCACACCAGTGTCGGGACGCCACATTAGGGTTAGAGGAGCATTCATCTGAGTTTGGGGTGTTGCCATTCCCATTAAAGTCCCTAGATCCGAACGTGATAGAACACATTTGGGATGCCATACAACGCGCTGTCGAACACAGGAATCCGAGACCTCGGAACACACCCAAATTGTGGAACGATGTGTAGGAAGTATGGTGTGCATTGCCTTCAGCATATTTCCAGAAGCTAGTGGAGTCCACGCCCAGTCGTATTTCTGCAGTCCTGCGCTCCCGTGGGGGGCCTACCAACTATTAGACTGGTGTACCAGTTTTCCTGGCACTTCAAGTGTATGCTGGCTGATCCCCTACATGCTTTTATAGCCTTCACGCATCCTGTGACAGATGGTCTGTTTCAGCATGACAATACGCCGCCCCACCATGCCACAGCCAATCAGACATGGTTTATGAAACACCCATGTAAGTTCGGAACCATCCAATGGCCCACAAGTCCCTTGGATTTAAACCCCGTGAAAGCTCTTTGAGACGCCGTTGAGCGGAACACCAGATTCATGGATCCTGGACCGACGTCTTTGGAGGAGTTGTGGAACAACCATGGCTGGAATTACTTCCGCAAACCCTCCGGTACAGGCTGTTATTCGGGGTGTAATACTACCTGGGCGTGAACAGGTTTCTGAGCATTTGTGACAGGTGTATGGTTGAGCGTGATGTATGCAGTCGTGCATTTTGAAAACACACCAGAAGTTGGCAACAATGAAAGGTGGCACTTACATGATGCCTTCAGCTACGTGTGGTTGACGATAAATGGAAGTTGTGTTTGTTTAGTACGTGTTAAACATGGATGATCAAAAGTTTCATTTTCGGCATGTGATGCTATTCCTCTATAACAAGTTAGTAAAATCATGCAATGCATTGATTATGATACGGTTTCCAACATACCAGAAATTATTACTCAAGTTATGAGGAGAATGGCTGTGGAATAAATCTCGCTCCTGTGTCCTGACCTTTGACCCCATTTCCATGATATTCATAAGAACCGGTTCAGTACACCTCAAGAATAACATACTAAAGTTTTGTCGCAATAGAAGCAGTTTTACGCAAGTTATGAGAATAATGGCTGTGGAATAAATCTGGCTTTTCTGCAATGACCTTTTACCACATTTCCTTGATATTCAACAGAACCAGTTCGCTATACCTCCGAAGCAACATGATAACGTTTTGTCGCAATCGAAACATTTTTTGGTAAGTTATGATCCACAAGGGCAATGGAATGGATCCCACTCCAGTGTCCTGACCTTTAACCCCATTTCGCCCATTTTCAATAGGGTTCGTCCCCAGTGGCTCCCTAACACATACTAAAATTTCATCGAAATCGAACCATTTTTACGCAAGTTATGATGCATAAGGGCAATGGACTAAATCCCGCTCTTATGCCCTGACTGACCTTTGACCCCAATTTGCCAGTTTTCAATAGGGTTCGTGCCCAGGTAGTTCCCTACCACATACTGAAATTTCATCAAAATCGAACCATATTTACACATGTTATGACGCATAAGGGCAATTGAATGGATCCCGCTGTTATGGCGCGACCTTTGACCCCACTTCACCCATTTTCAATAGGGTTCGTCCCCTGGTATTCCCCTACCACATGCTATAATTTCATCGAAATCGAACCATTTTTACGTGAGTTATCGTGCCTACAGACGGACGGAAAAAGCTGGAGCATATACGCTTCTTCAACCTACGGTTGGAAAGCGTAAAAAAGGGTAACAGCGTTGCAACGACGTGTAAAAACATTTGTGAAATGTATGAAGAGATTGCTAGTAGTGCATCAACGGTCTGGAAGTGGTTTGTGAAGTTCAAAGCCGATTTCCGTTCAGACGACGGGGATCGATGCGGAAGACTTTCAGCAGTGGACGACGATCTCATAAAGGCAGAAATTGAGTGCCACCCAAAATTAGCGACTCGGGAACTAGAGACTGTGAAAATGCCGAAAAGTACTGTTCATGAACATTTAGTGAAGCTGGGATACACTTCTCGTTAATATGTTTGGGTCCCACACAAGATGTCAGAGGAAAGCTGCATGGACCGGTATTCCATATGCTATATGCTCCTACAACGCAACAATAGGGACCCAATGATAAATTTCGCACGATAACTGTACAAATACTAGATATATGCTGTCTCACGTGCGATCAACATAAACCACGTCTCCAACTGCAAATTAAAACACATTTATTTACAATCAAAAACACTATTTTAAAAAATACAAAGGCATTTACTTTCAGGGCTCCCATGTCCCCCATCATCAGGCCCAAGTGCCACAAAGCATGAGGAGCCATCTCATATATATACAGCCAGAAAGTATTCCCGTCACTCCTGTGTTGCCAACATTAGAACACAAACTCTAATGTTAAATAAATAATTATACAAGTCAAAGGTAGTTCTAGATTTCACTCTCTATGGAAGAGGGAGTCACCGACCGTCTCCATGGGTTTGGTATATAAGTAGGCGTGTCAATATTACAACAAGTGTTACCATATGAAATGATATGCAAACTTTCGGACAGAAATATTGTACTTCTGGTTACATTTGAACAGATAATTTTTGCGTTATCCCAGTCAGGGGAGTAACTTCCCTGTCCAACTGCAGTAGTAAGTGCTGTGTTAATAGTCCCCGTTCGTAGTGCATATTTATGTTCACTCAATCTTTTATCCAATGTCCGAAATGTAGAACCTATATAGAATTTATTATCAGTATTAGGGTCTTCATGTATAAGTGGAATACTATAAACACCTGGTTTACAAAAATTTGAAACCTTACCACGGTCATTCCTAATTAGTGATAATATATTTCGAGTGCAGACACCAAATTTTAGAGCATGTTTCCGGCATGCCTTTTTGAGGGTTAAAACAATTGGGGGAAAGGGAAATTCCACCTTGCCAACATACCTAAATGTCCCGAAATCCGTAGACAACGTCGTGAGTCTCAAATCCGTGAAGTCTCTCAACCATTTATAGGAATCGTGCTCTGCGAATCCAAAAGACCGAGCCAAAGCCTTAGTAGTAGAAAGTTCCATTTTTGAAACGATTTGTGATAAGAGATAAAAAATCGATAGTCTATAAAAAAGAGATACTGAGGTCACACTGCCGAACCACGCAAACAAACACTGAAGCCAGATGTTCATGGACGCAAGGTTATGCTTTCTGTTTGGTGGGATTGGAAATACACCAACACAATCAGACGATCAATTTGGATGTGTACTGCAGTCCGTTGTAACAATAGAACCAAAATCTGCAATAGAAGAGTCAAGAACTTTTGAACAGAAAAGGTGTGTTCCAGCAAGACAACGCGCGGCCGCATCTTTCGTTGGTCACCCACAGAAAATAGCAGGCAATTGGCTGGAATGTCTCACACCAGCCCTGCGACTTCCATTTGTTTCGATCTCTGCAAAATTATTTAAGTGGAAATTCTTTAAATGGCATTGCGATGTCGGACATTACTGCCCAGCGATGTCGGGTTTCAGGAGTCAATTCTTCCTTTGAACTTTACTCGGAATAGTTCTTTCCTCGGAAAAATTGAGAAACGCAGTATCATCATTTATACCTTTCATTTCAGAACATCATAATTCAGTATTTGTTGGATGTTAATCGGGAATTTAATTCATTGCTTTAAGACTGGCCTGAGAAACGCTGGTAAATAGGAGAAATTGAGAAACGTAGTATATCAACATTTATACCTTTCATTTCAGGACATCAGGATTCAGTATTTGTTCGATGTTAATCGGGAATTTAATTCATTGTTTAAGACTGGCCTGAGAAACGCTGGTAAATAGGAGAAATTGAGAAACGTAGTATATCAACATTTATACCTTTCATTTCAGAACATCAGGATTCAGTATTTGTTCGATGTTAATCGGGAATTTAATTCATTGTTTAAGACTGGCCTGAGAAACGCTGGTAAATAGCAGAAATTGAGAAACGTAGTATATCAACATTTATACCTTTCATTTCAGGACATCAGGATTCAGTATTTGTTCGATGTTAATCGGGAATTTGATTCATTGTTTAAGACTGGCCTGAGAAACGCTGGTAAATAGCAGAAATTGAGAAACGTAGTATAGCAACATTTATACCTTTCATTTCAGGACATCAGGATTCAGTATTTGTTGGATGTTAATCGGGAATTTAATTCATTGCTTTAAGACTGGCCTGAGAAACGCTGGTAAATAGGAGAAATTGAGAAACGTAGTATATCAACATTTATACCTTTCATTTCAGGACATCAGGATTCAGTATTTGTTCGATGTTAATCGGGAATTTAATTCATTGTTTAAGACTGGCCTGAGAAACGCTGGTAAATAGGAGAAATTGAGAAACGTAGTATAGCAACATTTATACCTTTCATTTCAGAACATCAGGATTCAGTATTTGTTCGATGTTAATCGGGAATTTAATTCATTGTTTAAGACTGGCCTGAGAAACGCTGGTAAATAGCAGAAATTGAGAAACGTAGTATATCAACATTTATACCTTTCATTTCAGGACATCAGGATTCAGTATTTGTTCGATGTTAATCGGGAATTTGATTCATTGTTTAAGACTGGCCTGAGAAACGCTGGTAAATAGGAGAAATTGAGAAACGTAGTATAGCAACATTTATACCTTTCATTTCAGGACATCAGGATTCAGTATTTGTTGGATGTTAATCGGGAATTTAATTCATTGTTTAAGACTGGCCTGAGAAACGCTGGTAAATAGGAGAAATTGAGAAACGTAGTATAGCAACATTTATACCTTTCATTTCAGGACATCAGGATTCAGTATTTGTTGGATGTTAATCGGGAATTTAATTCATTGTTTAAGACTGGCCTGAGAAACGCTGGTAAATAGCAGAAATTGAGAAACGTAGTATATCAACATTTATACCTTTCATTTCAGAACATCAGGATTCAGTATTTGTTCGATGTTAATCGGGAATTTAATTCATTGTTTAAGACTGGCCTGAGAAACGCTGGTAAATAGGAGAAATTGAGAAACGTAGTATAGCAACATTTATACCTTTCATTTCAGGACATCAGGATTCAGTATTTGTTGGATGTTAATCGGGAATTTAATTCATTGTTTAAGACTGGCCTGAGAAACGCTGGTAAATAGGAGAAATTGAGAAACGTAGTATAGCAACATTTATACCTTTCATTTCAGGACATCAGGATTCAGTATTTGTTGGATGTTAATCGGGAATTTAATTCATTGTTTAAGACTGGCCTGAGAAACGCTGGTAAATAGCAGAAATTGAGAAACGTAGTATATCAACATTTATACCTTTCATTTCAGAACATCAGGATTCAGTATTTGTTGGATGTTAATCGGGAATTTGATTCATTGTTTAAGACTGGCCTGAGAAACGCTGGTAAATAGCAGAAATTGAGAAACGCAGTATCATCATTTATACCTTTCATTGCAGGACATCAGGATTCAGTATTTGTTCGATGTTAATCGGGAATTTAATTCATTGTTTAAGACTGGCCTGAGAAACGCTGGTAAATAGCAGAAATTGAGAAACGTAGTATATCAACATTTATATCTTTCATTTCAGAACATCAGGATTCAGTATTTGTTCGATGTTAATCGGGAATTTGATTCATTGTTTAAGATTGGCCTGAAAAACGCTGGTAAATAACCGTCTAAACACGATACACTAATTAAAGTCACGTTGATATAAAAACTTTAATTGCAGATAAATACATTAAATCCTTGTTGACTGTAATTAAAGTTTTTATCGTATCGAGACTTCTGTTAGTCGATCGTGTTTAGACTGTTTTTTACCAGCGTTTTTCAGGACATTTTAGCACGAGTCATGTATTCTTCCGGGTTTAAGGTTGGTTTTAGATAAAGTTACTTGTGTTAAGAACCCAGCTTTTTCTTCTTGATCTCCGATGTTGGAGACTCATTAATTTGAGAATATGGTGGATCCCAATCTCGTTGTTGACTTGCTTAAAATTGTAAATATTTTTATGATGATTAAGATTTAAATTTTAAGGAATTGTCCGATTTTTAGAATTGGATGTTTATTTGTGTGATATACAAAAAGGGATTGCGTAGATATTTTTATCATGTTTGATTTGAGTGACGATTGCGATCGCTGGAAGAAGTAGATTCACTGATTGTCTTAGTTGTTTTCACTCTTGTTTGTGATGTATCTTGTATTTCGTTGCATTGTATAGTTATTGTGTTTGTAATGATTGTATATATTTTTCTTCTTGTTGGGGCAAAGCCCACTCTCTACGGGAAAATTTAGCCGAACAGAAGTGATTGAACTTATTCTTATTTTTGGATTACCATTCGTACGTGTGTTCGTAATCTATTTAATGGGTAGTATTATGGGTATGGAGGGTGGGATTTCGTCTCTTGTAAATTAATTTTTGGTTATTGAATTATTTAGATGGATTTAAATTGAAACTTATCATCAGCGTCCGCAAATTTAGTATTGAATAATAAGTTGTGATTTTGCAATCATAGTTGTTATAGTTACTGTGTATATCTGATTGTGTTCTGAATCGAAACATTGCTATAGTGTGTTATGGAAAATGTTTATTTTCTTACTAGTTTGGAATTTAATCGTTTGTACGATTCAGATTGTAAGATTAGAAATAAAGGTCCAAGCTGGTCCCCTTCGCGTGGTTGATGGGTCTCCCAGACTGTTCAAACGCGTGTGTGTCTTAGTGACCGGGTCCAACGGCTGTGGTTTCGGACATTGTTCTAGCGTCCGGTCCTGTGGGACCTTGGATTGCGATTGCATCCACCGAAAGTGTACTGCTAATGCTTGGTAAGGCAATGGAAGTACAAGAAAATATAATTAGTAATTACTCCATCCACCTTATTTCAGGGGCATTGCGCTCTCCCACTTCCATTTCTTTCGATCTCTGCAAAATTCTTTAAACGGAAAGCCATTCTGTGGTCTCAACGCTGTCAAGAAACAAGTGGATGAATTTTGTGCCTCCAAGCCAACCACGTTCTACGGAGATGGCATTCCAAAGTTGCGCGAAAGATGGACTAAAGTCGTGGAAACAAAATGGATAATACTTTGAGGAATAAAAGTATGTTCTTAAACTCATTGCATTTCTTTCATTGCACATAAAAACACGCTTAGGACTTTCTGGACAACACAATATTTTGTTCACTGAGTGTCTACTGCTTAATTGTGGGACAATGCTTAAGAAACATGCACATCAAATCATTTACCAGTGCTTCTGAAAGCCTGCACGGTTTAGTATGGTACGATCACAGATTTCTTTCTATCACTACTGAAAACATTTAGATTGTTTTAACGTGATTCATATTACGTGTACTCCCCTGAACTAAATTCATTACACCCTTTTCATTGAAGAAACCGGATTTCTTCTTTTTGTTTTGTTTTTTAGAGGAAGGTTTAATTAGGTCTTTAAAACGTTAATCCAACATCGGAGGAGATTCTTAATTGCAGTTTCGCAGATAATGCAGAACAGCTCAGATGTGTTTTTCTAAGCAGAAAAGGTTTAGAGGCATAATTTTACTGTTAAGCATTTCCTGCGGTTATCTTCAAATTAAGTTGACAGATGTTCGCCAGGGGTAGAAATAAAACTGAGCTTTTTTCTGTCTGTGACGTGAGGTGCATGAAAAGAAGAATTATTTGAGACCGCTAACATGGGAGACACGTAATTTTCTTCGACCATAATCCATTTATCTTGACACCCGGCTAGAAGGAACATAATATATTTCATCGATAATTCCCGGAACGAGATGTGGGATGATCATCTCCCACGCGCTCGTATAACACAAATGTACCTCGTGCACTCGATAGAAATACGAGTTTACGTAGCTTTTGCTTTTATTCGCGTAGAAATATGTTCTCAAACTTGCAGTTTTTAAAAAGAGCAGAGCATTAAAAGTGTTAACATGGACAAAAAGAAAACTTTTACGGGAATGGATTGTTTCCGGATGTTTTAAAGAAGAGGAGTGCGTGTTTCAAACTGTGTTTACCTGTATATTTCGGAAATCGCATTCAGAAAATTACCTTCCCAGATGTAATCAATAACGCATTTTTGTCCGCCTTGATCCGTTAGTATTAATATCATCAGGGTTAAAAATACGCGCGAGAGGAATAAGTTTCCGCACTTTTCCAACACCTTTTTCTCTTTTTTGGAAATAAAATACCATTTTAAGCTGCCGGCGTGACATACCTTACAGATAATATTGCGGAGTAGGAAAGTTAAATAACTGAGAGTTTAAAAAGTTTCCATGGAGATAGCATGCCCTCTTTGAGAAATGATGTACGAGGTGTAAATGACGTAATGCTCCAAGAATTGATTTGCGATCAGCAGATTTTTTCTAACCTAACACCTAGTGCTTCCCAAACTTCTTAGAACGGCCATTCATTTTTTTTTAGAAAAACAAACTTTCGCGCCCTATCTAGCTTCGTGTACATTGGTGGGAGTATTTTTCATTTTATAATTTTTTTTATTATTGTTAACTACAAAATATTATTTTACAAAAACCGATTTTATTTCTCATGATAAAACATGTGTGGACAAAGAGGAGAATGCCGCCTCGGTGGCGCAGTGGTCTAAGCGATGGCCTCTGATCGTTCGTCCGAAAGAGGTCTGGGTTTGAATCCCGGTGAGGCATGGATGTTGTGTTTGTCTTACGGCACTGGCTCTCTCACTTCCCTGGAACCAGTGACCCAAAATTAGGGACGGGCGACTGCTTATAGCCCATTGAGTTGCTCACGGTGGTCGTTAAACCTCCAATCAAAAAAAAAAAAAAAAAAAGAGGAGAATAGGATGGCAAAGAGCATGGTACTTCCGGGATACATTGAAAGCCGCTATTTTTTTTTTTTATTGATTGGAGGTTTAACGACCACCGTGAGGAACTCAATGGGCTATAAGCAGTCACCCGTCCCTAATTTAGGGTCACTGGTTCTAGGGAAGGGAAAGAGCCAGTGCCGTAAGACAAGCACAACATCCATGCCTCACCGGGATTCGAACCCGGACCCCTTGCGGACGAATGGTCAGAGGCCATCGCTTAGACCACTGCGTCACCGGGGCGGCGAAGCCGCTGTTGTTGGGAGTAATTAGTGTGTTTACGTGTTTCCACGTGGTTATTTGAACTCTTAATCCCTAAGATTTATACTCATCTTTAAGATTTTAGTATATGTGACGCAAACTTTTCCTGTTTAGTAGTTTTCTTCCTTGCTTTTTTTTTTTTTTTTTCATTTCTCTGTTCTGTACATGTGGCCATCCCCAATATACCCTGGTATTTCCCTGCGTACGACAAAGGTCATTGCATTAAAATTGAGAGGAATTTTTATGAGATGGCAGCAGTGCGAAGGGGAAAAATAAACACGCAGAGTACTAACTGATCCAAGGAAGTATCTATGGCAACAGATATCAGCCGTGGTAAACGATTCTGGTTTTGTTATTTGGCAGTTGTTTAAGGGACGTCTGCATTTCGCCATAAAGCTATGGAGGTGACTGATTCGGAGTTAAGACGCGAAATGCACTGTGCGATAAAATTTTGCCATCATTTGGGTAAAACGGGGTCCAGAAACAGTTGATTTAATGAAAAAACTTACAAAGATAAATGTTTGGGTGAGTCAGCGATTTTTAGATGGAACCATGATTTCAAAGAAGGGCGTTTGTCGGCAGAACTCACTCCTAGGCCTCGTCGATCTGAAAATGTAACGGCGCTTGAATATATATTGGTGACAGTGATGAGAACATCTAGTAATAGAGGAGAAGTTCCAAATATGGGCTACGGTCTAAACACGGGCTAGTGGCAGCACAGCGTTTGATTGTTGCTGTAACCAGGTGAAAATAGCGTAAAACGGTGCCTCACAAACATACGACGTGTACGTGCTTATTTTGTTGTCAGCAGGCGAGCGATCGAGAAGCAATATTTGATAAAGTGTCATTTGCCTATTGCATCACAGCGGAAGTTTCGACAGCAGGCGATCAATCGAGAAGCAATATTTGATAAAGTGTCATTTGCCTATTGCATCACAGCGGAAGTTTCGATAGCAGGCGAGCGATCGAGAAGCAATATTTGATAAAGTGTCATTTGCCTATTGCATCACAGCGGAAGTTTCGACAGCAGGCGAGCGATCGAGAAGCAATATTTGATAAAGTGTCATTTGCCTCTTGCATCACAGCGGAAGTTTCGACAGCAGGCGAGCGATCGAGGAGCATTATTTGATAAAGTGTCATTTGCCTATTGCATCACAGCGGAAGTTTCGACAGCAGGCGAGCGATCGAGGAGCATTATTTGATAAAGTGTCATTTGCCTCTTGCATCACAGCGGAAGTTTCGACAGCAGGCGAGCGATCGAGAAGCAATATTTGATAAAGTGTCATTTGCCTCTTGCATCACAGCGGAAGTTTCGACAGCAGGCGAGCGATCGAGAAGCAATATTTGATAAAGTGTCATTTGCCTCTTGCATCACAGCGGAAGTTTCGACAGCAGGCGAGCGATCGTGAAGCAATATTTGATAAAGTGTCATTTGCCTCTTGCATCACAGCGGAAGTTTCGACAGCAGGCGAGCGATCGAGAAGCAATATTTGATAAAGTGTCATTTGCCTATTGCATCACAGCGGAAGTTTCGACAGCAGGCGAGCGATCGTGAAGCAATATTTGATAAAGTGTCATTTGCCTCTTGCATCACAGCGGAAGTTTCGACAGCAGGCGAACGATCGAGAAGCAATATTTGATAAAGTGTCATTTGCCTATTGCATCACAGCGGAAGTTTCGACAGCAGGCGAGCGATCGAGGAGCATTATTTGATAAAGTGTCATTTGCCGCTTGCATCACAGCGGAAGTTTCGACAGCAGGCGAGCGATCGAGAAGCAATATTTGATAAAGTGTCATTTGCCTCTTGCATCACAGCGGAAGTTTCGACAGCAGGCGAGCGATCGAGAAGCAATATTTGATAAAGTGTCATTTGCCTCTTGCATCACAGCGGAAGTTTCGACAGCAGGCGAGCGATCGAGAAGCAATATTTGATAAAGTGTCATTTGCCTCTTGCATCACAGCGGAAGTTTCGACAGCAGGCGAACGATCGAGAAGCAATATTTGATAAAGTGTCATTTGCCTATTGCATCACAGCGGAAGTTTCGACAGCAGGCGAGCGATCGAGGAGAAATATTTGATAAAGTGTCATTTGCCTATTGCATCACAGCGGAAGTTTCGACAGCAGGCGAACGATCGAGAAGCAATATTTGATAAAGTGTCATTTGCCTATTGCATCACAGCGGAAGTTTCGACAGCAGGCGAGCGATCGAGGAGCATTATTTGATAAAGTGTCATTTGCCTATTGTATCACAGCGGAAGTTTCGACAGCAGGCGAGCGATCGAGAAGCAATATTTGATAAAGTGTCATTTGCCTATTGCATCACAGCGGAAGTTTCGACAGCAGGCGAGCGATCGAGAAGCAATATTTGATAAAGTGTCATTTGCCTCTTGCATCACAGCGGAAGTTTCGATAGTAGGCGAGCGATCGAAAAGCAATATTTGATAAAGTATCATTTGCCTCTTGCATCACAGCGGAAGTTTCGACAGCAGGCGAACGATCGAGAAGCAATATTTGATAAAGTGTCATTTGCCTATTGCATCACAGCGGAAGTTTCGATAGCAGGCGAGCGATCGTGAAGCAATACTTGATAAAGTGTCATTTGCCTATTGCATCACAGCGGAAGTTTCGACAGCAGGCGAGCGATCGTGAAGCAATATTTGATAAAGTGTCATTTGCCTCTTGCATCATAGCGGAAGTTTCGACAGCAGGCGAGCGATCGAGGAGCAATATTTGATAAAGTGTCATTTGCCTATTGCATCACAGCGGAAGTTTCGACAGCAGGCGAGCGATCGAGAAGCAATATTTGATAAAGTGTCATTTGCCTATTGCATCACAGCGGAAGTTTCGACAGCAGGCGAGCGATCGAGGAGCAATATTTGATAAAGTGTCATTTGCCTATTGCACCACAGCGGAAGTTTCGACAGCAGGCGAGCGATCGAGGAGCAATATTTGATAAAGTGTCATTTGCCTATTGCATCACAGCGGAAGTTTCGACAGCAGGCGAGCGATCGAGAAGAAATATTTGATAAAGTGTCATTTGCCTATTGCATCACTGCGGAAGTTTCGACAGCAGGCGAGCGATCGAGAAGCAATATTTGATAAAGTGTCATTTGCCTATGCATCACAGCGGAAGTTTCAACAGCAGGCGAACGATCGAGAAGCAATATTTGATAAAGTGTCATTTGCCTATTGCATCACAGCGGAAGTTTCGACAGCAGGCGAGCGATCGAGAAGCAATATTTGATAAAGTGTCATTTGCCTATGCATCACAGCGAAAGTTTCGACAGCAGGCGAACGATCGAGGAGCAATATTTGATAAAGTGTCATTTGCCTATTACATCACAGTGGAATTTTCGACAGCAGGCGAGCGATAGAGAAGCAATATTGGATAAAGTGTCATTTGCCTATTGCATCACAGCGGAAGTTTGGACAGCAGGCGAGCGATCGTGAATCAATTTTTTTTTTATTTGGTTGGAGGTTTAACGACCACCGTGAGCAACGCAATGGGCTATAAGCAGTCGCCCGTCCCTCATTTAGGGTCACTGGTTCCAGGGAAGGGAGAGAGCCAGTACCGTAAGACAAACACAACATCCATGCCTCACCGGGATTTGAACCCGGACCCCGTTCGGACGAATGATCAGAGGCCATCGCTTAGACCACTGCGCCACCGGGGCGGCTCGTGAAGCAATATTTGATGAAGTGTCATTCGCCTTATGCATCACAGCGGAAGTTTCGACAGGTATGTGTATTTTTGTTTATGTACAACACTACGTTAAACTTAAAGCTATTTTAGTATGGGCACAACATTAAAGATATCTCGAGCTTGTTTTTGCATAAACGGTTCACTCAATATTAATGTACGGTACTGGCTGCCAAACCTCAAATAGTCCGTATGCAATGGGTCTAAATACGGGCTAAACGGTGGGTCTAAATACGGGCTACCTGGTGGGGTCTAAATAAAATTATCACTGAAGAACCGTACAAAGCAGCATTGTCTCTATCTTTGGAAACATGCGCAGCCGACAAACTCAAGAAAAGGGTGAAATGTAGACCTACTCATCAATATAAACGATCGGCTGCTTCAAAAACTCCAACTGCAGGTATAGCGTCAACTAGTGAAACAGCGCCTATTAGAGGAATACGGTCTTCAAAACGAAAACGGCTCTGATCGGAATCAGAAGGTGATTTTGGCCCTGTAGATCCTCCTCTAGATGACAGTGACAGCAACAATTGAAATACCTCAAGGGTACTAATCTAACGACAAGCATGTGAGCTGCATATTTTGCGGTGGACTGTTCTCTGAAGACTCAAAGGGTGTACTATGGGTGACGTACTTACATTGCAATACGTGAGCGCACAGTGATTGTGCAGGTGACGAAAAGTATCATTACATCTGTGACTTTTGTAAATAGACCTTTAACATCGAAGGATAGTATCCTTTTTTCCAGCAATTTGATTTTTTTTACATATTTCAAATGACAAAAATGTGAATTCTTTTTATGTTCGAAACAGCAGATGTTTGGATTATCAAGTTTATTCTGTTATTCAAATGTATTCTGACGTGTTTATTTGCATTAAAAAAAGGTTTTCCTCTCTTTATTGCTATTTTTGTATTTCTTTTTATGGATATGTTGAGGGTAGCCCATATTTGAACCCGGCTTTCAAAAGTCATCATTTTGCCTCACATTGTAAAACCTTCATTTCCAATATAACCGATATTTTTAGCAATTACGTCAACCCGATACCACACAGGAAACAACTCGCCGATATATTGTAATGTGTTCAATCTAGAAAATCTTTAACGGGTTTGCCTTTAGGTCCTCAAGTGAAAGTGGTAGCCCATATTTAGACCTTCTCTTCCAATATAATCATATGTTATATATGTAGGCTTATGTACCGTATATGTGTAGACGTCTGTGTATGGATGTTTTTCAGTGTGTATTACGTGATAAGAAAATAATGTTTTAATTAATAATGCATCGTTGTACTGTATTATGCCATATTATAGTAAAATATATTATATTCTTAATAATTTCCCATGATGTATTACATTTGTTCTTACATTTAAAGTACACTGCTGGCCACCCAAAATGCAACACCAAGAAGGACACGAGATAGCAAAGCCAAATTTACTGGACACATAACAATAGATACAAAGATGAAACGATTGAGCTTACAGGCCCGTGCGACTTGCGGAACACGCAGACATCAGTAGTTCGTGTTGCCCCCATGGCTGGCAATAACAATCGCTACACGCCGCGGCATCGAACGAAAGAGGCTTTGGATGTGGGCTTTGGAGAATGTCGGTCCAGGCTGCTTCCACACGTTGCCACAGTTCATTAGACGTAGCCGCGGGTGGTGTTTGCCGGGCCACTCGGTTGCCAATCAGCGATCAGACGTGTTCGATGAGCGACATATCGGGAGAACAGGCGGGCCACGGCATCAGTGACACCTGGTGGGCCGCGAAGAATTGTTGCACGATGCGTGCCACGTGCGGGTGCGCATTGTCCTGTTGAAACGTAGCCGCTGGCAGGTCCTGCAAATAAGGGAGGACTTCAGGCTCCAAAACGTCGGAGATGAAGCGGTGGCTGTTGAGTGTACCGGCGATGCGTACTAGAGGGGTGCGGGTGTCATATCCAATTGCGCCCCAAACCATAACGCCAGGTGACGGACCGGTATGGCGATGCATAATGCCAGCGTCTTACAGTCTCTCGCCGCGGTATCACCACACGCGGATCCGACCATCGTGGTGTTGCAGGCAGAAACGGGATTTGTCGGAGAAGACAATGCCGTGCCAGTCCGTAGTCCAAGTGCGGCGTTCAACGGCCCTCTGCCACCGCTCTCGCGGGTGGTGTAATGGTAATCCGAGCAATGGGCGCCGTGCGACAAGTTCTTGCTCCTGCAGATGACGTCGAACGGTACGTGCTGACACAGGTTGTTGCGCAACACACCCTAATTCCTGCGCTAACGTTCGGGATGTGGCGGTGCGAGCCGTCAATGCCCGCCGCACAACATGCCGGTCGTTTCGTTCGGTGGTGTGCTGCGGCTGCGGCAATCGCTCACGTCGGTCCGTCCGTCCCTCCTGCACCCACCGAATCCATACTCACCTCACTGTGGCTGTGTGTCGTCCCACACGGGCGCCGATGCCTCGGTACGGTAAACCGCTGTCGCGATAAGCCACTATTCGTCCTCTGTCGAACTCCGAAACGTGCTGGAATGACTGCCGTATTCTGCGAAGACGCATCAGGAAGCTTCCCACGCACAGTTCCGGCGGCACAACACACTTCCACTACTTACACCCCGCCTTCTATGCACATTATTACAGTGTTTCTCGTTGGCGTGCCGGGCGCACATGATTTGCATATGCCCTGCAATGCTAATCGTTTGCATGTCCTCTCGCGGGCGACACATGCTGCGAATTTCAGGCCAATCGGATGCTTTCTGTTTGGTGTTGCATTTTGGGTGGCCAGCAGTGTATGTCAACCACGCCGTGCAATTTTTTCAGAGATACTATTTTTTTATCTATCATCATAACTAACAACCTTTAAAAAATCCGCATGCAATTTCACTATTTTGGAGATTTTTTCATGCTACAAGGTCTACGAGTTTCAAATTACAAATAAATTTGTCCGGCTAGATTCGAATTTGGACCACTGTGCATCCTTAAAATCCGACTTCACAGATATACGAATATGTGAAAGGGAGCATAATCTTCATAGCTTTAGTAGAATGAGTTGGATACGTTTGTTCAACAGTCATTTTTTTTTTATTTGAATCTGAATTTCATTTCTCAACAGGTGACTTCGGAAAGATTGACGAATTCTTCGTCGGTCTAGGTCGATATCGTATTTATGTTCATAGCTTTAGTAGAATGAGTTGGATACGTTTGTTCAACAGTCATTTTTTTTTTATTTGAATCTGAATTTCATTTCTCAACAGGTGACTTCGGAAAGATTGACGAATTCTTCGTCGGTCTAGGTCGATATCGTATTTATGTTCATAGCTTTAGTAGAATGAGTTGGATACGTTTGTTCAACAGTCATTTTTTTTTATTTGAATCTGAATTTCATTTCTCAAGAGGTGACTTCGGAAAGATTGACGAATTCTTCGTCGGTCTAGGTCGATATCGTATTTATGTTCATAGCTTTAGTAGAATGAGTTGGATACGTTTGTTCAACAGTCATTTTTTTTTATTTGAATCTGAATTTCATTTCTCAACAGGTGACTTCGGAAAGATTGACGAATTCTTCGTCGGTCTAGGTCGATATCGTATTTATGTTCATAGCTTTAGTAGAATGAGTTGGATACGTTTGTTCAACAGTCATTTTTTTTTTTTGAATCTGAATTTCATTTCTCAACAGGTGACTTCGGAAAGATTGACGAATTCTTCGTCGGTCTAGGTCGATATCGTATTTATGTTCATAGCTTTAGTAGAATGAGTTGGATACGTTTGTTCAACAGTCATTTTTTTTTATTTGAATCTGAATTTCATTTCTCAGCAGGTGACTTCGGAAAGATTGACGAATTCTTCGTCGGTCTAGGTCGACATCGTATTTATGTTCATAGCTTTAGTAGAATGAGTTGGATACGTTTGTTCAACAGTCATTTTTTTTTATTTGAATCTGAATTTCATTTCTCAACAGGTGACTTCGGAAAGATTGACGAATTCTTCGTCGGTCTAGGTCGATATCGTATTTATGTTCATAGCTTTAGTAGAATGAGTTGGATACGTTTGTTCAACAGTCATTTTTTTTTTATTTGAATCTGAATTTCATTTCTCAAGAGGTGACTTCGGAAAGATTGACGAATTCTTCGTCGGTCTAGGTCGATATCGTATTTATGTTCATAGCTTTAGTAGAATGAGTTGGATACGTTTGTTCAACAGTCATTTTTTTTATTTGAATCTGAATTTCATTTCTCAACAGGTGACTTCGGAAAGATTGACGAATTCTTCGTCGGTCTAGGTCGATATCGTATTTATGTTCATAGCTTTACTAGAATGAGTTGGATACGTTTGTTCAACAGTCATTTTTTTTTTATTTGAATCTGAATTTCATTTCTCAGCAGGTGACTTCGGAAAGATTGACGAATTCTTCGTCGGTCTAGGTCGACATCGTATTTATGTTCATAGCTTTAGTAGAATGAGTTGGATACGTTTGTTCAACAGTCATTTTTTTTTATTTGAATCTGAATTTCATTTCTCAACAGGTGACTTCGGAAAGATTGACGAATTCTTCGTCGGTCTAGGTCGATATCGTATTTATGTTCATAGCTTTAGTAGAATGAGTTGGATACGTTTGTTCAACAGTCATTTTTTTTTATTTGAATCTGAATTTCATTTCTCAAGAGGTGACTTCGGAAAGATTGACGAATTCTTCGTCGGTCTAGGTCGATATCGTATTTATGTTCATAGCTTTAGTAGAATGAGTTGGATACGTTTGTTCAACAGTCATTTTTTTTATTTGAATCTGAATTTCATTTCTCAACAGGTGACTTCGGAAAGATTGACGAATTCTTCGTCGGTCTAGGTCGATATCGTATTTATGTTCATAGCTTTAGTAGAATGAGTTGGATACGTTTGTTCAACAGTCATTTTTTTTTATTTGAATCTGAATTTCATTTCTCAACAGGTGACTTCGGAAAGATTGACGAATTCTTCGTCGGTCTAGGTCGATATCGTATTTATGTCGCCATGAAACGGATTCGGAATTCAGTTATTTTGTTGACCGTTTTTCCGTCTCTTTAAGGAATTAATCAAATTTTTCTTGTAACGCGTTCAAACGTGCAGACATGGTGTAGATTATGCAAATCAGCTATTGTACTCCTTTTCGATGATCAGATTTTTTCAGGATTGTTTTTGTTTTATGTTCAAATAATTACAAAATGTTCACATTTCAAAAACTTTTCGTGGCACACCAAATATTATCTGCTCGCGACCAAGAGTTTCGGAAACGCTGCTGTTTGCACACACTAATGTGTGTGACCTTCAAATCTTCAACCGTAAGTAATCCACCGCTGAATGAGTGTTCCTTCCACAAATCTGCATTGAATCCTTCTTTTCCAAATGAATTTCAGTCTCATTAGTCTATTTCTCAAGATGTCATTTACTGCGGCTTTTGTTGCTCCTTTGTAATCGGTTTAGCTTTCTTTTAAATTGAGTTTGTCGGTCGGTCTTCCAACTTGTACATCCAGTTCAGTGTTTTTATAACATGTGATAATTAATACCTGTAATTATTGTATTTTCCTGATTCCTGTGTTACTGTTCTGGGCTTTCCTAACAAGAGCAAATATTCGTGTGTCATTCCTTATCTGTCTACGTTGTGGTTTCTGCACAGTTTTGTTGCTCAGCGTCTAAGTCTCTGATTCCTGAGTGAAAGTCACCGGACACCACTTCAAAAGCAAATGAACGGATCCTCTGCGTTGTCAAGATGCACGGTACAGCTGCAAACGGTATAAAAACAAGGCTGCAGCTGACCGCGGTCATATCGCACTGTGAGGTTGAGTGAAAATGTCTCTGCGGGAGAGAACTGACTTTGAGAAAGGAAAAATTGTTGGGTGTTATATTAGTGGGTTGTCCGTAAGAGAAACCGAGAGGCGTTTAAACGTACCCAAGTCAACTGTTTTGGATGTACTGAATAAGTGGAAGACACATGGCGTGCCTGAAGTAGCAAAACGTACCGGCAGACCAAAAAAAAATTAGTGATACAGGGCGTCGAAGCCTCAGGAGAGTCGTTACAGCTAATCGACAGAGTACTGCACAAGACATCAGTGTACAGGTGATTAAAAATGCTGGAACCTCTGTATGTACACGTACCAGTCGCAGAGAACTTCATTCCATGGGTTACCGTGGTCGTGCGGCTGCTCATAAGCCTTTCATCTCCATTCGGAATGCTACTCATCGTTTAGCATGGTGTAAAGAACATTTATCGTGGACCGTAGATCAATGGAAACGGGTTCTATGGACTGATGAATCCAGATACACTATCCATCAATCTGATGGTCGTGTGTTGATATGGCGGCAGCCGGGAGAACGGTATTTACCAGAATGTATTGCTTTTACGGTCAAGTTTGGAGCTGACAGTGTACTCGTGTGGGGGTGTTTTTCGTGGTAGGGTCCCAGCCTATTTGTTATCGTGGACAAAACCTGTTAACTAGCACGTCTACCTCGGTATTCTGGACAATTATGCCCAAACAACTCTGTGGCAATACTATGGATCCGAGCCTTGTTGGTACCAGCACAATATTGCACCGAGCCATAAAGCAAGGACTATTACGGCGTGGTTTGACGATAATTTTGTATCGTGTTTGGACTGGTTAGCACAGAGCCCATATCTTAATCCCATTGAGCACCTATGAGATGAATTAGAGCGCCGCATAAAAAGTTTGAAACCAAGGCCTACTACTAAGCAACAGTTAGCGGCAGCATTGTGTACTGAATGGAAGCGCAAACCTATCGCAGTGTTCCAAAACCTTGTAGAAAGCATGTCCCGAAGGGTCAGTGAACGCATTAATGCCAAAGGTTGACAGACTTCGTACTAATATATGTAAATAAATGTTATGTTGTGTTTCACTTCTAGGTGTCCGGTGAGTTTTCAATACAGTGTATGGCGTTTTTGATTGAGACTATTTACTGTATGGGTATAGTGGCACGTAATGGAAATGTTAGCGCCCTTCCCAGATTTTCGTTACCTCAATGAATGCCAAATACGTGGTCACGTGCGTAACCACGTGATCTAGGCAAGCATTTACGATTGCTGCTCTACAGTAATAGTCAGTAATGCTGATCACAACAGAGAAAACGCAGTGTTTATCGGAGTTCAATAAAGGGCTTATTTGTCGGTGCCCATCTGGCTGGAGCGGTGTCTTTGAAAACAGCATTAACTGATTGTTTTCTCAAAAGGTAAGATATCCCGGATTTTTAATCTGTGGAAAAATAACCCACATTGCATGTCTGATAGGCACAACTGTGACGCGACGAAAATCTGTGTGGAACGAAATTGTAGTTGTCTGAGAAACCTTGAACCGAGAAACAGGACTTCCTGTGTGCAGAAATTGACCGAAACATTAAACGGAGGCTATTCCCAATCATATATCATCGAATTATGCGCAGGGAATTGAAGAGGATAGGGATTGGCAGTCGCATACTAACACGGAAAGCATTGATATTTACGAAGAACCGGAAAGTTCGTCTACTGTGCTGTTAGTAACACTGACTGGACACTGAAATAAAAGCATGTGGTCCGACGAGACCTATACGGAAACCACTGATTTCTGCGAAGAACCGGAAAATTCGCTTACAGTACGTAATATCAGGAATACTGCTACTGGACACTGGAAAAAAAGTCATGTGGTCCAACGAGTCCTATACGGAAACCAATGATTTTTGCGAAGAACCAGAAAATTCATCTACAGTAGTGTTAGGAACACTGTGACTGGACACTGGAGAAAGTCATTTGGTCCGACGAGTACTATACGGAAACCACTGATTTCTGCGAAGAACCATAAAATTCGTCCACAGTAGTGTTAGGAACACTGACTGGCAACGGAAAAAGTCATGTGGTCCGACGAGACCATACGGAAGCCACTGATTTCTGCGAACAACCGGAATGTTCGCTTACAGTACGTAATATCAGGAATACTGCTACTGGACACTGGAAAAAAAGTCATGTGGTCCAACGAGTCCTATACGGAAACCAATGATTTCTGCGAAGAACCAGAAAATTCATCTACAGTAGTGTTAAGAACACTGTGACTGGACACTGGAGAAAGTCATTTGGTCCGACGAGTACTATACGGAAACCACTGATTTCTGCGAAGAACCATAAAATTCGTCCACAGTAGTGTTAGGAACACTGACTGGCAACGGAAAAAGTCATGTGGTCCGACGAGACCATACGGAAGCCACTGATTTCTGCGAACAACCGGAATGTTCGCTTACAGTACGTAATATCAGGAATACTGCTACTGGACACTGGAAAAAAGTCATGTGGTCCAACGAGTCCTATACGGAAACCAATGATTTTTGCGAAGAACCAGAAAATTCATCTGCAGTAGTGTTAGGAACACTGTGACTGGACACTGGAGAAAGTCATATGGTCCGACGAGTACTATACGGAAACCACTGATTTCTGCGAGAAACCAGAAAATTCGTTTACAGTAGTGTTAAGAGCACTGACTGGACACTGGGAAAAAGTCATGTGGTCCGATGAGTCCTACACTGAAACCACTGATTTCTGCGAAGAACCGGAAAGTTCGCTTACAGTACGTAATATCAGGAACACTGTTACTGGACACTGGAAAAAAGTCATGTGGTCCAACGAATCCTATACGGAAACCAACGATTTTTGCGAATAACCGGAAAGTTTGTCTACAGTGGTGTCAGGAACACTGTGACTGGACACAGGAAAAAAGTTATGTGGTCCGACGAGTACTATACGGAAACCAATGATTTCTGCGAAGAACCAGAAAATTCGTCTGCAGTGGTGTCAGGAACACTGACTCGACACTGCAAAATAATCATGTTTTCCGAAAAGTCGAAGTACACGCTGTGCTGTACAGACTGTCGGCAGACAGTTTCGTGGCAGCCTCCTGAAGCAACGGACCCAGTTTGCCTTGTAAGTAATAAAAGTTTCTGGAGGTGATTCATGATATGGGGCACATCCTGTTGGTACGGAACGGGTCATATGATATTGCTAGAAGGTGGTGTGTCCTCCAAGAATTATCTGAAATACGCTGCCAATCGAGCCCATGCAATGGTGACTTTTTGCTCAGCATGTGGTAGCTGTTTCATACACAACAAAACTACTGTTCATTGCGCAAGATATCATCAGCGAACATGACTTCCGCATCTTCCCTGGCTACTACAATGCCATGATCTGAATCCCATTGAGAATGTATAGGAGATGTTAGAAAAACATACCCAGGAGCAAAGTCGTTTCCCGTCAGAGTGGGGAGTAAAAGGCTTGTCTGGCGAACCGATGGTATGATCTAGACGTAGATGCACTCTAACACCTTATAGAATCTATGGGGAACCTTATACGTGCTGTAATTCGGGTAAAAGGAAATGCAACCCGGTATTGAATAAAAGTTTCTAATTTAGTCACCGGTATGTGCAGATCGCGGTTACATTTCTTAGTCTTCAACAATACATTTCGACATTCCGTGCAAATTTCTAGAACCTACGTTGGAAAAGTTCTAAAACTCACGCAATAAAGAATATTAACAAGAAAGATGACACCTATTTTTTTCGGTGAAATGAGAACGTCTTTTGTATCCGTCCTGACGCAAATTAAATTTATCAAAACTATTAAAAGTCAGTGGAACCGGTATGAAAAACTTAGTATCTGACCGAAGAAAGATGTTTTTCAATCGGGTTTTTAATCCCGCAGATATTCCTGTGAAAGAAATCGTGAACTTACGCCCCCTGGTTGCAGGCTTGTGCGTTAAGAAAAAAATAAAAATATATAAGGATCATTTCTTAGCGGAAACGCTCTAACAAAGAAAAGAATTTTTGAAATCGAACTCTTAGAAGCAGAGATCCACATCTCTGTTCATAACTCCGATTGCTCAGATCCACATCTCTGCTTCTAAGAGTTCGATTTCAAAAATTGTAGGCAAATATAAGTTATGCATCTACGCCACCTGGCGGGAAAACCATGCATTATTTTAGGAAGAAGGTATTTTCAAAAGATTTTTCGATGTGAACGCAATCAGTCCAGGGAAAAAAAAATTTAGTCGACTTTGCTTCTAAAACTCCGATTGCTCAGATTTTGCAACAAATACATCCGCGACAGAAATTAACACTTATGCCCCCTGGCGGGCAAACCATTCTTTACCAAATATTATAAATTATATGAAAAACATTTCCCACCAGGAGCTGTATGCGATACAGGAAGAATATTTCAAATTGGAGTTTTAGAAGCAGAAATATCGGGAAAAACGCAATTTACCTTTGCGCCCACTAGCGGAAAGTCTGATTTACTCGAAAATTTTGAATTTATATGAGGAACATATCGCACCGGAAACGCTATGCAACAAAGAAGGAATTTTTCAAATCGTACTTTTAGAAGTAGAAATATTGACATAAATAAAATATACATCTACGCCTCCTGGCGGAGAAACCTTGCAATATTTTAAGAAGAAAATATTCCTAAATGCTTTCTTCGACGTGAGAAGTATCGGTCCTCAAACTAATTTTTTTTCAGCCGAGATTTTAGAAGCTCAGATTTTTGCTGCAAATACATCCGAAGCGGAAATTAAGACTTAAGCCCAAACCATTTTACCAAAAATAAACCATGGCCAAACCCTTTTAACCAAAAATAAACCATGGCCAAACCATTTTTACCAAAAATAGATCCAAAATTTTAAGCATGTGATTTTAATTTTTTTACCAAAAATTAGAATCATAAGCATGGGATTTCTCATCACGAGCTGTATCCAGTGCAGATAGAATATTTTAAATCGGAGTTTTAGAAGCAGAGATATCGAGAGAAACGCAATTTACCACTACGCCCCATAGCAGAAAGTCTATGAATTACTTGAAAATTTTGAAATTATATGGAAAACATGTCGCACTGGATTGTCTCTATTTAACAAAGGAGTTTTTCAAATTGGAGCTTTAGAAGCAGAGATATTGACAAAAATAAGATATACCTCTAGGACTCCCTGGCGGGGAATCCTTGCAATATTTTAAGAAGAAAATATTCCGAAAAAGTTTATCAACGTGAGTGGCATCGGTCCACGAACAATTTTTTTCAATCTAGATTTTAGCAGCTCAGATTTAGCGGCAAATGCATCAAAAGCAGGAATTAAAAGTTACGCCCCCTGGTGGCCATACCATTCTCTTCTGAAAATTGGAAGTTATTTAAAAAAAAAATTCTCATCAGGACCTGTATCCTCTGAAAAAAAGTTTTAAAATCGGAGTTTTAGAAGTAGAGATTTCGGGGAAAGCGCAATTTACTTTTACACCCCCTAGCGAAAAATCTATGCGTAACTTGAAAAAGTGACTATACCTAAAGTAGTCTCCGACATAACTGGAATCGAAAGAACTATATTTTTTCAATCGGATGTTTAGAAGCAAATATATGGAATAAAATTTATTTTGAATTCGATATCCGCATTTACGCCTTCTAGCGGCGAAATTGTACAACGTGAAAAAAGAACTAAATAAAGGATCACCATTCGCATATTTCAAGCGTCCCAATGCAAAAGAAACTTTTCAAATCAGGCTAATAGTTGCAGAGGGATGGATGGACATACCGTCAACATAAGCACGATCTTGTTTATTTACAAAAGACGTACTAAAAAGTACCATACTCACAACTAATGCTGGTCACCTTCAAAATGCAGCCCTTCTCAATCAACACATAATTTCCAGAGTTTCTAAAGTTCCTGAAAAGAGTTCTGGAAAGCACTTTCCGGGATGTCCGTAAGTAGTTTTGTCACGACTGCTTGGATAAATGTAATGTCTGCATGACACTGTGAGTGGGTACCTCTCCATTTAGCGCCTTGTGGATCATTCCTCTGTATGTAAACATACTCCAGGCACCACGTTTCATCTCTTGCTATAATTCTAGAGCGAAAATCAAGATGCTCTGCTGCAGTGCCCACACTATTAAAAATTGGTTCCTAGAAATAAGCTAACTCGCTTTTGAGTATATCCTGTGTCTCATTTTTGGAAAAGACTCATACTCATTTTTGAGTAGATACAAGGAATCAAATTGTGAGTATATCTGATATTGCTAATTTGAAATATATGTACTCATTTTTGAGAATATATATTTCAAATATATGCACTCAAAAAAATCCATATATTTCAAAATTAACATATGTACTCTAACTCCATTCAGTTTATGTGCCCTTTCCGGTAGGACACAGAAACTGAAGGAAGTTAGAGCGATTCTGAGAGGATAGTTTTTAAGTGAGAGAGAGCACACTAGATGGCGCCACCGTACGATTTTGCGCATAGAATGCAGAGAGAAATTAGGCGAGGGGGGGCTTAGAAGCTTAAACCGAGGGATTCTTACCCGGGGGCCGTCAATTAGCACCACCCGTCCGATGCATGGCGAATATTCAGCGATTGTTAGAAATTCACACTACTAGAGCAGGTTTGAACCTGGGATCCCTCCATCAGTAGTCTGAATCTCTAACCACTAAGCCATCCGCGGCACGATTACATTTGAATACGTGTATTCCATACATACTCATTTATTCATAGAATCAATTGGAAGTATATTATTTGATGGCACATCTGGGATAATAGATATACTCATTGTCACAACCGCACAACTTTATGACAAATATACTGATGAAGCGGCAATATATTATTTATGAGATTGGTACAAATATAGTTAATGTAAAAACGTACACAAAGCTGCTTCACGCATAATAAAATTACTTGTGATCAATGACTGTTTTACTAATTATTTATGTGTGTCCCTTTACACAGTTATTAAACAATTTCTCTTGAAATCTATAATATCTAAAATGAAGTAACACGAGATTATATTTATTGACGCAGTTATTTGTAAGAACGTATGGTTACTTATTTTTGAGCATGTCATGTACTCGTTCACGATACGATTGTACTTTTAAAAAAAAGCGAGTAGGTTCAGGTTCTCATTTTTAAGTATATTTTTTTAACAGTGCATCAGGTCGGAACAGATAGAGGGACGAGTCTCCTTTTGATCATCATTCAGAATGCGGGGTCATAATCTGGCATTAAGTTTTCATTTTCTCAGATCCTCGCGTAGAATCTGATGACACACAGACTTACGGATGCCCACCGATTCACAGCCAGAAATCTCATTGTACTTCTGCGATCTTTCTTTAATTCTGAACTTCTTCTACGTTTTTCAATGTCCGCATACTGGAGGTACGCCCAGATCTCAGCTCATCATCAAAGGATTCCAAACCGTCACGAAACCGTTCATACCATTCGAAAACTCTGCTACGGAATAATACTGTCTCCATACTCTTCTTTAAACATTCTCAAAGTTTCAGTAGCTGATTTAGTAAGTATCCAAAAAAAAAAATTTTTTTTTACTCTGTTCTTCCACAGCTAAAACAAGTTAATAAAATCATTCAATGCATTGATTATGATACGCTATCCAACATACCAGAAATCGTTACTCAAGTTATGAGGATAATGGCTGTGGAACAAATCACGCTCTTGCACCCTGATCTTTAACCCCATTTCGATAATACTCAACAGAATAGGTTCAGTATACCTCCAGAACAACATACTGCAGTTTTGTCGCAATAGAAGCATTTTTAATCAAGTATATGCCTGTGGAATAAATCATACTCCTGTGCCTTGAGCTTTGGCCTCATTTCGATGATATTCAACAGAACCGGTTCGGTACATCTCCGGAACAACATGCTGAAGTTTTGTCGCAATCGAAACATTTTTACGCAAGTTATCACGCATAAGGGCATTGGAATGAATTCCCTCCTATGTTCTGACCTTCGACCCTATTTCGTCCATTTTCCACAGGGTTCCTTCCCAGGTTGTCCCTTCATCAAAATCGAACCATTTTTACGCGAGTTCTCGTGCGGACAGACAGACAGAAGGACAAAGCTGGATTATATACGCTTCTTCAACCTACGGTTGGAAAGCGTAAATAAAATGGGAGGAGAACGCTTGCTATGATTCTCTTAATGCCCACATGCCGCCTGTCCGTGCCGGTATAAACCAGTTTCAGCTGTTCGCTGATTGCCCAAGGACTCCTGTCTTCTGGAATGCACATGATATTTTTATCCCACTATTTTTACGGCACTTATGCTGTCTGTACTGGAAATTATTGCACGTTGGATGTATTTTATATCTAAACCCAAAAGCAAGATTTTGCTTATCACGGTTTTTAAGCACGCCTGTTGAGAAACAAATAATTCGTGTTCAGGTTGTCATTATTACCATCCATCAATCCGATTGTGGACATCATACCATGGCAACAATTAATATTGCTTCGGGAACCCTGAATTTTGAGATTCAAATCAGTATTACCTTTTTTTTTTTGATTTTCTTAACTTCGCCCGTTAAATGCGTAAAAGCAGAGACTACCTAATTCGAAATCCGTTTTATTCCATAGCACTGCTGCTTAAAATCCAGCGGAAACAGTTCTTTTCTTCATTCAATACTCTTTTCAGTAAAGACAGTTTTACATACAGAGGAATTTTTCTTCAAATGATAAACCACTTATATTCTTGCAAAGTCCGATATGAGAAAGGCAATTTGCGAAAGAGAACTTCTGACGGAAAAGATTCTGCACATATTTTCCGCTCAGTAGGGTTTTTCCTCTTGGGAAATGTAAATCTGTATCTTATATATTCTTTCTTTCGATCTATCTGCACATACCTGCCCGATTTGAAAACATTCTTGTAACGGATAGCATTCACGTTGAAGAATATTTTTAATATTCCCCAACGTAAACAAGTTCCTTCATATTACAACATTCCGCTTCACTGTTGTTTTTACCATGAACTTCTGGCAGTGAGGAAAACAGGCCGTGTTTATCTCTAGCAGGCTTCCCATCTGAATATTCAAGGAAGGAGCGAATGCGATTGTTTTGTTTTTGTTGTTGTTGAGGGTGCTATGCAGTTGTATGTGTTCAGAGCGGTATGGAATCAAAATCCTACTTTGATAATAAGGCTTATGATTTTTATCCCACTTTTTATCCTTCGAGGTATACACTATCTGATCCAAAGTTTTGGGACGCGTGCTAATCCACAAACTGTTAGTACAGTTCTTCAATAGAGCGTGTCAGCGAAAGAACACTGAATCAAATGAGACACAAAAGAATTTGAAATCATTCACCTTAAAGTATTACATAAGCTTCGGATTATCTCTATTCTAAAAAAAAGTAGCTGCCGCTGTTTTAGAAATTTCGCGACACTCTTGCTTTCCTAGCTCGCAACGCAAAACGTATTGAACACAAAAATATGAAATTTACATCTTTTGTAGAGAATTGTTTAAAAAATGCGCTGAAATAAACCGTTTCTCGATTCTAGTGAAACTTCAAGAGCTATTGTATTTCAAAGTTAAGGTAAGGAAAAAAGTGCTATCAGGTCGCGTTCCGGACACACTAACAGCAACAGGACCACGAAACTTTGTAGGCATGTAGTGCCATGACCGAATTTTTGCATACCTTCGCCTTTTTTTTGAATTTCGATTTTGTTTACGAGAAATTAAATTTCTAAATTTCACAAAATTCTCTATTTCGCGATGGGATCCATTTAAAAAAACGGATATATGGCAAACTATAAATTATAACGCAGTGCAAGTTTTACAGCATAAACTTACAACTATCGTCCATTTAAAAAAAAATTAAGAAAAAGTTATTTTCTGAATTTTAAGCATTTTTAAAAACGTAAAAGAGAGAAACGATCGGCTTGTCTTCATAAGGTCTTTATTGCTCAAAATGTTGGGAAAAGAACCCCGAACAAAATATATACAAGTACAAAATAAATATAGTAACAAGAAATGGGAGAGAACAAGGTGATCGCCAGCATTAAAAAAACAAATAAATACAATATAAAGGTGTGAAAAGCGGGCGCTCGCAGGCTGCCCAGTTTAACAGTAGTAAAAAATATAAGTCAATGAGTCCATTGGTAACAATAGTAATAAAATGTGTCTGTGAGTCCACCGAAAACGAAAAAAAAAAAAAAACAGACGGTAAAGCAGTAAGAATTCAAAGGTAAACAATTTCAAAACAAAACGCGAATTCAGTAGTAAAAGTAAGTCTCGCACTTGGGCAGAAAAGTAGACACAGAACACTAATGAAGAACACTAATGATGGAATAAAACACTGTAGTGGAGAGCCGAAAGTTAAGCCAGCAGTTCCACGACATTTTCGACGACTTGGAACTAAGGCTGATGTGGTGACCATATAGACATGAAGTTTGGAACAGTGTTATTGGCTTGTGCAATGTCAAATTCGAGTTGTAGTCTGGCTGTAACGGAGTGACGATATCTGCGGCAGAGGAAACGACGAGCTGTGTGATAACGGCGGAGGGAAGGATGATCGACGCTGCGATGATAGTACAGATAGATTGTAAACTTCGCTTGTAGAATTAGGAAGGAGCATACATGATTATGCGTGGGAGCCGACGGAAAGTGGTGACGTAACACAAGATAATGTGACATAGTGTGAAGGTGAGCACAAACGTTTTGAAGGAGAGAGAACATCAGTGAGAACAAGGGCTGTTACATGAGACACAAGAAGTACGCATGATGAACATCTCCGAGAGTTGAACAAAAAAAACAAAGAGGTGAAGTCAGATGACGGAAACGGTGAAGAGTTCGAGGAGTCAGTTGGCGGCGATGAAGATGTAACCAATGAATGTCACAAGCTTTTGGAGAGGCGAGAGAAGTATGAGAGTCTGTCCAGGTGGCTGGAAAATCTGAAGATGGTACATTGGGAATAGGCATTGGTTCAAGAAAATGTGTTAAAAAATGCTGATAAAGGAGCTTGACAGTAACCTGATGAGGAAGGAAAGGAATATCATTGAGATACACAAGAAAAGGAAGGCTATGAGGCGCTGAGGGTTGCGAGATAAGTCCATGTTGATCTGCGAGGAGAGGATAGAGTCGACGAATACTGACTTGAAGCAATCGAAGCTGAGAACGATAAATGGGCGAATCCGAAAGAGGAGGAGTGATCTGGGATAGCGATTTCCAGCGAAGATTGGAATCCACGAGTTGAGAGACTCGCACCACGCCACTGGTGAACCAGGTGGAGAAGTGCAAATATGAAGAAGCAGAGGAACGGATAGGAGAAGAAAAGAAGAGAGGTTGCGCAAGGAGATCGTTAGTAGAGGCAGGGGGAAGGCGAATAGGATATAAGGAACGCCAGAGGGTAAGAGCGGATCTGTAAAACTCAGGGAAATGGCTCAGAACGAGAGGAAAGAGGTCCATGCGGAGAAAAGTTGAGACAGTGAGGTGGGGACTTCGGGGAAAGAGAAGCGTGTCGACAATGGTTTGAGAAGAAGAAGGTTGGAGAGAGAAATTCCGAAGGAAATTTTGAAGGTGGAAAGCTTTGAACTTCAGAGAGACGTCGGAGAGAGAGAGACCACCAAAAGAAATAGGAAGAACGAGAGTGGAGTGCTGCACCCAATGAATGACATTCCAGACGAAATTAGTGAAGGTACGTTGAAGTTCGCGAAGCAAAAACGGTGGAGGAAGGTGCGCAATCCAAGCATGAAACAAAGATGGTTGGAGAAAGGTGTTGAGGAGGTAGGCACGGCTGAGGAACGACAGAAAAGGCTTGAGACGGTAAAAAGGTGCTAGACGGCGATTGACCAGCTGAACCAGGGGAGTCCAGGTAGCAGCGGCGACCGCAGAGGGGTCTCCAATGTAGACTCCGAGAAATTTGGCAACACTCGAAGACCAGCGGGCACCTCATGGGCGGTCAGCGCGGATCGTCCACGACCCAGCCCATAATCCAGAGCATTTATCCATGTTGAGTGAAGAACCAGAAATCTCAGCATATTCAAGATAGGTATTTCGAAGAGTTCCGAATGCTCCCTCAGAACGGATGAAGATTGTTAAGTCATCTGCGTATGCCGAAAGAACTGTGTGGTGATGACGGATGCACGCAACTCCTCGCGGAACTGAGGAAAACAAACGAGAACGGAGACAAATCAAAAGCGGTTCAAAAGAGAGAGCAAAGAGTTGACCCGACAGGGGCAGCCCTGCCGGATCCCACTAGCGAAAGGAATAGCAGAGGTGAGAAATGCTGAAGTACGAACACGAAAGAAGGAGTGAGAGTAAAGATTAGAAAGCGCCAAACGGAAGGAGGAAGGAAAACCAAACTGGCGAAGAACAGTGAAGAGATATGAGTGGTTAATTGAATCAAAAGCTTGACGCTGGTCGATATTGAAAATTGCGAGAGGTTCAGAGAGTCGAGAAGCAAGAGAGTATAAGTTACGAATGACAGTGATGTTAGAAGCGATTGAGCGAGAAGGAACAGTGTAGGTCTGATCAGGATGAATGATGTGCGAAAGAACTGGATTAAGGCGAAGAGCAAGAACTTTGGCAAAGATTTTGCAATCGGTATTTAGAATGGAAATAGGCCGCCAGTTTGTCAAGAGTCTAAGGTTGCCAGATTTTGGAATAAGGCGAAATAGAGCAAAGGAAAAAGCTGATGAAGAAAAGGAAGACGAAGAAAAACGAAGTTAAAACAGGCAACAAGAACAGGAAGAAGAGCTGGAAGAAAAGCCTTATAAAAGGAAAGAGGAAGACCGTCTTCACCTGGTGAGGAACGATCACTAAGACTGAAGACAGAAGAACGAATTTCGGCTGGTGAGATTGGAGCACTGAGCGAAGAAAAGAAACATTGATGGACTTGAGGAAGACCGTGAAGAAGTGGAGAGGAATCAGCTGGAGGCATCTGAGGAGGTTGAAAACGACCA
This sequence comes from Macrothele yani, assembly GCA_039090855.1. Taxonomy (NCBI): domain Eukaryota; kingdom Metazoa; phylum Arthropoda; class Arachnida; order Araneae; family Macrothelidae; genus Macrothele; species Macrothele yani. Next base: position 117,754,306 of record CM076993.1, read on the forward strand.
GAAAAGTATAAATGAGTATGTTGGTAGATGAAGGAGGGGTCTGCCGTGGTAGATCCATCCGGAAGGAGAAGATAAGCGATGGTATTGTATTTAGTTCGATGTTCTTCAAGATGACGAAGACTCTGAAGGGGATCATCATGAAAGTGAAGAAGGGTGAACTTCAAGCGAGTCAGAGCAGATTTAGCCGATGATTGGAGGCGATGATGAAGCCGGGCTTGCAGGATTTCAAAGTTAGGATCGGTGTGCGAGGTAGACTGAAGAGAACGGTGGATTGAATCTCTGTCCATAAGACGATTGGTGCGAACAGAAAAACAAAAGCGTTTAGCAAACGCAGAAATGGAATGCTTGGTGGAGAGCCACAGAGCTGCCGGGTCAACAGTGGAGGGAAGTTGATTGACTGATTGCGCAATAATGGGATTGACATGAGAAATAAAAGTTGGATCTTGCAAGCAGAAATCATCAAGGGTCCAAACCATTGGGTGAGGGACACCAGTGGAGGGAAGATGAAATTGTAGAACGACTGGACGATGGTCGGAGGAAACAGCTGGAGCATGTGAAACAGAAACAAGGGAAGAACGCAAAAAACTGGAAACATAAAATCGGTCCAAACGTGCAGCAGCGTTGGAGGATCCTGCAGGAGGAAACCAGGTGAAATCACGGGTCACAGGATGGAGAAGGCGAAATGCATCTTGGAGATCAAAATTAAAGACCAGTTGAGTGAGTTGCGAAACCAGAGAAAAGCGGAAATCTTGAGACCCATCACGATCGTAAAGAGCTTGCAGCGTACAGTTAAAGTCACCAGCCATGATCACAATTTCAGAAGACGGAATCTCAGCGAGAATTGTAGTAACATGAAGAAAGAGGGATGTAGCTTCTGAATCACTACGAGGAACGTGCAAATTTAACAAATGAAAACGGGTAGAAAGGAAGCAAAAAGAAAGGTATTGAAAAATCCCGAGCAGGCTCTGTGACTCAACAACGTCAGACAGAAACGGAAGAAAACGATTATGAATGCCAATTGCGGTGCCGGACCCCAAATGGGCACGGAAATTGTGAAAAAAGACAAAAGGCCAGCGTCGCCAGCGGGGAAATGTCTGTCAAAGGAGAACAGTTTGTTTCCTGCAGGAGAATGATGTTAGCTTTAAGATAACGAATATCTTCGAAGACAAGAGCATTAGTTGCCGACGCAGCAAAGCTTCGGCAGTTGAAACTAACACAAATCAGTTGGGATATCATGAACAGGCTGTAGATGGTTTTCGAGTTCAGCTGAGAGCTTCTTCAACAGGTATGAAAGACGCCGCTGAAACTGGGCAGCATCAGGAGGAAGAGTTATATTTCTCAAAAATTCATCAAGTAATTGAAGTTGTTGAAGCATTTCAGGTAACCTATTTAACTTGGATTGAATACACGGGATTGTTAGCAATTTACGTTTTTTAGGGTGTTGAATTAGTTCAAGAAGTTCGGTGTATGTGAGCGGTTGCACTGGAACAGAACAGTCTTTGAAAAGAGTTGAAAGTTTGGTTATGGTGGGAAAAGAAAAATCATCTTCAACATCCGAAGCAACCGATGCTGATTCACTTAAATCAGCAGCAACATCCATATCATCTTCAGTAGGGAGGCATGCGAATCTGTTTGTTGTACGAAGTGGAGAAGAAAAATTCTCCACGCCAGGTGAGGTTCCAGAGGAAGTGGCAGAAGATTTGGTCCGAGAACGCCTTGAGCGTCGCGAACGATTTGGAGAAGACTCCGCAGAATTTGGGCGTTTCCCGGAAGTTTTGGGTCCAGAGGAGCCCACAGAAGAAGGAAGAGGTGGAAATGAGATGTCATCAATGAGAGCAGATTTGAACAGTTCAGAAGCAGACGTTTAAATTTGCGAAACAGGCTGTAAAACGGGTGCCAATTTGTTGCACGGTGGTGGCGCTTGAGTGCTGGGCAATGAAGACGCAGAAGTTTTGAAAGAAAGCAGCTGTTCGGAATTGAATGGTAAATACGGTTCAGTGTTTGGCAATAACTGCGTAGTTGTTTTGAAAGATAGCGAATTCTCGGAGTTGTATGGTAATGGCAGTTCTGAAACAGGTAAAGACAACGAAATATCTGCAGTCATGGAAGGAGCAATCAGCAGAGATGGTGACGTGGTTGACATAGGAGCAACAGTTTGTTCAGTAGTAAGGGAGGAAGAAGTGGAAGATGGAGGTGCATCGGGAACCTTCATCGAAGGGACAGCACCAGGTGCAGGTGTGCGGTGAGGGCACTCAGAAACCAGGTGTCCCTCAGCTCGGCACCGGAAACACTGGACACCAGCAAATAAGTTGAAAACGTATGTTCGTGTGTCCGTAACAAGTTGCAGAGTTGTGGGGTGGTAAGAAATGGCTTGGTCAGTGGGGAAAATAACACGATATTAGCGACGACCCCCTTGCACAAAGTTGAAAGGAGAGTCTCTGGCAGCAGCTGGAAGAAATTTTGTCTCTCCCACTACTCGACCAAGAGTGACGAGTGCAGCAACAAGTAAGTTGTGAGGAATAGCAGTAGGCACAGGAGATAATGTCACTGTGACCGGGCGCTGTGCAGAAGCAACAGGTTGCAAGTGAAAGGAGCCAATATCAATTCCTGTAGCAAGAACGGTGTCGGTGGCGTTTTGGTGAACAAAATGAACGACAACACCCTCCAATGCGAATAATTGAAACGATGCTTTCCTTGGGAACAACTTTAACCAAGGCCTCCAAATAGAGGGGGAGGAGGGTGTCACGAAGAGACGGAAAATACAGACTTAATAACAAAGCTGAGGAAAGTTCTTTACCTGCTGGTGAGTCGTCAGAAATCCGAATCTTGAGAACTTTATCTTCTCTAGAAAATTCTGGTTGCATAGAAAGAGGTGCATGAGATTGGTTTGGACGAGCAGTCGCAGCATACGAGCGTGGAGCAGTAGCAGCCATGGCAGCAGAACGTGACTCTGCACCCAGGATATGCAAATTAGGACGAAGAACATTCGATGCAAAAACATTAGGACGAAGCACATTAGAAGCAGAAACACAATTAGAAGTAGACAAATCCATACTTGAAGAGGTCATAGTTATCTCACAAGCGGTCGATGTGCCAAAGAAAATCCAGCGGAGATAAAATCAGCAGACGGAAACTGCATTTGTACTTGGGAAGCGGCCATTATGGCCGCTAAGCCGAACAACACAACTCAGCGTGCTGCAGCTGCGTCACACAGAAGAAACACAAAATAACGTAACAGGAGGCACACACACTCACTTCAAGTGAGGCAAAACGGTGAAAACACAACACAGTCAACACGAACCACTAAAGCAGACGATAAATTCACAGGAAAAAAACATTTTTTTTACAGACGCAAGGAAAGAAACGAACGGCTTGTCTTCATAAGGTATTTATTGCTCAAAATGTTAGGTATAAAAAACGCCTCTACAAAATATGAACAAGTACAGAATACAAAACAGTAACAAGATGTGGGAGAGAACAAGGTATACGCAAGCATTTAAAAAAAAACAATAACAACAGTGTAAAGGGTGTGAAAAAGAGGGCGCTGAGAGGCTGCCCAGTTGAACAGCAGTAAAAATAAAAGTCTATTAGTCCGTTGATAACAATAGTATTAAACTGTGTCTAAGAGTTCGCCGAAAACTAAACAAAAACAGACGGTAAAGCAGTACAAGTTCAAAGGTAAACAATTTCAAAACAAAACGTTTATTCAGAAGAAAAAAAAAACTCAGTCAGTTGGGAAATCATGAACAGGCTGTTGATTGTTTTCGAGTTCAGCTGTGAGCAACTTCAGCATGTACCACAGACGATGCTGAAGCTGGGCATCTTCAGGGGGAACGGAAACGTTAATCAAAAATTCATCAAGCAATTGCAGTTGTTGAAGCATTTCAGGTAGCAAATTTAACTTAGATTGAATACACGAGATTGTTAGAAATTTGTCAATCCTAGGGCGTTGAATTAGTTCAAGAAGTTCAGTAAATGTGAGCGGTTGCATTGGAACAGAACAGTCTTTGAACAGAGCGGAAAGTTTGGGAATGGTGGGAAGAGAAGAATCATCTCCAACAACATCCGAAGCAATCGATGCTGATTCATTTAAATTAGCAGCAACATCCATATCATCATCAGTAGGGAGGCAAGCGAATCTGTTTGTTGTACGAAGTTGAGAAGAAAAATTTTCTACGCCAGGTGAGGTTCCAGAGGAAGTGGCAGAAGATTTGGTCCGAAAACGCCTAGTGCGACGCGAAGGCCTAGGAGAAGACTCGGCAGAATTTGGGCGTTTCCCGGCAGTTTTGGGTCCAGAGGAGCCCACCGAAGTAGGAAGAGGTGGAAATGACATGTCAACAATGAGAGCAGATTTGAACAGTTGAGAAGCAGGTGTTTGCACTTGCGAAACAGGCTGTGAAACGGGAGGCAATTTGTTGCTTGGTGGTGGCGCGTGAGAGCTGGGCAATGATGACGCAGTAGTTTCGGAAGAAAGCCGCTGCTCGGAGTTGAATGGAAATGGCAGTTCAGTGTTTGGCAATAACTGCATAGTTGTTTTGAAAGAAAGCGCCTGCTCGGAGTTGTATGGTAATGGCTGTTTAGTGCTTGGCAATAACTGCGTAGGAGTTTTGAAAGACAGCGGCTGCTCGGAGTTGAATGGCAGTGGCGGAACTGAAACAGGTGAAGACAACGAAATATCTGCAGTCATTGAAGGAGCAAGTAGCAGAGATGGTGACGTGGTTGACATTGGGGAAACAGTTTGTCCAGTAGTAAGGGTGGAGGAAGTGTATGATGGAGGTGTGTTACGAACCTTCAACGAAGGGACAGCACCTTGCGCAAGTGTGCGCTGAGGGCACTCATAAGCCAGGTGTCCCTCAGCTCTACACCGGAAACACTGGACACCAGCAAATAAGTTGAAAACGTATGTTCGTGTGTCCGTAACAAGTTGCAGAGATGTGGGGCGGTTAGAAATGGCTTGGGCAGTGGGGAAAATAACACGATATTGGCGACGTCCTCCTTGCACAAATTTGAATGGAGAGACTCTGGCAGCAGCTGGGAGAAATTTAGTCTCTCCCACTACTCGACCAAGAGTGCCGAGTGCAGCAACAAGTAAGTTGTGAGGAATAGCAGTAGGCACAGGAGATAATGTCACTGTGACCGGGCGCTGTGCAGAAGCAACAGGTTGCAAGTGAAAAGAGCCAATATCGATGCCTGTGGCAAGAACGGTGTCGGTGGCTTTTTGGTGAACAAAATGAACGACAACACCCCCTCCAATGCGAATAATTGAAACGATGCTTTCCTTGGGAACAACTTTAACCAAGGCCTCCAAATAGAGGGGAGGAGGGGTGTCACGAAGAGACGGAAAATACAGACTTAATAACAAAGCTGAGGAAAGTTCTTTACCTGCTGGTGAGTCGTCAGAAATCCGAATCTTGAGAACTTTATCTTCTCTAGAAAATTCTGGTTGCATTGAAAGAGGTGCATGAGATTGGTTTGGACGAGTAGTCGCAGCATACGAGCGTGGAGGAGTAGCAGCCGTGGCAGCAGAACGTGACTCGGCATCCAGGATATGCAAATTAGGACGAAGAACATTCGATGCAGAAACATTAGGACGAAGCACATTAGAAGCAGAAACACAATTAGAAGTAGACAAATCCACACTTGAAGAGGTCATAGTTGTCTCACAAGCGATCGATGTAGCCAAAGAAAATCCAGCGGAGATAAAATCAGCAGACGGAACTTGCATTTGAACTTGGGAAGCAGCCAACATGGCCGCTAAGCCGAACAACACAACACTGTGTGCTGCAACTGCGTCACACAGAAGAAACACAAAATAACGTAACAGGAGGCACACACACACTCACTTCAAGTGAGGCAATACGGTGAAAACACTACACAGTCAACACGAACTACTAACGCAGACGATAAATTCACAGGAAAAAAACATTTTTTTTTACAGACGCAAAGGAAAGAAACAAACGGCTCGTCTGTCTTCACCATAACCACAAAGGAACTTTCTGGTCTCGTGACCTGCTGCCATGGTCCCGCAGAGAATTTGATATGCATATGTTTTGTTGGTAAAGCTATCTCAGTTGTTTAAGGTGGACGTCAAGTAATTTTGCTTTCTATGCTTCCAATGGAAAAACATCTGTACACATTTTCTTCACAATTCATGCGTTCCCAAGGATGAATATTTGAACATCGATTGAAATAACTTCATATTATAACTTGAAACACTTAATATTTTCTAAAACATAACCATAATTATGCAATCCAACATTTGTTTGTCTACTGACGTCACCAAAGTACAGGTCGCGCCATCTTTTTTCTGGTTCCAACACCACCAAAGGAAAAGTTATTGATTTTTAGCACGTCTTTTGTAAAAAAAGATCGTGCTTCTGTTATCGGTTTGTCCGTCCGTCCGTCTGTACCAATGATATCTCTGCAACGATTAGTCCGATTTGAAAAATTATTTTTGCGTTAGAAAGCTTGAAATATCCAAATGATGATCCTTCATTTCGTTTTTTTTTTACGATGTACAATTTTTCCGGTAGAGGGCGTAAATGCAGATGTTGTCGAATTTAAAAATACGTTTTATTCCACATATTTGCTTTTAAACATCCGATTGAAAAATAAATTCTATCTTTCGATTTCATTTATATCGAAGAGTATTTTAGATATAGTTACTTTTTCGAATTACGCATAGATTTGCCGCCAGGGGGCGTAAAATTAAGTTACCTTTTCCTCGATAACTCTTTTTCTAAAACTCCGATTTGATTTTTTTTTTCTTCAGCGAATAAATCTGCTTATGAAAAATCTTTTGCATATAACTTCAAATTTTAGGTAAAGAATACTTTGGCCACCAGGGGGCGTAAGCGTTAAATTTTGCTTCTGATGTATTTGCCATAAAATTCGGAGCTTCTAAAATATCGATTGAAAAAATTCTTTCGCGGACCGATGCCACTCACATCGATAAACCTTTTCGGAATATTTTTCTTAAAATATTACACAGTTTCTCCGCCAGGGGCGTAGATGTATATTTTATTTTTGTCAATATCTCTACTTCTAGGAGTCCGATTTGAAAAATTCCTTCTTTGTTGGATGGTGTTTTCCGTGTGACATGTTTTTCATGTAATTTCAAAATTTTCAAGTAATTCATAGACTTCCCGCTAGGGCGTACCTGTAAATTGCGTTTCCCCCTTTATCTCTGCTTCTAAATCTCCGATTTGAAAAATTCTTTCTGTACCGGATACAGCTCCTGATGGGAAATCGTTTGCACATAATTTCTAATTTTTATAAAAAAGAAAAATAGTTTGGCCACCAGGTGGCGTAAATTTTAATTTCTGCTTCTGCTGTATTTGCAGCAAAATATGATGTCCTAAATTCTCGATTGAAAAAAACGTCGTTTGTTGACCGATACTACTCATGTCGACAAACCTTTTAGAAACATTTTTTTCTTAAAATAGTGCATGGTATCTACGCCAGTGGGCGTAGATAAAAATCTTATTTTGGTTAATATCTCTATTTCCAGTAGTCCGATTTGAAAAATTCCTTCTTTGTTGGATAGTGTTTCTAGTGTGACATGTGGTTCGTATAATTTCAAAATTTTCAAGTAATTCATAGACTTTCCGTTAGGAGGCGTAAATGTAAATTGTGTTTCCCAATATATCTCTGCTTCTAAATCTCCAATTTGAAAACTTCTTTCTGCACCGCATACAGCTCCGGATGGGAAATCGTTTGCACATATTTTCTAATTTTTGTAAGAAATTGTTTGGCCACCAGGTGGCGTAAGTCTTAATTTCCGCTTCTGCTGTATTTGCAGGTAAATATCAGCTTCTAAAATCTCGATTGAAAAAAAAATCATTTTTTGACCGATACTACTCCTCATGTCGACAAACCTCTTAGGAAAATTTTCTTCTTGAAAACATGCATTGTTTCTACGCTAGGGGGCGTAGAAGTATATCTTATTTTTGTCAATATCTCTACTTCTAAGAGTCCGATTTGAAAAATTCCTTCTTTGTTGGATAGTGTTTCCGTTGCGAAATGGTTTTCCTATAAATTCAAAATTTTTCAAGTAAATCATAGACTTTCCGATAGGGGGCACAAAGATAAATTGCGTTTTCTGCGTTATTTCTGCTCCTAAAGATCTGATTTGAAAAATTCTTCCTGTATCGCATACAAGACCTGATGGAAAATATTTTTCACATTACTTCTAATGTTTGGTAAAGAATGGTTTGTCCACCAGGGGTCATAAGTGTTAATTTCTGCTTCTGAAGTATTTGTTGCAAAATCTGGGCTCCTGAAAACTCGACTAATTTTTTTTTCTTGGACCGATAGGGCTTATATGGGTACACCTTTTTAGAATACTTTCTTCCTAAAATAATGCATGGTTTTCCCACCAGGTGACGTAAATTCACATCTATTTTTTGGCGATATCTCTGTTTCTAAGAGTTCGTAAGCTCACGATTCCGTTTACAGCAATATCTGGGTGATTAAAAACCCGATCAGATCTATTGTTTTCCATACCGGTTCCATTGACTTCGGATAGCTTTAATAAATTTAATTTCCGTCAGAACGGATTCAAAAGACGTGCTTATTACACCCAAAAATTCGGTGTCATCTTTCTTGTTTATATAATTATGATTATGTTTTAGAAAATATTAATTATTCCAAGTTATTATATGAAGTTATTTTAATCGATGTTCAAATTTTCATCCTTGGGAACACAATAATTGTGAAGGAAATGTGTACAAAAGTTTTTCCAATTGACGTATAGGAAGCAAGATTACTTGACGTCCACCTTAACAGTTTAGCATAACGGTTTACGGAAATGCTTTTTGGATCACTTCTGTTTTCCTTAGTGTGAAATTTTGTAAGTGCTATAAGTTCAAACCACAAAAGTCGGACCTTCCAAAAATTAACGACAGTAAGAAAAGCCTCTGAAATTTCGGAATAACAAGCCTTATTTATTTAGACATGCAATAAAAATTGAAATTTATAAGAATTTTCCAGTTTTTATTTCATGTGATGTACTTGAAGATCGGGCTGCAGGGCCCGAGCGCTACTCTGGAAACGAGCGTAGCGAGCCTAGAGGCGCAGCTCCTAGGCTCGCTAAGCACGTCGCATTCATTCTACTATCCATCCTTGTCTACCACCTTCGCAAGGTTACGGGTGTCGTTTTGTATCCGTAATAGCATTCGTGCCCATTCACCAAACGACAAATCTAAAAAATATATATATATTTTTTTTATTGGAGGTTTAACAACCACCGTGAGCAACTCCCGTCCCTAATTTGGGGTCACTGGTTCCAGGGAAGGGAGAGAGCCAGTGCCGTAAGACAAACACAACATCCATGCCTCACTGGGATTCGAACCCGGACCCCTTCCGGACGAATGATCAACGGCCATCACTTAGACCACTGCGCCACAGGGGCGGCAAATTCATTTTTTTGAACATAAAATTAAAGAAAGGGAAAGCAATTAAAGGAAAGAAAAGTAATTTAAGATTCCTAAGTGTTTTATGATTTAGAACAGGGTCGTGACATCAATGAATACCGTTTGACTTAAAACGATACCAGGCTTTGGCACCCCTTAATTTTAAATCAAAATTTTATAGAATATTTACAGCGTTTCCACGTTTTTGGCATAATTATCTATAAATCTATCAGCATTTTGAACAGAAAACCTACGCCACCCTTTTCCATTTTTGGGTTTCCAGACCTTTTTAGGTGTAGAAATGGTAAAAAAATGTCAAGCAGATAATATTCCTAAGCCGCCATTTTGATTGTTTTTGGTGTTCGGACTTTTCTATGTATCAGACCCTTAAGACCCATCAGTTATCCTAATATATAAAACGCTAAGTTGCGAGGGCGTGGATCACTTTTTAAGCAGTCATAGCGACAATCGAAAAAACAAATGTTTGTGACGTCACGCTTAGCTTTCGTGTTTTCGCGCAGGTGACGTCATCACCTACACGGGCACAGAGCACGCGTATCATTTTTGTTGTCATAGCAACAAAGAACACAGCTGCTGGTGTGACGTCATCGCATCCAATCATTCCCATGACGTCAGAGATGCGTTACGTCACACGGTTAACTGATTGACCGTCTTTACTCAGTGTTGCTATAAAATGTACAACAACGTCTTTACTAGGTGTTTTTAATCAATGTACAAAGCCACTGTCAAGTGTTACACAAATGTAATACTATCAACATCGTCTTTCAATCAGTGACGAATTTAATCCATTATTAAGCGCAGGAAAGCAATACATTGTTGATGCGTATGTAAAATTGGAATGTAATACACTGAATAAAATCAGTCTCAGTTAAGTGTCGAAAAGCATAAAGGTCTGATGGACCAAATTCAGAATGCTGGAGACGATGAGTTTCTTCATGGGAAAGCTCTTATTTTGCAATCATCATTTCAAGGTAGTCCACGAAATATGCTGCAAAATTATGTGGATGCAATGGCGATAGTCAGAAAGTATGGCAAGCCTGATCTTTTCCGTGGTATGACTTACAACCCGAAATGGGAAGAAATTACTGAAAACTTGAACGGTCAATCTGTCGAACACCGTCCAGGTTTATTTGCAAAAGTCTTCCAACTAAATTTGAAAGAATTAATGGACGATATAACCAAAAGGCATATTTTTGGAGTTCCGGTGGCCAAAGTTAATGTAATAGAATTCCAAAAAAGAGGGCTTCCTCATGCTCATATGTCCTTGATTTTGAAAGAAGGGGAGCGAACCTAAATTGCCTGAGAAAATTGACCTAATATAATCGGCAGAACTTCCAAATAAAGAGCATTTACCAGTTTTACATGCAACTGTTGCGAAACACATGGTTCATGTCCCGTGGGGTGAAACAATCACAATTCACCCTGTATGGAAGATGGCAAATGTGCATATAATAGAAGACAACACCAAATACGACAAAGTAAAAAGTCATGTTGATTCCCGATATGTTAGCGCACCTGAGGTAATATGGCAAATACTTGGTTAGGATATGCATCAGCAATCTCATACAATAACTAGATTACCTGTTCACTTTCCTGAAGAACATAAACATTACCTTTAATCCTGAGCGTTTAAACAATGATCGAAATGCAGTTGTTTATAATGCTCAAAGAGATACAATGCTGACAGCATGGTTTGAACAAAATAAGGTCAATAAAGAAGCGCGATCCATTTCATATAGTGACATGCCAAGACATTATGTGTTCAATCAAAAAGAAAGACAATGGGTCCAACAAAAACGTGGTGGAGATAATGTGATTGGAAGAATGTATTCAGTCAACCTTGGCTCTGATTCAGAAATATATTGTTTGAGACTACTGCTACTTCATGTGTCTGGAGCGAAAAGCTTTACACATCTAAGAACAGTTGATGGAACTCCATATGATAGCTTTAAAGAAGCTGCATTGCAGAAAGGTTTAATTAAGAATGATGAAATATGGGAGGAAACCTTAGATGAAGCATCAGTTTGCAGCTTGCCTCGACAACTACGAGATTCATTTGCATACATTCTTATCTTTATTTCACCACCCAATTCACAAGAATTGTTTGAAAAATACTTGTATAAATCCCATCTTTGGGAAGATTTTGCACACAGACATAACATTGGACATACTGAGAATTGTGAACATTGCTTGAATTTGACCTTTCAAGATATTAACGACATTCTCAGAGCTAACAACAGCTCATGCGTAAATATAATCTTCCAATTCCATCAAGTAACATTTCTCAAAATCCGGATGTTCATTTCTCCAGTGCTGCAGAACGACAAAGAGGTACAGAAATGGCAAATAATTTAAATGCAGAGAAAAAAGTAGCGTATGACAGTGTTATGTCAGCAACCACTAATGATGATCTTCCTCATAGAAGTTTTTTCATTGGGGTGCAGGAAAAACTTATTTGTATAACACCCTCCTCAGCACTATCCGTGGAGAAGGAAACATAGCTTTGCCTGTTTCATCCACAGGAATGGCTACTAATCTGTTAGAAGGTGGGAAAACATACTTTAATCAATTTAAGTTAGTGCCAGTTTTAAATGAAACGTCTACGTCGAATATAAAGATTAATTCCACCGAAGCTGATATCATTCGATCTGCGAAAGCCATCATTTTGGACGAAACTACAATGGCCCCCGGTACTGCTTTACTTGCAGTCAACTGAATACTGAAAAATATGAGAAATTAGAAACATTTTGGTAGCAAAGTCATTTTACTTGGAGGAGACTTTAGACAAACTCTCCCTGTTGTCAAACATTGTCACAGAACCAAAATACTCGAAGCCAGTATTAAATTCAACCAATTATGGGAGAAGTTTGAGATTTTAGGACTCGCAAGTAATGTTCAATCTGTTGATCCATCATTTAGTGAACGGCTTTTACGATTTGGTAATTTGTACCCATGAAACAGCTGAGGGCCTACCAAAGGAAATCATAGAGATATCTACACATATTTTATGTGATGGTGACATAGCCAAAAAAATATTTGGCGAGAACTTGAAATTTTCTGATTTCAAAACATTTTCAAAGAAAGCCATTCTGTGTCCCAAACTATGTGATGTTGACAAATTAAATGAGAATGTTCATGATCTCTCAGAGGTGACAGCAAGCACATACTTAAGCTCTGATTCAATTGATGCCGATGGTGAAGAGAATACTGAACAGTGTTATCCTACGAGTTTTTAAATGGGCAAACTCCATCAGGAATGCCATTTCACAGACTGAAGTTGAAGATTGGAGCTATTATCATGCTCCTGAGAAATCTCAATACACAACATGGTTTATATAATGTAACAAGACTGATAAATAATTAAATAACTAAAACCCAATTTGATCATTGCAGAAGTACTCACTGGCTCAGAATGAGGAAAAACGGTTTTTATTCCGTGAATTGCCCTCGCACCTACTGATATAGACCTCCCATTCACGTTAAGACGACGACAATTTCCTGTAAAACTCGCCTTTGCTTGGCCATTAATAAGTCTCAAGGTCAATCACTGGAGAAAGTAGGTATGTGCCTTCCGGAACCAGTGTTTAGCAACGGACAACTTTATGCTGCATTGTCAAGAGTTCGACGGTTTGATGACGTCACAGCTAAAGCAGTCCATCGGAGAGAAAAAGGAAAACTACTTCCAGATTCCGAAAACATATTTACAAAACATATCGTGTTCAAAGATATTTTCGAACGTCGTTATTAAACGCTTGAATAGCAATAAGTGATTTCTAGAACCCGTTGATTCTTAACCTCAGCGGGCTGTACAACTAGTCTTCCATATTTGTATCGTTTTAATTCCACCCACGACGTTAGCACTTCTCTCATATCTCAACGCTTTTTTAGCACGTCTTTTGTAAAACAAGTTAGTAAAATCATGCAATGCACTGATTATGATACGCTTTCCAACATACCTGAAATTATTACTCAAGGTATCAGGATAATGGCTGTGGAATAAATCTCGCTCCTGTCTCCTTACCTTTGACCCCATTTCGATGATATTCCATAGAACCGGTTCAGTGCACCTCAAGAATAGCATATTGAAGTTTTGTCGCAATAGAAGCAGTTTTACGCAAGTTATAAGAATAAGGGCCGTGGAATAAATCTTGTTTTTGTGCAATGACCTTTGACCCCATTTCGTTGATATTCAACAGAACCGGTTCACTATACCTCCGGAACAACATGATAACGTTTTGTCGCAATCGAAACAGTTTTTGGTAAGTTATGATGCACAAAGGCTATGGAATGGATCCCACTCCAGTGTCCTGATCTTTGTCCCCATTTCCAATATGGTTCGTCCCCAGTGGCTCCCTACCACATACTAAAATTTCATTGAAATCGAACCATATTTACGCATGTTATGACGCATAAAGGCAATGGAATGGATTCCACTTTTATGCCCTGACCTTTGACCACATTTCGTCCATTTTCAATAGGGTTCCTCCCCTGGTGGTTCCTTACAAAATACTAAAAGTTCATCGAAATCGAACCATTTTTACGCAAGTTATGACGCATAAGGGCAATGGAATAAATATCGCTTTTATGCCCTGCCTGACCTTTGACCCCATTCGCCCATTTTCAATAGGGTTCGTGCCCAGTGGTTCCCTACCACATACTAAAATTTCATCAACATCGAACCATATTTACGCATGTTATGACACATAATGGCAATGAAATGGATCCCGCTTTTATGTTCTGACATTTGACCCCATTCCACCCATTTTCAATAGGTTTCGTTCCCAGGTGGTTCCTTACTACATACTAAAATTTCATCGAAATCGAACCAGATTTACGCATGTTATGACGCCTAAAGGCAATGAAATGGATCCCGCTCTTATGGCGTGACCTTTGACCACACTTCACCCATTTTTAATAGGGTTCGTGCCCTGGTGGTCCCCTACCACATACTAAAATTTCATCGAAATCGAACCATTTTTACGGGAGTTATCGTGCCGACAGACAGACGGACGGACAAAGCTGGAGCATATACGCTTCTTCAACCTACGGTTGGAAAGCGTAAAAAAGATCGTGCTTATGTTATCGGTTTCTCCGTCCGCCCATCCGTCCGTCCGTCCGTCTGTAACCACGGTATCTCTGCTATTATTAGTCCGCTTTGAAAATTTATTTTTGCATTCGGAAGCTTGAAATATGCGAATGATCATCCTTTATTTCGCTTTTTTACGCTTTCCAACCGTAGGTTGAAGAAGCGTATACGCTGAACCTTTGTCCGTGCGTCCGTCCGTCCGCACGACAACTGGCGTAAAAATGGTTCGATTTCGATGAAATTTTAGTATGTGGTAGGGGACCACCTGGGGACGAACCTTATTGAAAATGGGACAAATGGGGTCAAAGGTCACGACGTAGGAGCGGGATCATTCCATTGCCCTTATGCGTCATAACTTGCGTAAATATGGTTCGATTTCAATGAAACTTTATTATGTGGTAGGAGACTACCTGGGGACGAACTCTATTCAAAATGAATGAAATGGGGTCAAAGGTCAGGACTTAAGATCGGTATGCATTCCATTGCTCTTATGCGTCATAACTTGCGTAAAAATTGTTCGATTTCGATGAAATTTCAGTATGTAGTAGGGGACCACCTGGGGACGAACCCTATTGAAAATGGTTGAAATGTAGTCAAAGGTCAGGACATAGCATTGCGATCCTCTCTATTGCCCTTATCATATATTATTAAAGTGGACGTCAAGTAATTTTGCTTCCTATACTTCCAATGGAAAAAAGTTTTGTACACATTTCCTTCAAAATTAATGTGTTCCCAAGAATGAAAATTTGAACATCGATTAAAATAACTTCATATTATAACTTGGAAAACTTAATATGTTCTAAAACATAACCATAATCATATTAAAAATCAATAACTTTTCCTTTGGTGGTGTTGAAACCAGAGAAAAGATGGCGCGACCTGTACTTTGATGACGTCAGTGGACATAAAAATGTTGGATTGCATAATTACGGTTATAGTTTGTGAAATATTAAGTATTCCAAGTTATAAAATGAAGATATTTTAATCGATGTTCAAATTTTCATTATTGGGAACACATTAATTGTGAAGAAAATGTGTACAAAAGTTTTTCCATTGGAAGTATAGGAAGCAAAGTTACTTGACGTCCACCTTAAAGTAGCAATTCTTGTATGTATGTATGTACATTTTATTTTGAAAACGGCTCTAAGAATTTTGATGAAATTCGTTAACCTACCGTTTTCTGGTACTAGAAAATCGATTTAGCTTGATCTCGAATTTAGGAGAATTCGTTCAGTGGGTTAAATAACCACCCCGAATTATAACGTTTTTAGTGATGGCGTTGTTCCATTATACCATTAATGTTACCAATTCTTAGAAGCCGGTGGGACAGTGGTCTAAGGCAATGACCACTGATCATTCGTCCGCAAAGGGTCTGGGTTCGAATCCCGGTGAGGCATGGATGTTGTGTTTGTCTTACGGCACTGGCTCTCTCCCTTCCCTGGAACAAGTGACCCTAAATTAGGGACGGGAGACTGCTTATAGCGCATTGAGTTGCTCACGGTGGTCATTAAACCTCAAAAAAAAAAACATGCTTAGCAATCTTATGACGTCACTCTCGCGTTTGAGAATGTTGGCTCGCGGTCACGGCATCTGTCTCATTACGTCACGCGTTGTGTGTGGATCCTATTAAAGTTGTATGACGTCACACTCTTGCGGCGAGCGATGGTCGCGATTCCCATCTGCCTCATTACATCACGCGTTGTGTCCGTATGTCCGTCCGCACAATAACTCGCGTAACAATCGTTCGATTTCGATGAAATTTTAGTATCTGGTAGGGGATCACCTGGGAAGGTACCCTATTTAAAATGAACGAAATGGGGTCAAAGGTCAGTATATAGGAGCGGGAATCATTCCACTGCTGTTATGCATCATAACTAACGTAAAAAACGTTCGATTTCGATGAAATTTTAGTATGTGGTAAAAGACCACCTGGCGACAAATCTAATTGAAAATGCGCGAAATGTGTTCAAAGGTCAGGACATAGAAGCGGAATCACTTCCATCGCCATTATGCGTCATAACTTACGTAAAAATGCTTCGATTTGGATGAAATGTTAGTATGTTGTAGGGTCTTGCCTGGGGACGAATTCTATTGAAAATGGGCGAAACGGGGTCAAATGTTAGGACACAGGAGCGGGATCTATTCCGTAGCCCTTATGCATCAAAACTTACGTAAAAATGCTTCGATTACGACAAAACTTTATCATGTTATTTCGCAGGTATACCAAACCGGTTCTGCTGAATATCATCGAAATGTGATCAAAGGTCAGGGCACAGGACCGAGATTTATTCCACAGCCATTATTCTCATTACTTGAGTAATAATTTCTGGTATGTTGGAAAGCGTATTATAATCAATGCATTGCATGATTTTACTAACTTGTTTTTTAGGATGTACAATTTCGCCGCTAAAGGGCGGAAATGCAGATGATGTCGAATTCAAAATAATGTTTTATTCCACATATTTGCTTCTAAACATCCGCTTGAAAAAACTATCTTATCTTTCGATTCCATTTATGTCGAAGAGTATTTTAGATATAGTTTCTTTTTCAAATTACGCATAGATTTTCCGCTAGGAGGCGTAAAAGTAAATTACATTTTTCCCGATAACTTTTCTTCTAAAACTCCGATTTGAAAAAAAAAATTCAGCGGATACATCTCGTGATGGAAAATCTTTTGCATATAATTTCGAATTTTTGGTAAGGAATACTTTGGCCACCAGGTGGCGTAAGTTTTAATTTTTGCTTCTAATGTATTTGGCATAAAATATGAGCTTCTAAAATATTGATTGAAAACATTCTTTCGTGGACTGATGCCACACACATCGATAAACCTTTTCGGAATATTTTATTTCTAACATATTTTACAGTTTCTCCGCCAGGGGGCGTAGAAGTATATCTTATTTTTTGTAAATATCTGGACTTCTAAGAGTCCGATTTAAAAAAATCCTTCTTTGTTGGATAGTGTTTTCCGTGTGACATGTTTTTCATATAATTTCAAAATTTTCAAGTAATTCCTAGGCTTTCCGCCAGGCGGCGTAAGGGGAAATTGCGTTTCTCCCTATATCTCTGCTTCTAAATCTCCGATTTGAAAAATTCTTTCTGCACCTGATACAGCTCCTGATGGGAAATCGTTTGCACATAATTTCTAATTTTTGTAAAAAAAATGGTTTGGCCACCAGGGGGCGTAAATCTTAATTTCCGCTTTTGATGTATTTGCAGCAAAATATGAGCATCTATATTCTCGATTGAAAAAAACTTTGTTTGTAGACCGATACTACTCATGTAGACAAACCTTTTAGAAACATTTTCTTCTTAAAATAGTGCATGTTTTGTACGCCAGGGGACGTAGATGTGTATCTTGTTTTTGTCAATATCTCTATTTCTAGTACTCCAATTTAAAAAATTCCTTCTTTGTTGGATAGTGTTTCTAGTGTGACATGTTTTTCCTATAAACTCAAAATTTTCGAGTAATTCATAGACTTTCCGCTAGGGGGCGTGAAGGTAAATTGAGTTTCCCTCTATTTCTCTGCTTCTAAATCTCCGATTTGAAAAATTCTTTCTGCAGCGGATTCAGCTCCTGATGGAAAATTGTTTGCACACAATTCCTAATTTTTGTGAAAAATGGTTACGCCACCAGGTGGCGTGAGTCTTAATTTCCGCTTCTGATGTATTTGCAGCAAAATATGAGCTTCTAAAATCTCGATTGAAGAAAAATTCGTTTGTTGACCGATACTACTCATGTTGACAAACATTTTAGGAACATTTTCTTCTTGAAACAATGCATGGTTTCTTCGCCAGGGGGCGTAAATGTATATCTTATTTTTGTCAAGTTCTCTACTTCTAAAAGTCCGATTGGAAAAATGCCTTCTTTGTTGGATAGTGTTTCCGATGCGAAATGTTTTCCCTGTAAATTTAAAATTTTCAAGTAAATCATAGACTTTCCGCTAGGGCGCACAAAGGTAAATTCCGTTTTCTGCTCCTAAAACACCGATTTGAAAAATTCTTCCTGTATCGCATACAAGACCTAATGGAAAATATTTTTCACATACTTTCTAATGTTTGGTAAAGAATGGTTTGGTCACTAGAGGTCATAAGTGTTAATTTCTGCTTTTGATGTATTTGTAGCAAAATCTAGGCTCCTGAAAACTCGAGAATTTTTTTTTTTTCTTGGACCGATACCGCTCTTGAGAATACCTTCTTCTTAAAATAATGCAGGGTTTTCCCACCAGGGGACGTAAAATCACATCTTATTTTTGTCGTTAACTCTGTTTCTAAGAGTTCGTAAGCTCACGATTTCGTTTACCGCAATATCTTAGGGATTAAAGACCCGATTGAAAAAGTTTTTTCTTCCGTCAGATACTATTTTTTTCCATACCGGTTCCATTGATTTTGAATAGCTTTGATAAATTTAATTTGCGTCAGAACGGATTCAAAAGACGTGCTTATTACACCCGAAAATTCGGTGTCATCTTTCTTGTTTTATCTAACACTACCAATGAGACAAACTTAGTTTTTTTTATTTTGGTCCTTGTGGAAGGGAAGATTTATTCCAAAATCAGGTGGAAATAAAAGTAGACTTACTTTCATCGGTGGCCGCCTCAGTTGCGCAGTGGTCTAAGCACTGGCTACTGACCAATCTTCCGAGATGGGTCTGCGTTAAAAACTCTTCGCGCCTGTTTACCATACAAAGAGTAGTCAAATACAGTATATGAAACTGGCTTAAAAATATTTGTGTCTTAGCTAAATGAACTATTGTTCATATTATTTTTATTCCTATTTCATTTTATTTTTTGGTAAACTTCATGGAAGGTCGATTAAAACCGTTTCACATCACATTTGAATCTTACGGCATTTCTGGGCTGTTTCGAATTAGTCGGCTTTCAAAAGATACATTTTAATTTGGAAAGTTACATTTAATAAACGATTTTTTGAAACTAACATGCATCAAATAAACGAGGTTTTGTTGTAATGCATGCTCTTTTTCATTCAAAAATTATGCTGAAATTATGCTCTGGAAGTCCAACTTTATGCAATAGTTAAGAACCGAACACATTACAATCTAAGCTGACAATGATGTACGACTGATGAGCCTATTATGTACACTGTATATAAATCAAAGTACTTTTGCTGTCTAATGATACATTTCGGTGGGTATACAGTGATGAATTACTGTTGCAAAACGCTACAGCAATAAGCTGTCTAGTACCGATCTCAAAATGATGGAAGATTTATGTTCCGGTTGTATTGAACAATTTCTAAGAAGACAAAATAAAAGCACTTTTATATACACGCTGTACAGAGAGTTGGAGGAAAAGCACAGCCGATCGATAGCCGGATATCACTAATGAAGGGCTTTCTAAGAAACTTTTCTTCAGCTAATGATCTCACCAATATCTGGTTTTCATTCATCTGCGTTTCTTACAGGAAACTTGCAAAATGCCATCATCATTTCTCTGCCCGTTTTTCTTTTTTTTTTTTGCCATTTACCACAAAATGCGTGCTGCTTTAAAACCATCGTGTAAGTGTTCATCACTGTCGTTGGTTTGCTGTGGACTTAGTATCTACCCTTCGTTAACGTAATTCATAAAAAAAAACTAAATTTGAGGCAAAAGCTTTTCTTAAATAGTAAAATACAATTTGGCTCTGAAAAAGACTTACTCCCTTTGAAATTCTGAGTTTGTAAATATCTTGTCACTAATATGAGATCAGGGAGGGATGAAATTTATAGCGTCGAACACCTTGACTTTAGAAAATAAATACCTAATATACTACAACTATTGATTAGATTGTTGCGAAAGTAGCTAAATACCTACAACTAACCATACTTCCTATAAAATCAAAGTAATGATTACAATATTTGAGGGAAATTTTTGCTGGTTCCTCTCATTTTCAATAATACGCTCTTAAATTGCTGGCGCCGAACTGGTGGGGTAGTGGTTCAATATGAGTCCGAGTTCGAATCCCGCTGACACATTGATTTGTTTGTCTTACGGTACTGGCTCTCCCCCTTCCCAAGAAGCAGTGGCCACGATGAGTGACTTTCACGCGATTAGGCACATGACGTTGCATGAAGTGGTATGCCCCTTTAATGGTGTCTAGGGTATATGGAAATACACCTTTTGATGATATACACTTTATATTATAGCTAAGCAGTAAATATCCAAGCCAACGATCAGTAATATTATAGTGCCCATAGAGTTGATCATGGTGGTCCTTAAAGCCTAAAAAAATTATATGTAGTTCACGAACACTATTAAATATAGAAGTATCATTAAGTCTGTGGAAAATGTCTAATTCGAAGATCCAAATCATGTTTGTTGATGTAATAAACACCAGACATCTACGTTTTTAAATGCCGAAAAAGTTGAAATCGCAGTGGATAGTGGCAGCTCCACCCATCCGTTCTCTACAATGAACAGTCGAACACGCCGCAGGTCGTTGTGCGGCCTTGCATTGTCGTGTATGAAAGACAGGTAGCTGTACGGGATGTTGCAGTGCCCTTTCCGGGATATGCTGCTCCAGAACTAATTTATGTAGTTCCGTTGTCACTGTGATGTTCTGTGACGTACCTGCCAGCAGGACGCACACGACATAAAGGCGGATAGCAGTCAGAACGAACGTCCGCGTAGCTCAATAGGTAGAGTGACTTATTCCGGAACGAGGAGACCCGGGTTCGAGCCCCGGCGTGGACAAAAGTGACGGAGAAATTTACTTCTTTGTAATGACTCCCGAACTTTCCGGATGACCCGGCCGTTCAAAATCTCGCAATGGTGTGATGTTATTTCCACACCGCGAGAGAGTAAAAATCAGAAAATCCCTTCTCCGGCGCTTCAAAAAATAAAAAAATTGACTGGGAGTTCTCAAGTGCCCGTTCTACAGCGGATGGCTGCCTGCAACGATTCATGGTCACGGCTGACCCGTGGGCCATGCCCCCGGCCCTCTTTCGGAAGGGGGGAGAGATGTGACGTACCTGCCAGCAAGACGCGCACGACATAAAGGCAGATAGCAGTCAGAACGAACGTCCGCCTAGCTCAGTTGGTAGAGTGACTTATGCCGGAATGAGGGGGCCAGGGTTCGAGCCCCGGCGGGGACGAAAACGATGGGAAAATTTACTTCGTTATAGTTCTTATAATGAGGCTTCCAGAAAACTACGCAGTAAATATCCAAACCAACGATCAGTAATATGCTAAACACATGCAACTCTGTACGGGATGTTCAGGATCTTCTTTAGGTCAACAACAGTAGCTCAAAAGTCGATGGAAGATGAATCACAGTTCTGAGTAAACTTTATGTATGTGTATAACGTGAATAAAATCTGCTCAAATTAGAGCTCGGGTACTTCTCGATCACCCTGCATATCAAATTCAGTATGACAAGTTCTCTGTCTCTATAATCGGTAGTTTTAATTCTATCATTCGTTGTTCTCTTCATCTCTTAATGTCTAACGATGATCAGGCACATGACATGGCATGGCATGAAGTGGTATGCCCCTTTAATTGCGTCTAGGGTATATGGAAATACACCTTTTGATGATACATACTTAATATTATGTAAAGTTAATGTATCATTACAGGAAAAACGTAGGAGAATAAACAGACAATTGTAGAAGAAAAACAATGTGTGATGATATGTCTGTTCTGTGACATTAATTAAAAGTATGTAACTTTATAGAAACGTAAGACTGATTTCATTCATTCTTTAACAGAGACGTAATACCATTGCACAAACAATAAGCAACAACTGCGTAGTTAAAATTTCTTACAAGGCAGAAGAGGCAATATAATAATAACAGCAAAATCGTTCTTTTTTGTCTGAGAAACGTTACCATCTTAAATGTTTTCCTTAAGAAAAACTCACGAAGACAAGAGAAATTGATTTTCCAATACACGATGCACAGAAAGTTTGCACAGCTCCAATACACTCGGAACTTCTGTTTACGATGGCGAATAAATGAAACGGGAATGCAACGGAACAACAACACAAGCATGTGACTGAAAATAACTCCTGGGAAAATTACATTTTTTTCTTGATGAGAGCTCAGTGAAATGAAAAGACTGTCTAAGAGCAACTTGCGGAGGTTGCAAACTTGGTAGAACAACACAAAGGAAGCATATAAAGTTACGATATCCCCACGGATTATTTGCGTCTCTACATCTAATGATATGGTACATTACAGCAGTGACCCAAATACCTGATGGTGATTAGATGGTATTCATTCCCGTAATAACTGGAAGTAAAACGAACATTCTTTGGCATCGCTGGGTACGAAGGATCAATGGATAGCAAGTCTGGCGTATTTCGAAGTACATATTGCGCTGCAACTCAGCTGTTAAGACCCGCCTTGGAATAAACGCTGTAAGTCACAATAAAATAGCATGTATAACAAGAAACACTGCGGCGTTTCACCTTACACTGGAAGGACAGATATCATGGGATATCTAGTTACTGGGAATCGGGATGCTATTGCCCTTCTCGGTAGTGGATAAAACCACCACTTGGCAGGTATATAGGCCGGAGGACATCACTGTATTCACGTGGTCCGCAGGTGGCCTAGTGGTCAACGTTCGTGACGGCAGCGGAGAAAACTTCTGGTTCGATTCCAGGCAGGCTCGAACCACTAAATACCCTCCGTGCGTCAGATGGGCACGTTAAGCCGTCGGACCCCTGGTAATGGCCCCCGGTAATAATTACGGGCGTCTTCCTTCCCCTTTCTACCTCGCTTCCGTGTCACTTTCCTATCGGGCGCTCTAGCCCAAATCTCCTAGCTTCCTATTTCTAACGGTTGTTTAAGACCTGGGGTCAGACACTCCCTTCCTAAAAATCCTCTACATCTGATCTGATCTGTATTCACGTAGATCGGAGGTCAGCATCTTTTTTTTTCATGTGTAGAGGATTTTAGGAAGGGAGTGTCTGACTCCAGGTCTTAAACAACCCTTAGAAATAGGAAGACAGGAGATTCGGGCTAGAGTACCCGATAGGAAAGTGACACGGAAGCGAAGTAGAAAGGGGAGGAAGACGCCCTTATTTATTACCGGGGGAAGTACCCGGGGTCCGACGGCTTAACGTGCCCATCCGACGCACGGTAGATATTTAGTGGATCGAGCGTTCGTACCTGCCTGGGATCGAACCTGAAGTCCTTTCCGCGGTAGTCACGAACGTTGCCCACTAGGCCACCAGCGGCCCACGGAGGTCAGCTTTCTCCCCACCACTGGCTCTAAATCCTTTTGTTCTGTTTAATCGTTCTTTCTCTAAAATCCTTCTGTTTCTCTAAATCCTTTTGTTTCTCTAAATCCTTCTGTTTCTCTAAAACCTTTTGTTCTGTTTAATCCTTCCGTTTCTCTTCTTTAAATCCTTCTATTTTGTATAATCCTTCTGTTTGCCCTAAATCCTTCTGCTTCTCTTTCCTATTGAGTTCACTTACTCAAACCTCCTAGCTTCCAATTCCTAAGCGCAGTTTTAGACCTGGCGTGAGACATTCCCTTCCTATAACTTTTTCAAGCAAGTGCATTCACGTAGACGGCAATTTGATGTCATTATGGATAAACTTCGTGTGTCAAGAGAATTTGAAAGATAAGGCTCCCGATGCATCTGTTATTATCGCGAAGGTTGCACAGGAATTTTACTGTCATGGTTCGATAATGTCAAGAGTATATCAAGAATACGAAGTTTGCGAAATAACGTCGCATCGTAGAGAGCGCTAAAAGTAGTGAAATGTAGTAAAAAGGACGAGGCCGTTGACGTACGCCAATGAACCATTACATCATGACCACCTATCTAATAAGCAGTAGGACCCCCTTTAGCCCGCAAAACACTCGGCGAGGTATCGATTCAGTGAGGTAACGATAGGTATCCTGGGGTGTCTGGTGCCATAATGTCAACAGGAGCTCATCATGTACCCTTACATTTCGGGGTGGTGGTGATTTAGCGCGAAACCGCCTTTCCAAGTCCAACCACAAATTTTCGATTGGGTTCGTGTCAGGTGAAACTGGCAGTCAGGGCATTAACAGAAATTCACCAGTATGCTCCTCAAACCACTCGTTGACGATTCTGGCAGTGCGTCATGACGCATTATCTTGTTGGTAATAGCCATCACCAGAATGGAACAGAGTTGCCATGTATGGGTGAACGTGGTCCGCAACGACGTTCAGATACCTGACAGCTTTCAGGGATTGTGCTATTGGGATAATGGGGCCTAAAGTGTCCCAAGAAAACATCGCCCACAGCATAACACCGCCGTCTGTCTGTTCCCACGCCCCCAACAGGACATCCAGGTGCCATAGCCTCCGTTGGTAATCGGTGTATCCCCGCTCGGACGTCTACGTGATGCACAAAGAAATTTTGTTCATCAACCCAGGCCACTTTCTTCCAATCATCCACGGTCCAATCTCGATGATCTTGTGCCCATTTCATGCATTGTTGGCAATGATGTGAAGTGAGCATCGGGACCCGGCTGGGTTTTCGGATACTCAGGCCCATCTGCAGGAGGCTGCTATGAACTGTGTGATGCGACACATCGCTCTGATCACCACTGTTTGTAGCAGCGGGTGATGTGTCGCACTGTGGCCTTGGGGTCGCTGTGAACAATGCGTGAGAGTCTCCGATCTTTTCTGGCATCAGTGAGCTGCGGATGACACACGGCTAGATGACGGTTTGTCGTTTGGCTATCTGTGCACACGTGAAAACACACAAGCCGCGCCGTTTCCAAGATCATAGTTCCGAGGTGTCGTGCCATCACAGATCGTAATTCCGAGGTGTCGTGCCATCACAGATCGTAGTTCCGAGGTGTCGTGCCATCACAAATCGTAGTTCCGAGGTGTCGTGCCATCACAAATCGTAGTTCCGAGGCATCGTGCCGTCACAGATCGTAGTTCCGAGGCATCGTGCCATCACAATCGTAGTTCTGAGGCATCGTGCCATCACAGATCGTACTTCCGAGGCGTCGTGCCATCACAGATCGTAGTTCCGAGGCGTCGTGCCATCACAGATCGTAGTCCCGAGGCGTCGTGCCATCACAGATCGTAGTTCCGAGGCGTCGTGCCATCACAGATCGTAGTTCCGAGGTGTCGTGCCATCACAGATCGTAGTTCCGAGGCGTCGTGCCATCACAGATCGTAGTTCCGAGGCGTCGTGCCATCACAGATCGTAGTTCCGAGGCATCGTGCCGTCACATATCGTAGTTCCCAGGCGTCGTGCCATCACAGATCGTAGTTCCGTGGCATCGTGCCGTCACAGATCGTAGTTCCGAGGCATCGTGCCATCACAGATCGTAGTTCCGAGGTGTCGTGCCATCACAAATCGTAGTTCCGAGGCATCGCACCTTCACAGATCGTAGTTCCGAGGCATCGTGCCATCACAGATCGTAGTTCCGAGGCACCGTGCCGTCACAGATCGTAGTTCCGAGGTGTCGTGCCATCACAGATCGTAGTTCCGAGGCGTCGTGCCATCACAGATCGTAGTTCTGAGGTGTCGTGCCTTCACAAATCGTAGTTCCGAGGCATCGCACCATTACAGATCGTAGTTCCGAGGCATCGTGCCGTCACAGATCGTTGTTCCGTGGCGTCGTGCCATCACAGATCGTATTTCCGAGGCGTCGTGCCATCACAGATCGTAGTTCCGAGGCACCGTGCCATCACAGATCGTAGTTCTGAGGTGTCGTGCCATCACAAATCGTAGTTCCGAGGCATCGCACCATCACAGATCGTAGTTCCGAGGCATCGTGCCATCACAGATCGTAGTTTCGAGGCGTCGTGCAATTCAGACTAAAGTAATACCAATGGACACATATTTTTCAAGTATAATGGCTAATATATATCTACATACATACGAAAAAAACCCATCTCAGGCCAACTGCCCGTACATAGTAAAATATTTCGATACATTGATGACATCATTACGTTTAACCTTGAGGACTTCGGAACAAATGCTAAATACATCTATCTATGCAAGTGGCTTGGAACTGGAATTAATTGGTTCAGATGAACAAGCGGTCCACTACCTTGATATTGAAATCCATTATCACGAAGATTCATTGGTTACACGAATGTATGACAAGCGGAGAAAATACAATTTTGATATTAGATGCTACATAAACTGGAAAGTATCTCTAAAACAGTGTATCGAAATCGTATTATATCTGAATTTGTCAGAGTCATGCGTGTCTGCAACAATTCTGCCGTTCTTTTGATACAGTTGAGGACACTATTCCAAACGTTAGTTACCAATGGATATCCAATTAAGTTTGTAATTCAGGTCTTTCATCAATTATTATGTAGCTCTATTTCTTTTGAATGATTGAAGGTATAACGACCACCGTGAGCAACTCAATGGGCTGTAAGCAGTCGTCCGTCCCTAATTTGGGGTCACTGGTTCCAGAGAAGGGAGAGAGCCAGTGCCGCAAGACAAACACAACATCCTTGAATCACCGGGATTCGAACCCGGACCTCTTTTGGACGAATGATCAGAAGCCATCGCTTAGACCACTGTGCCACCGGGGCGGCGTAGTTCTATTTCGAAGAATTATTTTGTGAAACATACTTCCATGGACTTATATCAAATCACTAAGATCTCACAAAATTAAAAGTTTTCGTTTTTCTAAGTACCACATGGTAGGTCGCATATGGCCAAAAATTTCTTTACTAACTATAGGCCTGTATTTCTTCTTCTTTTACTTTTCAACACTGTGTACACTCAGCTGTAACCGCTTTGGACCTCGTGATAGCCAGTGTTGATCTTGTGCTTTGGTCATTGGTTCCTTGGGGCTCTTTGAGTTGGAATCGTCCTGGGCATGTGGATTGTTATTGGTGGTATGAAGCTTTATCTTATAGTGTTCAAATTAGTTTTCCAGGTTGTTGATTCTGGGTTCTTTACATATTGTGATGTCTGTTGATATCCTATCAGTTTTGGTGACCTACGGAACGTTAAATTGCACCTCAGTCTTCATTACTCTTATTGCATGGATCCTGTTTTCTCACCGTGTTTCAAAATATGGTCTTACGGTCAACGCTGGAAGCTCTTTCTTTAAAATTTGCCAATTCAGAGAAGAAAGCATATGTTTCTTGAAAAATGCCGAAAGAGTTCACAATTTGTAGAGAAATCTTTTCGCCGTTATATACGACCAGACTGAAAGTACAGTGAGAAAAACGTTTTGTTAATTCAACTAAACATTTTGTCGATATACAGTAAACAAAAACTTTTGTTGAATTTGCAAAATTATTTTGTTGAAAATTATTGTTGATTTAACAAAATTTATTGTTATCACGACAAAACGTTTTCTTCATTTAAGATTTGTCGATTTTGGGGAATTTTTTTGATCCAACTGAACATATTGTTATCATGACAAAATGTTTTGTTGTTGCAACAAAACATATTGGTCACGATAACAAAAAGCTTTGTTGCAGCAACAAAACATTTTGTCATGATAATAATATGTTTTGTTGGATTAAACAAGTTCCCAAAAATCGACAAATTATTTTCTTAAATGAACAAAACGTTTTGTTGTGATAACAATAAATTTTGTTAAATCAACAATAATTTTCAACAAAATAATTTTCTTAAATCAACAACAATTTTCAACAAAATAATTTTGTTAAATCAACAACAATTTTCAACAAAATAATTTTGCAAATTCAACAAAAAAATTTGTTGACTGCATATCGACAAAAAAATTGTGTTGAATCAACAAAACGTTTTCTCAGTGTATGAGCCGCTCAAAGTACATAAAATTCTTAAATGTTGTAGGTCGAAAATATATGGTTTTTAAGTCCATTGTGTTTTTCCTTCATTTTGGTCTCATTATCATAGCACTGGCAGCGCATATCACGCTGCTTTTAATCTTTAAGATTAAGAAAAAAAATAGGAATCTAACAGTTAGTCCTTTGCCTGAACAAAACAATTAAAAATGTACCCGACACTGAACAAAACAATTAAAAAATTTTCTCTGATTTCAAGTCGTTTTCTACTGCATTATATAATGAATTATATTTACTAAAAAAATAAACATGCCACGTAGCGTTACGATTTTTTACAGTAAAACCTTTTTTTAATTTCTACGTCATTGATATTAATTTATCAACCATAGAATTTGTTTGAGGCATCTGGCCGCCCCCGGAAAGTGGCGCCCGAGTGTTTCGCATCCGTGGAACACTCATGGCGGGTCCCTGGCCAGAGGAACCCATACGCTAAATTTTGCGAAGACCTGATGTAAAATAAAGGAGTTTTTTAGCATTCTGCAAACCAAAAACACAATAAAAATGCTAAAATCTTTAGTTGTTGCCGTTTATACGAAGGCAAATGATGTTATTACTCTGAAAGAAAGAAAGGCCATGCAGTCATGTACTATGAAACTCCTTCCAACATATCATCGCAATGGGGCGAAGGATGATTTTGTTATTCTGACAAAAGAAATTTAATGAAAAAAAAAGATCAAAATCGCAAATCCCTCATTTCCTGTATGACAACATTTTTTTATACAACAGTCATTTTTGAATGAAAATGATTTTCAGAGTGAGATAAAAGCAATCCCAAGGGTCAAACCCCCACGCGCAGGTCCTCCTTTTATTTCAGTGATGGGGTCGTAAATTTTGTGCCCCCTATCGACCGCGGAGAAAGAAGAACCAGGAAGGATTTGTTTTGCTTGTCCCATAACAGTTTTATCGAGAGGTTTGCAACCGTCCTGCTGCACTGTTATGTCTGCTGGAGACGCCCGTTGATTGTTTTGTCTGCGCTCCAGACGGTTTATTGAAAGGGGTAAACTGGACACGCAGGTTTCCTTTACCGGGGTAAAAGTAATCTGAGGTAAAGTTGAACTACTACACTGGCCCGGGCATTGGAAACAGGAGAAATATATGGGCCGAGCTTTAAAACTTTTGAAACGGGCCGGGCCTTGGAAACAGGAGAAATATATGGGCCGAGCTTTAAAACTTTTGAAACGGGCCGGGCCTTGGACATGTGGGCTTGGGCCGGGCCAGACTTTCTAAATTAAGGCCCGTGCAGACCTCTATCACAGACATCATTCTTTACCGCAAGCGACTGCAATGGAAGAGGGTCGGACATCAATCCAGAAAAGAGGACGAGCGATAGACCACTGTAGTAACGAACTGGATTCCGAAAGTAGAGAAACGAGGCAGTGGATGCTCTAAAAGCAGGCGGAGCCATGAACTGTCAAAATTTGTGGGAAGCATTGGTCAGCCATAGCCAAGAAAGCAAAACGGAAAAAAACTGGAGGAGGAATTTGTCTAGCAGTGGTCTGAGAAGGGCTGAAAAGAAGAAGAAATATACTTAACTGAAAGCCAGTCTACGGTACTCGGAAACAGACTATTGTAGGAACATTCATTGTACGCCGAGGACTTGCAATTTATATTCAGTGTTATATACACCGACATCATTACATTGCATTACGAACTGTTTCAGTTGGGCGTTGAAGGTAATTCCTCTTTCCCACTTCTTACAACGGCATCCTCTGAAAGAACCTTCCGCAGGCAAAAACTAAACACATCCTTAAACAAAATATTGCACTATACGGGAAAGATTTGCCGTGTTTCGCGCAATATTGGTATACACGTGCGAAGGTCTGAAGTGGAAATGCTAACAGTTCGGGTGTTGCGATGCTTGAAACTGTCTGCTTTCTTCGTAGCTACTATCTGGCCATGGTTAAAATCTCTATAACCCTAAATCTTCATAGCAGTTCAAGAAATATTTAATAATATAAACTTCACAAATCTTGGTATAAACCGTTTCAGCTTTTCACGTGACTGGAAGCGATACTTCTGCTTCCTTGCCGTCTTGGTGTATATAATAATTTGTGCATTCATTTCCAAGGTTATTAGTAGTTTAATGGAGAATACATGATAAGGAATTATTCTTGAGGTAACCTGAGAAATAACGTGTTGGCAATGTAATTTCCGGTTTGGCAACTTGTTCTACGCGTTGAAATTCTCTTGAACAAAAATCCGAACATCAGTTTTTCACATTACTGGAATAAAGAAACTTCCATAGAAAAGCATTTTTTCTCATTAAAATTGGTTTTTGGTTAAATAAGCAAGATGCAACGGGCAATGCCTCACTTAAGTATGATTCACTATCTTTTTCTAATTCAATGCTACTAATTAAGCTGAGGATTTTTTTGTGTTCTTCATAAAACTTGCCTCTATTTCTTTTGCGAAAATCGTATCCACGTCTGTGACAACCTGGAATAATTAATTAAATAAGGCACGTTTTACAAAACAGTTTGGGCAAGAGCTTTTTTTTTACTTCCTAATCAAAAAAAAAAAAAAAGAGCTTGAACTGCATAGTCTTTAGAGAAATTGCTTAGTTTTTCTCTGGCTTTAAACTTTGTTTTTTTTTGTTCTGGTGTTTTTCTTTTTCTTTTTAAATCAATGAATTAAACTGCAGCTCCTATTATAACCTTTGTTTATTTGGGTGATGTAACCAAAAGAAGATTTATAAAATATATTTAGTTTTGTGTGACGATATGATTTTCTGGGTAAAAGCAAGACGAAAGGAGCCATTATATGTTAATGACGCATCGCCAAATGAGAACGACTTTATTCTGAGATTTACTCAATCTCAGAATAAAGTCGTTCTTACTATCAATAAAAATAAAGGATAAAGTCGTTCTCATTATCTGGGAATTTGTGCTTTTGCGAAGCATAATTAATTCCGCTAAAATGAAATCTTAGAAGCCAGCATCGTTTGTAGTGCTTTAACTTTGCACAAACGGACAACGGACGTAAAAATGGATTACTCTGATTATATGCGGAATGATACGTTTGTGATCCAATTAAAACCTTTATTAATTCTTTCGAAACAAAAACACTGTAGCAAGATTCAGCATGGAAGGAAGAAGGGATATGCCGTGAACAAATACGAAACTAAAAAGGTAGTAGTGACAGAATGGATTCCTAGCAAAAATGAAACGTACGTTTAAGTCAGTTCATTATATATGTATTTATAACATAACTCATTATTCTTGAAACGCTTCGCGTTAATTGGGTCTCCCTAGTAAGTCTTGTTTAGTATTCAAAACAATTTTTGAAACTGGAAGACTTGAAATATTATAAATTCATCTTACTTTACTTTATGGATTTTCAAAGGCCCTCTGTATTTCTGATGCCATTCGCAGATACGGGTTTTCCAGACGTGCAATTGTTCAGGCACAGCTGCAGAAACTTTAGTATTTCACAAAAAAATGACACCAAATTTTCGGTTGTAATGAGCCCGTCTTTCGAATCCTTTCCGAAGCGAATAAAATGTATCGAAGTTTTTCAGTCAATGGAACCGATTAAAAAAAAATCTGGTAGGCTCAGTTCTGATTGAGCCGTCATTTTGAAACATAAAACTACGACTTGCAGATTGGAGAGTTGAAATAAGCTTAGTCGAGTATGGTTCCAAAGCGTTTATTCAATTTGTTATAGCCAACACAGGTCTATGGTAGGAAAATTAGCTTACATAATTTTTATAAATAATGCTGGATACATTGCGAACACAAAGCAGATCGATGCAAAATTATTCAACGTGGTGCTCTGTCTCCTTGGGCTTCTTACATTCCTCATCCCTTGCCTCTCGTTCTGATTTTCCCTACTTTTGCTTGCGTTCATTCTGAGAAATCCACGGCATTGTCAAAAATATTAACCCCGTTCACACGAAAACATTTTTAAAAGTTTTAGTTTAGACCACTGCGATTTGTTCCTTTATATATATTTGAATAGATCTCGTCGATAGCTTTAAAACTATACCACGCACAGTCGTGTTGCGCTCACGGTTGTCCAGATAAACTGAGATATTGTCAAAACTGTTCACCGGTTCACAAGAAAACAATTTTTTAAATGTTCAGTTAAAACCACTGCGAAATGTTGTCCTTATATTTGAATAGATCTTGTCGAGAGCTTTAAAACGATACCACGCACAGTCATGTTGCGCGCGCGATTGCCGAGATAGACTGAGTCAAACGCGGCGGCACCCCCAGAAATATTGCATCACCTGCCCTCCGCGGAGAAGGAGCGAGAGGAGCGTCGCGCGCGCGATGTATTGCGCAGTACGCGAATTGGTCTCCATGCTGTTTACGAATATGCTAACACGATTAGTGTGCGGCACGTATTTTTAACGCTATAATGATTTAAATTGGATCCTATTTTTGTCATAGGCGGTCGGCCGTAGGTCGCCCCGTACTATCCGCGGAGTTAGACCTAGTCCTACGTCAAAAAATCAGCCGGAATTCTGCAATCGATAGTACATCCAGAAATAATAACAGTTAATTACTTCCAGCAGCGGCTAAAATGTATATCACAAAAATTAACAAATGACGCACAAAAAGTTTCTCATTGTAGAAGGAAAGTAACAAAGAGACTTTCAAAGGGAACAGTTAAGAAGAAATATAGAAGGAAATATGATATAACTCTATGCATTCAAGCGGAATAGTTTTGCATATTGGAAAAGTTGAAAATACGCAACAAGTATTCCACATGGCCTATGCTCCGGAAAAAGAGCATTTCAATTATATCTCCCGGAATCAGAGAAAGCGAGAAAAAGTTGGGACATTTACGCCGCCTAGCGGTTAAGCTGTGTATTATTTAAAGAGGATGATGCTTTCAGTATTTACTGTACCGAATGGCATGCAGTAAAAGAAATTTCTCAAAAGGGAGCGAAGATACATCTACAAACAGAAATGCAAAAACACCACCTAGCGACAGAACCGTGAACTACAAAACACCTCAGATACAGACCTAAAAGTATTCCTGAAGGTAAAAGGTATCCGGTTTCAAATGTTTTTAATCGCACGTTTAGAAGCAAAGGCCGCGGGTGGCCAAGTGGTCAGCGTTCGTGACAACCATGGAGATAACCTCAGGTTCGATTCTGGGCAGGTACGAACGTACGAACCACTAAATACCCGCCGTGCGTCGGATGGGCACGTAAAGCCGTCGAACCCCGGGTACTGGCCCACCGGTAATAAATAAGGGCCTCTTCCTCCCCTTTTCTACCTCACTTCCGTGTCACTGTCCTATCGGGCACTCTAGCCCAAATCTCCTGTCTTCCTATTTGTAAGGGTTGCTTAAGGCCTGGAGTCAGACACTCCCGTTCCCTTCCTAAAATCCTCTACATCTTATTTGATTTAGAAGCAATTATATTGAGAAAAACAGATTAAGCATTTTCACACTATCGCAGCAAAATTGCGTATTATTTTGGGAAGAAAATGCAGAGCTTTCAGCTAGAGTAGTATCTGCCCAACAATGATTTTTTTTCAATCGGGTTTTTGTTCCCACAGATATTTCTGTAAATGGAAACGTTAGGTTACGCCTTCTAGCCTTTTAGTGGAACACATGTGCGTTAAGAAATTTTTGAAAACATATGAGGAACCTTTTTTCACCGGAAATGCTCTCCAACAAAGAATTTTTCAAATCTGACGCTTAGATGTAGAGATATATGAGCAAACATAAGATATACATCTATGCCTCTGACGGAAAAGCTAAGCATGATTTTAAGCAGGAGGTATTCTCAAAAGGTTTTCCGATGTGAGCGGTACCTGTCCACCGAAGTATTTTTCAGAAGCTCAGATCTTTCTGCAAATACACTATATTGACAAAAGTCACCGGAAACCTAGAAGAAAAACACAACATACCATTTATTGACATACATTTGTACGGTGTCGGTCCACTTTGGCCTCAATGAATGCACTGACTCTTCGAGATAGGCTTTCGACAAGGTTTTGGAACGCAACGATAGGTATGCGCTCCCATTCAGTACATAAAATGCCGCTAACTCCTGCTTAGCCGCCCCGGTGGCGCTGTGGTCTTAGGCGTTGGCCTATGATCATTCGTCCGAAGGGGTCCGGGTTCGAATCCCGGTGAGGCATGGATGTTGTATTTGTCTTACGGCACTGGCTCTCTCCCTTCCCTGGAACCAGTGACCCTAAATTAGGGACGGGCGACTGCTTATAGCCCATTGAGTTGGTCACGGTGGTCGTTAAACCTCAAAAAAAAAAAAAAACTCTTGCTTAGTAGCAGGACTTGGTTCCAAACATCTGATGGCCGCCCCGGTGGCGCAGTGGTCTAAGCGATGGCGTCTGATCATTCGCCCGAACGGGGTCCGGGTTCGAATCCCGGTGAGGCATGGATGTTGTGTTTGTCTTACGGCACTAGCTCTCTCCCTTCCCTGGAACCAGTGACCCTAAATTAGGGACGGGCGACTGCTTATAGCCCTTTGAGTTGCTCACGGTGGTCGTTAAACCCCCCAATAAAAAAAAAAAACATCTGATGCGGCGCTCTAATTCATCCCATAGGTGCTCTATGGGATTAATATCGCGGCTCTGTGATGGCCAGTTCACACACGATATAGAATTATCATCAAACTACGCCGTAACAGCCCTTGCTTTATGGCTCGGTTACCGGCGTCGGAACCGCGGGGGCAGAGGGGGCAGTTGCCCCCGCTCGCAAATTAGTGTGGGGGCAAAACATCACATTTGCCCCCTCAATTTTCTTTCTTTCAAAATTTCTTACTTTCGTGATCGGAAATCTCAAACATTTGAGGGTTTTCTTGCAAGTTCCTTTTGATAGAAATTGAGTATTGCTCTTCATTTTTTACCATAACAATCTAGAAATCTGATGTTTTTTAATGCGACTTTTGAGACCTCAAGAAGCGCTAGACCCATGAAACATTCCAGTGGGTTGATTCCCGTTTGAAGACCAGCAACGTTTTATGTCTCATTAAGTGTAAAAAATGAGTCTTCCTCTAAAAGAATGAGTAAAACTAAATAGGGAAATGGAAGCAGGGTGAGGAATGAGATATATGTTCCTCCCCGCTGTCAAAAAAGAGTTCCGACGCCACTGGGGTCGGTGCATTATCTGGTGGTTCCAACAAGGCTCGGTTCCATAGTATTGCTACAGACACGCAGTTTTTTTGCTCCGTGCATTTCGTCTTGCTTGTGCTCTCTTCGGTGTTCTGAGTATCTATTTGTGTGTGTGTGAGTTCCGTGAAGGTTCCACGATTCTGCTCGTATCCCTGCCAAGTCGGTGAGTGATCATTTAGTTAAGTTATCTTCGTTTTATTGTCTTGGCCGAGTCGGCGAAGACGTGAATTCTGCTTCGCCATTGCGGATGGATACATCGGCCGAGGTCGACGTCCCGGCTCTTGCTTCTGATAACGGTTTTCCTCCTCTTCCACCATCCACCAATGGCGGGCCTGTTCCGACAAGCCCCTCCTCTCCCAAGCGTAGTTCAGCTACCCTATCAGCTAATCCTACTTCTACTTCTACGTCACTGAGCGGTGACCAGCAACCTTCCCAGCAGGTGACAGAAGAGGCGTTTCACTTTCGTCAGTGGTCTCTACTTACGTCATCACACTGGCCAGCCACTCCATATGCAGCCGTTCTTTCGAAGAAATATTCTCCACCTTCTGCGTCGGCTTCTATCAAAGGCCCTTATCAGATGAAATGCAATGCAAACTCCAACTTCTTCGTCGATCTTCCAGCAACTTCGCCAGCTAGCCAACACTTCCTTAGTAAAGTTGACCTCGGCGTTACCTTCCCTGCTCTTGCAAATACTAAGCTCACTGCGTACAGCGCAGCACTTCGTTTACTCTTTCCAAAGTCAGCAGTCACAGACGTAGGCCGAAAAGGTGGCAAAGAAACCGCGTATTTCTCTGATCCCAAATTTGCACTTCAAGTCATAAATGATGGACTTTCTATTGGTCACCGCCATATTAATGCTGATCCTATCTCCCACATGCCTACTGTTCTGAGTTTTCCACCAGTCCCGCCAGAAATTTCTGACGAACTTTTACTGTCCATTCCGCAAAACGCTGGACGTATAGTTGGCACAATCACCACCTTCTCTTTAACAATCCAGCCGGAAGATCCTTATCTTCTTGGCCTACGACGAAATCTAAGAGGGGTTTTTCCGTCTGATGAAGCGAACCTACGAGTTCCACCCAAGTTCCGTATTCGTTGTGATACGCACATCCATGATATCAACATTACTGTCGGCACTATGTGTTCTATCTGAAAAGGTTATGGACACCATCGTGCCTTATGTCCACATCGCACTTCTACTACAACTTCGACAGCCCAAACATCGTCTGCTTCAGCGGTACCCTCAACGACTCCAGCACACGCCAAAAGCAAAAGTAGCACTACAGCCGTTAGTCAACGCGTGACTTTTTTATTGAAGATTTAACGACCACTTTGAGCAATTTGATCGTGGGCAAATTGTCGGGGAAGGACGAATTGGTCCCTCCATCTCTGAAGTCGTGTAGGCACTGGGATTTTCACCAGCCACTGTGTCACGGGTGTACCGTGAGTACATCAAATCCGGTAAAATCATCCCTGCAAGGGCCAACTGCCGTGGACAACAGCGTATGGATGAGCGGGGTCATCGTTGGCTAGCTCGCATTGTAACAGCGGATAGACGGGCCACAGTGCAAGAAATCACTCGGCAATTTAACGCTGGTGCACAAAAACGTGTAAGCAGCCACACCATCTAGAACCATCTCGCTATGGGGTACAGAAGCCAGCGTCCCACGAGGGTACCGCTGCAGACCGCACATCACAGGGTGCAAAGATTAGCATGGGCGCGGGAACATCGCCACTGGAGCCTAGACATGTGGGAAAATGTTGCCTAGACTGATGATTCGAGATTCACGTTGGTACATGCGGATGGCAGGAAATGAGTACGGCACAAACCACATGAAGCGATGAATCCTTCTTGCCAGCAGGGTACTCTTCAAGCTGGTGGTGGTGGTATTCTCGTCTGGGGAATGTTGACGTGGATTGAATTGTGACCCCTGGTGCGTGTGACATCGTCCCTCACAGGTCAATGTTACCGGGATATCTTGGACGACCATTTGCTCCTGGTTGTGCGTCTTCAACATCCCACTGGGGACCTCATCCTGTAACAAAACATTGCACCGTTCCATCGATCCCGAATTGTATCCGAATGGTTGGGTGAACACTCCACCGACGTGACCTCGCTTCCTTGGCCAGCTAGGTCATCTGACCTCAATCCCATCGAACACATCTGTGATGCCATCGAGAGAGATGTTCGAGGCTCTGACTCCTATCAAATCTTCGTGTACTGTGGGAGCTTGTTAAGGGGTCGTGGATCCGTATGGCTTCCCAACGCTTCCGGTGTCTTGTCGAGTCCATGTCGAGACGAATCGCCGCAGTCATCAGGCGAAAGGTGGTGCTATACGTTACTAGACAGGTATATCTAATTCAATTGCTCTTCAGTGTACTTATTCATGTTACCACATTGTCTTCTACACTTTCTATTTGACATCAACCATTCTATTACCGTACATGTTGTACATATTATTAATATTTCGTGCTCATTTGATATTAGCCTTTCATAGGCTCCTACCCAGTGCATCACTACATTGTACATAGTATTATAACTATACCTTTAACACACATTTCAACTAGAATTGTTAATATTGATTATTCACTGTGTATCTCTCGTGCATTACTCATGCACTATTGTTGTCGGTCACTTCTGTAGCTCAACTTATATATGTGAAGATACTCATCTACAATGTTTTTATTGACATTGTATATAGCAAATCAGCACCTGTACATTTGTCACCTTCACTGTACATATCTCGTCAATTATGTTTCTGTTGGCACTGAAAATACAGGCCCTCTGTACCCTCCTCTCAGGTTTTCTTAATAAACAATTTTGAAAGCCACAGAGTTGGTAATGAATAATTGTCCAGAATATTGAGATAGACGTGCTGGCTAACAAGTTTGTCCACTATAACCAATAGGCCGGGACCATACCACGAAAAACACGCCCACACCAGTACACTACCAGCTCCAAACCTGACTGTAGCAACAGTACACTGTGGTAAATAGCTTTGCCCCGGCTGCCGCCATACCCACACACGGCCATCAGACTGATGGTTCGTGTATCTGGATTCATCAGTCCATACGGCCCGTTTCCATTGATCTACGGTTCACGATAAATGTTTTTTACACCATGCTAAACGCCGAGTAGCATTCCGAGTGGCGATGAAAGGATTAACAGTAGCCGCACGACAACGATAACCCATGGAATGAAGTTCTCTGCGAATGGTACGTGTGCATACCGAGGGTCTAGCAATTTTATCACCTGCACAATGAGGTATTGCGCAGTACTCCGTCGATTATCTGTAACGACTCTCCTGAAGTTTCGACGTCCTCTATCACTGATTTTGCTTGGTCTGCTGGTTCGTTTTGGTGCTTCAGTCACGCCATGTGTCTTCCACTTATTCAGTACATCCACAACAGTTGACTTGGGTATGTTCAAACGCCTCTCGGTTTCTCTTACAGACAACCCACTATTGAAACACCCAACAATCTTTCCTTTCTCAAAATCAGTTCTCCCCCCCCCCCCGCGAGATTTTCACTCAACCTCACAGTGCAATATGATCGCGGTCAGCTACAGGCTTGTTTTTATAAAGTTTGCAGCTGTACCGCGCATCTTAACAACGCAGCGGATCTGTTCACTTGCTTTTGAAGGGGTTTCCGGTTACCTTTGTTAATATAGTGTATGTCAAAACCAGAAATAAGCACTTGCGAACCTAGATCGCCAAATTATGTTTCGAAAGAAAAAGTTAGAAATTAAATGTAAAACATTTCTCATCAAGAGCTGGCTGTATCCAACACAGGAAGAATTATTAAATCGGACTTTTAGAGGCAGATATATCTGGGGAAACGCAATTTATATTTACTCCCCCACGCGGAAAATCTATGCATTACTTGAAAAAGAGACTGTGCCCAAAATAGTTTTCGATATAAATAACATCGAAAATAAGAATTAATTCAGTCGAATATTTTGAAACAAATATAGGAATGAAGTGAATTTTGAATTCAATTTCATCTGCATTTACGCTGCCTAGCGTTTAAGTTATCCATCGAAAAGAAACGGAATGCAAGGTTCATCATTCTCACATTCCAAGCTTCCCAGTGGATAAAGAATTTTTCAAATCCGACTAATAGTTGCAGACTTATGGTGACCACAGACTAACGGACTGAATGTGACAACTAAAGCACGATTTGTTCTTACAAAAGACGTGCTAAAACGGTGTCCTACGCTAAGTATTCATATTATATATGTTTTTTTTCTTAATATTATGTTATAAAATTAATTTTGATATGTAACATGGACAAATGTAACCCTATGAGGAAATGAAATGAAATAATATATTAGGATTCTATATTGTGAGGAAGTATAAAATATATCCTACGCTATGAATTTCTGCCAGAAACATGCGAAAAAATACAAAGGATTTGCTGAAGGCGACCAGCATTATATCCATGCATAAGTTTCCGGATCTCCACATAGAGTGCTGTAAAAGCGAAATGGATGGAATTTTGACATAATTTTGTGCTTGGAGCTAGGTAGCAACGATGCATCAAAAGACAGCACGTGTTGGAGGATAGCACACACTAGCATTAAATGAGTTAGGACTAGGCAACCGACAAGCGAGTGTTCGACATTATCTATTGCCAACAATTTTTGAAGACGATAATCCGATTTTTGGTGTAAATGTGACAAAGATGGTAAGTCGGATAATATCCGAAAACTTGAAAGTTTTATCGTCCTGGAGCGGAACTGGAACCCGCGTCTCCCAGATAGCGCCCGGGTATTCTAACCACACCACCACCCAGAATGACCAAGTCTCAAATTTCCGATTAATTCGAACATAACCATCACAGGATTCGCTAGTCGAAGCAACCGGCATTAATATTTAGCGAATCTGTAGGTTAAGAATCCTATCCCTTGATTTCCCGGAGGAGCAAATAAATCATGAAAGAAATCTACCAGGGATGCGCGGCTTTGAGTCTCGCTCCAGGACGATAAGTTTTCGGACATTATCTGACTTTTTTTTTTTTTGGTTGGAGGTTTAACGACCACCGTGAGCAACTCAATGGGCTATAAGCAGTCGCCCGTCCCTAATTTAGGGTCACTGGTTCCAGGGAAGGGAGAGAGCCAGTGCCGTAAGACAAACACAACATCCATGCCTCACCGGGATTCAAACCCGGACCCCGTTCGGACGAATGATCAGAGGCCATCGCTTTGACCACTGCGCCAACGGGGCGGCATATTATCTGACTTGCCATCTTTGTCACATTTACACCAAAAATCGGATTGCCATCTTGAAAATAAATTTGTATTATATGGTGTAATCTCGTATTTTTTTCGTGACTATTGTTAACGTTTAATCTCTGGAAAGCCCGGTGGCGTAGTGATCTTAGCGATGACTTCTGATCGTCCGTACGGGATGGGTCCAGGTTTTTTTTTTTTTTTTTTGATTGGAGGTTTAACGACCACCGTGAGCAACTCAATGGGCTATAAGCAGTCGCCCGTCCCTAATTTAGGGTCACTGGTTCCAGGGAAGGGAGAGAGCCAGTGCCGTAAGACAAACACAACATCCATGCCTCACCGGGATTCGAACCCGGACCCCTTACGGACGAATGATCAGAGGCCAACGCCTTAGACCACTGCGCCACCGGGGCGGCGGGTCCAGGTTCGAATTCCGGTGAGGCATAGATGTTTTGTCTTACGGCACTGGATCTCTCCCTCCCCCGGATTCAGTGGCCATTAATTAAAGACCGGCCACTGCTTTTAGCCCATCGAAATGCTCACGCTGGTCATGAAACTCACTATAAAAAAAGAAATCTCGGAAAAACCGCTGCAAAGGCAGCAAAGTGGATTTCTTAGGTATACGGATAGAAATATGTAGATATGTAGATACAAGCACATGTCGTGAATGATTTGTAAAGTTCAGAGGTAGTGTTTACAACGTGGAGAACGGATAACGTAGCGAACGGCCGAAGGATATGCACAGCGCCGATTTTTAAGTTCTTGTAGTCAAAGATGCTGCTAAGTCGACTTCAGGACTGGCAATACTTATTTAGGCATGAATCATTCGACTGGGGTTCGACGGTTGCATGCCATCGAGAAAGGTTGAAAAATATATAAATGGGCTCCACACAAACACTGAAAACCTATGCACAGACCTAAGAAATGAGGTTTGGCAAATACACTGCCTGACAGAGAAAATGCCACACCATAAAGGAATGCTCAAAAACTGACCAAACTGGATGCACAAATAGCCGAGTAGGTCCTGAACAAATTATTTAATTGTCACATACAGATTAGGCTCCAGTGGCCGAATATACAGGATGATCAATAAGGAATGTGACCCCGATTGTGGGAGATACAGCGTTGAATCCGACTTGGCATCGAGGCAATAGAGTCCTGGAGTATCGTGGATCATGTGGTGCTGATCCGAGTCCACAGTTCATTTACATTTTGCCGGGGTGGGAGGGTACTCAACCGACGTCCAATCGTGTCCCACAGATGCTCGATGGGAAAGAGGTCGGGGGATCATGATGGTAACGGAAGCATCCGCACATCGTGTAAAGCATTCAGGCTGATCCGAGCGGTATGCGGCCGTTCGTTACTTTGTTGAAAAACGGCATTTGGCATGTTCTGCAGAAACGTTATTGCCACAGACCGCAGGATCTCGTCAACATAGCGGCGTGCCGTCAATGTGCCTGTGATGCGTACCAGCGGTGAGCGGCTGTTGGCGCTCATTGCACCCCACACCATGAATCCACGTTGCCGGGCCGCGTGGCGCTCCACAATGGCAGAGGAAACATCAGTTTGACGAAATTTCTTACGACGAGCTTTAGGAATTAGTTGGACTGAATTGCATTGTAACCCCTTGTTCGTTCTCCAGACCATGTTACAGCAGAATCACTCAATTCTCGTGGCCTTGATGACATCTTAATTGATGGCCTTACGGGCTGGTTGTCCGCTTATATCCAGCACGTCTTTCGTGCAATTGGCCTGCAAATGCAATCATTTGCATAATTTGTACGTGTGCACTCATCCTGCAATTTGCATGGCAATATGTTCACGTCTTTGTGGTGTGATGTCTTCTCTGTCAGACAGTGTACATTTAACAGAAAATGTCTTTAGAGAGTGGACGGTAGATCATCGACGGAGAGCATCTGCGAGAAACTTGTGGCACTGTTTCTTGGAAGAGACGTCCTAAGATTAGGCAAAGTTAAAAGATCCTCTGTAGCTCTACCGGTTATGTTGGATACGCAATAATTTTTAGAAGATCCTGAAGAATGGGCGATAGATTTCTGATGTAAGGATGATCTCC
Source organism: Macrothele yani (assembly GCA_039090855.1). Taxonomy (NCBI): domain Eukaryota; kingdom Metazoa; phylum Arthropoda; class Arachnida; order Araneae; family Macrothelidae; genus Macrothele; species Macrothele yani. The sequence continues at coordinate 117,796,969 of CM076993.1, forward strand.
ATCTCCTGTTGGAGTGTAGAGAATCGAAATTAATATCCAACGTGCGTTGTCCCAAATTGAGTTCTGCTAATGATCTTGGAATTTCTCGAGATATTCGAAGCGGATGGTCAAGATTTTTATCTTATGAGATTAAGCTGGAACAGCTATTAATGTACAATCGTGGCTAAAAGTCCTGCACCAGTAGACCGAGAGTCAATTTTTGATGTCTGAATTCAACTTATACTGCGTAATGTTAACGTCAGGATTACATATTATACATCATTTTAAAGGAACTTTCATGCTGAATTCAAATATTTTTTACAGAATGTTATTACCAGTAATGGAAGTGAAGTTTCAAGCACAAACGTGCAAGTCAGGAAACAAATCCAGTTCTAAAAAAGCGTTCGCGCCCGTCGAATCAACTATAGCTGTCTCCGACGTCCGCTAGTGAGATATAAAAGGATGTAGAATCGTCTGTCGACTTAGAACATAATGCTTGTAGTCAGTTGACGAAAGTTTATGCAGAATCCCTGGTGATATTTGAATTTCGGGATGTCAAAAACCCGGAAATCGCTCCTGCCCTTTTAGACCAGTTCAAAAATTATTATTTTGCATGAACATTGATTCAGTTGTCGTAAAATTGCTGCTAAATGTGGCTATGATCATTCCACTGATCATTTCACATGATCATTAAAAGAGTTGCAGAAACGGGTTGTGTGGGAAACAGAAAAAGAACAGGTCGGCAAAGGCTGTGTACTGAACCTGTTGATCGCATGTTGATTCGTCGTTCCTTAAAATCAAGATTTAAAACAGCCACTGATTTAAGAAATGAGTGGGAGAATGAAGTAGACATTATTGTATCTGCACGTACAGTTCGTCGTAGGCTGCAAGAAAATGGACTGACTGCACGAAAAGCTGCACGAAAACCTTTCCTTACTAATCAACGGCTCAAAAAATTGCTTCGGCCAAGGCACACAAGAATTGGGCTATTGATGAATGGAAAAATGTTATTTTCAGTGATGAAACAACTGTTACTATTTTCGCTAATAATGAAAATAATTATGTATGTCGTCCGGCTGGTGAAAGATATAAGGCATGCTGCACCCTGCCAACAATCAAGCACCTACGTTCGGTGATGTTATGGTCTTGTATTTCAGCCAGTGGTGTTGGATGTCTGCACATTGTTGATGACACATTGAATGGATCGAAATATGTGGATATTTTGGAGTCCAGGCTGCTACCATCTGCACAATACATGGGTTTTGCGGATTTTTTTCTTCCAGGACGATAACGCGCCATGCCATCGGTCAAAGTTGGTTGACGAGTGGTTTATTCGAAAAGTTATAAGACAACTTCACTGGCCGGCACAGTCACCGGTTCTTAATCCCATAGATAATATGTGGGTGAGATCGAAGCAAAAGATCATTCAACAAGGACCCACATCTGAAACAATATTAATCGAGTCTGTAAGGGCCGTATGGCACCGTGTTATCACCAATGGACAACTAGAGAAGCTCGTTAGTTCCATGCCAAGAAGTTGAACTTTGTTACTAAGAAAGCGTGGTTATCCAATTAAATATTAAAGCGTATTTTGCTTGTTGGTACGTTATTTCACAAGTCCTGCAATTTTTATTAATGTACAGTAATTTTACGTTAAATGCATTGTACACTAATTTCACAAATTCCACTATTTGTTTGCTTTTTATGACCAGACGCTGTACTTTTGCTTGTAACTTCACTTCTATTACTGGTAATAACATTCCGTAAAAATATTTGAATTCAGCTTGATGTTTCTTTTAAAATGATGTATAACATGTTTTCTTTACTTTACCATTACGCTGTATAAGTTGCCTTCAAACATCCAAAACTGACCTTTGGTCTACCGGTGCAGGACTTTTGGCCACGACTGTATCTGATATGACCATTAGTTCACTCAGATACCACGCATCTCGTGTACTTTCCTACGAGCGCAAAGCAAATCTTATTTCCCAGTCTTTCCAAACAACAGCTTGATCTGTGAGCCCAAAACAAACTCCGATTATTTTAATACCAGGTGAATTCAATAGAAAGTTAAGTGGGGAAATTTAATGAGCTGCCTATTTTCCGTTCCAGAACGTAAGGAATTAGTTCGACTGAATTTAGTATTGTGGCGTGCAGTGATTACTTGGACTATTTCAAAATCCCTGTTGTCCGGAACAGAAACTGTAACATCGTTCGCCTACGCTGCGAGGCGAAATGATTGAATGGAAGAAGCCCACGATAGATTATTACTTTTACGTTTGAAAAGCAGGCAAATAGAAAGCTTGATGACATGAAATCATGATCGACCATTTTCAATGCACTGCCGGATGAAGGCCTTTCCAATTTTCTTCCACAGCTGTAGTTTTTTATTGATTCGGGGTTTAACGACCACTCCGAGCCACTCAATTGGCTACAAGCATCCGCCCGTTCTTAATTTAGGGCCACTGCTTCTAGTGAAGGAAAACAAGTCAGTGCCGTAAGACAAACACAACAACCATGCCTCACCAGGATTCGAATCCGGACCCATTCCGGACGAATGGTCAGAAGCCATCACTCAGACTACTGCACAACAGAAGTGGCCCTCAACTGTCTGTCTTGAAGAAGTCTCACCCATGCCACTAGTCTTCTTCAGGGTCTTTTTCTGTAAATACAAAATTTCAGATGTCCAACAGCGATGGTCAGTTCTTCTAGTAGCATGTCCCGCCCATTGCCATTTCAGAGATCTTACTTCAATCAGGATGTCTTCCACTCTTGTCATTTTCCACATGCATGAGTTTCCCTTCCTAAGTTTCCTGATTATACAAAGCATACTTCTTTGCAGCCTCTGTATGTCTTCTAAGGTAAGGTCCATGTCTCTGAGCCATAAGTAAAAACGGGTAGGATGTATTCGTTCAACTCCCTTCTTTTTTTACGCTTTCCAACCGTAGGTTGAAGAAGCGTATATGCTCCAGCTTTGTCCGTCTGTTTGTTCGCACGATAACTCGCGTAAAAATAGTTCGATTTCGATGAAAGTTTAGTATGTGGTAGGCGAAAACTAGAGACGAACCCTATTGAAAATGGACGAAATGGGGTCAAAGGTCAGAACAAATGAGCGGGATCCATTCCATTGCCCTTATGCGTCATAACTTACGTAAATATGTTTCGATTGGGACAATACTTTACCATGCTGTTCCGCAGGTATACTGAACCAATTCTGTTTAGTATCATGGAAATGTGATCAAAGCTCGGGCCACAGGAGTGGGATTTCTTCGACAGACATTATCCTCATAACGCGAGTAATAACTTGAGTAATGATTTCTGGTATGTTGGAAAGCGTATCACAATCAATGCATTGTATAATTTTACTAACTTTTTTTTCTATAATGGTAAATTGCCCTTGAAAATTGTACTGTTTCTTCCAAATGCATTCCTACCAAGTTTTATATTTCGATTAATTTCTTCTTGGATGCGGCCCTCGCTTGATAAGGTATACGTAAATATCAGTTACCCCTAAATGTTGCCATCAATCAATTAAATCTTCAGTTCTTGTAAAAGCATTGTACTCAAATTTGTTTTCGAAAAGCTCATTTTTAATTCCTTTTTCTTTGCTTTCCCAGCTGGATTCTTGATCGTACTGTGCAGCGGTAAGGGGGTTACTTGCAAAAAATGACTATGTCGTCAGCAAAACGGAAATGGGTTAACTAATCTCGATAAATATTCATTCCCTTCTATTCCCAGTCAAAATGGGTTAACTAATCTCGATAAATATTCATTTCCTTCTAATCCCAGAGAAATTACTGAAAGACATTCGGCAATATACCACTGAATAACTTAGAAGATGTCGTATCACCTTATCTCACTCCCTTGCAAGTTATTAAGTGCAGTGTCCTCCAGCAACAGAAAATGTTTACTTGCATTTCCATAAGTGTTGTTAATAATAATATTAATGTATGCATCTGCAATAACGCAGGATTGAAAAGTTATAATTTTTGATGGTTAGTAATCAAAATCCTTTTCGTAATCAATAAAAGCCGTACATAATGGACGTTCACGCTTCCCGTTCTTTCATTTAGATTTCTCAGTGCATGGATATGATCAGTAGTGCTGCAACCACTCCTGAAATTAGCTTGTTCCTTTGGTTGAGCTACATCCAGTGTTTTCTTCAAGAGATTTTTTTTGTTTTTTGTTTTGGAGGTTTAACGACCACCGTGAGCAACTCAATGGGCTATAAGCAGTCGCCCGTCCCTAATTTAGGGTCACTGGTTCCAGGGAAGGGAGAGAGCCAGTGCCGTAAGACAAACACAACATTCATGCCACACCGGGATTCGAACCCGGACCCCGTTCGGACGAATGATCAGAGGCCATCTTCAAGAGATGCGGCACTATCTTAGTGAAGGCGTTGTAAGCGACTGATGGGAGGATGATGTGTCTGTAATTCTTAAGATCCTCAATGTCCGAATTTTTATGTAAAAGGATCACTGTAACATTGTTACAGTCATCCACATTCTTCCCTTAATTGAGGTGTCTAGTGAAAACTTGGGTGAATGTAATTTCCCTTTCTACCCTGGCTGGATTCATGTACAATTTCCGCGGTAATTTCTTGATTACTTGGAGCTCGTCCTAGTTTCATGTTCTTCTGATTGGAGGACTGGAAACTTTAGCGCCTGTATTTTTTTCTTTATGCTGTAGTAGATATATCATCTTCATAAACCTCTCTCTTTGCTTATAACTCTTTCACTGTAGTCACAATTGTGCCTTTATTTCTTGTTATGGTACCACCTTTTCTCAGTGTCATAATCTGTTGGGGTTTTTTTCATTAATAAAATGGACCTTTGCTTTCTCCTCGCATTATTTGCTCTCAACTGTTGTTGTCACTAGTTCATTACTGAATTTCCTCATGCCTTCAGTGATACGTTTTTGCACTCCTGCCTAGCTAGCTCTTTACGTTCCCCTTTTGAAGCTACATTTTCTTCATTTATCTTCACACCCTTCTCGTTTGCATCAAAAATTTTGTCCGTTCTAATTTTTTCTTCATATGCAATTTGTTCTTAGTACAATCCGTTTTTGTTGCTGTTCCCGTAAGATCCGTGGTTGAGTTTCTGTTAACTTTAGAGATGTCTTCTACTTCTGTTGTTAGACTTCTAGAGCAGAGAATCGGCTTCTCAGTTCCAATTTATAATTAATACACGTTTTAAGGTTTGTCATATCAGTGCATAAAAATATATCGATCAATTCATTGAAAGATATTTAAAACATTTAACCAGAGTTTCATATTACTTTAACAATAGGACGTATTTGGTTGGGATTTTGTTATCAATGAATGAAATTTAAGTCATACAAGCTGAGATGGTTTAGACATGTGGAACGGATTCACAGAATTTGGACATATGGTACAGGATGTCTGTACAGAAAATTAAATCGTTCCCAGTTGAAAGGCGACAGAGAAGAAAACTGGGCAAACGGTACTAACATTATGTTAAACATTCGAAGAATTAACAATCCTAGACTCAATTAAAGGACAGGATAGAGCGAATTGAATTTGAAAAATAATTATGCTTGTTCCTAAGGACTTCAATGCTTAGGCAGCTAATGAAGATGAAAAAGCTTCACATCAGCATATATTTCTGAGATCAAATGCATCATACATTCTGGCCAAATAAAAAGGTTACACCGCGGTGTATAGACCAGTGCCGATTTCATGCACAGTTAAAGAGCCCGAGCCCGTTTGAGCACTAAGTATGTCTGCCCGATCGATCCGGAGGAACCCCGGCCCGAACGAGCGCTAGGTATGTTATAATGAATATAGCTTTCTTCTAATGGTTGTTGCGTTAATTATTTATATCATGAATAAACTTTCCTGCTAGTAATGTAGTAATAATAATGAACAAGCTTATAACTGGTAGTAATGTTGTAGTAGTAATTAAGATGAATAAAGTCTTATTCTGGTTGTTACTAATAACACTTAATGAAATAAACCTAACAGCCAGACAGAGGTCTGACAAAACTATGAACTGAGAAAAACGTACTTACTGAAACAACTTTTTATTAGGGAAACTCTTGATATGATCCAACATACACTTCACCGGACACACAGCTACTCAATAAAACGTAGCTCCTTGCACATGAACGAAGCTCTACTCACATAAACGAAGATCTCTTTACACATGAAACAAAGCTCTCCCTACGCACATCAACAAAAAGCTATCTCCATATAAACAAAAGCTCTCTCACGTAACACAAACAAAAGCTCTCTCACGTAACACAAACAAAAGCTCTCTCTGGTATCGTTGAACGCGCCTATTTATACTGGCTACCACCACGTCATGACTTACACTCATTGCCAGATCTCATTCAGCGGGAGAGATAACATCTCGTTCAGTAAGAAGATAATTTACATAGTAAAATAAAATAACCAGAGATAGTAAAAATCAAAAGGAAAGTGAATCTAGAGTATACGTTACATCATCTCCCCCTTAATTTTTTTTTTTTTTTTTGTTTTTCGAAAAACCTATCAATTTTGGAGTGTAAGTCTTACACTTCGTTAAATGACATTTATCGTCCTCTTTTTTGTTTTTGTTTTGGTGGCAGCAGTATCTGCAATATCAAACTTGGCATGACAAAATCAAGAAATCTGTATTCGTCTGTGAAACACTTTGTATACTTGAACAAAACAAACCTGCATCGGCATACCTTCCTTTTATTCTGCCTAGCAGGAATCACTTTTTTAATTTCAAATTACGTCCTCATATTATTGTTGAATACAAACCAACTGTATCAGCAGCGAAGATTGCCTGTAGCTGCCTAACAGTAACAATTTTTATTATTTTATCCCTAAGCACATATATATATATATATAAAATTTGGATTAGTCGATGGACATAGAAGAAATAAAAAAAAACACATATATACACAAAAAGAATGCATAGGCCCACACGAAAAAAAAAATTCTGACATGCCAACTGGTCGTGCAGGAAAAACAACAAACGGAGAAAAGAACCTGTCCACGAGAACTTACTTATCTCGAGGACGCATAAAAAACTCTAGTACGATAACGTTTTCCAGGCCTAATCGGACTGGTAAATTCAGGTGGCGTAGCTCTCTTCAAGGACGTGACTGGATCTGGACCATCTGTAGTCTGTCGGTCAAGAAATCCCGGCGGCTGACAGGAACGGTCAGGAACGGCTGACGTCCGTCGGTCAGGAACGGCTGACGTCTGTCGGTCAGGAAATCCCTGCGGCTGACAGGAACGGTCAGGAACGGCTGAAGTCTGTCGGTCCGGAAATCCCTGCGGCTGACAGGAACGGCTGAAGTCCGTCGATCAGGAACGGCCGAAGTCTGTCGGTCAGGAAATCCCTGCGGCTGACAGGAACGGGCTCCCCAGGCTTTTGATATGTACTCCCTTTGTGCTGGGGCCCGTGTTGTCCTTCCAGCATTCTTTTGGAGGGACGTGGCTCCGGCCACATCGTTTGTTTTCGCTTTCTACCTCGTGGCATGAGAGTAGAAGCAGGCATCGGCCCTGTTTGCCCTGAGCGTAGGTTCCAGGGGCGAAACCCGGGCGGATGCAAGGATCTCTGCCTTCGTCGCTATTGCGGCGAAGCAGATTGGGGAGGAAAGTTACGTTTTCGACCAGCTTTTGGTGTTGCTGGACGGTTTGTAATTTGTGTCTGACGTTTAGGAATCGTCCAACTATTGTCCATAACTGATAAATCAGAAATATCTGATGACTCTGAGTCGCTGCTGTAAGTTAGTGGTCGTGCAGGGCGATGTTTCTTTCTGCCTATAGGAATACTCTCTGACGAGGGATTCAAGGAAGTAGGAGCTTGTGTTGGTGCAGAGTTATCAGGAAACGGTGCAGCAATAGTCTTGGCAATGGTTGGAGGGAAACTAGTATTTGAAGAACTTGATTCGAGCCTTCGTCTCATGGGAGAATGAGGTTGCGTGTTTGGAAGCCCGTCTTGTGGAGGGGAGGGTGAAGAAAAAATCACTGGATATTCTTCAAAAATGTTTGTCGGTTCGTCCAAAATTTCTGGAGGTTGATCGTGAGATATAGACTCTTGAGTCTGTGGAACAGAAGGTTGAGTAGGGTTGATTATAAAATCGATATTTCGTTCATGATACTTGCGACACTGAGCAACGTGTACGTATTGAAATTGATTGTCAGGTTTTTCAAGGATAATGTTATTTTCAAATACATTTGCCACCCGATATGGACCTTCGTAGCTGGGTGCAAATTTCTTTACTAAAGTATGAGAAACAGAAGACTGGAAGTGCGTTTCCACGAGAGTGAGATCTCCAACGACAAGATCTGGTTCCCTACGCCTAGTATTATAGTATCTTGCTTGAGCTGCTTGTGCTCCTAGCATTGCAACACGAGCTTTTTCAGCCATGATTCGTACTGATTGCGGAGTTGGTCGCTGGTTTAGTTCGTCGATAATCCCCGTTAAATTTTCAAAAGGGGTCTTAATTTTGCGACCCAGAAAAAGGTCTGCAGGAGTAATTTTAGTAGATTCGTGAACAGACGAGCAGAGGGCGAACGAAAAAAGCTCAAGTTGTTCATCCCATCGCTCGTGATGATCCATGACAAATGTAGCAATCATTTTAACAAGCGTGTGGTTTACTCGTTCCGCAGGATTACTCTGAGGATGATAAAGGGAAATGAATTTATGCTTAATGTGTAGTCTCGCACACATTCTTTCAAAAATGTCAGAAATAAATTGGGGACCATTATCCGAAACTACTTTATTAGGTGCACCATATCTAGAGAATACTTCATTAATTAATACATTACAAATAACTTCTGCCGTAGCGGCTTTAATGGGAAAAACTTCAACCCATTTAGAAAAATTATCAGTTAATACTAAAACGTAACGAGCTTTGTTTTTAACAGATAAAGGATAAGGTCCCAATAAATCTATTGATATAATATCAAAAACATGAGAACTTGAACTAGATTTCAAGTGACCGGCCGGTCTTACATTACGGTAATTATTAATCTGACACAAGTGACATGATTGAACGTATGCGAGCACACTTTGGTACATGCCAGGCCAATAGGCAACATCCCGCAATTTACAACGGGTCTTGCGAATACCTAAATGGCCTGCAAGAGGTTTGTCATGAAATTCGTTTAAAAGGGCCATTCTAAGGGTTCGCGGAATACATGGGCGAAACTCTGCCCTAGTAGTCCTAGATTTCGTATAGTAAAGAAGACCCTCTATGACTTCAAAATGCTGTGACCTCCCAGCCAGAGAAGGATAACTTTGTAGGGGCGAACCCGCAAGCAAAAAATTATAGATATCCCCAAAATCTGGATCATTTATTAATTCTGCCATTATCTGCTCTCTGGATGTTATATCAGTTATTAGAAGTAAAGGCTGACATCCAGGAGTAGTTTCTGTGGGGACCCCACTAATCGGAACGCGAGACAATGCGTCCGGTAATTGGTTCTTATGACCTGGCTGATACGAAATTTTGATATTGCTCTCTTGTAACTTCATAGCCCACTTCATAAGTCTTTGAGATAAGTGCTTAGCAGAATTCAAATACTGAAGGGCAGAATGATCCGTAATTATGTTAACTGTCAATTCGTTAAGATAACATTGAAATTTGTCAAGAGCATACACTACAGCAAGACATTCACGTTCCGTAGCTGAATAATTGCGTTCAGCTTTGACTAAAGTAGGAGACGCAAAAGCTATTGGATGCCCAGCTTGTGACAAAACGCAACCAGGACCAACTCCGGATGCGTCAGTATAAAGATCAAATTCCTTAGTATGATCCGGGAAAGCTAATACAGGAGGCTGAGTCAACGCAGACTTCAGTGTTTCAAATGCAGCGTTAGCCTCAGGTGTCCAAACAAACTTCTTGTATTTACGATTCAAAGCATACAATGGCTCACAGATTGTAGCATAGCGGGGACGAACTGCTGATACCATCCGGTCATTCCCAGAAAGCGTGATAGTTCTTTTGCTGTTTTAGGCCGAGGAAAGTCAACAATAGGCCTAATTTTTTCATTATCCGTAAATAAGCCGTGGGGAGTGATTTTCAACCCCAGATATACAATCTCGTATCTCGCTATCTGGCATTTACTAGGTTTTAACGTCAAGCCAGCATTGTATATGAGTTGGAACACCTGTTTGAGCAGAGAAAGGTGCTCGTCAAAAGTCTCGGATGTAATAATAATGTCATCCAAATATACATGCACATGGGGACCCAGAACAGGTCTGAGAACCGTATCCATAAGCTTTTGGAAAGTAGCAGGTGCAGAAGCTAATCCAAAGGGCATACGCAGGTATTCATAAGCCCCAAAAGGAGTCACAAAGCCTGTTTTATCGACGGAGTCCGGATGTACCGCCACCTGCCAATATCCACTCGCCAAATCCAAGGTTGACATCCATTTAGTTGATGACAGGTCATGCAAAATATGCGACATGACAGGTAGTGGATAATTAATCGTTTTCGTGACTTGGTTGAGCTTGCGGAAATCTGTCACGAAACGAAATTCATTGGGTTGTTTCTTTGGAACCAAAAAGGCAGGTGCGGCCCAGGATCTTGTGGATTCCCTTATTATGCCCTGTTTAATCATCTCAGAAATTTGACGTTGCATTTCCTGTTTCTTATGTGGAGCACAAGGGTAAGGTTTCGTCGCTATCGGTTTCGAACCATCAGTGTCAATGACATGATAAACCACCTGTGTGAAACCAGGTTGATCAGAAAATAAACCAGGGCTTTCCTGCAAAAGTAGAGAAAGCTGGTGTCGTTGCCTCTCATTCAGTTGGTAACTCAATAACAAACTCGTTATATCTATAGGATCCGTAGGAATCACTTCGACAGGTTCCGGAAAGGAAATAACATGTTGTACGAAATTCAGAGTAACTTGAAACGTATTGATAAAGTCCATTCCCATTAGACATTTAACAGGTAGTTCGTCTATGAGCAGGAAAGAATGCGTAAAACGAGCCTTTCCCAGTCCTAGAGATAATGTGACAGTTCCTGTGATACTGAAGATTTCGTTATTTGCACCTCGCAAATACTGCGTCGCAGGCTGAACGTGTATTGCAGGAAAATTGTCAGTGCAAAACTTCGTATTTAGGGCTGATATTTCAGAACCATTGTCGAACTTTGTCTCGACAATAATATCTTCAATTGTCAAGAACACATCAGGCAACTGAGGAGTTTGGACAGTCACTAATACTGTTTTAGGGTCACAATGCTTGGTATCAGGAAGCAGGACCGACCCTTGGTCTACTTCCTTTGGAAGTTTAAAGGATTCCTGGTTGGATTATCATGCGGTCTGAAACCTCGGCACTGCCGGGTATCGGGAAAATTTTCACGATGAGGAAAACTGCGTGAAACCTGCTGCGGGAACTCCTCATGTCTGTTGACATTTTCATTTCTATTACTTCTTCCCTCAGCACGGGCAGAAAAATCATCATTGCCCTGTGCATGAAAACGTTCCGAATGCTGCGGATTGGAACGGGGTCGAGCATACTGTGCATTTGTACGGTATCCAGAAGATTGATTAGAACCGAGCGGTTGGTGTACCACTCTTCTATGCGGTGGAACGTATGAAGCTTGGGCGTGCACTTGTGTACGCTCGCGTTGAAAGTCATTACGCCTATTATGCCGCTGAGGATATTCGTAATAAGCCTCGCGGGGTGCCCGAGCATGGTGAGTTTGGACCATGTTTGCCGTGTCGCTCTTCATACGTTCGTATGAGGCGAAGGCATTCATGAATTGTAGCAGGGTGTCGAACCTCAAGAAAATCCTGTAGAAATGGATCGAGCTGCTTTAATAGGGTGTCCAACATGTCGACATGACTGGCATGTGGATCCCATAAGTTATTTAAGCGTGTTGTTTCCAAAGCAAATGCAACAGGGCTATCGTTGGGTCCTTGCTGACGAGAAAAAAGTTGTTGTGCAAGGCTAGCTCGACTGAGGCCGAAAGGAAAGACTTCCAAAAATTCTGCTCGGAAATTCTCATAATGAGAATCCGGGTTCGACACTCTCCACTGCCGATACCAGGTCTTAGCGGTATCCTTCAAGCAAGTGCCTGCTATTTGTACTTTGCAGTCTTGAGGAATATTGTAGAGATCAAAATGATCTTCCAAATCCTCAAGGAATTTTAAGGACCCCTCCAAACCATTGAAATGAATTGTTCCTGCATGCGGCACGAAATGGGCAAGCATTCTGCTTCGCTGAGAGGATTGAACTCCCTCAGGTACGACACGCGACTCAGAGTAATAGGAAGCTGGTGAATTACGAAATTGTAAAGAATGCCTGGGTACGTGTAGATCACTTATATCAAAGTGAGCCCCACAGGCTTCTTGCAGATGGTCGAAATTAATCCCATCACCATCGAAATTTGATTTAGGGTGAAAAATTGAAGTTGTCTCAGGTAAGGAAGACATGGGTAATAATTGTCAAGACCTCGTGTTCGAGAAAAGTTCGGGCTCCAATTATAATGAATATAGCTTTCTTCTAAGCTTCTTCTAATGGTTGTTATGTTAATTATTTATATCTAGTAATGTAGTAATAATAATGAACAAGCTTATAACTGGTAGTAATGTTGAAGTAGTAATTAAGATGAATAAAGTCTTATATCTGGTTGTTACTAATAACACTTAATGAAATAAACCTAACAGCCAGACAGAGGTCTGACAAAACTATGAACTGAGAAAAACGTACTTACTGAAACAACTTTTTATTAGGGAAACTCTTGATATGATCCAACATACACTTCACCGGACACACAGCTACTCAATAAAACGTAGCTCCTTGCACATGAACGAAGCTCTACTCACATAAACGAAGATCTCTTTACACATGAAACAAAGCTCTCCCTACGCACATCAACAAAAAGCTATCTCCATATAAACAAAAGCTCTCTCACGTAACACAAACAAAAGCTCTCTCTGGTATCGTTGAACGCGCCTATTTATACTGGCTACCACCACGTCATGACTTACACTCATTGCCAGATCTCATTCAGCGGGAGAAATAACATCTCGTTCAGTAAGAAGATAATTTACATAGTAAAATAAAATAACCAGAGATAGTAAAAATCAAAAGGAAAGTGAATCTAGAGTATACGTTACAATGTCAGCCAGAGCGATCCCGGAAAATAGGACTATTAATAAAAATAATCTCTTCTTAGGCATTAATAGGAACCTTTTTCAGATTTCACCTCTCTTCTTCTTGCAATTAACCAATGTGGCGTTTTTCAACCGGTGCGGTAAGAAGGGAATTCTGTCTGTTTCTATCGTTACTAGGTGAAATCTCGTCAGTAATGACGTGGGAAATAAGAAATGTACAATAATTTTTTAATAACCAGGTAATTTTTTTGTGATGTCCCAATGTGAAGGCATGTTTCATGAGCATTATAAAAATGAACATTACAACAGCAAATAAAAAGTACTATGTGTCACACAGTTGATACGTCATACGCTGACAAAATTCGCACTCTCCATTCACAGAACATCTGCCTTAAAACACAAAAAGATAAGCGTTAGATCACATATTTCTTTGTCCGTTGGTGCTATGTTCATGACGTCACAATGCTCGGATTTGTACGAAATTTGCAGGGTGGATAGCGCACAATGGGAGATGAAAATTATTACAATTACACCACACATGCAAATGTGAGGCAAGCGTAACGACATCGGAAACGTCACACCAGAGGGTATAAAAAAGGCGTACAGAGAGCAGGTCTTTAAAATTTATATCGCTAAACACGACCGTACGCAGTTGTTAACATGTAAGTACGTCGCATAAAAGGACGAGACAACCATACGAATATTTGGTGGATTTTAAAAAAGGTAGAATAATTGGACTCAGATAAGATGGTTTATCATGTCGCGATATTGCTGCACGCGTTAGAAGTAACGCAACTACCATTATGCGTGTATGGCGTAAATGGACAGCAGAAGGTTCCATGCATCGTAGTGAAGTGTCTGGAGCTCAAAATTGCACTGCCGAGCAGGTATATAGACACTTGCAACGTATGGCAGTGAAATCTCGCAAAACACCATCCACGACACTAGCGCAGCAGTTGAGGATGGTCACACATTGTCCGATGTCCGCAAGCACTCTTAGATTGCTGCAGAGAGGCCCCGTTGCTCGCCGTCCATTGCTGCGACTTCCCTTGATTCTGAACCGTAGGCGTCAGCGATGTCAGTGGTGCTGCGAAGGCCGAAACTGTAGTGCTGAATGGAAGGATATTCTGTTTTCGGACGAGTCCAGATTCAATCTAATGCATCGCGACGGGCGAATCCTTGTTCGCAGATACCGTGGTTAACGGCATATGGATGACCGCTGTGCGTAGCGCCACACCGGTCCCACGCCGAACGTGATGACCTACGGTGCTATTGTGTTACATTCACGCACTCTTCTACTACGCATTACAGGCACATTGAATAACCAACGCTACATCACGAATGTGTTGGAAGCTGAACTTCTACCCTTTCTTGAGACGATCCCGGGAGCAATCTTCCAACAAGACAGTACCCGACCACATATTGCTCGTACTGTCTAAGACGTACTCTGCGCGCATCAGATCGCTCGTCTGTCCTGCTTGTTGGTCAGATTTGTCGCCTATAGAGAACGTCTGGGGTATCATCGCGCAACGACTGGCCCGCATGGCCTCGCCGCTCGTCACAACCAAAGAATTGTGGATGCGTGTAGATGCAGAGTTGAATGAAATATTGCAGACGACCATCCAAAGCGTATGGGGTCATGGGCGATAATAATTGATTCCACGGAGTGTGGGGTCAGTTATCACCGCTCATGGTGGATTTACTTTTTACTAGTTTATTGGCCTTCCTGATCTCGAACCGGCATGTAATTGTGATCGTTTGCAGCTTGTACCATAGCTAATCAGTCCCATAAATTTTATTGTGATTGCTTATTTCTTTCTTGGTGTTGTAATTTCTATTAGCAACAGTGTATATCTGGGAAGCAGTTTCCGTTACTGAACACCTGAACGAAAGTACGGCAAATAAGCGTATCGTCCCCAATTATTTTTTTCTTTCATTGGGGTTTAACGACCACTGCGACTAACTCAACGGGCTATAAACCGCGCCCGTCTCTAATTAAGGACCACTGCTTTTAGAGAAGGGAGAGAGCCAGTGCCGTAAGACAAGCATAATATCCATAACACACCGGTAATCTAATCTCGGACGAATGGTCATAAGCCAGCGTTCAGACCACTACGACACCAGCTCAGTTGGTACTATGGTGATGACGTCACATAATTATATCCGGGAAGCAGTTTACTTTCACTGAATACCTGACTGAAAACACGATAACCAAACATGTCGTCACAAATATGTCTTTCTCAATTGTTGCTAAGGTGACGACGCCGTCTCAATTATATCTGAGAAGCAGTTTTCCATTCACTAAAAAGCTGCACGAAAACACCAAAGGCTAAGCGTGACGTCACAAATCTTTCTTTCTCATTTGTTGCTAAGGTTACGACGCCGTCTCATAATTACATCTGACAAGCAGTTTTCCATTCACTAAACACCTACACGAAAACCTAAGCGTGATGTCAAATATTTCTTTCTCAGTTGTTGCTAAAATGACGACGCATTCTCATAATTATATCTGAGAAGCACTTGCCATTCACTAAACATCTGCACGAAAACCTAACTGTGATATCACAAGTATTTCTTTCTCAGTTGTTGCTATGGCAATTATTCTTTTCACTGTTGTCTTAAAACTATGGGTATGGGCTGCATACCCAGTTTATTAAAAGAAACAATGCAAAATGCACATAATACACTAAAATTAACAATACGAATCAACCACAACAAAAGAAATAAATCAGCGCCGAGCAGGTAAATCATGCCTAACTGCAAAAGAAACAGAACAACCAGGAGAAACCCAGGAACGCAAATTAGCCATTGAGGTAGGTCATCAATTATACATTGAAGAGCAATTGAATTAGAGATACCTGTCTAGCAACATGTAGCACCACCTTTCGCCCTGATGACGGCGGCGATTCGTCTCCGCATGGACTCAAGACACCGGAAGCGTTGGGTAGCCATACCGATCCACGACCCATGAACAAGCTCCCACAGTTCACGAAGATTTGATGGAGGGGGTTAGAGCCGCGAACATCTCTCTCGATGGCATCCCAGATGTGCTCGATGGGATTGAGGTCATGTGACCTAGCTGGCCAAAGAAGCGAGGTCACGTCGGTGGAGTGTTCTCCAACCATTCGGATACAATTCGGGAGCGATGATACGGTGCATTGTCTTGTTGCAGGATGAGGTCCCCAGTAGAATATTGAAGACGCACAAGCGAGAGCAAATGGTCGTCCAGGATATCCCGGTAACGTTGACCTGTGAGAGACGATGTCACACATACCAGGGGTCCCGTTTCAGTCCAGGTATACAGTTCCCAGACGAGAATGCCACCCCCACCAGCTTGAAGAGTACCCTGCTGGCAAGAAGGATCCATCGCTTCATGTGGTTTGCGCCGTACTCGTATCCTGCCATCCGCATGTACCAACGTGAATCTCGACTCATCAGTCCAGGCAACATTTTCCCACAAGTCTTGGGTCTAGTGGCGATGTTCCCGCGCCCATGCTAATCATTGCACACCCTGTGGTGTGCGGTCAGCAGCGGTACTCTCGTGGGATGATGGCTTCTGTACTCCATAGCGAGGAGATGGTTCTGGATGGCGTGGCTGCTTACGCGTTTTTGTGCACCAGCGTTAAATTCCCGAGTGATTTCTTGCACTGTGGCCCGTCTATCCGTTGTTAAAGTGCAAACTAGCCGACGATGACCCCGCTCATCAACACGCTATTGTTCATGGCAATTGGCTCTTGCAGGGATGGTTTTACCGGATTCGATGTACTCACGGTGCACCCGTGACACAGTGGCTCGTGAAAATCGCAGTGCCTGCCAATTTCCAAGATGGAGTGACCCATTCGTCGAGCTCCGACAATTTGCCCACTATCAAATGTGCTTAGATCTTTCGTCTTACCCATACTGCGTCCGACTCTTACTGTTTCCCATCGCATCACTCCTTATATTGTCGGATCGCTGCATACGTCATGTCGTTTCCGTTTCCAGGACCGCCCACAGCGCCACATTTGCATAACGCCAGCTGTCTCTCATTCAATTGCTCTTCAGTGAATGGAAGTGCATCGAACTGATCAGCAAAGATTCGCAGAACTGCGAAATGCATATGCGAATCATACATTCAGTTTGAACAAAACACAAACATAAAACAGAACTAAGCTCTAGCTGCACTACTTAATATTAAATACATAAAAAAACGTAAGTAACAGTCGTACTTAAAATGTCGTACTATCAATAGGCTGCTAAAAACCCAGACGTTGAACATGTAGGGGTTAGCAAAGCAAAGCAAAACGGTCAGAACACAACAACGCACATACATGAGTGTCAATTGACGGGGTGTAGCAGACACTTGCAATCCCACCACACATAAACGTTGTACCCAAAACAAAATAAAATTACAGAACACTCAGTACCATTTCACGAAATTCACTAAAGCAAGCCACATGTGATGTGTATCAAACTAGTGACATAACTACATAAGAAATGTGGAAAATACTACAAGATCAGTCATCGGACAATTGCAATCGTCAATGAGCAGGAGTAAACGCACACACAAAGCAATTGCGGCAAAGAAACACATGAGCGAAACGTAAGAGTACACAAAATAATTTATGTGAGAATATAATATAGTACACACCAATGCTACCTCATAATATATATATATATACACCATAATTGATGTGCAATGCAAACCAAAGCTGAAGCGAAAAAAAAAAAAAAAAGAAAAACAAAATAAAAACGAATCATCACGGATTCGAGGAGAAACTATCCTACTTTGGTAGACACTGCGCTACCAAAGTAGGATAAACGTTCAGACAAAGCATAGTATTGGGTTGATCCATACGTTCATGTAGTTTTATTTCACGAGAGTTTCCCAGGTCAGTACTGACGGTGCAGATGGCCAGTTGTACATCAGAATGTAGCCAGTAATATAGTGTCTAAATCACATTGCGTTGTGTGATTGTGGCTAATGGTTTTTTTTTTTTTTGGTTTTCAGGTCCGGAAGTATGGAGTGTCAAGTAGAGAGGAATGAACATTTCCGACATCTGCTCCTCTACGAGTTTAACAGGGGACCCACAGCCGCAGAGGCAACTCGACAAATGTGTGCTGTTTATGGGGTGGATGCTATTGCTCCGAGGACAGATCGCAAATGGTTTGAGCGGTTCCGAGGTGGCAATTTTGGCCTCAACGACTCTCCACGCTCAGGTCGTTCATCTAACTTTGATGAGGATCGTTTGAACCATCTCATCCACTTAGATCCGCGTCAAACCACATGCGAATTGGCCACTAAGATGGACTGCGATCAGGCCACAGTGGTCGGACACCTGGAACATATGAGAAAAGTCCTGAAATTGGAGTCTCGGGTGCCTCACACTCTCACCGAAGACAACAAGAATCAGCCAGTTGCCCTTTGTGGTTCCTTGTTCGCCCGTTATTGCGAGTGTTTTCAGCAACACAAACACTTTCTGTCACGTATTGTTACTGGAAAGTAAAAGTGATGCCTGTACGTGAATGTTAGGCATCTGAGAGAATGGTTAAGCCCAAACAAGACGCCCACACCACATCCAAAACATGACTTTCATTCTGCGAAGATTATGTGGTGCGTATGGTGGGACACGGAAGGCATTACTCACTGGGAAATGCTTCCAAGGAATCGGACCATCAACGCTGCACTCTATTGTGAGCAACTCCGCCGTGTGTAAGGAGCAATTCAGCAGAAACGGCCAATATGATAACGCACGTCCAACATAACGCACGCCCTCACAGTGCAAACATGACCAAAATGGCCATTCAGGACATCACATTTGAGGTCCTTCCACATTTATTCCTATTCCCCATATGTCGTTCCTTCAGACTATCAGCTCTTCTGATCTCTGTCGAATGCACTCCGTGGCTGAGAGTTCAACAATTATGTTTATTTCCAGAATTTCCTTGATTTCTTCCCAGCGAAACCTGCACGTTTTTTCAAGAATGGCATTGCACACCTATCCAGAAGTTGGAACACCATCGTAAACAATGGGGGGGGGATAAATAGTTGATTGATTCAGTTTTTCCTCCTCATGTAATACATTTCTGTAATGCGGTGAAACAAACGGCATGAACTTATGCATCAACCCAATATTTTTGACAAACGTTGTATTTTCTTTATATATATAATCACCACAAGACTGTAGTCTCTGATTTAAAGAATTATAACGAAGTGAATTTCTCCGTCATTTCTATCCGCGCCAGAATTCGAACCCGGGTCCACTCATTCAGGAATAAGTTGCTCTACCAATTAAGCTACGCGGACATTTTATTCTGATTCCTATCTGCCTTTATGTCGTGTGCGTCCTTCTGGCAGGTACGTCACATCTCCTGGTACGTTACATCATCTCCCCCTTATTTTTTTATTTTTTTTTTTTTTTTGAAGTGCTGCTCTTATTTTTCCTATCTCGCGGTGTGGAAATAACATCACACCATTGCGAGATTGTGAACGGTCGGGTCATCCGGATAGTTCTGGCGCCATTATAACGAAGTGAATTTCTCCGTAATTTCTATCCGCGCCAGGATTCGAACCCGGGTCCACTCATTCCGGAATAAGTTGCTCTACCAATTAAGCTACGCGGACATTTTATTCTGATTCCTATCTGCCTTTATGTCGTGTGCGTCCTTCTGGCAGGTACGTCACATCTCCTGGTACGTTACAGAATCTCTACATCCATTTCAAATCCTTATGCTTTGGTCTTCTTTATTCTCTGACTTCAAATACGGCCCACGTGAAAATCTAAAGTCAATGTTTAATTGATGCTCTTAAGGCGAAGGAAATAGACAGCGTGTAAGAGCTCTCGAAATCCACATCGCTGTCTTCTCGTATTCTCACTCCCACGTATGCAAAATTAAACAAAATCGCACGAAGACTGTTTGATCTCTCTTGCTCACACAAGCAAAGTGTACTAAATTTAGAATTAAGAAATGAGGAAATGTTGCATTCCTCTACGTAGCTTTTCAACAGCTACGACTTGAAAAGGAATATCGTGATTTGTGAAAGAAGCTTAGGAATGGCATCAACTAGCAAAAGATTTTGCTAGTTGATGCTCTCCCTTAGCTGATTTTCTTTGGTTCATTATAATAATGTGGATGTACCCTGAGGCTCCTACACTTGTTTGTTAATCCTCGTATCTCGAAATAAATATTTACGCTATGCTTTAATGAGAAAACATGGAAATCTCATGTAATTTGTAGAAAGGAAAAGTCTGTTCACAAAAGGTCGTCGCTGAAATTGAAATTTTGTGAAACGCTAGCAAGAAAATATTGTTACGACTTTGGGGTACGGTTTTTCAAGAGGCGGACACAGCATTAATTATTGGTTGAAAATAAATAGCTAGTGGTTTCCCGCATTGCAAAAGAGGAGAAGAGATAAGGGTTCCTTTTCTAGGAAGGGAGAAATCTCGAGTGTAACTTGTGTCGTTCGGTGAGGGAAACGCAATCCCCCCCCCCACGCGCGGCGGTCAAATTAGGTGGCTCTTTAAGTACAGGATGTTTGGGAAGAGTGTCCCCAGATCGTAAAGTTATGGCGTTTGCTAATCCTAACCTTGGCAGGACAAAGAAGTGTTAGTTAAGTTATGTGTTTTCCGTCGTACTTTTCTGGAAGTGGACCCACCACATATTCCGAATACAGAGGCATGCATTTCTGACTTCATTTTCGCGCCGAATGCTTTCAGGCTGACAAGAGAGTTTAAAACAGACCCCTGACGACAGAGCAAGGAATCTGTTGACGATGTGAACAAGCGAAAAGGAGTAGTCTGGTTGAAAGCCGTGAAGGGGACTGGACTCGGATGCAGCAGGACCAGAGGAGATCCTGCGGCGCGGTACTTTTGCGGGGGTAGAAAAGATTCTGCCCGAAGATGCCGACGATTGACGTTACCACGAGGGAAAAATAGGAGGGAGCAAGATACCTCTTTTCCTGGTGCTAGATTGCACGTAAGAGAAAGCCAGCAGTAGCCCCGAGTGACTGAGGTGCACGACCGGTGATGTATGCGAATCACCTTTGGGCAGACGGACGGATCAGCTGGGACGAGCAGACGAACGGATCCTTCTTTCACGTCAGCGGCTTCGTTCCACCACGACATCAGTGCGCATAAATGCGTCCCTGATTTCATGCAGGTGAATGCCGTGCACAAGAGAAAGTGGAAGATGGGGTTTGACTCCCCTCTCCGTTGGTTATAGTACGCGCTCTGAAATGGGCGTGTCGTCACACAGGTACGCTTCGAAAACACATAAAATGTTAGTGAGTGCATAAAAAAGTGAGTGCACTAAACATGGATACCAGAGGAAACTACATATCTGTAAGTACTGAATCAGATCAGATCAGATCATATGTAGAGAATTTTAGGAAGGAAGGGTCTGACCCCAGGTCTTAAACTTAGTAATAGGAAGCTAGGAGATTTGGTCTAGAGTGACCGATAGGAAAGCGATACGGTAGCGAGGTAGAAAGGGGGAGGAAAACGTCCTTATTTATTACCGGGGGGACAGTACCCGGGGTCCGACGGTTTAAAGTGCTCATCCGACGCACGGCGGGTATTTAGTGGTTCGAGCGCTCGTACCTGGCCCAGGGTCGAACCTGAGGTTATCCATATGACAGTGACGAACGCTGACCAGTAGGCCACCCGCGGCCCTGAATTTTTGTATGCATGCCAGTTGTAGAATAGATTGGCTCCGGTCAGCCAATAGACTTTCGTCGGCTGAGAACTGTTTTTAAAGCCGGACTGTATAGGCCAATGAGTAAGCATTGAACTTTAATGATAAATTCAGCCTCAGAGCTATCTCGAAAGGGGTGAGTCATTGACGCCCCTCCTTCACAATCCTCTGTATATAGACGTCTTCATCAGTATCTTCATGTTTTATTGTAAATTGATTAAATGTGCCAGTCCTGAATTTGCATGAATAATTAATGAGTGTCAGAATTTCTTGGTTTTAATTGGCTAAATTGGCAGGCTAAATTCTTTTCACCTGTACATAAGATTTCGGCGATAAAAAGAGCTCACAAGTAATTATTTGTAATTTTAATGTCTACCTCCGGGTCATCAGCCATTGCCTGACATCCTGACATCTAAATTCTTAAAGCTAATTTTTATTCGATAATCCGGCGTCCCGGGGCGTAGCAACAATATATTTTAAGTGCAACGAATACAGTGGGAATCCTCGAATCGCGAAGAACATACATATAAGGTGTTGCACTATACCTATTCTCTATCCCTTTTCTTTTCTTTCGAGTTCTATATCGGTGAATTCGGAATAGGAGAGTTGCCATTGCACGAGATATGTATGGTGTTTGCTGAATACAAAAGGAAAGCCAGAGTTCTGCAGAATTTATGATTTCGCTTCTTTTGATTCGTTCTGGAAACAAAGCTGCTTTCTCTTTGGAGCAATATGCAAAACAGTTTGCATTTTAATCGCCTTTTTCGTTTTTCCCTCGTGGTTCAATAAAGTGTTATGTCAAGTCCGTTCGTTCTCTACGTAACATTATTTCTTTGAAAACGCATAGCATTCTGTAAGAATCGCCTCACATTTCAAAACAGAAATTAGCCAAATCAATTTTACTAAAATGTAATGGTGTTTTGATGTCAAAATATTTTATACACAGGAGAAAAATTTCAACTAGTAACTTGAACATGGGAGTACAGAATCTTAGTCGTAAAGGTCACATTATTCGCATTTCCATATTCTCTTAAAAGCAAGTAAATACAATTCACTGAATTAGCTTCATTTAAATGAAAATAAAAACCCCACACAAGTAAGTGTTTGTTTAAATTCAAGATGATACAATAAGCACAAAAAGTTATTTTAAATGTAATTCGACGTCGTTCAAAGGACGTTTACCCGAATCCAGGCTTATTTATTGTCAGGAGAATTCAAGAGCACACAAGGTTATTTTACGTGAATGTATATTTTGTATTTTTATTGATTATGAAAAGGACTTCAATTCCGCGAAATCATCAGCAGTTACATTGGCTTTGGAATTCTGCGGTATTGAAGATGCAAGATCATGATCATATGTAGAGGATTTTAGGAAGGGAGTATCTGACCCCAGGTCTTAAACAACCCTTAGAAATAGGAAACTAGGAGATTTGGGATAGAGTGCCCGATAGGAAAGTGACACGGAAAACGAAGTAGAAAGGGGGAGGAAGACGCCCTTATTTATTACCGGGGGCCAGTACCCGGGGTTCGACGGCTTAACGTGCCCATCCGACACACGGCGGATATTTAGTGGATCGTGCATTCGTACCCGCCTGGGATCGAACCTGATGCCTTTCCGTAGCAGTCACGAACGTTGCCCACTAGGCTAGCTGCGGCCCTATTGAAGATGCATACAGTCCGTCCCACAATTATATGGAAAGGTGTAAAAACAGTAAATGCATGATTAGTGAAATTGTATGCAACCCATTAGCACAGTGGTGAAAATAAACCATATAGTCTTTTAAATAGTATAACTATACTAGATATACGAAATTTCTTGGTGTAGAATAGAAATCAAAATTTCCAAGCTTCGCACATCAACCAGATGGCTTAGGCTTTGTCAGTCTTTGCAGACATATTTTGCGGATGAGAAAATAATAATTTCGGATAAGTATTAAACATTTTAAACATGTAGTGTACTGAAACTGTCCCACAATTGTATGGAATTTCAACAAACGCGCAAACACTAACACGCATTGCTATGTAAATTAGCCTGGCGTCAGAGCAGGATAAATTGTCGGTAAACGTGATGAGGCTGATTTAGGGCCGCGGGTGGCCCAGTGGGCAACGTTCGTGACTGCTGTGGAAAGGACCTCAGGTTCGATTCCAGGCAGGCACAAACGCTCGATCCACTAAATGTGCGTCGGATGTGCACGTTAAGCCGTCGGACCCCGGGTACTGGCCCCCTGGTAATAAATAAGGGCGTCTTCCTCCTCCTTTCTACTTCGCTTCCGTGTCACTCTCCTATCGGGCAATCTAGCCCAAATCTCCTAGCTTCCTTTTTCTAAGGGCTGTTTAAGACCTGGAGTTAGACCCTTCCTTCGCCGCCCCGGTGGCGCAGTGGTCTAAACAACGGCCTCTGATCATTCGTCCGGAAAGGGGTCCGGGTTCGAATCCCGGTCAGGCATGGATGTTGCGTTTGTCTTACGGCACTGGCTCTCTCCCTTCCCTGGAACCAGTGTCCCTAAATTAGTGACGGGAGACCGCTTATAGCCCATTGAGTTGCTCACGGTGGTCGTTAAACCTCCATTAAAAAAAAAAAAGACCCTTCCTTCCTAAAATCCTCTACATATGAACATTTGAGTCTGATTTAGTTTTAACAATGCCACGTTGGAAAGAGCTGTCGGCGGAAGAGATAAATCCCGTTCGGGATTTGCACGTTCAAGGAATGAACGTAAGTGCGATTTCAAACAAACATGATCTAAATCTTCTGTTTATAACGTTTTAAGTGGTAGCAAAAAATATCCAGCTCAGAAACGAACTGGAAGGCATAGTAATGTTTCGCTTGGAATGAAACGACGTATCCGGAAGCTCGCTGTGCTTGAGAATGTGTCTTTACGGAATATAAGTCAACATGGAAACGTAAGAATATCGAAAAGTACGGTTCACAGAATATTGCAGCAGACACTCCTCGTGAAATATGCAAGATTGTTAAAGAAACAGCCTTTAACTGCACAGCACCCACAAACGCGACTAAACTGGGCCAAAGACCATATGTCATGGAAGAAAGAATGGCTCCAAGTATCGTTTAGTGACGAAAAGAAATTAAATTTAGATGGCCCAGATGATGCGAAATATTATTGGCATGATATGAGAAAGGAAAAACGTCAAATATTCAGCCGATAATACATAGAAGGTTCCGTGATGGAATGAGCCTTTTCTTGGATTTAATGGGCAAGGTTATATCTGCGTTTTATGAGGACGTCAAAATACGGTAGCATACCAGGAACTTTTCAAAGAGAGTTTGCTCCCAGCTGCTACTGAACTAGATGTTCCTGATTGGGTTTTCCAGCAGGAAAAAGCTAACATTAACAGAGAAACATCTACGATGGCCTGGCCGAGAGCAAACAATGTCAAATTACTATCGTGGCTAGCTCGCAGCCCGGACCTCAACCTAATTGAAAATATTTGGGGAATTTTGGTTCGAAGTGTTTATGCTAATCACCGGCAATTTTGAAGCGTTAAAGATCTGGGAACCAACATCTTGATTTTTTTTTTTTTTTTTTTTTTGATTGGAGGTTTAACGACCACTGTGAGCAACTCAATGGGCTATAAGCAGTCTCCCGCCCCTGATTTAGGGTCACTGGTTCCAGGGAAGGGAGAGAACCAGTGCCGTAAGACAAACACAACATCCATGTCTCACCGGGATTCGAACCCGGACCCCGTTCGGACGAATGATCAGAGGCCACCGCTTAGACCACTGCGCCACCGGGGCGGCACCAACATCTTGAACTGTTGGTATAATATTGACGGTACAATTATACATAATTAAATATACAGTATGCCAGAACACATATTTCAGCTTATTGCGCGTGGAGAAAAGTCAGTTATTAATTGTGTTTACCATTTAAATATTCTTCTGGTTTTTTTTTTGTTCCCATATAATTCTGAGACAACGTTTGATTTCATAAAGCTATAATTTATGTTAAGTATATGTTGTCAACAGTGTTTGTCGTGTGTATATCATGTTGCTGGTCATAATACATAGTGTTCCCCTACTAGTCTTTGTTATTTTCTGAATGCAAATGCTTTCGTTTTCAAATTATGTTTCCATATATATGTGGGTCTGTACATCAGCAATCCTAATGGCATCTATGAAAATTCCACGTGAAAAGGCTCGGCTATTTGAGGATATAGCGCCAATAAAAATTGGAAAGGGAATGCGACAAGGTGTCACCATATATCCCAAACTCTTTAACGCCACATTGAAAAGTGTCTTGTAATCATTGAACTGGGAAAACAAAGGGATAAAGATTAATGGAGATAATTTAACTCACCTTCGTTTAGCTGATGACGTAGTCATTTTTCAAACTGCCCCTTCAGAGCTGCAGATTATGATCCATAAATTAGCTGACAAGAATAAAAAAGTGGGATTGAAAATGAACTTTCAGAAGACAAAGCTGATGTACTTTGCATTTTCAAGAAATTAAGGTTTTGCAATTGATAGTGAAAAGCTTGAGGTAACCGATACCTACATTTACCTTGGACAACAGATATCAGACAAGAGTCACATTGATGAGAAAATTAATCGGCGTACAAACTGTCTGCAGAGTCTTTGGAAGAGAACATGACAATTTTCAAGAGAAATATGCCATTGTGTCTTAAAAGAAAAGTGTTTAATCAATGCATCCTTCCAGTTCTTACATATAGAGCAGAGACATGGACCTTAACTAAAGAAGACATACAAAGGCTGCAGACAACTAAAAAAAACATGAAGAGACGCATTCTTGGTGTAGCCACGAAAGATAAGAGGAACTCGTTAATAAGGGAAATGGCAAGAGTGGAAGACATCATGATTAAAATAAAATCCCTGAAATGACAATAGGCTGGAAATATTGCCCGAAAAATTAACAACCGAAAATTTAAACTGGATTCCAAGAGACAAGAAGAGACACAGAAGACGGCCACGTGGGAGATGGCGTGGATGAAATTCGTAGGCGTAGAGGACAATGGCTCAAAATAGACCGTTGTGGAAGAAACTTGGGCAGACCTACATTCTGAAGTGGATTGATAACGCTTGACAATGATGATGCTAATTTGTACATTGGACAGGTTTGTGTGAAAAAAACATTAGCTCCTAAAAGTTAATTAAAATCGGGGACGATACCCATCAAAGCAAACTGTTATTTTAAATTCAAATTCCACTTTGTTTAAAAAGATATTTACCAGGAGTAAGGTTTATTTTAACGAAAGTCAAAAACACACAGCAGCCAGATCCTCTTAAATCGAAGTCTACACTGTGCATGTGGCGGGATTATTTAAATGATCGCCGTAATACACGGGACAAAGCTCACTCAAACGGAAGGCAATACCATACATGATCTGGGGAAGGTTCTTTTAAATTAAATTCGACATAGTTTAAAAGTACTTTACCAAGGATCAAAGTCTATTTAAATGATCGCCGTAATACACGGGACAAAGCTCACTCAAACGGAAGGCAATACCATACATGATCTGGGGAAGGTTCTTTTAAATTAAATTCGACATAGTTTAAAAGTACTTTACCAAGGATCAAAGTCTATTTAAATGATCGCCGTAATACACGGGACAAAGCTCACTCAAACGGAAGGCGGTACCATACATGATCCAGGAAAGGTTCTTTTAAATTAAACTCGACATAGTTCAAAAGTACTTTACCAAGGATCAAAGTCTATTTAAATGATCGCCGTAATACACGGGACAAAGCTCACTCAAACGGAAGGCAATACCA
The DNA here is from genome assembly GCA_039090855.1 of Macrothele yani. Classification (NCBI taxonomy): domain Eukaryota; kingdom Metazoa; phylum Arthropoda; class Arachnida; order Araneae; family Macrothelidae; genus Macrothele; species Macrothele yani. Next base: position 117,824,463 of record CM076993.1, read on the forward strand.
TACATGATCTAGGGAAGGTTCTTTTAAATTAAATTCGACATAGTTTAAAAGTACTTTACCAAGGATCAAAGTCTATTTAAATGATCGCCGTAATACACGGGACAAAGCTCACTCAAACGGAAGGCAATACCATACATGATCTAGGGAAGGTTCTTTTAAATTAAATTCGACATAGTTTAAAAGTACTTTACCAAGGATCAAAGTCTATTTAAATGATCACCGTAATACACGGGACAAAGCTCATTCAAACGGAAGGCGGTACCATACATGATCCATGGAAGGTTCTTTTAAATTAAACTCGACATAGTTTAAAAGTACTATACCAAGGATCAAAGTCTATTTAAATGATCGCCGCAATACACGGGACAAAGCTCACTCAAACGGAAGGCGGTACCATACATGATCCAGGGAAGGTTCTTTTAAATTAAACTCGACATAGTTTAAAAGTACTTTACCAAGGATCAAAGTCTATTTAAATGATCGCCGTAATACACGGGACAAAGCTCACTCAAACGGAAGGCGGTACCATACATGATCCAGGGAAGGTTCTTTTAAATTAAACTCGACATAGTTTAAAAGTACTATACCAAGGATCAAAGTCTATTTAAATGATTGCCGTAATACACGGGACAAAGCTCACTCAAACGGAAGGCGGTACCATACATGATCCAGGGAAGGTTCTTTTAAATTAAACTCGACATAGTTTAAAAGTACTTTACCAAGGATCAAAGTCTATTAAAATGGAAGCCGACAAAACACGCGGAACCAGTTTCTTTTAAGCGCAAGTCGTATTTATAGAAATGCCAGGATGTTTTAAATGAAACCACGCAAGCATAGCACATGAGACAAGGTACATTTAACCGTCAATATAAGCAAGAAAAGAGCAAAAACTTCTCAAAGGAAATTCAACTTCTTTCATCACTGAAATTCAAGTAAAGAGCATACACCGGATTCAGTTATGTCGTAATTGCATAGTGACAGGTCTTTATAAATAAAACCATTACAGAATCAAGGATCATTTGTATGCAAATCAGCACACTATACGGTGTCAATTTCTCTCCAGTGTAAGTTGTCATCAGATACTAGGTAAGGTTTCGCTAAATGAAATTGGCAGTGCACACGGGATAGAATTTAAAGAAACAATGGTCGACATTATACACTGAAGCGCCGAAAGTACTGGCGTATTTCTCTAATACAGCGTTGGCCCTCCATGAGATCAGATAACGGCAGCAACGAGGCGGGGCATGGACTCCACGAGCTCTCTGTAGTACTCTGGAGAGAGTACACACCATGCTTCTGAATAAAGTCCCACGATTATGTAATATTCGCTCGTGGAGAATTGCTGGCATTGACGGCACGTTGAACATCATCTCATATGTGCTCGATGGCGTTTAAATCCGGCTCGCGAGGGACACAAGTCAGGATACCAAAATTGCTGAAATAGTTCTCCAGCCATAATCGAGTGACTGTGAACGTGTGCCGTGACGCATTGTCGTCTTGAAAAAGGAAGCACCCGTCGGTTTAGTTGAATGACATGAACGGGTGCAAATGATATCGAAGGACAGTTCGCAGCCTCCACCGGTCACAGCGGTCTGCAGATGTATGAAAGGCCCCAATACGTGCCTGCTGAAAACACCCCACGCCATAACAGAGCCACCGCTGACGTGCACTGTCCCTTGCAGGCATGTGAGATCTCGTGGGGTTTTCGCTACAACCGGAGTCGACTATCTGCCCGAAACAATTAGTACTGCACTTCAATGGACCAGGCTACACGTTTCCATTCACCTTGAGTCCTATGGCTGTGTTCCCGAGCGCAGGCGTGCTACATATACTTGTGTCGCCGAGTCAGCAATGGAACCCGGCCGTGGCTAACGATAGAAATGAAGGCCTAGGCAGCTGTGGTGGGGAGAGCTGCTACGTCACCATCACCGTCCCTTCTAATCGCTTTAGCCTTACCTGCGGCGCATTCTTCAATCTGCTTATTAAAGGTGCGGAAATGCATTGTTTCCTGTTTTTCCACAGAACTTGTCATTCGGGGTAGCTCAAGGTTGGTTTGTTACTAATTCACATTTGTTGAAAGCTTTGTAGTTATTGAAAAATGCCTGATCTATCAGGAACATTAAGTGAAGAAACATTTTTCACCTTAAAACATACTTCACTTACGATGGTTGAGATGACAAAATATTACTGGAACAGGGAACTAAATATGTATACTTACTGCAAAGTTTAAAACTGATAACTTAGAGGTGAGATTTGGGCAGTACCGTCAAATGAGCGGCGTCAATTATCATACCTCTGTACAGCAAATTTTAGAATCGGAGAGGAAACTGCGAATAAAAAGTATTCTCCAACTGCGCTCGAACAGTCTAGGAAATATTCCTGTAAAAGTTTTGTTTTCATCATTTTCAGGACAATGTGAAACGGAAATAGATACACCGTTTTTCAATATACTGGAAGAAATAGATGTTAATATCATGTGCAGAGATGACTCAGACATTTTGATTTACATAGCAGGTTACTGCATTCATAAACTCGATGTTAGATGTCCTTCATGCAGATCGTTTTTTTTCTCAACCAAGGTAGGAAATATCCAAATCACTGGTGATGACGTAAAGAAACGTTTAACGAATGATGAAGTGTATTTTAACTTGCTTAACCGAGGTGACTTGAAATATCCGCCGCCTGAAGCAGTTAATCCTATTTCAGTAGCATACGTGATCTTCCAGAAACTTCTCTCCAAAAAGTATGGATTTGTTTTTTAAATCCAATGCTCAGCATTCCATAGTTGTATTAATAAATGTTTTTGGAAAAAAGTAAAGACATCTCTTTTTTTAGCAAATGCATTCACTGTGAAAGTGGATTTTCTTATTTTTTCATCAAAGTTATTAGAACATTTGCAAACAAATACTTGAACAATTACACTAAAGTTTCAGCTGACCGCAAATTTAATGCTACTGATGAAAGAAAAAATGAAAAATGTAAGTGCCAGTAATTCAACTGTAAAATGGAAATTCAAAAATATTTTTTTTGTTATTGAAACCATGTCTTTTTGGAACAAAGGTCAGAATATTTTAAACTCCAAAAACTTTGTTTCGATCATACGCCAAGAAAACGTAATATGTACATTTAAATTTTCAGAAACCTATTAAATTTCCAAAAACGTTAGTTTAAAGAGATTTAGTTTAATAACTATATATTTTGATAAAAAGTATTTGTTTGCTACTTTAAATAATTAGGTACATTTTTTTAATTTCACGTAATTATGTGCTTCGTAATGTGTGTATCACTTTAGTTTACGTGTTTGGTTTTACTTAGAGTTAATCGAGCTTTTGTGAATTTGAAACATAAAAGTAATCATGTAAACCTTGCAGGAATGAACACATTTAGCGACATTATCAGTTTCATCTGTTAACTTAAAGATTCCATGTTTACATTTGTTTTCCTGTGCCGGGATTACACAAACTCAAGGTTAGCGCAGAGATGTGTACTGTTAGCGCAGAGATGTAATAATCTTCTGAAAAATCGCAGTGCTCTGTGTAACGAGGGACGGTGCTGCTGACGTCACAAAAAGCTGCCCGGGCCTTCAGAATCCCGTTGGCCACGACCCTGCTGGGCCGTCGGCTTCGAACCCCATAGAACACAGAGGACGTTACACTGTCCGAACGTTAACTCTACTAATGGCCCCATCATTGAATTCCGCTGTGTTTTGCGACAAGGTTGCTTACCAAGCCGATGCTACGATGCGTTCTAGACGCATCGTAGCATCGGCTTTCTACAGCATCAGTGGTCTAGCACTTTGGATTTTTTTCTCCCTTGAGTTTGTGTAGTCCAGGTGCACCCTTGAAATTCTTGACCGTGTAAATCCAAATTTCGTGGCAATTCCCGAGGCCGCCCCGGTGGCGCAGTGGTCTAAGTGATGGCTTCTGATCATTCGTCCGAAAGGGGTCCGAGTTCGAATCCCAGTGAGGCGTGGATGTTGTGTTTGTCTTAAGGGCCTGGCTCTCTCCCTTCCCTGAAACCAGTGGCCCTAAATTAGGGACGGGCGACTGCTTATAGCCTATTGAGCTGCTCATGGCGGTCGTTAAACCTCTAATCAAAAAAAAAAAAATTATCGAGATGGAGTGACCGATTTCCGGGGCGCCGATTATGATACCGCGTTCTAAATAGCTAAAATTCTGATAGCCATCTTTTTTTTTTAATTCTGTTCCTCTCTCTTCGTCTATGCTCTTTCTCCTCTGATACGTCTTGCAAGCTGGATATCTTTGGGCATGATGATTACCTTCTTGGCATGGATAGCGCAAAGGTTGGTGTCCTCAAACAGACCAACAAGATAGGCTTCACTAGCTTCTTGGAGTGCCATCACAGCGTAACTCTGGAAACGGATATCGGTCTTGAAGTCTTGGGCTATCTCACGCACCAAACGCTGGAAAGGCAATTTCCTGATGAGCAGTTCGGTTGATTTCTGATAGCGACGAATCTCTCTAAGAGCTACGGTACCGGGCCTGTAACGATGGGGTTCCTTCACACCACCGGTTGCTGGGTCACTCTTCCTCGCAGCCTTGGTGGCCAGCTGCTTCGTAGGTGATTTTCCGGCAGTACCTTTCCTGGCAGTCTGTTTTGTACGAGCCATGTTGACTTCTATTGATAGAAGAGAGAACACGTGTTATCCTCCTGCTTGCTGAAAGTAAGCGAAGTACAGAACTTCTACTTGCTAAAAGTAAATGAAGTACACAACTCCTGCTTGCCGAAAAATCAGTGGTTTATCCGTGAAAGTTCGGGTTCGAATCCCGGTGAGGCATGGATTTAGTGTTTGTCTTACGACGCTGGCTCTTTCCCTTCCCTGGGATCAGTGACCTAAATTAGGGACATGTGACTACTTATAGCCCATTGAGGTGTTCACGGTGGTCATTAAACCTTCAATAAAATAAAATAAAAATCCTGATAAGTTGCCATCTGAGCTGCTAATATATGTAGTTCTATCCACCTTCGTTTTGCTGATGACATAGTCATTTTTGCAACTACCCCATCAGAGCTGCAGAGTATGATCCAGGAACTTGCTGACAAGAGTAAAGAAGTGGGATTAAAAATGAACTTTCAGAAGACAAAAGTGATGTTCAATGCTTTTACAAAAAATGAAGATTTATCGATTGAAGGAGAAAAACTGGAGATAACAGATACGTATGTTTATCTTGGACAGCAGATATCAAGTGAGGGTCACATTGATGAAGAAATTAATCGGCGTACAAAACTTGCCTGGAGAGCTTTTGGAAGAAACAGCATAATTTTCAAGAGCAATATGCCATTATGTCTTAAAAGAAAAGTGTTTGATCAATGCATCCTTCCAGTGCTTACGTATGGTGCAGAGACGTGGACCTTAACTAAAAGAGACATACAAAGGCTGCAGACAACTCAAAGTAGCATGGAGAGGTGCATGCTTGGTATAACCAGGAGAGATAAGAAGAGGAACTCGTGGATCCGAAAAATGACGAGAGTGGAAGACATCATGATCAGAGTTAAATCCCTGAAATGGCAATGGGCTGGACATACTGCCAGAAGGACAGACCATAGATGGACAGCCGAAATTTTAGATTGGATTCCAAGGGACAGGAAAAGACCCAGAAAAAGACCACATGGGAGATGGGTGGATGAAATTCGTAAATATGCGGGAGTGACATGGAGGAGACTGGCACAAGACAGACCGTTGTGGAGGAAACTTGGGGAGACCTTCGTCCAGCAGTGGATTGATAATGGTTGACAATGATGATGATGATGATGACATATACGTCGTTTTCGGACGATACTATTTACCGCATGAATGTGGTGGCATGTAAAGGAAATGTGGAAATGGTAGGGCTCTTCTTAGATTTTTTGTCATCCCAGTGTATGCAGTATTAATTTCTTACTAGTGCCGTTCTTCCAGAAGCTCTGAAGTTCCCTTCAATAGAAATCGATAGCATGTGCCTTGCCATGTAAGCTTTACCAGTAGTAACACTAACCACGTGACCAATTTCATTTTTAATAGAGTCAATGACTTCCAATTCGGCCGCTCCGGTGGCGCAGTGGTCTAAGCGATGGCCTCTGATCATTCATCCGAAAGGGGCCCGGGTTCGAATCCCGGTGAGGCATGGATGTTGTGTTTGTCTTACGGCACTGGCTCTCTCCCTTCCCTAGAACCAGTGACCCTAAATTAGGGACGGGCGACTGCTTATAGCCCATTGAGTTGCTCACGGTGATCGTTAAACCTCCAATCAAAAAAAAAAAACCTTCCAATTCGCACATCATATTTGATGAAAATCGACAACAAGCACGTTCAAAGCTCTTAAAACCAGAAATCCGCACTAAACGCTTAAGCCATTTATTCCAAATGTATTATAACACATACAGACCATTTCTTCCATCAATAAAATTTAACACAATATGCACATCAGGGATATTTTAGGTGAGAGTAAAGATAAACTGAATATTCAGCCATTTCAATTATGTCAAAATTTGAAAATAATGCTTCGAAATAACATTTCTTTAAAAAAATGAAGAAATACTAAATAAGCTCTCCAATTATGGAAAATGTAATAAAAACTGCATTTCTTAAATCAACGAGTTTTGTTCTCCAGAGAAAATTTTCCCATCGCCATTGAAAATAGGACTTGGCTTCCTTCAAAAATAATACGTGAAAACGGCTTAAATGATCTAAAACACTTTCAATGGAGTAGCTTACAGTTTAAAGTGCGCTGGAAATCCGTTTAAAAGACTTACAGCACTCTTAGGACGAAGAAGCTTTAAGTTTAAAATTTGTCGCAAATCTGCGTTGGATACACATGCTACTCATCATTTCTTTCACGCCAAACAGAACTTCATATTACAATTTCCAGGTGTGAATTTTTAATTTCTCGGATTTTGTATGCTCAAAAACAAGAAACATGTTTCATAAAACACCATATGATGCTCATCCTTGACAGTTTCTTGGGAATTTACTGGGAATCAATATATTGAGAAAATCATCTAATACCTTTCGCATGAAAATATTATTTCGCTACAGTTCCTTCCTACGCATTTGACAATAAATCAAATAATATGTATGTAACTTTGCCAGTCGTAATTTTATTGAAATTACAAAACTCACCAGGAAAACATCTATCTCTTCTTTATTTTGCCAAATGAATCCAATACGGTACGTTTTTTGTCATACCAAACATTTCCTCTCTCCTGCTGTATCCCACGGGAGAGGAACAAACGGAGTAAAAGCAAATTTAAGTTCCACACTATCACATTGGAATAGGGGACAGATGGCATTCCAGATATGGCACGTCTCCTGATGGTTTCATATCAAAGGATCAGCAAACAGTTTGAAACTCTTGATCAAACAATATCATTTTGGTGCAACTAATATCGCAGAAACCTTTGGGTATTCGTTATCCTGTAAATAATGAAGAAGGCTGTTTCTAGAATGACGGAACACCAACTACCATGTTGTCAAAATACACTACCGGACACCCCTTCAAAATCAAATTAACGGATCCTCTGCGTTGTTAAAATGCGCGGTACAGCTGCAAACGGTATAAAAACAAGCCTGCAACTGGCCGCAATTATATCCACTGTGAGGTTCAGTGAAAATATAGCGGCGGGAGAGAACTGAGTTTGAGAAAGGAAAGATTGTTGGATGCTATATTAGTGGGTTGTCCATAAGAGAAGCCGAGAGGCGTTTAAACATACCCAAGTCAACTGTTTTGGATGTACTGAATAAGTGGAAGACACATGGCGTGCCTGAAGCAGCAAAACGTATCGGCAGACCAAAGAAAATCAGTGATAGAGGACGTCGAAGCCTCAGGAAAGTCATTACAGCTAATCGACGGAGAACTGCACAAGACCTCAGTCTACAGGTGAGTAAAACAGCTGGAACGTTGTATGTACACGTACCATTCGCAGAGAACTTCATTCCATGGGATTCCGTCGTTGAGCGGCTGCTGATAAGCATTTCTTCTCCACTCGGAATGTTACTCGTCGTTTAGCATGGTGTTAAGAACATTTATCGTGGACCGTAGATCCATGGAAACGGGTCTTATGGACTGGTGAATCCAGATACACGATCCATCAGTCTGTTGGCCGTGTGTGGGTATGGCGGCAGCCGGGGCAAAGCTATTTACCACAGTGTACTGTTGCTACAGTCAGGTTTGGAGCTGGTAGTGTACTGGTGTGGGCGTGTTTTTCGTGGTATGGTCCCGGCCCGTTGGTTATCTTGGACAAACCTGTTAACCAGCACGTCTACCTCGATATTCTGGACAATTATGCCCTACCAACTCTGTGGAAATACTATGGAACCGAGCCTTGTTGGTACCAGCAGGATAATGCACCGAGCCATAAAGCAAGGACTGTTACGTCGTGGTTTGACAATAATTCCTTATCGTGTGTAGACTGCCCAGCACAGAGCTCCTGATCTTAATCCCATAGAGCACCTATGGGATAAAATAGAGGAGCGTCACATAAGATGTTTGGAACCAAGGCCTAATACACAGCAACAGTTAGCGGCAGCATTATGTACTAAATGGAAGCGCATACTTATCGCTGTGTTCCACAACTTTGTCGAAAACATGTTTCGAAGGCTCAGTGCATGCATTAAGGCTAAAGGTGGACCGACACCATACTAATATGTGTCAATAAATGCTATGTTGTGTTTCTTATCCACGTGTTTGGTGACTTTTGTCAATATAGTGTATATTTTCAATCCTCTTTAGAGCGTCAACTTTTATTAGACATTCTAACATATATTTTTGTGGTTTCAGTGTTTATAGACCACCCCAAGCAACTTTTAGGGCTATGTCAATCGTCAGCTCCTAACTTATTTTGTGTGTGTGTGTGTGTGTGTGTGTGTGTGTGTGTGTGTGTGAATTCACTGATTTGTTTTCATGTTATTATTGGGGATTTACCGACCACGTGAGCAACTCATTTGGCTATTTAGTGTTGCCCGGCCCTAATTTAGGGCCACTGGTTCCAGGGAATGGAAAGCGGTAGTAGCGCAACACAAACACAACATTCATGACTTACCGGGATTCGAACAAGGACCCATCTCGTACGAATGGTCATAAGCCAGCTCTTAGACAACAGCGTCCCGTGGGAGGTGTAATCACTGGTTCCAGAGAAGCGAAAGAGCCAGTGTCGTAAGACATGCCCATACCTTTTCCAGGACAGCCTGGGTGACGCATGGCTTCTAACCTTTTGTCCGAGATGGGTCCGGGTTCGAATCTTTGTGAAGCATGGCTCTCTATCCCTTCCCTGAAATCAGTGTCTCAAATTAGAGGCGGGGGATTGCTTACAACCTATCAAGTTGTCCACAGTCAGCGTTAAACCCCGAATAAAAAATATATTCCGGACACGAACCTATGCCCATTCGGAATGACGGTTGAAATCCAGTCCTCAAATATGAATGCTCACATACCGGCTGAGATTTACGAAAGCCACAGCGAGAGAGTTCATTTCCCGCTCTCATATCAGCAGTACTCAGCATAAACATGTCACAGGTAATAAGAGCCCGCCTCTAGTGCTCTGTCCTGACCTAAGGCATGATGAAGGGCTAGTCCTCCTGACATGCACACTGTGCCTCTGGACAGAAACAATTGACCCAAACATCTTTCTCCTTCCTTAGGTTAGTCGTTATTGTTATAGCCCATTTATCAAATAATCAGTCCCAAAAGGGTAGTGTCAATCGTCTCCTTTAAGGATCACTTTGAATAACATAACTAAGAAAGTCAACATTTTCTGATGTTCAAGTTCACTCGTTCCAGCAGCCCTGGACCCACTTCTTAGACAGAAAATATATTCGCCCGTATGTTTGAGCATATTTTGCGAACCCCGAGTTAATTCGTTCTAATTGGTTAAAGTGGTGGGTGTTTAACGACCACAGTGAGCAAATCAATGTGCCATAAGTAGTCGCCCATTTCTAATTTAGGGGCACTGGTTCCAGGGAAGAAAGAGAGCCAGATCCGTAAAACTAACATTGATTCCTCGGCGTGACTCGAACCCGGCCACATCTCAGTCGAATGATCAAAAGCCAGCGCTTATGCCACTGTCCAATGGGAGCACTAGGTCAAAGTTTTAAAATAAAGGAAACGTTAAAAACTGTTTTTAAATTGACACTTACACGCACATGTAACCCACATAATCTATTTCACATTCAAGTTTTGTCTACTATCAGGGAAATTTAGCTTATGTGTTATATTTCTGAGCTTAACGCTATATCTGAATTTCGAAGAGTTTCTTCTACATATGCCAACACTCGCAGTCACACAAGTCAAGGCGTGGAAATAAAACGAAAGGAATAGATTTAAAATGAGAGGTGATTTCTTATGTTATCCTGCCGGTCTTTCCTAGCGTGATTGTTTGCTAGATCAGTGAATTATTTGTAAGAACCAAAAGTCATATTTGTTGTTAGTAGTTCTTTGTTCACGCTATGAAGCGTCATGTTTCTTGAGTTCTGTTGGAGTACCTTTTACGAATGCCTTGTAACGGTTTTGTGGTCTTCAAAATTGTAAGTGACTTCTTCAGTGTGGTGTGCCATAATGCTTAAAACTAAGGATACTTAGAAAAATGTTTAAGCAAAACATTAATTTGGAAACGAATTGCATAACAAGCCCGATTTTCGTTTCTGTTTCGAGGTTTAACGACTACCATGAGCAACTCTCTCGGGGTATAAGTGGTTGTAAGGAGGGAACAAGTACACCACAGAAGCCTCATTCGGAACTCCAAGCAAAAAAGAAATTGTCTCTGACCACTCACACACCGAAGCTGCCAAAAATATCAACGATGGTTGTACCGAAAGTAATTCAAAAGTGGGCATAACATTTTTTTATTAACTGACAGAGCTCGTTCAAATTGCACATGTTGATAGAGTAACTCTTCCTTTATAGTAACCCTTCTTCATTGCAGGTATACAGGGTTCTTAAGAAAGTCTGTTTACCCCCTCTAACTTTTAAATCGCGTTTCGTACTGCCACGGAAGAAATTTGTACCTATAGGAAAGTGACCATGCTCAATCAATTGGACGTGCTTGTAGCGCCCCTAGTGGCGAAATACGGAACTTAGCAAAACTAACTCTGAAACCAAGCGAGATACTCAAAAAAGTCTAATAAAAAATGAAAGAGCGGTGTTTAATTAGTACAAAACTGCACTTGGTTCAACAGAAACACTTACAGAAAAGACAAGACATGTTAAAGGAGTAAACTTTAAATTACACACAAAACAACACGGACGCAACACACAGTTCGTGTAGTACAGGTGCAACTAACCTGGCGAGTAGTTTACCGTACTCACTGTTTTAAGTGTGCACCATCAGCGACGATGCACATCTGGACCTGGGAAAGAAATGCATCTCGAACACATCGCAGGGGTTACAGAATTACAGGCCCTGACGATGCGTTCTTTAAATCTGCCACGCTGGAAGGTTCCGTAGAGTACACTTGATCCTTCAGGTATTCCCAAAAGAAGAAGTCCATCGGTGTTATGCCGGGTGACCGTGGCGGCTATTCCGTACAACCTACCATACCCAATAATATTGTTGCCGAACGTGCGAGATAAGAACGAGCGAACTGGAAAGGTTTTGTGGGAAGGACAGCCATCATGTTGAAACCATATGCGTGGTAACGTATTTAGAGGAACAGCATCCAACCAATCGCTTACTGGACCACATAACAGCTGCAAGTAATGCTGACCTGTTAAATTTCCCTCAATAAACACATGTCCAACTGCGGATGCTTGCCACATTCCACACCACACATTACGTGGCCAGCGTACTTGATGGCGTGCTTGTCTCGTCATGTGTGGATTTCCCACATCTCAGTAGTGAGAGTTCTGGTGATTGATGATCCCGCCCTTGTATATGTTGATTCGTCAGTCCATAGGATGTTGTCTACAAACCATAGCTTTTCGTGTAAGGTGTTCAAGACGAAGTTTCAAAAGTCATACCGCCTTTGAAATTATCCAGGCATCAGGGTTTGCATGACAGCATCACGGTAGGGATGCGCACCATGTTCGTTCAAGATTTTTTTTTTTATTGGAGGTTTAACGACCACCGTGAGCAACTCAATGGGCTACAAGCAGTCGCCCGTCCCTAATTTAGGGTCACTGGTTCCAGGGAAGGGCAAGAGCCAGTGCCGTAAGACAAACACAACATCCATGCCTCACCGGGATTCGAACCCGGACCCCGTTCGGACGAATGATCAGAGGCCATCGCTTAGACCACTGCGCCACCGGGGCGGCATTTCAAGAGTTGCTACACCCGTGATGCCGATATCCGCACGCACGGCTCAATGCCGTCGTACTACTTCGGGGATTTGCAAGAACATAGCCCAAAACATCCGCAGGATGTACTCGCACACCGGCACCAATAGGACGACCGGAACGATGACGCTCAGTAGCGCTTCCTGTTTCTCGCAGGCGCCGGATAACTTTGGCAATTGTCTGTACAGCTGGATGCTGACTAGTGGTAAACCGTACTCTATACAACCTCGAAGCATTTCTTGCATTCTGCTGACATTCGCATTACAGCATGACCGTATCACAGTATTCATCATTCGTGAAGAGATAGCCGACCTCGTACTGAAGATCTGCCGACCTCGTATTCTGATTCACTCTCAATTCCCACCCATCATTTATAACCCTTCGGCTGTCTGACGTCTTTTTACGTCAAACTTGAAATTAGCATAACTACGTGTTATATCACGTAACCACTTTTCTGTTGCTGTCGCGTGCTAGCAGCTGGACACCTGCTGATTTGTTCGCGTTTTCTTGTCTTTTCTGCAGTGTTTCTGTGGAACCAAGTGTCGTTTTGTACTAATTAAACACCGCTCTTTCATTTTGTTTTCGGACTTTTTTGAGTATCTCGCTTTATTTCAGAGTTAGTTTTGCTAAGTTCCGTATATCGCCACTAGGGGCGCTAGAAGCACGTCCAATGGATTGAGCATGGTCCCTTTCCTATAGGCACACTTTACTTCCGTGGTGGTACGATACGCGGTTTAAAAGTTAGAGGGGGTAAGCGACCTTTCCTAAGAACTCCGTAAAATGAATTCCAAGCAGAAGAAACGTGCAGTCATTGAGTTCTTGACGAAATAACGGTGCAGTCTGTCCGACATCCTGCACACTTACTACAAAATGTTTACGGAGGACCAGGCTACAAAATGTACAAAATCGACAAGGCTACAAAATGTACAAAATGGACAAGGCTACAAAATGTACAAAATGAACAAGGCTACAAAATGTACAAAATGGACAAGGCTACAAAATGTACAAAATGGACAAGGCTACAAAATGTACAAAATGGACAAGGCTACAAAATGTACAAAATGAACAAGGCTACAAAATGTACAAAATGGACAAGGCTACAAAATGTACAAAATGGACAAGGCTACAAAATGTACAAAATGGACAAGGCTACAAAATGTACAAAATGGACAAGGCTACAAAATGTACAAAATGGACAAGGCTACAAAATGTACAAAATGGACAAGGCTACAAAATGTACAAAATGGACAAGGCTACAAAATGTACAAAATGGACAAGGCTACAAAATGTACAAAATGGACAAGGCTACAAAATGTACAAAATGGACAAGGCTACAAAATGTACAAAATGGACAAGGCTACAAAATGTACAAAATGGACAAGGCTACAAAATGTACAAGGCTACAAAATGTACAAAATGGACAAGGCTACAAAATGTACAAAATGGACAAGGCTACAAAATGTACAAAATGGACAAGGCTACAAAATGTACAAAATGGACAAGGCTACAAAATGTACAAAATGGACAAGGCTACAAAATGTACAAAATGGACAAGGCTACAAAATGTACAAAATGGACAAGGCTACAAAATGTACAAAATGGACAAGGCTACAAAATGTACAAAATGGACAAGGCTACAAAATGTACAAAATGGACAAGGCTACAAAATGTACAAAATGGACAAGGCTACAAAATGTACAAAATGGACAAGGCTACAAAATGTACAAAATGGACAAGGCTACAAAATGTACAAAATGGACAAGGCTACAAAATGTACAAAATGGACAAGGCTACAAAATGTACAAAATGGACAAGGCTACAAAATGTACAAAATGGACAAGGCTACAAAATGTACAAAATGGACAAGGCTACAAAATGTACAAAATGGACAAGGCTACAAAATGTACAAAATGGACAAGGCTACAAAATGTACAAAATGGACAAGGCTACAAAATGTACAAAATGGACAAGGCTACAAAATGTACAAAATGGACAAGGCTACAAAATGTACAAAATGGACAAGGCTACAAAATGTACAAAATGGACAAGGCTACAAAATGTACAAAATGGACAAGGCTACAAAATGTACAAAATGGACAAGGCTACAAAATGTACAAAATGGACAAGGCTACAAAATGTACAAAATGGACAAGGCTACAAAATGTACAAAATGGACAAGGCTACAAAATGTACAAAATGGACAAGGCTACAAAATGTACAAAATGGACAAGGCTACAAAATGTACAAAATGGACAAGGCTACAAAATGTACAAAATGGACAAGGCTACAAAATGTACAAAATGGACAAGGCTACAAAATGTACAAAATGGACAAGGCTACAAAATGTACAAAATGGACAAGGCTACAAAATGTACAAAATGGACAAGGCTACAAAATGTACAAAATGGACAAGGCTACAAAATGTACAAAATGGACAAGGCTACAAAATGTACAAAATGGACAAGGCTACAAAATGTACAAAATGGACAAGGCTACAAAATGTACAAAATGGACAAGGCTACAAAATGTACAAAATGGACAAGGCTACAAAATGTACAAAATGGACAAGGCTACAAAATGTACAAAATGGACAAGGCTACAAAATGTACAAAATGGACAAGGCTACAAAATGTACAAAATGGACAAGGCTACAAAATGTACAAAATGGACAAGATTACAAAATGTACAAAATGAACAAGGCTACAAAATGTACAAAATGGACAAGGCTACAAAATGCACAAAATTGATAAGGCCACAAAATGTACAAATCTACAAGATGCACAAAATGGACAAGGCCACAAAATGTTTGCGGAGATGAAACCATTGACAAGAGTAAAGTGCACAGATGGATTAAGTTTGAAGAAGGGGAAACGAGCATTGAACACAAACCAGGCAGTGAGAGACCATCATCTGCGACCACTAGCATGAATCATCAACGAGTAGATGAATTGATTCACGCGGAGAGACGAATCACAATCCGTGAGCTTGTTGCACAACTGGGTACTTGTCACAATATCATGCAGAAGATGATGGAAGTCTTAGGGTATCGGAAAGTGTGTGCAAAGTGTTTACCTCTGCAGTTGACACACGATTTGAAGCAGAAAAGTGTGGAAGTCCGCTCTTATCGTCTGATAGCGTTTGAAGCCAATGAAGACCCGGTTTGTTTTCGACATGGTGATAGGGGATGAAACTTGGGTGTATCTTTATGGTCCGGAAACCAATCTTCAATCTATGGAATGGCGTCACACCTCTTCACCAAGGCCTAAGAAGTTCAAGAGCCAGCGATCAGCACAGAAAGTCATGGTGACTGTTTTTTGGGATGACAAGGGTGTCATTCCCCTTGATGTTCTGGAACGTGGATATACCGCGACCAGCGAGCGTTACATTGAGCCACTCAAGAAGCTTCGAGAAGCCATAAGGAGAAAGGGACAGAAGAAAAATCTCAAAATGATCCATATTCACCAGGAAAATGCGAGACCACACACGACTTTGGCAACACATCAGGTTATCAGCAAATTAGGCCAGTCGGTGATCCCCCATGCACCGTACATCTCAGATCTTCAGCCCTCCGATTTCCACCTGTTGTTTCCAATGCAGGACAGTCTCCGTGAACAACGATTTGATGACATAGACGAGATGAAAGTGGCTGTGAAAGAAGTGGGTACAGCAGTCCACACCTGAATTTTTTCAAAGAGGATTGGAGAGTTGGGTTCAACGATGTCGCAAACGCATCGCTTGTGATGGAGACTATGTTGAGTAGTACCTTTGTATAGAGGAAAAGTTACTCTGCCAACATGTGCAATTTGAATTACCTCTGTCAGTTAATAAAGTTATGCCCACTTTTGCATTGCTTTCGGTATAACCCTCTTATGAAGCTTTAAATTTAAAAAATCAAAATGAATTCGGAAAAGTACTTCAGGCCAGTTGGCTAACAATTTTCAAAGGAAGCACAGTCGTGCGCACTTCGTGCAAAACTGTGTCAAGACGTTTAAATGCAGTAGGACTATGTGACCGAAGACGCGTGCGCTCTCTAGCGTTATCCAGGGTGCATCGTACAGAAGCCTGCGATTAATGGTTTATATCTCATGTTTACGGGTCTTCAGATCAATCGGCCAAGCTAATGCTCACAGATTAAAGCCGCTATAGTCTTTCGTTGCATTCCATGCCGCATTTGATGAACAAATATCGTTGAACGGGGCAGATATAGCGGTGGAGGGTTCGTGGTGTGGTGTGCTATAGTGAATTGTGGAGATATCAATCTTCAGGGGTGTAGGTCAAAGGGCCATTACCTGTAAACGGTACTGCAATTATGTGATCCTCTGTCACGTTTATCTTCGCCGTGGTGCTGAGGGCACAGATTCCATTCATATGGATGATTATGCCCGTTTTTATAACACAGTAGCTCCAGATGAAGTATTGGCTAGTGAAGATATCAGTCGGATGGAATAGCCAGCGTGGTCCTATGATCCCAATCCAATCGAACATGCATGGAGCACTCTGGGGAGACGTCTTGCGTAAAGAAACCCATCACAGAAAACATTCCATCACATATCAGGGCACTGCATCAGGAGTGGTACAATTTCCTTAAAGGCTCCTAAGCCACTTGGTGCGAATCACGGCACACCAGTGCCAAATATACACTGCACGGTGGGCTATCTCCTGTTGATGACTTCGCGCTGTTGTACGTTCATGCACTGCTGATGTTTTTTAGTTATTTTTTCACCCTGAGCATGTCGATGCGCTATGAGCAATGGCCCCCACCTCTAGTTGAGCATCTCGATGTACTGTGAGCAATGGCCCCACCTGTAGTTGTACATCCCCATGCGCTATGAGCAATGGCCCCACCTCTAGTTGAGCATCTCCATGCGCTATGAGCAATGGCCCCATTTCCGGTTGAGAGCCACCGGTTCTAAAACTAAAGATGGTGCCATTCCTCATAGGAAAAGAGAGTAAAGAGCCAGTGCTGCAAGAGGAAAATAGCATCCCTGCATCACCGGGATTCGAACCTGGACCCATCTCGGAAGAATGGTCAGAAGCCAGCGCAAACATCACTGAGCCAAATCAGCGGCGCACTGCTGAGGGATGAGTGTCACTGAACGACAGGTGAGTCTGTACTTCCTTCGCAAAATTTTGTTCTGTTTCGATCTCCGTTTTACAGGGTGTTTCACTCGCTCTCGGTCCCTGATTCTCCCCTTTTAACTTCCAAACTAATGGACGTCATTCAGTGAACTTTGATACAGACCTACCTTGTTGTATGAGAAGCATGGTCAGCGAACTGCCGAGAATAGCGAACACGCAATCGGCCTTCACTTCGATTGACGACGATACTCTCCAGTACGAGTGTCGCACCTGCGCGAAGTGAAGGCCGATTGCTTGTTCGCTGTCCTCGACAGTTCGTGTGACGCATCTGACTGTGCTGTTGTTCCGACATCGTCAACAGGCATTGTGTTACGAGCAATTACAGTATGAACCGGTGCACAGTAGAACAGCGCGTGTTTACTGTCCGCACGTACTGGAAAATTGCGTCGATAAAGGAGTGACAAAGACAATTTATTGCCCGGTTTGGCACTCGGAAACCACCGGCAAAATCCTCCATTCAGTACCTTGTGAAGAAACTGGAAACCACGTTAACATTGTTGAATGTCCACGAAGGAGGACGTCCAAAACTGCCAGAAGCCGCGGTGCAGGAAATGGAAAACAGACTAGTGGTCTCACTACAGAAGTCCTTGCGTAAACTGTCGCAGGAGATGGGCGTTTCCGCAACACACGTAAACGAGCGGCAAAAAGAACAAAGCTGTATGAATATCGAGTTACTGCTGTGCAAGAATTGAAACCTCCCGACGAAGAGAAGAGACTGGATTACTGTTATTGGTTCCAGCAGTTTGACAATGCTCATCAGGAAATACTGGATTACATGTGGTTTATTGACAAGGCGTGATTCCACCTAAGTGTGTACGTCAATTCCCAGAATAGCCGTAATTGGGCTAGTGAGAATCCTAACACCGTGAATGAGACACCTTTTCATGATGCAAAAATGCCATATTTGGGCTAGTAAGAATCCTAACACCGTGAATGAGACACCGTTTTACGATGAAAAAATGCCGTATTTGGGCTAGTGAGAATCCTAACACCGTGAATGAGACACCTTTTCACGATAAAAAAACTGCATTATTTGGGCTAGTGAGAATCCTAACACCGTGAATGAGACACCTTTTCATGATGCAAAAATGCCGTATTTGTGCTAGTGAGCATCCTAACACCGTGAATGAGACACCTTTTCAGGATGAAAAAATGCCGTATTTGGGCTAGTGAAAATCCTAACACCGTGAATGAGACACCCTTTCAGGATGAAAAAATGCCGTATTTGGGCTAGTGAAAATCCTAACACCGTGAATGAGACACCTTTTCACGATGAAAAAATGCCGTATTTGGGCTAGTGAGAATCCTAACACCGTAAATGAGACACTTTTTCACGATGCAAAAATGCCGTATTTGGGCTAGTGAAAATCCTAACACCGTGAATGAGACACCTTTTCATGATGAAAAAATGCCGTATTTGGGCTAGTGAGAATCCTATCACCGTGAATGAGACACCTTTTCACGATGAAAAAATGCATTATTTGGGCTAGTGAGAATCCTAACACCGTGAATGAGACACCTTTTCATGATGAAAAATTGGGGTGTTGTGTTCTCTGTCGCGGCGCCACATTATTGACCCAATATTCGTCCATACAACGTGGATACCGCACTCTACATGGATATCTTCCATGAGTTTGTGAATCAGTTGGACGACGTGGAACACTGTACTGGCTATTTCCAGCAGGATGGTGCCACCTGCCATACCTCCGATGGCAACATGGTTGAAATTGTTTCCTTCCTTCAACATCGCGTCTTTTCTAAGGGACTTTACCCACCAAGGTCGCCTGACCTTACCCCACTGGATTTCTTCCTATGGGGCCTGCTGAAAAGGAAAACGTTTTGCAACAAGCCACGGACTCTCAACGAACAGCAGGAATACGTCGGCTGGAAATTGAGGCTGTGACTCCCGATGTGCTGGTGAATATCTTCCGTAACATGTAGAGACGTCTGCAAGCATGCCTTGATGCTAATGGCGACCACTTTCAACACTTGCTCTGAGATCATCATGTTTCTCATACACCAAAGTAGGTCGGTGTCAAATTTCACGGAATTACGTCCTTAGTTTGCAATTTATAAGGAAAATTCGGGGACACAGAGAGTGAAACACCATGTAAATGTATATTACCTATGATTTTTTATGTCATACGTACCAATTTACTCTTGCTATTACTTGCGATACCACTTACAGCTGTAATACCGCTTTTTCCGATTTTGACTAGTCAAAATCTACCTCTTCCTGAAGTTTTGTACAGCATTGTTTCTGGCTGTATCGACAAACAAAAGACAATAGCAGTTTGGAGGCCGTGCAATTATTGCAATGCAAAAGTTGTGTACCAGAGAAAGCTGTATGCTAAGTCGCAATATCAAACTCTAGAATGATTATTCTCAGATATTCATCGTAATTAATGTAACTACAAGGTCGAGTCACATTGTTGTGACCACCAGCTAATATCCAGAGTAATCGCCGTGTGCAGCGAGGACAGCAGCTAGACGGGCTGGGAGTGATTCAATAAGGTGCTGGAAGGTGTTCACAGGTACGATGAAATGCTGATCACTGCAGTGTATCCGAGAGCTGCTGAAGGGTGCGTGGTGGCCCAGTAAAACACAAGTGTTGGGAAACTGCTGGTCACCAGCTTGCAGTGATGGGTCACTGCTGGCTGAAATCTGCCACTCATGGCCCGCTAGCGGTCCGTTGGTGGCAGCGCCATCAGTTGGCAGCCATTAATGGCCTTGCAGCATCGCAGTGAATTGCGGACCACCAAGCAAGTGCCACTAGTGGCCCGTAGCTGGCAACCGATGAAACCCCGACACCAGGTGGAGGCAACGGAACTGCGCATGCGCAGAAGCAACACGTGCTGCGTCTCTCGTGGTACCAGTTAGTTGAAGACGATGCTATAGCCATCGTGTTATTTTAGTGGATGTTAAGAAAAAAGCATATGTAGAGAGGCAAATTAATTTCCTTATGAAATGCCACGTCGATGACGATGTCAGATTAAGCCATGAATTACTAGATTACAGCCATAAAACACACCCGCTCCATTCCCATGAATAACAAGAAATAATTTCTGTGTAATCTTTTGTTTTAACATTCACAAAACTGCTTAAAACAAATGTCTTGGATAAACTTTAAAAAGGCGTTATATTGAAAAAAAAAGGATTATACGCGCACAAAATTTATCAATTATTTGAAAAAAAAAGCAATGGTATGTGGATATAATGTACTCACCCATGGGTTGAATACACAAGACAGGAGGAATTAACTTCTAAAATTAACGAGAAGTAAAATAAAATATCTTTTCTCTTTAAAACAAATGAAGTTTCGGACAGCGGAAAGGAATAATACACAGTTAAAAATGTAACAGAATGTGACATGAACGGGAAAATATATTAATTCAACAATCGCCTTTTAAGACGACAAGGACAGCTCGAAACTTTGGAAAGCGCCTTTAGTTTGGTACGTTCACTCGTCGAAAAAGTGAAGTTCCATTAAGGTAAAATAAATAATCGTACGTTGAAAAATAAATTTATGAATTATATGAAAATGACATTTATGAAAAAAACCTCGCAACATTGTAAAATTAAATAGAAAACCATTCGTCACACATTCCGCAGAAAAGAGGGTCAGCTTCAAGCCAGGCTCGTGCGTGCCAAATCAGTCCAGTTGGTAGAGCGCATGCTTCCTACGCAGACTGTCCTTGGTTTGTTTCGATCTAGATCAAAACGGGTGTTTTTCGGGACCTGCTGAGAAAATTTCCCCAGCGCAGTGCATGATTCAGAAGTTTCGTAAGGAGAAAAAAAGCGTAGTTGTAGTTTTGGGAAACTGCGGTTATCCTTTATTAATATGGCTACTACTAGGGAATTGGTGGACAAGATTCGGCAAGCCATCAATTACTTCACTTGATTGCCGGCTGCCACTACCGGGAAACTAGCGGAAAATATTAGGCTAGCCATCAGTTATGGCACGTGCTTTCAGGGTCGCTGAAGGGCCACTTGTGGCAGCTACTGCCTGTGATGGATAACTGATGGCCCTGTTATGGCATATGACAACTGTTGGCCAGCTGCCGGCGCTTCTGTTGGTCGCCCGGACATTTTATTAACGGCTCGGCAGCGGCAACATAATGATGGGCCATTGCTGGCCCAGGAAGACTTTTTGCTGGTGGAGGATCCATAGAGCGAACAACATGATCGATGTGGTCCCACAGATGCTCAGTTGGGTTTAAGTCTGGGAAATTAAGTGGCCAGGAAAGCACTTTGAAGTCTTCATCGTTCTCTTCCAACCACTCTCGGACATTTGTAGCTATGTAACACGTTGCATTGTCATGCTGGAAGATCCCTTCCGCCCCAGGGAAGGCATGTATGGATGTACCTGGTCTGCAAGGATGGATTCATAACGAATTCGGTCCTTCCACAGATATGAATGGACCCAGAAAAGGCCACGAAAACATTCCCTAGACTATAATGCTGCCCCCACCAGCTTGTGTTCTTCTAGCAATGGCCGAAGAGTGCTTGTTCTCCGATGTTTCTCGCCTTATACGCCAACGTCCATCCGTTCGAATAAGCAGAAAGCGTGTACACTGCTTATTCAAACGGATTAATCAGCGGATGCAAAATTCCGATACTGCCGTACAAATTAAGTACAGTATTTTCGGCCGATGCACCATCGTTAGCATAGGTGCAGGGACCATTCGTCTGCATCGGAGCCCCATACGCAGCAGAGTACCTGAACTGTCGTTTTAGACACACTTCCGGTATCCTCCTGCTTCATTCGGCCAGGGAGTTGCTCCACTGTAGCATGTCGATCGGCCCTCACGCACCTTCGAAGCCGACGTTCCCCTCTCATATCAATGGCATGCGGTGCTCCTCAGTTTCCACGTTGCTTATTCGCAATGGTGCCATTTCTCAAATCACGATACACTTTAACCACATCAGCACGAGAACAGTTCACAAACTGCGCTGTTTTAGAAATACTGCCATCCTTGGCCGGAAAGCCGATAATCATCCCTTTTGGCAAATCTGATAAATCGCTCTTTTTATCCATGACAGCAACGAGTGATACGATTTCAGATTGCCTACAGCACACTTTCCCAGCAAAAACAGTCTTGCTGGCCCAGCACTATGTTGCCGCTGCCGAACCGTCAATAACATGTTCGGGCGGCCAACAGCTGGCCAACAGTTGGCACCCCGTCAGTTGTCATATGCCACAACAGGGCCATTAGTTATTCATCATAGGCAGTAGCTGCCACAATTGGCCCTTCAGCGGCACTGCAAGCACGTGCCAGAAATGATTCCTAGCCTAATGTGGTCCGCTAGTTTGCTGGTAGTGGCAGCCTGCAACCACGTGACGTAACTGATGGCTTGCCGAATCTTGTCCGCCAATTTCTCAGTAGTAGCCATAAAAAAAAAAAAATCAAGGTTAACCGCAGTTTCCCAAAGCTACAATTTTTTTCCCCTCACGAAACTTGTGAATTATAGCACTGCGCTGGGAAAATTTTCTCAACAGACCGGAAAAACGCCTGTTTGGATCTGGGTGGATACGACCCAGGGCTGTCGGCGTGGGAGCTGAGCTCTCTACCGACCGGACTAATTTATCAAGCACGAGTGCGTGCTTGAAGCTGTCTGTTTCGTGCGGAATGTATAATCGAATTGTTCTCATTCATTTTACAATATTGCGAGGTATTTTTCATAAAAGTCAGTTTCATATAATTCATAAATTTATTTTTTCAACATAACGATAGTTTTTTTTTACCTTAAGGGAACTTCACTCATTTTCAAGGAGCACCAACTTAAAGTCGCTTTCCAAAGTTTTGTACTGTCCTTGTCGTCTTGAAAGGCGATTGTTATAATAATATATATTTACCCGGGTTTATGTCACATTCTGTTACATCTTTAACGTTGTATCTTTCCTTTCCGTTGTCCGAAGATACATTTGTTTTAAAGAGGAAATATATTTTATTTTACTTCTTGTTATTTTTGGAAGCGAATTCCTCCCAGTCTTGTGTATTCAACCCATGGATGAGTACATTATATCCACATAGCGTTGCTTTCTTTTTTTTCTTTCAAATAATTAATAAATTTTGTACGCTTATAATTTTTTTTTCCAACTAACGTTTTTTTATGGTTTTTCCAGGACATTTGTTTTAAGCGGTTTAAATTTTTTCCTTGTTATTCACCCACTCCGTCCCATGAATTGTTATTCATGGGAATTGAGTGGGTGCATTTCATGGCTGCAATCTAGTATTTCACGGCTTTATCTGATATCTTCGTCGACGTGGAATTTCATTAGGAAATTAATTCGTCTCTCTACACATGAATTTTTTTCTTAACATCCACTAAAATAACAAGATGGCGATAGCGTCGTCTTCAACTAACTGGTACCATGAGAGACACAGCAAGTGTTGCTACCGCGCATGCGCAATCCCCTTGCTTCCACCGGCTGTTGGGGTTGCATTGATTGCCAGCAACGGGCCACTAGTGTCACTTGCTTGGAGGCCCACAATTCACGGCGATGCTGCAGGGCCATCAATGGATCGCCAACTAATAACGCTGCCACCAACGGACCGCTGCCGGGCCTTGAGCGGCAGATTTCAGCCAGCAGTGACCCATCACTGCCAGCTGGTGGCCAGTAGTTTCCCAGCATTTGTGTTTTTGCTGGGTTACATACCCTCCAGGCCAGCGCACGACACGTGCCTCCTTCCATTGGATACGCGCTCTTGACATCAAAAGTAGGAGGTGGTCACAATAATGTGACTCGAGTGTGTATAAGGTAATTGACTCTTGAGTGCATGAGAAGCATATAAGTTCTTTACCCTCCGAACGGGTGGCGAAACCTGAACGAGTTGTTTCGAAAACTCTACCGAGTTCACCAGCAGCGGCTTCAATGTACGACTGGCATTTCATGAATGAAATTGTCAATATCAGTCATCAAGAAACCAACCAATCTTGCAGCGGAAAGTGCCACTCGATTCTACGGTCGACTTCTCTACATGATTCTGAATCGATTTGGTAACTTGCGTAAAGTGGAATCACGTGTCTTTTTTCGAAAGAAACTGAAAACGCCCGAGACTATTTTAAGCATTCACTCAATACAAAATTCAGTATACGAAAAATTTATGTACGTACTGCTTTATGTGCAGGTTAATAAGGTTATTCGCATTTTTTTTTTTTTTTATTTGAGGTTTAAAGACCACCGTGAGAAACTCAATGCGCTATAAGCCTGTCCCTAATTTAGTCACTGACTCCGGGGAAGGGAGACAGCCAGTGCCGTAACACAAATAACATCCATTCCTAACCGGGATTCGAACCCGCATCCATTTTGGACGAATGATCAGAGGTCATTGCTTAGACCACTGCGCCACCGAAGCGGCTATTCGCATCTTAAGATATGCACTTAAAATCCTGTTTTCTGATATAAGCGAAATTTAAGGAAATGATTGTAATTAGAAAATACTGAATTATTTCTGCAATTTCGAAATTCATTTTAGTCATTATTTTTTACTTAAAATTAATCATTTACTATAAACTTATCGTATAATACTTACTTTCGTCCTTTGCTATAATAATTGAGACGCCATTTGTGTAGAATGACACAGTGCAGTTCTTAAAATACAGAAATTAAAGGCGTGAAATGCCTTGGGTACTCTATAATTGTAATACAGTCAAACCTCGATTTAACGAACTTCAAGGGACCAACATTCTTGTACGTAAAATCGAAGAATTCGCTAAATCGAGGAAGTCTTTCGAACGAAACATTCAAATTAAGCTAGTGTTCATAATAGAATACGGAAGCAGCTACGTTCTCTTTCTTTCAGAGACATTTAAATTATGCATAGTACTTTTAATTGCGAAATTATTATCAAAAATATTATAATATGCGCACACTTACTTTGCATATTAAACACATAATGTAGCATCAAAATTTAAGCATTCTTTAAAATTGCGAGAAAAATACGAGTTTATTTTTTTTTCAAGCATTTAGCATCTTAAATAATGATTTTAGTATCCTAAACTGCATAAAAGAGAACATCAATTAATACTAACTAATTTGTAAAAACAGAATATGTGTTGATTACCTTTTTACACTGTAGAAAAGAAATGCTTTACAGCAGATTTCTTGTTTTTCCTGAACGTTTAGCTTTATTAATTGCAGCTTCAATTCTATGAAGTGCATGAAAAACATCATTGTTAATATGGAAGGGCATCAAGTACTTTTTAAAAAGCACATTCTATACTGTTTGCTACCAGCATCACTAAAGCAGCTAACTTTCAGTTCTGCTTCATCTTCATCATTAGAATCTGATGTATTTAGTCCAATCTCTTCATCGAAAGCATCAAGGGATTGTATTTATTTGGACTAACATTTAACTTGAAAATACTGGTTAACATAGTTTGGTGATTAAAAAATTAAATTTTTTTTTCGCTAAATTGAGGAAATGTGTTCGTTAAATCCGGAAACGTCAAGCATGAATTTCAATGTAATTACGTCAGGACCATAAAAAATGTACGTAAAATCGCGGAATTCGTTAAATCGCAGTCCGTTAAATAGAGATTTGACTGTACTTGCTGGAACTAAATATGCCATGCTAAAAGAATTCATTTTTATTGCACGTATGGATTGCAGTGACAGCGGATATGTTTATTTCTACGCTTTCATAACCGAACTGAGTTTGTATTCATCGCAAGTGATAAACTTCTGAAAAAGTGAAATATGAAAAACTGGACGATTAAAGCCAACCCGCCCTTCTCAAAGTGGGGTTAATCATGGGCACTTTGCAAAGTTTTTCAAGTGAAAATTAAATCTGATTTTGAGGATGCCTCTGAATAAAGCAACATTTAGCATATTCAGTTTAATAAAATTAAGTTACACGAAACTTGTCTTTCCTTGCCGCTATATTTACGTTTCTAAAAGCGAAACTGACGAAACTCATTTTTGGCTTATGTGACGTACTTCAGAGGTGAATCACGTGTCAAGATGATAATACTGCAGCAGTACATTCCGTCCGTGTAGCTTAGTTGGGAGAAGAACTTGCCCCGGAGTGTGGGGTCGCGCGTTTGATATTCGTAATGGACAAATTTGTGCTTTTCACACTTAAAGCTACTTACTACCGCAAAAGCATCGTAATTATCTTTTGCTCAAAATAATAGTTTATCCGCTAGAAGACGTCAAAGAGTATTTTAATTTTACTGATAACACTGGTTTTAGAAGTCTGATAAATATACCTGAGTCTCACAGACAGCAACACTAGAGAAGAATATTTTGCATATAATTCGGAATGTTGTGTAACGCACGATATAGCCAAGAGAATGCATAAAGGAAGTGCATATCTATGTTTACAACATACCCTATATTGACAGAAGTCACCGGACACCTAGAAGAGAAATACAGCATAGCATTTTTTGACATACATCAGTACGGTGTCGGTCCACCTTTGGCCTTAATGCACACACTGACCCTTCGAGGCATGCTTTTGACATGGTTTTGGAACACAGCGATAGGTATGCGCTTCCATTCAGTATATAATGCTGTCGCTAACTGTTGCTTAGTAGTGGGCCTTGGTTCCAAACTTCTTATGCGGCGCTCTAATTCATCGCATAGGTGCTCTATGGGATTAAGATCAGGACTCTGTGCTGGCCAGTCCACACACGATAAGCAATTATCGTCAAACCACGCCGTAACAGTCCTTACTTTATGGCTCGGTGCAGTATCTAGCTGGTGACAACAATGCTCGATTCCATAGTATTGCCGCAGAGTTTGTAGGGCATAATTGTCCAGAATATCGAGGTAGACGTGCTGGTTAACAGGTTTGTCCACGATAACCAATGGGCCGGGAACCATAACATGAAAATCCCTCCACACGAGTACACTGCCAGCTCCAAACTTGCCCTTAGGAATAGTACACTGTGGTAAAGAGCGTTCCCCGGCTGCCGCCATACCCACACACGACCATCAGACTGATGGATCGTGTATCAAGATTAATCAGTAGATAGGATTAGTTTCCATTGATCTTCGGTCCACGATAAATGTTCTTTACACCATGCTAAATGACGAGTAGCATTCCGAGTGGAGATGAAAGGCTTATGAACAGCCGCACGACCACGTTAACCCATGGAATGAAGTTCTCTGCAAATGGTACGTGTACATATACGGAGATTCCAGCATTTTTACTCACCTGTACACTGAGGTCTTGTGCATTAGTCAGTCGGTTGGCTGTAACGACTCTCCTTAGGCTTCGACGTCCTCTATCACTGATTTTATTTAGTCTGCCGGTACGTTTCGCTGCATCAGGCACGCATGTGTCTTCCACTTATTCAGTTCATCCGAAACTGTTGACTTGGGTATGTTTTAACGCATTTCGGTTTCTCTTATGGACAACCCACAAATATAACACCCAACAATCTTTCCCTTCTCAAAGTCAGTTCTCTACCGCCGCAACATTTTCACTCAACCTTACAGTACGGAATGATAGCGGTCAGCTACCGGTTTGTTTTTATACCGTTTGCAGTTGTACCGCGCATTTTAACAACGCAGCGGATCCGTTCATTTGCTTTTGAAGGGGTGTCCAGAGACTTGTCAATATAGTGTATTTGCAGCCGTTTTTACTCATCTAAAAACAATTGAGGGAAAAGCACTTGCCAGATACCAAGCAATACGGAAGACATTTTTTCCAGGTTTGTTGTGCTCTCCCGCGCGCGCACACGCGCACACATACACACACACACACGAGTTATGTTACTGGATAAGGTAAGTCAGCATTTCCGTGCGCTTTATAAATATCATGTTGAGAAAAAAATAACTTTAACGCTCAATCTTCGAGCTGGAAGCGTATATAAATAAAAGTCACTTTCTTGCTCTCTCATCTTCTGAAATTCGCATTTTAGGAATTACTTTTCCGTTGCATTACTCCCAAAATAATTTTTATATATTTTCCACTTATTCATAACGTGAATTTCTTCCGCTAGGAGACGTCGGTAAATATTTCTATTTGAAAGATTAGCTACGATAGAAAAAAAAAATCAAAGGTGCATAGTAGCAATTATGAGGCAACCTACAACGCAGAACTACGTCAACTGTCATTATTTCGTAGCACAATCACACCAGTTCCACGTTCTTAAAGTATTCAGCGAAGGGCAGTTGACATAGCAGTACCGGTTGCGGCAGAGTTTCTACTTTGCCCCTTCGATTTGTTCCAGATATGAAATTTTGAAGTAATAAAACGAAAGAATTTTTTTTACTTTATTTACTCGAAAGCAACTTATGCTGGATACAATTCATAATATTTATGCTGATTATAAATTAATGTTAGTAGAATTAGAAGGCGTAGTATCATCGTTGTCAGTAGTTATTGCTAAATTTGTTTCTGAAGAAATCGTTCTTCAGAAAAAAATTTTCAAACACCTTAGTTGCCTTGTTGTAAATTTGATAATTCCATGTGTTTCCATCTTGATATTTACTAATTTGCTGGTGATCTAACTTAGCACTACGATGAGATACTTACTTAGCACTACGATGAGACACTAATTTAGCACTACGATGAGACACTAACGTAGCACTACGATGAGTCACTAACTTAGCACTACGATGAGATACTTACTTAGCACTACGATGAGACACTAATTTAGCACTACGATGAGACACTAACGTAGCACTACGATGAGTCACTAACTTAGCACTACGATGTGACCCTATCTTAACATTACGATGCGACACTAACTTAGCACTACGATGAGACACAAACTTTGCAATACGATGATACACTAACTCAGCACTACGATGAGACACTAACTTAGTATTACGATGAGACACTAACTTAGCACTACGATGAGACACTAACTTAGCACTACGATGAGACACTAACTTAGCACTACGATGTGACACTAACTTAGCACTACGATGAGACGTTAATTTAGCACTACGATAAGACACTAACTTAGCACTACGATGAGACACTAACTTAGTACTACGATGAGACACTAACTTAGCTCTACGATGAGACACTAACTTAGCACTACCATGAGACTTTAACTTAGCCCCACGATGATACACTAACTCAGCACTACCATGAGACACTAACTCAGCACTACCATGAGACACTAACTCAACACTACCATGAGACACTAACTCAGCACTACGATGAGACACTAACTTAGCACGACGATGAGACACTAACTTAGCACTACGATGAGACACTAACTTAGCACTACGATGAGACACTAACTTAGCACTACGATAAGACACTAACTTAGCACTACCATGAGACATTAACTTATCCCCAAGATGATACACTAACTCAGCACTACCATGAGGCACTTACTCAGCACTACCATGAGACACTAACTCAACACTACCATGAGACACTAACTTAGCACTACGATGAGACACTAACTTAGCACTACGATGAGACGTTAACTTAGCACTGCGATGAGACACTAGCTTAGCACTACGATAAGACACTAACTTAGCACTACAATGAGACACTAATTTAGCACTACGATGAGACACTAACTTAGCACTACCATGAGACATTAACATAGCACCACGATGATACACTAACCAGGCACTACCATGATACACTAACTCAGCACTACTATGAGACACTAAGCACTACCATGAGACACTAAGCACTACGATGAGACACTAACGTAGCACTATGATGAGAGACTAACTTAGTACTACAAGGACACATTTGTTTCGACTGGTGCAGTGAAATCAAAGTCTGACCTTTCAGATTAAATATCTCAGTGTTTTTGACTTCATTGTCCTGGATGGTGTACCGGTTAGCATACTCGAGCTCAAATCGGGAGATGCTAGTTCGATTCCCGTTCCAGAACGATCAAATTTTCAAATTTCTGTGGTTATGTTACATGGAAAGAACAGCTTGATATATGTCTATATTAATTATTCCATATGTTTCTATCTTGATATCATTAGTATTCTTGTTGCTTTCTTGTTTTCGTCTAGATTCAGAATGCATCGGAGGTGTGAAGGTTTCAGACCTAATACATTCATTATCCAGCGAAGTTGTGAAAACAGGCGATGTATATTGGTATTCCCTGCTCGGTGTGAAAATTTGAATCAATGATATCAACCTCCATTTGTTCTTGCTGTTCGGCTCAATTTCTTAAGTGTAAGCTTGTGGCTGTAGAGTAGAACTCAAGTGAAACGCATCCTGGCGCGTGGACTTTTGACGCTCCGTACATTCCCACGACCTTTAGGTTGACCACTGAGCTGGCTTTTTCGGATTCCTCTCGTTCACTGTTTCTTCAACTTTCGTCGGTTCTTATACTAATTTTCGCTGGATGTTCGCGGCATTTATAAATACTTTTATCTATAAAATAAGTAAATTTTAAATCCGCTTTATTTGGGTTTATCACATACGACCGTTAGATCTGACCGTCAGGTACGGAATGCGGGGCTGAAGTCATCGCTATCATTATCTATTCACTAGTTATCAACCTTAAAACGGCGTGCGGCGAAACAAAATTATACGAAAATCAGGTTAACTTTCTAACGCTTGTGTACTGGAGGATTAAGAGGTGGAAGGTAGAAAGTTATTTTGTTGTAAGTGGGCCTCTGTAAATTATCTAATGGTGTATCATTTCTCAGCAAAAACACAAATGCTGGGAAACTGCTGGCCACCAGCTGGCAGTGATGTGTCACTGCTGGCTGAAATCTGCCGCTCACTGCCCGGTTGAGGTCCGTTGGTGGCAGCGCTATCAGTTGGCGAGCCATTGATGGCCCTGCAGCATCGCCGTGAATTGTGTGGCTCCAAGCAAGTGCCACTAGTGGCCCGTTGCTGGCAACCAATGCAACCCCAACAGCAGGTGGAAGCAACGGGACTGCGCATGCGCAGAAGCAACACTTGCTGTGTCTCTCATGGTACCAGTTAGTTGAAGACGACGCTATCGCCATCGTGTTATTTTAGTGGATGTTAAGAAAAAAATCCATATGTAGAGAGACGAATTAATTTTCTAATGAAATTTTACGTCGAAGAAGATATCAGATTAAGCCGTGAAATACTAGATTACAGCCATGAAATACACCCACTCCATTCCCATGAATAACAATTCATGGGACGGAGTGGGCCCTGGTTCAAATCCACTCAGTTGCGAACGGGCGGTTTTCCGGTCTGTTGAGAAAACTTCCCCAGCGCAGTGCGTTAATTCACAAGTTTCGAAAGGGTAGAAAAAAATTGTAGCTTTGGGAAACTGCGGTTATCCTAGATTTTTTTTATTATGGCTACTACTGGGAAATTGGCGGACAAGATTCGGCAAGTCACCAATTACGTCACGTGGTTGCCGGCTGCCACTACCGGCCCACCAGCGGACCACATTAGGCTAGCCATCATTTCTGGCACGTGCTTGCAGGGCCACTGAATGGCCACTTGTGGCAGCTACTGGCTGTGATGGACAGCTGATGGCCATGTTGTGGCATATGACAACTGATGGGGTGCCAACTGCTGGCCATCTGTTGGCCTGAACTGCTGGCCCTTCTCTTGGCCGCCCGGACATTTTCTTGACGGTTCAGCAGCGTCAACATAGTGCTAGGCCAGCAAGACTGCTTTTGCTGGGTTATAACTCTGTGATTATTAATTTCGAAGAAATAAGCGTTCAGAGTGTGACATGTTTTCATTGCATCTGTGATCCCTATGTTGCCCACTACCCAGCGCGAAGAAAAACCTACAATCGTAGCCAAAAGTCCTGCGCCAGTAGACCGAAAGTCAATTTTTGATGCTTGAAGTCGACGTTTGATGTTTGAAGTCAACTTATACAGCCTAATGTACAGTCAGAAATACATATTATACTCCATTTTAAAGGAAATGTTATGATAAATTCAAATAGTTTTACGGAATGTTATTAAGTACCAGTAACAGAAGAGAAGTTACAAGCAAAAGTACAGCGTCTAGTCATAAAAAGCAAAAAATATCGGAATTTGTGAACTTAGTGTACAATGCATTTGATGTACAATTACTGTACATTACATTATTAAAACTTGCAGGACACTTGAAATAACTTACCAACAAACAAAATACGCTTTAATGTTTAATTAGATAACCACGGTTTCTTAGTAATAAAGCGCACCTTCTTGACATGGAACTAATAAGCTTCTCTATTTTTCCATTGGTGATAATACTGTGCCATATGGCCCTTACACACTCAATGCTGTTTTAGATGTGGGTCCTTATTGACGGATCTTTTGCTTCAATCTCACCCAGATTCTCTATGGGATTAAGATCTGGTGACTGTGCGGGCCAGTGAAGTTTTCTTATAATTTTTTTTAAAAAACCACTTGTCAACCAATCGTCAACCAACTTTGACCGATGGCATGGCGCGTTATCGTCCTGGAAGATAAAATTCCGCAAACAAATGCCTTGTGCATATTGTAGCAGTTTACACTCCAAAATATCGAACTATTTCGATCCATTAAATGTGCCATCAACAATGACTGGGTGCAGCATGCCTTATATCTTTCACCAGCCCGACGACGTACATAATTACTTCCATTATTAGCGGAGATAGTAACAGTTGTTTAATCACTGAAAATAACATTTTCCCATTCAACAATAGTCCAATTCTTGTGTGCTTTGGCCCAAGCAATTCTTTTGAGCCGTTGTTGTTCAGTAAGGAAAGGTTTTCGTGCAGTCAGTCCATTTTCTTGTAGCCTACGACGAACTGTACGTGCAGATGCAATAATGCCTACTTCATTCTTCCCACTCATGTCTTAAATCAGCGACGGGTTTAAACCTTGATTCTAAGGAAACGACGGATCAACATGCGATCATCAAGGGCAGTACACAGCCTTAGTTGACCTGTTCTTTTTCTGTTTCCCACACATCCAGTTTCTGCAACTATTTTAATGGTGCGCAGGACAGTGTAATGATCACAACCACATTTAACAGCAATCTTGGCACCGTGTTATCACCAACAAAAAAACTAGAGAAGCTCATTAATTCAATGCCAAGAAGCTGCACTTTGTTACTAAGATACCTTGGTTATCCAATTAAATATTAAAGCGTATTTTGCTTGTTGGGAAGTTATTTCACAAGTCCTGCAAGCAGAGTAATTTTACGTTAAATGCATTGTACACTAATTTCACAAATTCCACTATTTTTGTTTTTTATGACTAGACGCTGTACTATTGCTTGTAACTTCACTTTCCAGTACTGGTTACAACATTCTGTGAAAATATTTGAATTCAGCCTAAAATTTCCTTTAAAATGATGTATAATACGCATTATTGACTTTATCATTACGCTGTATAAGTTAACATCAAACATTGATTTTCGGTTTATTGGTGCAGGACTCTTGGCCACGATTGTAGTTCTACGTCAAAAATCATTTTCCTGTAAAAGAATTACCAACATTTCGCGTCAATTTCTTCTTCAAACAAAACGCAGTTTTCAGGATAGGGGCATAGAGTTATATTAATTTTTTTTTAATTTATGTCGAATTCTTTATGGTTCGATTTGATAAATTCGTTTAGCTTCAGGTAGATTCCGATAAGAGGAACATTTGTATATAACCTGTGATTTTTCAGGACTCATTTCTGTCTTTAGCAGATGTAAGTAGCTTTTTGTTCTTGAAATTTTTTTTACCTATGATATGAAGCCGCTTAAAGAAATTATGTTTGTAAAACCGGTTTCGATTTGTCTGTGAAGTACAATGCGCATGCTGTGCGTTTTAACACTTTAAACGGTTGAGTGAATTAACTCGGGCTTATGAAAATAAGATGAAATCAGAGAGAATTTACCAGCTATCCAAGAAGTGCGCTTAATTCGGTTGGAACGCAAGATCCTGTGCTTCGGAAAGCGCTGTGTTTCTCTTAGTTTTGTTACTCAAATGGTTAGTAGGGAAAAAGCTGACACCTATCCTTTTTAACTAATTATCCTAAAAGGGTTTTAACAATGGTGACGAACCTAAGAATGGAAAGTTGTTTGAATCACTTGCTTCTACACAGGGGAATAATGCCATGATGTCTGTGTCAGAGGGACTAGCCCTTCCTCATCATAGTTTGGGTCATACACCAGGGAATAAAAGATTAGAAGAGAGTGCGTATTATCTGTGACATTTACAGTTGGCGTTTTTGAAATCACAGAGGGGAAAAGAATCGTTTTTACCATAGCTTTCATGAAACTCGACCCCTATGTTAATATTTCTATTTAGGATGCGCAGAAAATTTTTAACTGCTTCATTTTACGGTAAAAAGGCTGAAGGTTAAAAAATAAGAAGTTCTTTGCTAGGAGATAAATTCATTTTCTAATTTACTGAATTTCCCGTTTTCAAAACGCTGCTTTGAAAAAATATTTTCTCTCTGAAAGAAACGCTGGGTTTAAATCATAGAATTCGGTGTCCTCTTTCATTCTCACTTCTCCTAACTTTGAAATTGGAGAAAGGAATTTGGTATTTGGAATGCAATTTTTTTATGTCTGATAATTTACAGCTTAAAGATTTGCTTGATCAAGGGGTAATTGTTTTTTCGCTCGCTATTTTTAATTAAGATATAAAAGTTCGCAGATCTGGTTTTCACCCGATGGAAAAAAATAATATATATATATATATATATATATTTTTTTTATTAGTTGACTTCCTTTAAGCTTTGAGAAAGACAAGTCTTCTCTCGCTGTTTCGATTTATTATACTGTAGTATATCAGCATTTTGCGTGTAAAAACATTCAGTATCTGAAAATGAAATACGTGTTTTCATACATTTACATTTTCCTTTTTAGGGAAAACATTTTTAAGTGCCAGCTTACGTAGACATGAAGATAATATTCACGGAAATAAAATGTTTTCGCATGAAAAGTTAATTCTTTTAAATAAGTCAGGAAGTATTCCTGGAAAGGAAAGACGCAAGTGTCTACGAGAAAGAATTTGTTTCGTGATGCGAACTGCGTAGTTTTCGCGACTGAAAAAACGCAAAGATTAATTTGTCCTCATTCCCTGGGATACTTTAATTTATACATAACCAGCACAAAAAATGCTCCTGGAAAATATTTTAATGAAGCCGTAAAATGTAGTTGGCTTCTGCGTGTTATTTTATTGATGTTTGTTCTTCACTGAACTTATTGCATACAGGTCTTTAATTTTGCACGCAAAGCATAAAAATCTAAGAAGCTTTAAAATATGTTATCCCAGAAATAGTTTATTATTCATGCACATTCATTACATCGCATTAATCATTCCCCGGCGTTTGCTTTTAATGTAGAAATTATGACAACTTTGAGTTGAAACAAGAAAAGTTTTGTTATCTCTTAACGGATTTGTTTTTCTGCTCCTAATTTTTTTTAACGCTAGTGCGTTAACTGCTACGCTTCTTGATCAGTTTCTGAGTTGATATGAGAAATTGCTATGCTGTTCAGTCTCAGATGAATATATCTGCTTTGTAAGTTTGTAACCCAATATCGTTGTTTTTTTCCTTTGTTGTTTGTTTGGGGGTTTAACGACTACAGTGAGCAAATCGGAAAAGCTGTAAGCATTCTTTCGTCTCCAGGGCCACTGGTTCCAGGGAAGCAAAAAGTTAGTTCCATGGAAATTTTGAATTTATGTTAAAAACATTTCGCACCGGAAACGCTATCCAACGAAGAAGGAAATCGGTTTCTTAGAATTACAGATATTGACGAAAATAAGATATACATAAACGCCCCCTGGTGGCCGAACCATTTCTTACCAAAAATTAGAAACTATAAGCAAAATATTTCCTATCCGGAGCTGTATTCGGTTCGGGAAGAATTTTTCAAATCGGAGTTTTAGAAGCAGAGATATCTGTGAAACGCAATTTACCATAACGCCTCCTAGCGGAAAGTCTATGAATTACTTGAAAATTTCGAAATCATATGAAAAACATGTCCCACCGGAAACTATCCAATACAGAAGCAAGTTTTCAAATTGGGCCATTAAAAGCAGAGATATGAACTAAAATAAGATACACATCTACGCCCCTGGCGGAGAAACATGCAACATTTTGAGAAGCAAATATTCGTAAAAGGGTTATCGACGTGAATGGTACCGACACAGGAACGAATTTTTTAATCGAGATTTTGGCAGCTCAGATTTTATGGCAATTACATCAGAAGCAGAATTTAACATTTACGCCTCCTGGTGGCCAAACCGCATTGATTACAAAAAATTTGAAATTATATGCAAAACATTTTCCATCAGGAGCTTTATATCATCAAGGAAACATTTTTGAAATCGGAGTTTTAGAATTAGAGATATCGGGGAAAACTCAATTGACTTTACGCCCCTAGAGGAACGTCTGTGCGTAACTTGAAAAAGTGACTGCACGAAAATACTCTTCGACATAAATGGAATCGAAAGGTATAAAAAAATTTCAATCGGATGAAGAGTAGAAAATATATGGAATGAAATATACATTTTGAATTCGAAATCGACCTCTAGAGACGAAATTGTGCATTGTAAAAAACAAAAACGAAAACAAATGAAGATCATTATTCTTATATTTCAAGCTTTCCCAATGCAAAAAGAATTTTTCAAATCGGGCAAATAGTTTCAGCGATATGGTGTCCACAGTGGAGCCGGACAGACAAACCCGATAACATAAGGACGATCCTTTTTCACAAAAGACGTGCTAAAAATACAGAAAGAAACATAATATTACTCCTTCCCCACCCCCTAGCGCAAAACAATTTTTGCATAGTGGAAAGTTGAAAATTGGTGAATCCATGGCAAAAGCTATACTAAGGAAAAAATATACTTTTCAAATAAGTCTGCCGGAAGCAAAGATAGAGAGATAGGTCTAACATTCACGCGCTCTAGTGGAAAAGCTGTATGTTATTAAAAGACGTCAACGTTGATTGCTTTAATTGGGGGTTTAACGACCACCGTGAGCAACTCAGTGGGATATAAGCAGTCTCCCGTCCCCAATTTAGGGTCACTGGTTCCGAGGAATGGAGAAAGCTAGTGCCGAAAAACAAACACAACATCCATGCCTCACCGGGATTCGAAACCGGACCCATCTCGGACGAATGGTCAGAAGCCAGCACTTAGACCACTGCGCCACCGGGGCGACGTTCCCCATCTTTATTTTGGCAAATGGCATACAGTAAAAAAATAATTCAATAGTTTTTTGTTTTTTTAGGTGGAAATACAGCTTCAACCAATATTCCCTTCAAGTGGCCATGGGCATTGCGTACCTAACCCAATGAGCTCGGCAGGCATCAAAACCACTTGGGCAAAAACAATTATTTTCTCAGCTTCTCTTACTAATGCAGTACAAGTTGGAACTTGGATTGGAACCCTTATTTTTTCTAATCCCTTTATTTTTATCACCATTTTTTCCGCAATTGATTTGAAATAAAAAATGATTAAAAATATTTCATTAATTAAAAATTATTTTATAAAAAGTGAGCTGAAACTCACTTCTGGAATAATTATCTGACAAAGTTTGAGCAAAATCCTCTAACCAGCGGCTTACAATTTAACTGACCGGAATGACTTTCTCCCGCCAACTATCATAGGTGCATTAGTTAGTACAATGAACTTGGTTACAGTTTGCTGTGATTGGCTCGCGCGGATGTGTTGTTTTGATAAAACACTCAATATCTGCTTCTTTCTCGGCGTGAGAAAATCATTAATCCGCATTCTCACTATCTGCTCGCACGAGGCTACTACTTTGCAAGAAGCCTTTCAGAATAAAGAGGACAATGAGACGAACTTAAGAAGCTAACATCATTTAAGATAAGTGTTTTGAGTTGTGAGAGCACGAATTTTATTTATTTATTAACATTTTTGAGGGTAACTGATTTTCGATTTATGCAAATTAATTAGGGATTTGGGAATTTTAATTTAAAATGTTTACTGCGCGGATAAAGTTAAGTCGCTGAACGGAACTTAGAGAGTATATTGGCTGCAACCACATAGCGACAAAACTGTGAACAAAAATCTCATGTACAAAACTAAAGTGTTCCACAAAGTAAAGGGCATTCGATTTAAATTTTTTTTTAAATCGGACATTTAGAAGCAGAGATATTGATAAACGCGCGTTAAATATTTGCGCCCCTTGCGAAGAAATTGTGCATTGCTTTGGGAATGAAATACACACAAAATGTTTTCATAGACAGCAGTATCTGCCGCAAAAAGAATTTTTTCAGTTGGGTTTATAGTCATGCAAATATTACTCAAAAATGCTATAAACGGAATCGTGAACTTGTGGGTTCAGGTGGATCCACCTAAAAGCTTTGCCTTGTATTTCTAATGGGAAAACTTCTGTTTCCATTTTCTTCACAATTAATGCATTCCCAAGGATGAGAATTTGAACATCGATAAAAATATCTTTATATTATAGCCTAATATACTTAATATTTTCTAAAACGTAGACATAATTATATTAAAAATAAATAACTTTTCTTTTGGTGTTGTCGAGACCAGAAAATAGATGGCGCGACTTGTAGATTGATGACGTCAGTAGACAAACAAATGTTGGATTATTTAATTATGGTTAAAGTTTAGAAAATATTAAGCATACTAGGCTGTAATATGAAGTTATTCTTATCAATATTCAAATGTTCATTCTTGAGAACGCATTTTGTGGAGAAAATGGCTACAAAAAAGTTTGCCCATTGGAAATACAAGGCAAAGATTTTTGGTGGATCTAAAGAAAAATCTAAAACAGCACACTTGTGCGTTAAGAAAAATCTGAAATTATTTGATACAAATTTCACACCGGAAATGATGTTGGATAGAGAAAATATTTTTAAAATCAGACTCTTACAAGCAAAGACATTGACAAATATAAGATATATATCTACGCCCCCTTGCGGAAAAGTTATGCACTATTTTAAGCAGTAGATATCCTCAAAATGTTTTCAGATGTGAGAGCTATGGGTCCTGGAAAGGATGTTTTCAGCAGCTCAGATTTTACTACAAATACACCAGGAACAGAGATAAACTCTTACGCCCTCTAGTGGCCAGTTGATTTCCACGAAAAAAAAGGAACACACGGGGTGTTCCAAAAATTGTAACTAATTTCGAATGATAGCTTTTCATACAAAACTACTATCAGCATTATGTTTGTTGCAGTGGTAAGGAATATCCTGAAGTTTTCTAGAAGTGTACCTAATGGATCCTGCAAAGAAAACACAGATTGTGGAGTGGTTTATTGACTAGTTCATTGTGGAGTACACCGTGAGCAACAAGGTGAGTGTAACAAGTCGCCCGTCTCTAATTTAGGACCAATGGTTTTAGGCAAGGAAGAGAGCCAGTGCCGTAAGACAAACACGACATCCATGCCTAACGGGAGGTCGAACCCGCACGCGTCTAGGACGAATGGAACCGGTCTCGCTCAGCCCAAATATACGTCCTGTCTCAAGCTCGCTTAACTGCTCGTACTGTGCACGGAAGATATGTAGAGTCTAATGAAGCTAAGGCAACCGCAATCCTCTGTGTTACAATTTCCACTGTGTGCGAGCTTTGCCCTTGATATATCTTCCTCGATGCGCGGTTATCATGTTCTGTGGCGTGCCGCGCTGTTGAGTCATTGGTTGTTATGTTTAATCGTTTGCATATTAAACCCTGAGTTATTTGCTTGCAGAGTTTCATAAGGATAGAACGATTTTCTTGGGGCGCTTCGTTTTTTTTTTTTTTTTTTTTTTCGCAAAGAGTATATATGTAGACGAGTGCCGTGAGACTTATCCAATACGGGCAATCAGCCTGCAAATTTCCTGTGGGATCGGGACAGCTACAGAGGTTGAATGTCGGCAGGAGTCCTAATCGTGTCTCATACGAGTTTATTCTATTTTTCATGAATTAGACTGACAGAGCAAGAGTCTGCGTGTCTCAGGTAAGGAAATGATTTCTTGCAGACATCACATGGGTGATTTCATTCGAAGTAAAATTGCATGTTCTGAAAATGACGGACAGTGACAAATGGGTTTAGTCTGAGTTTAGGAGACACAAAACTGTTGCCAGGTGTCTTGCTGAAAGTCGTCCCCACTATAGAAGCAAGTGAATGAGCCCTATCTGGCAACAATTGCAAAACGTAGGAGAAATACTACTAGCTAATTGTCTAATTGTGCTCAGAGAAGCACAGGTGTCCAAATTTCATGTCGAACCAAAGCCGTCTAGAAAGCACAAGGCCATGACATTAGAGACAGAAGTTCCCTCCGTTTGGGACGTCACTCTCACGTTACATGGACTGATTCAGAAGTAGACGAAGGCCGTCTACAAAGAACGCCATGGCATTAGAGAGATAAGTTCCCACCATCTTCTGACGTCACTCATTACATAGACTGATCCAGAAGTAGACAAAGGCTGTCTAGAAAGCAAAAGGCCATGACATTAGAGACAGGAGTTCCCACCGTTTGTGACGTCACTCACGTTACATGGACTGATTCAGAAGTAGACGAAGGCTGTCTGTAAAGAACAACGTCATGAAAGAGAGATAAGTTCCCTTCTTTCATGACGTCACTAATGTTACACTGACTGATCCAGAAGTAGACCAAGGTCGTCTAGAAAAGACAAGGACATGGCATTAAAGAGATTAGTACTTCTCCGTTTGTGACGTCAGTCAATTACACGATCTGTTATGTCGATGTCGTGTTTGACGTCATGCACAAAAGCGTTGGAAACCAATCGGAAGCTTTGATTCCCACGTGACATCACTGAAACAGGGAACTCATATCTCTAAAATAGAAAGCAAAAGGCCATGACTTTAGACGTCGAAATGCAGCAGGACTATATGCTCAGAGATATTAACGCTTCTTAACATTATATGTCAGTAATCAGTGATATACGAGGGGAGTACAGTGAGTTCTAAGCCTAACCCTTGAACGCAGTGGTTGGCAGCTGACTCAAGTATTGCAACGTATTGTTTTTTCTTTTTTTTTTTTTTTTTTTTTGGTTGGATGTTTAACGACCACCGTGAGCTTCAACAATATTTTATTTGGAGCAAACATGGACAGGAAGATACAGATGGCCTGTGCTTAACAGTTACCAAAAGATAAACAAGTGGATGACCTATTTACAATGACAATGAGATATTTACATTATGTGGATGCACTATATACAATGTAAGCAAATTCATAACACTGACAATACTGGACTGATGGGTTGACTTACTCTATGTACAACATATGTTCGCAATGTGCATCAGCAGAGTGCCATCTCTAATAGGTGAACACCAGTACAAGGTATAACTATAAATTTTACAGTGCAAAAACAAACATGTATATTTTGAGCAATCTTGAAAAAAAAAGAAGAAAAGAGAAGAAAAGAGCAAAAGGTTTATACTTTTCAGTATCTGAAAGATAAGCGAATAAATGATCTATTCACAATGATGGTGTGAACTCTATACAAATTGAATGCAATATCTCTCTTGTGAAACGCTGTCAAATTACAAAAAGAACTATTACTTAGGCTTACACAAGTGCCTCAATCACAGTGCTATAGATTAACTTGTAATGAACAACAACATATGTACACAAGATGCAACGGCATAGGAAAGACACTAATAAGGAATAACAATGCCATGGTACAACTGTAAATTTCACAGTGCAAAGAGTAAAGTATATTAGTACAAACAGAACTTGCGTTTTACAGAAAATTTGTACTTCGAGTACAATACAAATAATGAAAATATGAAACTGACTCTTTGTACAGCAAATATGCAATACAGCGCAGAACATTATCTAATAGACTGATTATTTCCTATTAGGCACATGTGACATGAGAAAAACCACACTGTGTAACATTAACATATAATTGAAATACTATCAAAGCGTTTGCTCCGCACTATGAGCATAAAACTTAAGACATGTAATCGTGACCCAACATGCGAAATGTGCCAAACATAAATTTTACAGTGCAATTAGGAAAGTACATTAGTATATACAAAACTGAGCTTTTGGCATAGCAACTATACTTCAGGTACAGTACAAATAACCGAATGATGAACAATTACCCCCTGCACTACAAAGACGGTAGTACACGTCGCCGGTGATAGTTATGTTTTCTGGCAACAGCTCAAAAATCCGACACCCCTCATATCCCACCAAACAGACAACAGTATCTTACGTGGGGTAAGCCAGCTTTGCGGTTCGGCATGATCTTCTGTTTAGGGCGCTAACATTGTCATACAAGATCCATTTCTCATCAATGCGGTGCACGAACGGTTCAAATTGGTCACGCGCAAGCAGGGAAACGCATTCACTCATGCGATGTTTGATCTGCTCAATTGCCAGTTGATGGGGAACCTGCACTCCTCCCTTGTGCAACTTTTCAAGTTGACGCAAGTACTAGATAATGCTCGCGTGCATAGTCCGCAGCTGTTCGGCTAACTCCGGAGTGCGTCTTCAAGCATGTCCATATTCGCTCTTGCCGGTCTTTAGGCTTTGGGACTGGCTGACAGGTCATAATTTCCCTCTCAAAACCACCGTTCGAACCAACGCCAACACTGACGATGTTTTTGGGGTACGCACTGGTAATGTTCCACACAGCACTTGCAGCGCCGGATTACCGCTACGAAATTCATACAGCATGCAATGACTGATACGTTCTGTGTTCGCTTCCATGTCGGCTAGGGTTTACACTCTACGAATTCTGAAGGCTGACTGCCACTGACTTAAGCCGCCTACCTGCTGATGTCATACCGGTGGGTTGCGCAGTCTCAGTGGTCAACATACGCCGTGGCTGAGGTTTCGGCTTTATGTACCATGCCATCGGGCATCATATTCTTTCCTACCCAATACCTGATAAGTTAGTAAAATCATGCAATGCATTGATTATGATACGCTTTCCAACATACCAGAAACCATTACTTAAGTTATCAGGCTAATGGCTGTGGAATGAATCTCGCTGATCTGCCCTGACCTTTGACCCAATTTCGATGATATTCAACAGAATTGATACAGTGTATCTCCGGAACAACATACTAAAGTTTTATCGCAATAAAAGCATTTTAGTCAAGTTATGAGGATAATGGCTGTGGAATAAATCTCGTTCCTGTGCCCTGACCTTTGACCCCATTTCGATGATATTCAACAGAACCAGTTCAGTGGACCCCGAAAAACATGATAACGTTTTGTCGCAATAGAAGGATTTTTACTTAAGTTATGACAAAAAAGGGCAATGGAATGGATCCCGCTCCTATGTCCTGACCTTTGACTCCCATTTCGCCCATTTTCAATAGGGTTTGTCCCCAGGTGGTTCCCTATTACATACTAAAATTTAATCGAAATCGAACCATTTTTACGCGAGTTATCGTGTGGACGGGCAAAGCTGGAACATATACGCATTTTCA
This sequence comes from Macrothele yani, assembly GCA_039090855.1. Lineage (NCBI taxonomy): Eukaryota > Metazoa > Arthropoda > Arachnida > Araneae > Macrothelidae > Macrothele > Macrothele yani. The sequence goes on from CM076993.1 coordinate 117,868,116, forward strand.
AATTAAGGTTAGAAAACGTAAGAACACGTTAGTAAAATCATGCAATGCATTGTTCATGATACGCTTTCCAACATACCAGAAATCATAACTCAAATTATTACTCAAGTTATGACGTTAATGGCACTGGAATAAATCTCTATCCTTTGTTCTGACCTTTCCCCCTATTCCGATGATATTAAACAGAATTAGTTCAGTATGCCTCAAGAACAGCATGTTAAAGTTTTGTTGCAATCAAAGCATTTTTATGTAAGTTATGATGCATAAGAGCAATGTAATGGATCCCGCTCCTATGTCCTGATCTTTGACCCCATTTCGCCCATTCTCAATCTCAATAGGATTCGTCTCCAGGTGGTTCCTTACCACATACTAAAATTTCATCGAAATCGAAGCACGTTTACGCAAATTATGATTCATAAAAGCAATGGAATGGATTCCGCTCCTATGTCCTGACCTTTGACCCCATTTCGTCCATTTTCAACAGGGTTCGTCCCCAGGTAGTTCCCTACCACATACTAAAATTTCATCGAAATCGAACCATTTTTATGCGAGTTATCGTGTGGACAGACAGATAAAGCTGGAGCATATATGCTTCTTCAACCTACGGTTGGAAAGCGTAAAATACGGACTATTACAAAGGAGAATTGTGTTTGTCATTTGTTTCTGCGTGACCTCTATTACGACCTTCCCAGGTAGCACAGCCCTGCAATCTAACGTAGGCCCAACACTGAGCCACCGTGTTTTAGGAACAAAAGACGGTGACTCAGCTTTGGGCCTACGTTAAATTGCAGGGCTGTGCTACCTGGGTTGAGTCATGAGGCAGAGTATGATTGACAAGAACGGTGCACTTACCACCACCTGTGACAGGTTTATTTCCGGTGTTGCTGATATGAAAGGAATATAAGAAGGGTTATCGACAGCTTTCGCGTGAAACGAGTCAGTCATATAAGAATTTGTTTTGGGGGAGCGCAGAAAATTTTGGCCTCCATTTAATTCATGTACAACAGCCGCTTTAAAGATTTAAACCTTGTAGACTTGATGTCTTGAATTGCATTTTAATACCTGGATATCTCTTAGTAGTTTGTTGCAGCTGAAATAATTAAATACATAAAATGCCAGTTCAGTATTACTGTTGGACGATGGCGTCCTTTGCTTGTTTCTTTTATTATTCGTCGAACACCTGCTGCAAGTATACATTTGCGAGTTTCGATTCGTGTTTGCGTGGATACCGACCAGCCTGCAGCTCGTTGCAGAAGATTATGGGATCACGACGCTGGATTAGCTGTGATGGCGTTGCTGTGATATGTGGAAACTCGCTGTTTGTCGTTCTTACAAAAAGAGCTCTAAAGGAGTTATGATCTAAAAGGATTCTCACTGGAATATAAACTGTTTTGTGTTAAGTCCCAAATGGATACTAATTCACGCTAAGACTGTTTAAAAAAGACTAAAAAGAAAGCGAAAATACGCAATAACTTAAAATGCGGAGTCGTTGCTGATTAATATTTCAATCATGCTATGTTTTGTATTGTGAGTGAACTTACATTAGCATTTTAGTTGTGTGATTATTCAAGAATAAATAACGATAAATTACATATTTCAAGAATCTGTCTATTATGAACATAGTTACAGTTGCAAATCATTTCTTAAATTTTAACGTATCTTAGTTCTTATATAGTGCACTTAGTACTCATTATTGAAACTCGAAGTACACAAAACCTTAACTCACACCATCAATTACGGTTCCCAGGTTTTAGTAAATATAAAGTTAACCTACAGGTTTCCAATTTCTTTATTGGCATCAGTCAGCCAATCACTAATTTATCGTCCGCAAGCACTTTTTAGCAGAGCAATACGTGTTGAATAGAACTTCAATCATGCTAAACGTGAATGCTTGCTCTATATGTCGATATAGCTTTTACAATGTACACCAACGAACCCTTACATTATGGCCACTCCCAGCCTAGAAACATAAGCCCGCCTGGAGACCAAACTGTGGAGCAGGTGAAGTTCACAGAGCAATATATACACTGAAGAGCAATTGAATGAGAGATACCTGTCTAGTAACGTGTAGCACCATCTTTCGCCCTGATGACGGCGGCGATTCGTCTCGGCACAAGACACCGGAAGCGTTGGGAAGCCATACGGATCCACGACCCTTGAACAAGCTCCCACAGTTCACGAAGATTTGATGGAGGGGCTCAGAGCCTCGAACATCTCTCTCGATGGCATCCCAGATGTGCTCGATGGGATTGAGGTCCGGTGATCTAGCTGGCCAAGGACGCGAGGTCACTTCGGTGGAGTGTTCATCCAATCATTCGGTTACAATTCGGGAGCGATGGCAAGGTGCATTGTCTTGTTGCAGGATGAGATCCCCAGTGGGATGTTGAAGACGCACAAACGGGAGCAAATGGTCGTCCAGGATATCCCGGTAACGTTGACCTGTGATGGACAATATCACACGTACCAGGGGTCCCATTTCAGTCCACGTAAACAATCCACAGACGAGAATGCCACCATCACCAGCTTGAAGAGTACCCTGCTGGCAAGAAGGATCCATCGCTTCATGTGGTTTGCGCCGTATTCGTATCCTGCCATCCGCATGTACCAACGTGGATCTCGACTCATCAGTCCAGGCAACATTTTCCCACATGTCTAGGGTCCAGTGGCGATATTCCTGCGCCCATGCTAATCTTTGCACCCTGTGATGTGTGGTCAGCAGCAGTACCCTCGTGGGACGATGGCTTCTGTACCCCATAGCGAGGAGATGGTTCTGGATAGTGTGGCTGCTTACACGTTTTTGTGCACCAGCGTTCAAGTGGCGAGTGATTTCTTGCACTGTGGCTCGTCTATCCGCTGTTACAATGCGAGCTAGCCGACGATGACCCAGCTCATCAACACGCTGTTATCCACGGCAGTTGGCCCTTGAAGGGATGGTTTTACCGGATTCGATGTACTCTCGGTGCACCCGTGACACAGTGGCTCGTGAAAATCCCAGTATCTGCACGACTTCCGAGATGGAGTGACCCATTCGTCGGGCCCCGACAATTTGCCCACGATCAAATGCGCTTAGATTCTTCGTCTTACCCATACTGCATCCGACTCTTACTGATTCCCGTCGCATCACTCTTTATATTGTCGGATCGCTGCATACGTCATGTCGTTTCCGTTTACAGGGCCGTTCACAGCTCCACATTGGCATAACGCCAGCTGTCTCTAATTCATTTGCTCTTCAGTGTATATATACAACCCAAGGACGGGTTTTCGGTTTAGGATGTTCGATGTCAGAATGCGCAATGTTGCTTATTTATTGGAATTTGATAAAGGACAAATTGCGATAGCACGGCGCGGCTTATTCACGGGCCGTTGTAGTGAGTACGTATCAAAAGTGGTGCACAGATGGCCAAACGACGAACCGTCATCCACTCGCGTGTCGTCCGCAGCTCATTGATGCCAGAGCGAAGCCGAGACTGTCGCTCATTGTTCACAGCGACTGCGGTGCTACAGTGCGACAAATCACCCGCAGCTAAAACAGTGGTGATCAGGGTAATGTACCACAACACACAGTTCATCGCAACCTTCTGCGCATGTGCCGGCTTAGCCGACGACCCAACCGGGTCCCCATGCTCACTGCACGTCATCGCCAACAACGCATGAAATGGGCCCAAGATCATCGAAATTAGAGCCTCGAATGATTGAAAGAAAGTAGTCTGGTCGGACGAAACAACATTCCCGGTGAATCACGCAGACTGCAGAACATGGATACACCGATTACTATCATTGCGTGGGTTCCAATTTGGGTTCACCCGGCGTAATATTGGTAGCCAAGGGGGATGTCGAGTGAATTGTAACTCTGCGATTCCATGATTTAGGGCTGACGCAGCTTCAGGATCCACTGACGGGGGCGTTGTGATTCACACAGCAGATTTTCCTTTGGGAGTCGGAGGGTCTGCTGTGTGCCGCAAAGTTTTCGTGAACGTCTAGAATTTAAAAAAAAAAAAAAACATAGGTAAAAGAATTTCTGAGTCCTTGCCGTAGAATATATTATATCCAGTAATTCAGGATTGAGCACCCAACGGGTGATTTGTTCAAGTATGCTATTGTAGTCTTGTCATGATTAGAGTGTGTTATAACGATGAAAATGTGTAATCAATTCACCCAGTGTGATAATAAAAAGCGAAACAGAGTTTGTTATGTCAATGAATGTTTGCCATGAATTCACTAAGTGTTTACGAAATGAAATGTAAATGAATCAACCTAATTTTAAGTGGCTTTCTGACGGGAACTTTATCCTCAAAGAAAAAAGAGAATTTGTAATTATGTTTTTTTCTTCACGAGAGGTCCAAAAATGGGTGGAATTTTTTGTATGCCTATTCTCTGGGAAGTATTTATGTGCTCAATCCTGGATTTAATAGAAATAATATATTCTACTGCGGCAAAGTGCTGTGCTCATGCTAACTAAGTGACGAATAAATTCTTGTTGTGTTTAAGTATATATGCCTATTCTCTTGGAAGTATTTGTGTGCTCATCCCTGGATTTATGGAGATAATACATTCTACGGCAGGGACTAAGAAATTATTTTACCTATGTTTTTTTTTAATTCTAGACGTTCACGGAAATGTTGCGGCACACAGCAGACCCTTTGACTCCTAAAGGAAAATCTCCGGTATTAATAACAACGCCCCGCCAGTGGATCCTGAAGCTGCGTAAACCCTAAATTAGGGAATCGCAGAATCACAATCCACTTGACAACCCCTTGGTAACCAATATTACGCCGGGTGAACCCAATTCGGATCCCGCGCGATAACATTACCAAGGGAGGCTATGGCACCTGGATGCACTGTTAGGCGACAAAGGGCCGGCAGCGACGGTGTTATGCTGTAGGCTATGCTTTTTTGGGACACTTTAGGCCCCAATAGCACCATCCCTGACAGCTGTCAGGTATCTGAACGTCGTTGAGGACCAAGTTTACCCATTCGTGGCAACTGTGTTCCCTCCTGGTGATGGCTATTACCAACAGGATAATGCGCCATACCCAGACTGTCAGAATCTTCAAGGAGTGGTTCGAGAAATATGCTGATGACTTTCTGTTAATGCCCTGATCTCCAAATTCACCTGGAATTAACCCAATCGAACATTTGTGATTCGACTTGAAAAAGAGGCTTTGCGCTAAATCAGCACCACCCCGAAATGTACGGGAACTGAAGAACCTGCTGTTGACATTATGGTACCAGATACCCCAGGAAACCTGTCGCCGCTTCATCGATTCGATGACTCGCCGAGTGGTTACTGTTTTGCGGGCTACAGGTGGTCCTTTTGCTTCTTAAGTAGGTGGTCATAATTTAATGACTCATCAGTGTATAATATAGTGCAGTTACTATCCCTCAAATATTTACACATTCAGTTCTTATCTCATCTGCTTTTAACTATGTAAGTAGTCTTTTGACATGCTGTCACTATTGCGGACATCACATTCTTCGGATGAAACACCGTGGGGTAAATTCAGAAAAAAATTTAACAAGAAGGAAGAGAATTTTTACAAAAAGACAGAACAAAAGGAAAGTTAAATTAGAGGTATCATCATCATCATCATCATCATTGTCAACCATTATTAATTAACTGCTGGACGAAGGTCTCCCCAAGTTTCCTCCACAACGGTTTGTCTTGTGCCAGTCTCCTCCATGTCACTCCCGCATACTTTCGAATTTCATCCACCCATCTTCCATGTGGTCTTCTTCTGGGTCTTTTCCTGTTCTTTGGAATCCAATCTAAAATTTCGGCTGTCCATCGATGGTCTGTTCTTCTGGCAGTATGTCCAGCCCATTGCCATTTCAGGGACTTAACTCTGATCATGATGTCTTCCACTCTTGTCATTTTTCGGATCCACGTGTTTCTCTTCTTATCTCTCCTGGTTACACCAAGCATGCACCTCTCCATGCTACTTTGAGTTGTCTGCAGCCTTTGTATGTCTCTTTTAGCTAAGGTCCACGTCTCTACACCATACGTAAACACTGGAAGGATGCATTGATCAAACACTTTTCTTTTAAGACATAATGGCATATTGCTCTTGAAAATTATGCTGTTTCTTCCAAAAGTTCTCCAGGCAAATTTTGTACGCCGATTAATTTCTTCACCAATGTGACTCTCACTTGATATCTGCTGTCCAAGATAAACGTACGTGTCTGTTATCTCCAGCTTTTCTCCATCAATCGATAAATCTTCATTTCTTGTAAAAGCATTGTACAACACTTTTGTCTTCTGAAAGTTCATTTTTAATCCCACTTCTTTACTCTTGTCAGCAAGTTCCTGGATCATTCTCTGTAGCTCTGATGGGGTAGTTGCAAAAATGACTATGTCATCAGCAAAACGAAGGTGGGTTAGATAATCTCCATTAATCTTTATCCCTTTGTTTTCCCAGTTCAGTGATTGAAAGACATTTTCCAATGTAGCATTAAAGAGCTTCCGAGATATGGTGTCACCTTGTCTCACTCCTTTTCCAATTTTTATGTGTGTTGTATTTTCAAACAGCCGAATCTTTGCACTTGCATTTTCATAGATGTTATTAATAATATTAATGTATGCATCTTCAATACCGCAGGATTTCAGAGCCATTGCAACTGCTGATGGTTTCACCGAATCAAAGGCTTTTTCATAATCGATAAAAGCCATGCACAATGGAAGTTCATATTCCCTCGCTCTTTCAATTAGTTCTCTCAGTACGTGGATATGATCTATTGTGCTGTAGCCACTCCTGAATCCAGCTTGTTCTCTCGGTTGAGCCATGTCCAGTGTCACCTTCAAGCGGTGTGAAAGAACTTTAGTGAAGATTTTATAAACCACTGATAGGAGGCTGATAGGTCTGTAGTTCCTGAGATCCTCAATGTCACCTTTTTTATGTAGCAAGATCATTGTAGCGTTGTTCCAATCCTCAGGAATTTTCCCTTCATTAAGGCATCGAGTGAAAATTTGGGCGAGTACTGTTTCGATTTCTCCACTTGCTTCTTGTATGATGTCTACAGTAATTCCATCTTCTCCTGGAGCTTTTACCCGCTTCATGTTCTTGATTGCATGTGCAACTTCTGTTGGAAGGACTGGAAGAACTCTGCTACTGGTACCTTTCATGATGTCTGGAGTACATGTATCATCCCTTTCATATAATTTGGAGTAGAAATCTTTCACTCTTGTCAAAATTTCGCTTCTATTTCTTGTTACAGAACCATCTTCTTTTCTCAGTGCCATAATCTGTTTTTTCCCCTTACTGAGATGTCCCTTTGCTATCTTTAGGCTTTGGTTGTTTTCAATTGCTTTCCTTACTAGTTCACAGTTGAATTTCCTTACGTCTTCAGTGATACTTTTTCGTACTGTCTTGCATAGCTCTATATATTCCACTTTGGAAGTCACATCTTCTTTAGTTGTCCTCATCAATCTTCTTTTTTGCATCAACATTTTGGTTTTTCCTGATAATTTGTTCACATGCAATTTGTTCTTAGACCCAGCTAATTTTGTTGCTGTTTCCATAAGAGCTTTGGTTACTTTTCTGTTAACTTCAGAAATATCCACTTCTTCCGATGTTAGGCCTTCTAAAGCAGAGAATCTGTTCTTCAGTTCCAATTTGAAGGTATTATGGTGTTTTTTAAGGTTGGTTATGTCAATACATTTTGTTTGTCTTATGAGCTTGCTACGTTCGAGTTTAGTGTTGAGGTGCATCTTACATCTCACCAATCTATGGTACCTGCCTGTGTTGAACTTGTTTAGCACACTGCAGTCTTCTATGACGAATTTTTTGTTACACATAATAAAATCAATTTCACTTGTCGTCCCATTTGGATGTCTCCATGTCCATTTCCTGTGTGGCTTTTTCTTGAAGAAGGAGTTCAAGATGAAAAACCCTTCTGCCTCTGCAAACTCAACGAGAGTATTTCCACGCTGGTTTCTGTTGCCGTGACCGAATTTACCTACTGAAGTTTCATTCTGTTGCCGTTGCCCTATTTTTGCATTATAATCTCCCATAATTATCTCCAAGTGCTGCTTACCTTTATTACTTAGATCACGAATTTCCTCATAAAATTCTTCAATTTCTTCTTCAGCATGACTTGTGGTGAGTGCATAAGTTTGAATAATCTGAGCCTGGTATCTTCTCGAGAGTTGGATAACGAGTCGTGCAGCTCTTTCAGAGGAACTTTCAACTTCTACAACTTTATCCTTCAGTTTCCTGTTTATTATAAATCCAACACCACTAGTTCTGCCAGTATCTGTCCCACGATAGTAGAAGAGATGTCCACTTTTCAGTTCAATGAGATCTTCTCCTTTTCTCCTTACCTCACTAAGCCCGACGATGTCCCACCTGATCCTTTGTAGTTCCTCTTCCAATTCAAGAAGCCTTGAATCAGAAGATAGGGAGCGTCCATTTTACGTTGCCAAGGTCAGCATCAGATGGCAGCCTAGTCCGGTCCTCCAGGGATTCTTAGCACCCTCTGCCTTCATGTTGCACTGGCCGCTGCCTTTGCCAGGTACATTCCAGCTGCCGGAGACTGAGGGCCAAGATTTAAGTTGTGGAGTCATTTTGGAGGGGTTTGGCCATAACTCACCACGCTGGCCAAGCGGGTTGGTGAGTGTGGGATAGCATTTCCTCTAATCCCGATGGTATAGTTATACCGTTATTGGCGGTCGTCAGAGCCTCTTTAGTGAGAACAGGATGTACCACGAGAAGGTGGGGTTGACATTTGTCAAGGAGAGGCTGTGATGTTACGCATCACCTGACCTTACATGTATACATCACACAAATTCAGAATCCATACCTATTCCAGGTACTCGAACTCGGGCATAACTCGAACGACTGATTTAGCCAGGGCTTCTAACCACTCCGCCACGAGGGTCAGTTGTTGATTACCTTCAACTGATTTTCAAGTATAGTTACCCAACAAAAACAAAAAAAAAATTCCCAAAAATCAGGAGCTGAACTTTCAGTGCAAAGCCGTGTATAGTTTTCTTACTGAATTCACACTGTAAAAAAAAAGATTTTGTGAAATTCCCGAGCCGCTTCCCGTCATTCTTTTTGTGAATTAACAAAACATATTTTTGATACAACCTTTTCCATGGGATGACAGAAAGAAACATGAATTTCACTAATTTTTCGTACCACGGAAAAATCCAAAATTTTTGTACACCTTCCCGCAAAACCTTTCTTATATTGACGGTAATTTACCGTTTCCAAGATGTTAACAGAAAATTCTGAATTTTCGGACACCATTCCCATAATACCTTTCTTATATTGACGGTAATTTGCCGTTTCAAAGATGTGTTAACTGAAAATTCTGAATTTTTGGACACCTTCCGGCAATATATTTCCTATATTGACGGTAATTAACCGTTTTAAGATGTGTTAACGGAAAATTCAGAATTTTGGACACCTTCCGGCAATATGTTTCCTATATTGACGGTAATTTACCGTTTTCAAGATGTGTTAACGGAAAAATTCTGAATTTGCGGACACCTTCCCGTAATACCTTTCTTATATTGACGGTAATTTACCGTTTCCAAGATGTGTTAACGGAAAATTCTGAATTTGTGGACACCTTCCGGCAATATATTTCCTATATTGACGGTAATTTACCCGTTTTCAAGACATGTTAACGGAAAATTCTAAATTTTTGGACACCTTCCCGCAATACCTTTCTTATGTTGACGGTAATTTACGGTTTTCAAGATGTGTTAAAGTAAAATTCTGACTTTTTAGAAACATTTACGCGATTCCTTTCTTATATTAACGGAAAAAGTCTGTTCTGACTTTTTCCGTATTCATAGGACGAAAACTTTCTGGTAATGGAGATTCACGATAAGACTTTGGGGTTTGATTAACTGTTAAATTTCAAGTGTCGGTCAAATTATCTGATTTTGAAATTCAGTAGAGAGATCGGATATTGTGGATACTATATCGCATGAATATTGTTTATTCTGGCACGGAATATTTCTTCTCTCCCCCATTTTCTGCACCAGATATTTATTATATATTGTGTTACTGTAAGAAACCAGGTTCTTAACTTATTGTACAGGTGATTATACGAGGTCTATGTATAAGCATTTGGACCCTTTAAATCAAAAGATATTAAAGATATCAAAGGTAAATTTTATACTTAGAGGTTTTGTAAAATAACACTACAAAAAGTACATTTAACCCTTTGGGTTGTAAAGGTAACTGAAATTCATTTTCAGTTTAAAATATCAAGTTGCAAAGCATTTTGTTGCTTCGAAAAAACACGAGGAACGTTTAATTTGTGAAAAGTCCTAGTACAGAAAAAAAAATAAAAACAAACCTATTCATAAAAATAGTTTCTAAAGGAAAATAAAATGACTAAATCACTCATATTAACAGAAAAAACATTTTCACAGTCGCGCAATTTGTTTTACGATGAACGTGAGCTCAATCTTTCAGTGTTTCTGGCTGAGTGGTTAAAGGTGCGCGTTATCTGGTGAACCAACCCAGACGACAGGGTACGATCCTGACTGCTGAGAAAGGATTATCTGGTGAAAGTGGTGGTTCTTTGATTTTTGCGAAATTTCAGTTTAAATACAGGAAAACCTGAAACTGACTTTTCTGAATGAAACAGAATTTTTGACTACCGAAAAACTGCGATAATACGGGTTAAAAAAACCGGGCGCTTTTAAAAAACGTAAATTTCTGAAAAATACGAACACCTACCAGCAACACGTTATTTTCAGAAAATTTCAGTGAATTCAGACCACTTATTTTTTACAGTTTATTCTAAAATGCTGTGTCGAGAAATTTATCGTTCATGGCGTATTTGATTTATTTATTCATTTTCATATTTGTACTTAGAATTTCCTTTTTCTTTCCATTGCAGATGTCTGGCTCAACGACAAACTATTCCTTATTCTAAATGTCACATTCTTTTTGTGTTCGTTGCGCATTTCTACTCTCAGAAAAATCACTTTCCTTTCGTCTTTTGGTGGAATTTTGTTAGGTCTCTTTATAAACGTTTGTGTGGTTTCTAGTTGTCTCATTTAACTTTATTCAACCTGCAGTCACAGCTCTTCAATTTCCTTACACCTCACACATAAATGAAGCACCGCATCGAACACATACACTAAACAATAAATATTTAAGCTGCGAAAATAAATTTCTCTTTCAGTAGATGGAAATTTAGGCGACAAATAAAATCCATGTCATTTCATACACACATTATCCCTCCTACCCAGCGAAAATTTATGAAATTTTTCTTTTGCCACAAGTTCAGTCTCTTATTCATACTTTCAAGAAAAATCAAATTAAATGAAAGAAACAGACTCGCACGTGCGGCTACTTCTGGTAAACAACATAATCTCTTTCACATCCATTTCCCTCAAACTCATAATCTAAAATATCTCGTGAAAAATGCAGTTTCAGATTTCTTGATATAAACAGATGCTCGAAATTAAAGGATAATCTACAAAAAACGTACACAACTACTGAATTTGCGAAATAATGTCATAAAAATATGACAACGTGTGCATTTTGCTAAGAGGATAACTATCTCGCATTTACATTTTGCCATTTGGTAAGCAGGAATATGAAGATTAAGATTGTGCTAAGAAGATTCGCCAGTCTACTTGCATCTAGTAGATGATCTCAGCCAATTGGTGCACAACATTTTTATGGGTGCGAACCCACTGAATAATTATTTTATTATGGAGACCCCATGTCACAATGTAAATAAAACAAGGGTTTAAAACTTTTATTATTTATGCATTTTTAAAATAAAATTGACAAAAGTCACCGGACAGCTATAAGAGAAACACAACATAGCATTTATTGACATACATTAGTACGGTGTCGGTCCAACCTTTGGCCTTAATGCATGCACTGACCCTTCGAGGCATGCTTTCGATAAGGTTTTGGAACACAGCGATAGCATGCGCTTCCATTCAGTACATAACGCTGCCACTAACTGCTGCTTAGTAGTAGGCTTTGGTTCCAAACTTCTTATGCGGCGTTCTAATTCATCCCATAGATGCTCTATGAGATTAAGATCAGGGCTCTGTGCTAGCCAGTCCACCCACGATACGGAATTATAGTCAATCCAAGCCGTAACAGTCCTTGCTAAATTTATGGCTCGGTGTATAATTGTGCTGGTACCAACAAGGCTCGGTTCCATAGTATTGCAACAGAGTTGGTAGGGCATAATTGTCTAGAATATCGAGGTAGACGTGCTGGTTAACAGGTTTGTCCACGATAACCAATGGTCCGGGACCATACCACTAAGAACACCCCCACACGAGTACACTGCCAGCTCCAAACTTGACCGTAGGAACAGTACACTGTGGTAAATAGCGTTGTCACGGTTGCCGCCATACACCCTCCGCCACACACACACACACACACACACAAGATCATCAGACTGATGGACTGTATCTGGATTCGTCAGTCCATAGGACCCGTTTCCATTGATCTATGGTTCACGATAAATGTTCTTTACACCATGCTAAAAGACGAGTAGCATTCCGAGTGGCGATGAAATGCTTATGAGCAGCCGCACGACCACGGTAACCCATGGAATGAAGTTCTCCGCGAAATGATACATGTATATACCGAGGTACCAGCATTTTTACTCACCTGTACACTGAGGTCTTGCGCAGTACTTCGTCGATTGGCTGTAACAACTTTCCTAAAGCTTCGACGTCCTCTATCACTGATTTTCTTCGGTCTGCCGGTACGTTTTTGCTGCTTCAGGCGCGCCATGTGTCTTCCACGTATTCAGTACATCCAAAACAGTTGACTTGTGTATGTTTAAACGCCTCTCGGTTTCTCTTATAGACAACCTACTAATATAACAACCCAGCAATCTTTCCTTTCTTAAAGTCAGTTCTCTCCCTCCGCGACATTTTCACTTAACCTCACAGTGTGGTATGATCGAGGAGGTCAGCTGCAGATTTGTTTTTATACTGTCTGCAGCTATACTTCTCAGCTTAACAATGCAGCGGATCCGCTCTTTTGCTTTTGAAGGGATGTCCTGTGACTTTTGTCAATATAGTGTATATTATATATATATATACATATTCATTTATTCTTCTGGTGGGTTTCTTCTTTTCCTGCGTTTCTATCCAAGTAACATATACTCTTTCTCATTGTATTACATACATCGCTTTCATGTTCTTCGCATTTTCAGAACGTATCTTTTTGCCACAGGAAATGGGCATTACAATGGATGTAATTCTGTACCTTGCAAACATAAGTTCTAAAAATAAATTAGGCCAAATGCGGCAGCTAGAATCTCTCAAAAAAAGAGAAAAAAGGCAAGGAGCTCGAGTGAAATTCGTAGCTTTAGAAAAATATTTTAAACAAATGTCGTTCAAGTTTCACTCAAAAGGAAGAGCATTTACGTCTTCAGGTACCTTGGAGAGCAAAGATATCTCGTGTTTCATCCTCCCGTGGCTCTTCCCGTGCAATGTTTGATGTTGCCAACAAACCACTAAGAATTCATGATATTTCATCGCACTTGCGGCGAAATGCTAACAAATACGACTTTGGTAGGGTGATTCCAAATACAATTTCATGTAGTAAGGTCGAAATAAAAACCTATTACACATTATACCACGTGTCGTAAGGGTCAATTGTGGCGAACCTGTTAAAAGGCACTAAGCATAAAAACAAAATGTCATGTTCCTGACGTTATTCAATAATCTCGAAAACTTAACTTCGCTGAAAAAGAAACTACGACAAACAGCTATAATACGCTTCTGCGAAGCAAATTAGCATTATATAAGTTCTATTCGTATGCCTGTGATTTTGAAGTAAATTCGTGCACTCCGTATATTCTACTTGCATTAGATTGGTGCCTTGAAAACCAGCACGCCACATCACGCGAGTTACTAACATAAGATTTTCTCCATATGACCATTTACTTTTAAATAATCTGCAGGACGACGAAAGATGCATTATAAATTAAAGTTGAAGCTATAGTTACAGAAAATTCGAAACGGCGGCTTGTTGGCCGAGTGGTGTAAGGTGCTGTCATTTCACTAACCGTACGAGATGATTAACAGTTCCAAGTCAGGATGATTCATGGGTTATGCGCATGCTCGACAGATTTGTTCTTTACCTAAAACCCGTGACTCAAAATTTGCGTAGGGCTATAACGATAACCCTAACAGTTTCTGATTTTGGTCGAGTAATCCCACAGAAAAAAAGAAAAACAAGAATACAGAGGGTGAGTCGGAAACTTTGCAATATTTTTGGATCACTTTATGTCTTCATACATACCTTTACGACGAAAGCTGACTAGCATTCAAAGTATAGGACATCGTGTTGCACCGTCTTTAGCCATCTGTCTGCTGCCAGTTCTTCGATTCCCCGGAGGTACCAGTTCTTGTCCTTCGAGCCGAAGTGCCACCCGCGAAAGAAGTGGGTCATGGAACGGAACAAATAATAATTCGACAGGAGTAAGGTCCGGAATATATGCACAGTATGGAATCAGTTCGACACCCTCAAGTGTCTGCAGTTTTGCCCTGGCCGTCCGTGCGGTGTGAGGCCGAGCGTTGTCCTGCTGTAGGAGAGAGCGCTTTCTGTTTACCAGTGCCGTGCACTTCTCCAAAACAGCATACATCCGCTTCATCAGTTCATGCACTGGCGTGCAAAAATTAAGAACGAGACGGTTTTTCGAATGTAACGTCGTGCAGAAGTGCTCCACATCGACTCAAATCATACCATAAGATACCCAAGATGTGAAGAATATGGGAAAAGTGAGCAAAACCGTCCAAACAAGGAATCCAAAGGATACAAAGGCACATTATTGAACAGGTAGCTTCGAGCACAACTGGAGAGAAGACAGAAACGTCCATGTGACAGGCGGCTGCCAAGAAAAATCCAGTCTCTAGTAGGGGATATGATCACCCCTGCCTGCGTTGCAGGATTTATAGCGCCTGTCCATGCTGAGGACGAGGTTGTCAAGGAGCTGTTGAGGCATCGCGGCCCATTCCTTTTGTAGCGCCAATCGCAGCTGCGGAATCGTTGCTGGCGGCTGGTGACGCTCTGCCAAGCGTCTCCCGAGAAGGTCCCACACGTGTTTGATTGGATTTTGGTCCGGGGACCTTGCGGGCTAATCCATGTGTTGAATATCTTCACTCTCCAACAGCTCTGCGACAGCCACTGTATGATGAGGTGTAGCGTTGTCGTCCATGTTGAGGAACTCAGAACCTACAGCACCTCTAAACAGACGCACGTGAGGCAGGAGAACCTCGGTACAATAGCGGACACCAGTGACTGAACCTCCTTGGAAGATGTGGAGGTCAGTACGGCTACCAAGCATGATTCCGCCCCAAACGAGAACTCCGCCACCTCCAAAAAGGTCCCTTCCGATGATTTTGAAGGTGTGATTGCGTGTTTGCAGCACTCTCCAGATTTGTATACGTCCAGAATCGCTCGTCAGACTAAATCGGCTCTCATCCGTAAAGAGAACTCGAACCCATTGCGGATGTGTCCAGTTCTTGTGTTCCTGACACCACAGAAACCACCGTATCCGATGAGCAGGCGTTAATGGAACACACCGTACTGGTCGTCGTGCAAATAGACCGCCTTTGTGCAGCCTCCTGACCACGGTAAAACGCGATAACGGACGTCCAGTTGTCTGTTGCATGTGCCTTGCGATTTCTCCCGCTGTCTGCCGTCTGTCTCTTATCGCCTGTAGGACAATATACCGGTCGTCCACCGCCGTGGTTGCTCGTGGTCGACCACTGCTAAACTCTCGGACAGCTGTTCATGTCGTTTGAAATGCTCTCCAAGCTCATGAAACGATGCTGTGAGCGATCCCGAACTCCTCGGCCACACTGGTCACACTTCGACCTTCTTCCAACTTCCCAATGACGCGACCTCGGGTAAAGTCATCCAGATGTCGTCTACTGGATTGCCTGTTGGCCATATCACACGGTGGCAGCAACTCAACGTCGTTCAAACCGATGTACACCGTGCAATGGCCTTCACCGAATTGCTGAGCGTACACCGCCCGTGTGCTTTATACCCTTCCGACCCCCTACGTCATGCTGCATATATGCGCATGCCCTACCGTACAGGACCCTAGTCTATCTCCTGAGTGGTCTTTCGGTCCGTTCTGCCTGCTCGTTCCGCTGTTATGCTAATTTCTCCTCTTCGTCCTTAATATTTGCTCACCAGTGTAGTAGAGGTTTCGACCATCTGAAACAAATTCGTAAAGGATTATGCTCTTGAAATTCCACCAGACGCAGAGTATCACCTTGAGCTCGATGCGGCCACGTTTGGCAACATTTTCAGGAAGTTGGCCCGGGTTCAACCACTGCCGTTGTGTATTATGACTACCGAAATCGATCAGCGTTTCATCACAAGTAACAATTCTGTTGATAAAACGTACATCGCATGGGCTCTCTAGGAGTTTCCGTGCACACTTCCACTCGGCGGTTTGCTTTAGCTGGAGTCAGTTCGTGAGGAACAATGCGACAGCTCCAGTAGAACTTGCCGAGATCCTGAAGGTGACGAACAACGGGAGTTTGTGATATGCCCACCTCGCCTGATAATCTTCGAGTGCTGTTTGTGAAATTTGCCTCTACCGCCTGGCGCACGGCCTCCGAATCCACGGTCCGAGGCCTTCCTCACTTGTCTTATGGACGAGGTTTCTGTCACCTCAGAGGAATTTCTTGAACCATGTGGTTGTGGTGCTGTGGTTCACTCAACCTTCCCATTTCGCATGACAAATGTTTCGAATTGCTTCAGCAGCGTTATGGCAGAGTTCAAACTCTTAAAGAAAAAGTTCCGTAATTAGCCAGTTGTGGCTGTTCATCCTTTAGGCGACATAACCATAGACAGAATGACGACATGCAATGCTGTTCACAGCAACGACTACAACTTTATATCCCTTTCGACTGATTGCAGTGCGAAATTTGAAAAAAGTTAAAACGTGACATACCCGCCGCAGCTCATGTGTTAATGCAAACATGTCAAAACTTTCGACAAACCCTCTGTAATTTAAAACGGAGGCCACTACACTTAAAGAAATATTTGTAGCACGCATGCTGAAAAAAAAGGGACCATACAGTACTTCACGGTCGAGTCACACTATTGTAACCACCAGCTAATATTCAGAGTAACCACCAGCTAATATTCAGAGACATACCTGTGAACACCTTCCAGCATCTTGTTAAGTCACACCCAGCTCGTTTAGCGGACAGAAGCTAAACGAGCTGGGTGTGACTTAACAAGATGCTGGAAGGTGTTCACAGGTATGTGGAGCCATGCTGACTGCAGTGCATCTGACAATTGCAAGAGGGTGCGTGGTGGAGGATTCATAGAGCGAACAACACGATGGAGGTGGTCCCACAGATGACCAATTGGGTTTAGGTCTGGGGACTTTGGGGGCCAGAGAAGTATTTTGAAGTCATCTTCGTGCTTTTCCAATAACTATCGGACAATTCTATTTGTGTGACTCGTCACATTGTCGTGCTTGAAGATCCCATCAGCCCCACGAAAGACAATCAGCAGGCATGGGTGTACGTGGTCTGCAAGGATGGATTCATAACGAATTCGGTCAATAGTGCCTTCCACAGGTATGACTGGACCCAGTGAATACCACGAGAACATTTCCCATAGCATAACTCTACCCCTACCAGCTTGTGTTCTGCCAAGAACAGTTGAAGAGTGTTTGTTCTCTGTTGTTTCTCGCCTTACACGCCAACGTCCATCCGTTCGATGAAGCAGATAACATGACTCATCGTAGAGCGCAATCCTTTGCCAATCGGCGGTGGTCCAATTCCGATACTGACGTGCAAATGCAAGCCTTTTCTGCCGATGCACCTTCGCTAGCACAGGTTCAATGATCATACGTCTGCATGGGAGCACCATACTCAGCAGGGTTCGCTGAACTGTCATTTTAGACTCACTTCCGGTATCCCCCTGGTTCATTCGGCCAGTAGGGTGCTCCACTGTAGCGTGCCGATCGGCCCTCACGCACCTTTGAAGCCGACGATCACCTCTCACATCAATGAAACGTGGTTCTCCGCAGTTTCCACGTCTCTCATTCGCAATGGTGCCATTTCTCCAAACACGATACCCATTAACCACAGCAGCACGCGAACAGTTCACAAACTGCGTTGTTTCAGAAATACTGCCACCCTTAGCCGGAAAGCCGATAATAATCCCTTTTTGCAAATCTGATAAATCGCTCTTCTTGTCCACGAAAACAACGAGTGATAGGTTTTCAGAATACCTACAGAACAATTTATATACCCTCCAAGCTAGCTCACGAGACGTGGCTTATTTCATTGGCTACGCGCTGTTGACATTGAAAGTAGGAGGTCGTCACAATAATGTGACTCGTCTCTGTATTTGTGTAAGTTGAAATACCGCGAAGGACTACCGGTTTTAGTTTGAAACATACAGGATATTTACAACAGCTTGGAACACGGAAATCATTAAAATGTCAGTGAAAATACGCGTGCGGTTTCGGAGCATCGCCCTTTCAACTGTCCGGTCTTTGGTACAAATAACTGGCTCAAATGAGGTGTTGCACTCAGTGAAAACATGACATTGAGTTGAAAGGGTGTCTCTTGTGTCTCACTATCTCCCGTCGCCGAAGGAGGTCGCTTTATGAACCCTTGACGGAGATTGAGGAAAGAAGGATTGTTGGGACGAGAGAAGCTGGATTTTCGTACAACAAAATTGCCACTCATACGGGCAGAAGACATCTGTGACGAATGACGATCGCACATCTGCATTCAATGTGTTGGTGCAACAGTGGAGCAGCACTGTCACCAGTTAAGCTCCGTCACAGGTGCATCGTCTACTTAACAGAGGAATGGTCGCAAGCAGGCCATTGCTGCGCATTCCTTTGACTCTCAACCACAGAAGCCTCAGGTTGCAATCGGATCTGGAACAGACACATTGACGCGCTGATTGGCAGACGTCGTGTTGTTTGACGAGTCACGGTTCAGCTTGACGCACCATGATGGTCGCATACGTGTTCGAAGACATCTTGGTGAACAGAACCTCGCAGCGTGCACTTTGCAGCGTCATACCGGCCCAACGCCAAGGGTTATGGTTTAGGGCCGCCATTAGGTTCAATTAGCGATGTCGCCTGATATGAATTAAGGCAACTCTTAATAGCCGGCGATACATCATGGATGTTTTAAACGCAGAGATGATACCCTTCTTTCAGAATTGTCCTAACGCTATATTCCAACAGGACATTGCTCGGCCACATGTGGCCCAGAATGACCAAGATCTTTTCCATGAACGGCAGATACCACTTCTTTCCTGGCCTGCATGTTCGCCGGATATGTCCCCGATCGAACATGGCAACTAAACGACTTGCCTGTCAAGCTCCTCTGTCGATGTCGCATAGAAGCATCCTGGCAGGCTATTCCCCAGGAAGACATCAAAAACCTTTTCTATTCAATGCCACGCCATGTAGAGGATGCTATTGTTGCTTGATGTGGCTTCAGACGACACTGAGTTTTGAAGCGAAAAAATCTTGCATAGCTCTATAAATATAATCAGTTACCTCCTGTAACATGAGGAATCTAACTTTAATTTCAATACACCAGACATGAATAATAATGAAACGCATATAGCGTATGAAATCCGTTTATATTTGTGGTGTAGTCAGCATAAAGATTCCCCAAGCTTTCTCACTCCACTGGGAGGCTTTTCCAAGGCAATGGTAGACATTTATGTTCGCCAAGCTTCGCACTCCACTGGGAGGCTTTTTCAAGGCAATGGTAGACATTTATATCTACCATTGCCTTGAAATAGCCTCCCAGGAAGTGCGAAAGCTTGGCGAATCATTTTTATGTCTACCATTGGTTTGAAAAGGAGTTCCCAGTGGAGTGGGAAAGCTTGGAGTATCTTTATGCTGACTACACCACAAAAATAAACTGATTTAATACGCTATGTGCGTTTCATTATGAGAAATCTGTGTTATAAGTTTCATTTGAATGACACTATTTCTTTTCTGGTGTTGTGATTTTTGCAAACCGTTCTGTTATTCTAATGGCCGTCTATTCGTTCACATATGATGGCCATACTTCTTGATCTATCAGACTGATTTGGAACGAAACCTGCACTGCGATAACGAGGGTGGTTGTATCTTGGGCTTTTTCCGATGCTTAATTTCAGTGCGATGGGATGTAAGAATAGATTCCAGCTCATCGCTTATTAACATCAGATCGTAGCCTTTTTTTCTTTCCTTAGAAACCGTTTACAATGAAGACAAAATTGTAAGAAGAGATGTACCCTTGGAGATTCTACGGAAGACAGAGAACGAAACTCCTGAATTTCAGTAAACAATGGGAGTGCTAAATAGAATCACGAGGATAAAGAATTTAAAGCGGTAATTAGATAGACACATAGAAGGAGAAATGGACGGTAACTGAGTCGTTGAAATTCTTGACGGAATACAGAGAAATCGAAATGATCCAGAAGGGGGCTGCATGGAAGATTGATGGATGTAATTTGAAAATGTGCAGGTACGATATGGAAGCCAAAATATCAAGGATGGAGACTTGCAGAAGGACCTTGGGGAGACTTATATCCAATAGTGTACTGGCAGTAGTTAATGCCCATGATATTTAAGCCAAAGAACTGCTTAAGGTTTCTAATAAGCATGCCTCTGATTACAGACTAATCGAATTTACGCTCTATGACAATACAGAACCATCGGAAACTTATTGTGTTTGCTTCTAGAAATAGCGTATAATTGAGCGTTTAGAGAAACTTAATGTTTCATACGCCAGACAATGTTTTGGAGTGCCCGAAAAGAACAACAACACGTTTTTGGTACAAATGATTCTCTTCTCCAGAACAAAGGAAGAATCCAAGGTAAATTTCAAAGCACATGACATTATGTTCAGTGCTTAGACCTTATCTGTTTGCCTGTTGTTCAATTCCTGCACGGTACCAAGCTTTCGGTTTAGAAGCAAAAAACTCTTATCACCCGCGTTTAACATCGTTCAAAGTACACAACTGCTTGTCGTGGGGAAAATGCGCTTTCGCCAGAAACAAATGGTAGTCTGATAGGGTAAGTACAGGACTGTATGAAGTAGCAGCTCGATTCCATGTAGCTCTTGAAGTTTATCTTGGGTTTCATTAGGGATATGAGGTTCTGCATTGTCTCGATGAGGCAGCAGCTCGATTCCACGTAGCTTTTGAAGTCTATCTTGTGTTCCATCAGCGGTATGAGGTTTTGCATTGTTTCGATGAGGCAGCAGCTCGATTCCATGTAGTTCTTGAAGTTTATCTAGGGTTCAATTAGCGGTATGAGGTTTTGCATTGTCTTGATGAGGCAGCAGCTCGATTCCATGTAGTTCTTGAATTTTACCTTGGGTTTCATCAGCGGTATGATGTTTTGTATTGTCCCTATGAGGCAACAGCTCGATTCCATGTGGTTCTTGAATTTTATCTTGGGTTTCATCAGCAGTATGAGGTTTTGCATTGTCTCGATGAAGCAGAAGCTCGATTCCATGTAGTTCTTGAAGTTTATCTAGGGTTCCATTAGCGGTATGAGGTTTTGCATTGTCTCGATGAAGCAGCAGCTCGATTCCACGTAGTTCTTGAATTTTACTATGGGTTTCATCAGCGGTATGAGGTTTTGCATTGTCTCGATGAGGCAAAAGCTCGATTCCATGAAGTTCTTGATGTTTATCTTGGGTTTCATCAGCGGTATGAAGTTTTGCATTGTCTCGATGAGGCAAAAGCTCGATTCCATGAAGTTCTTGATGTTTATCTTGGGTTTCATCAGCGGTATGAGGTTTTGCATTGTCTCGATGAGGCAAAAGCTCGATTCCATGAAGTTCTTGATGATTATCTTGGGCTTCATCAGCGGTATGAGGTTTTGCATTGTCTCGATGAAGCAGAAGCTCGATTCCATGAAGTTCTTGATGTTTATCTTGGGTTTCATCAGCGGTATGAGGTTTTGCATTGCCTTGTGGTAGCCGTGCTCGCTTTCGGTTGACTAACGCAGGATACTTCCGCTGAAGTTTGTAATTAATCCTGTCCAATTGCTGTGAATACAGTTCGGCATTGAGAGGCCAACCATTCGGAATGAGCTCAGAGTGTATGGATTACACTTTCATAATTTCACCAGACACAGGCATGAGCTTATTTGTCAAACAGCCTATATATTGGGGGTATGTGAAGCTGATTCACCTCTATTCATGCACTGTTGTCAAGAAACTGGATTTCGCAGATATATCCACTTTTCATCCACAGTAACTATTCGTTTGCTAAATCGAGTATCACGTGGATTTATGAACAGTTCCTTGCATACCTCGACACGCAGTTCAGCTTGAGCTAGGGTGAGTTCATAACGCCCCTAAGAGCATTGTATAGAAACCTTTCCTATCTTATGCAGGTGATCAGCTGCGATATATTTAGAAACTCGCATTTCTTCTGACAATTTACGAGAGTTTGTTCTTGGTTTGTCTTCCACAGCCGCTTGCAAAGCGTCCTAATCAACAGAAGAGGGCTTCCGAACCTTCCTTTCTTTTCAAGCTTAAGTGACTAGCCACAAAATTCAAGCAGCCGCAAGGTCTTCTGCTTCAATTTTGTTAATTTTTGGGGCTGCTCCAGCAGCTTTAAGCCGCTGTTTCCAGTAATGCTCCAATAAAACTAATATTTCAAATTATGTAGCCATTTCAACTGACCGCGGTACAAGTTCAATGCATGGGTTTGCTTTACGATTAGTTTGATTCCGTACATTACAAACTTTCAGTGATCTGCAGAATAGGAAAACTTCCCCGCCGAAAATACGAATGTTTACGTCGTATAACTATTCTATGTAAAATTGTCATTCTTTCCAGACAGCCTGATAAAATCCTTGCTAGAAAAAATCGATAAATCTTAGTAGCAACAATATCACAATCCAGGATGAATTTTATAATACAGCATTTCGAAGAGATTTCCTAAGAACTAACGTAGTGAAAAAAGCATGAATTATTTTTCAAAAAGGAATGTTACATAGCGATCATGTAACCATGAAACTGATCTTTACGAGCTTACTTCCTGAACATCATTCGTTTTCGAGGCAGCCAAGCGACCAAAAACATAAAAAATATGGTTTTCTTACCCTACCTATGCAAAGGAGTCAATTATGAGATTCCTAAACATCGCGGGCTCCGTTCGCGTCAAAAGAAAATTTATATCAATGAGTAACCATGGTTATTTTAAACGTAATTTCGAAAGGGGAAATGAGATCCAAACGCTCGATTTGCGATTTTTTGCGTGCTGTGAATATTTAGGCTGCTGAAAGAAATCGATTTCCTGAGTCACTCTACCGTAAAATCGAAATTTGCATTACTTCTTTGAAGCGTGATTTAATTTTAAAATAACCACCTTTAAAAAACCAAATCCTGTAAGCTTAACAACTCGTGGTAAATATGATGTCGAAAATGTATTTCTACATTGGAAATAAAATTTTCTACACTGGTGCTCAGAATTGATAGATCATTTATAAGTTCTTATGTTACTAGAAGCAATTATGTGGAAATTCTATGAAATTTAGTGAAGAGATTTATGATTTCATCACTTATTTAACACAAGCAGAAGAAAATCATATTCTTATACAATACAATAATTTGCAAAAGTTTAAGACCACCTGGCAATTTATTGGAAATCATGATTTTCGAAGAAGCAACTAATTACTAGTCAGAGATATTTGAAAATATGACACCACAAATAAATTCTTTAGAACACAAAAAGACCAAAATCAGTGCTTTCTGTGGCCTTCTTTGTTTTTCATAACGGACAGAATACGATGTGGCATACTCTCAATAACGGATTTGCAGTAGTCCCTTGAAATATTTTTGCACCACACGTACTTTATCGCGTCAACCAAAGCACGGAAATTTGATGGCTGTTTTTTGCTACCTTGTCTTTAATTATGTTTTTCCTCTGCAGGCAGTCCTTCACTCTCTTTGAT
The DNA here is from genome assembly GCA_039090855.1 of Macrothele yani. Taxonomy (NCBI): domain Eukaryota; kingdom Metazoa; phylum Arthropoda; class Arachnida; order Araneae; family Macrothelidae; genus Macrothele; species Macrothele yani. Next base: position 117,892,041 of record CM076993.1, read on the forward strand.
TTGAGGTATGGAGCACCATCATGCACAAAGATTTTGCACCTGTGCATTTGTTAACTTCTCACGTAACATTTCCGCATAAAGAAGGGCCAGTCATTACTGCCTGTTGGCAAAGAGGATAATGAAGCAGTACCGAATGCTGACATACCGTGTTTCCCCGAAAATAAGACCGGGTCTTATATTAATTTTTGCTCCAAAAGACTCATTAGGGCTTATTTTCAGGGGATGTCTTATTTTTTGATGTACTACCAACTTTTTTTTCTTCATCTACATTTATTCATGAACAAAAATCTACATTTATTCAAATACAGTCATGTCATCTTCTTCTGGAACATCGTCGTAAGTCTCCAAACCCCGAATTCCGGGCTGTAGCACTACTTCTTACAAAGCGTTCTAATAAAAGGAAGATAGAATGCCATTTAAAAGCGTAAAAACCTTTATCTTGATTTTTTCTGTTTGTTATTCTGACGAATAAAAATTTCTGAGGCGATAAAAAGGAAAGGGGGGTCCCTAATCTTTTAGCTCCTAGGGGCCCCAAAAGTTCTAAAGTCGCCTCTGAATTGTCCCACTGGTCTGTACTCCAAGTGTGATGCGGGCGAATCCTCGTTAAACGATTACGAGCTCGTCGAGAGGTGGAAATTAGAGTAACACAAATAACCGATCTCATTGCGAGAAAGTATTCCTTGGAAATACTTCTGTAAATACAATCACGGACAACGAAATTTGCGCACCAAGAAGGATGCATGCGGATTAAACTGAAATTTTTTCGACGTAATGATGCAAATAAAGAATACACATGATGGCCAAAACAGAGCTGCAGGACAAGTACAGAGAAATCTGTGGCACGCAGTCCGGCTATCTTTAATAGCGTGTCGCACCGCCTCATGCTGCAATACGGTTTGGCATGGAGGCGAATAGACGCCTGCTGTTGTCCTGCGGCAGACTGGCCCACACGTGTTGAACGGTGTGCTCCAAATACCGGATAGTGCGGCACGGCGGCAGCTGGCGTTTCAACTGGTCCCACACATGTTCAATAAGGGAAATGTCTGGGGACCGGGCAGGCCATGACATGACGTAGGCAGTCCTGGGCAACCCGAGCCGGGTGCGGGCGGGCGTTATCCTGCGGGTATAGCGCACCTGGAATCCTGGCCAGGAATGGGAGCACATGGGGCCGTAGGTTCTCATCCACATACCGCTGACCCGTCAATGATCAACGTACCACTACTAGAGCAAATCGGCTATCGTAGGCTATGGCTCCCCAGGCCATAATGCCTGCAGTGAGGGAGGTGTGGTGCTCGATAATGGCGTTGGGATTGTGCCGTAAACCAGCGGACTTCCACAGCAGGCCACGATGATCTGTCCACAACACGAAACGGCACTAATAGCTAAATACCACACGTCGCCAGTCTGCGGCATTCCACGTCGCTCTAGCGTGGCACCACTGTGGAGCCTGCGATGTTCCGGTGTTAATGGCAGCACACGTAAGGGGCGCTGGGATCGCAGATTCGCTTCCGCGAGGCGTCGGGAAATGGCTCGTGGGCACACAGGAGCCACTGCATCTACCTGTATAGTGGTCCGGGTCCCCATGGGATTCGTTCGTGCCTGGAAAACGATACGTCGATCCTCTCTTTCGGTGACCCTCCTGATCCCTCCGGAGCCTCTCCGCCGTGTAGCAGTCCCGTCACGTGTCCACTGCTCCCAACACAGTCGGACGCTATAATCAGAACGATCCACGTGGGGGTCTATACGGCGCGCCGACCACCCAGAGGTTTTCAACCCGATGATCAGGCCTCCTACAAAATCCCTAAACTGCGTAAAACGACGCCTGCGGTATCTACCGGCATTCTTGTCATTCTGTACTCTTCCTTGCGTCGACAGGTGCTTTTGGCTTTCATGGGGCATCGACTACAAGCCGGTTTATGAGGCTGCCGGTGCGTGCTTTGAGCGCCACTACAGGGTGTGCAGTCATGCGCAATCGCACCAAACGTGGATCATATGCACCTTAGCAAGCACTCTAGCTGTTTGCAAAGTTTCGCGTTTGAAGCACGTTTTCTTCTGGGTGTGCAAATTTCATTGTCCGTGAGCGTTAACTAGCAGTCATACCAGTTTTCTGAACGGTTAACATGTAAAGTCATTTTTTGAATATAAAGTTAAAGAAAGGAAAAAATATTTCAGAGGAAAAAGTAATTTAAGATCCGTAACCGTTTTACGATTTAGCACGGTCCTCACGTCAATGCATAGAGATTGACATAAAACGATAGCAGGCTTTAGCGCTCTTTAATTTCAAATCAAAATTTCACGGAATTTACAGCATCTCAACACACGTTTGTGGCATAATTATTAGGTGCACAAATAAGGTTTAAACCGGTTTTTTGTGTGACGTATACCTATAATGTACATATCCGACATTCCCTGCGTTGTTGTCATGTGACCGTAACTGGGGTCCAGAGAATAAAAATGTGACACAGAAATTTGCCCAACAGTCAAACGCACTTGCACATCGGTAGGTGAAAGACGGCAACCGATTTTGCATTTATTCGACACTGCATTCGTTATGAATATCATCAAGGAAAACGTGCTGCTAAAGCATGTGCATCGATCTGTTCTGTTTTGGGGGGAGAACACTATCGAAAAGCACGTGTGAGTTTTGGTTTAGACAGTTCAAAGCAGGTGATTCTGATGTTAACGATCGAGAACGTAGCGGCGACCCCGCAGAAGGTTGCACATGAGGAACTGCAAGCATTGCCATTGCTGGATGAAGATTCGTCTCAAACACAAAAAGAACTTGCTGAACAACTGGGGGCAATTCAACAAACCCTTTCCCGTCCTTTACGCGTAATGCGAAAGATTCAGAAGAAAGGAAAATGGGTGCCACATGACCTGAGCCAGAGAAACAAGGATGAGCGTACGATGAAGTGTTTGAATCTGTTGAATAAACAACACAGAAAGTCTTTCCTGTGGAAAATCGTTACTGGTGATGGAAAGTGGATATGGTACGACAATCCAAAAACGCAAAAAAAACCAACTGGTTAGACCCTGGTGAAGCAACGACTACGACACCGAAACGCAGTATTCACTCCAAGAAAATTCTGCTGTGCATCTGGTGTGATATGAAGGGTGTGTTTTATTATGAACTATTGGAACAGGGTCAAACTGTTACTGCTGATTGCTACAAGTCACAATTGCTGCGATTAAACCAGACAATCTGTCGGAAACGTCCATTCACAGCCAAAGGATTGCATCCCTTGGAATTACTGCATTACATCGCTAGGCCGCATGCCTCGAAATCGGTCAAGGAAGCGTTATTGACGCTTGGCTGGGAAGTTTGTTTTGGAGCACCCGTCGTGTAATCCCGACATAGCCCCTTCAGACTATCATTTGTTCAGATCGATGCAACATAGTTGTCTGCGGTACGGTTCCGGACATGTGATGAAGTGCAAAAATGGGTTGACGACTTTATCGCGTCACAAGAAGAAGTATTCTTCATGGCTGGAATCCGTCAGCTGGCCGACCGATGGCGGAAGGTCTCAAACACAAAAAGAACTAGCTGAACAAGTGGGGGTAATGCAACAAACCCTTTCCCGTCCTTTACGCGATAATGACGGCGTATAGTTTGGTTCATAAAGGTATCGTTGTTTTCTCTTAAATTATATGTTGCGTTGTCTTAAAATGCTTTAGAACTTATTTGTACATCCAATAACTTTAAAATTATCAGCACTATGAGCATTAAAGCTTAGGCACCGTTTTAAATCGTTCTGAATTTTTTGATTTTCAGACCTTTCTAGGTGAAGAATTGGTAGAAAAATTCAAGTACTGCACAATAATCCAAAGCCACTTTTTTTTCAGAATTTTTGCGGTAATCGGAACTTAAGACCTATTAGCATGCCAATTTTGAGATCTCTATGTCGTTTAGAAACTTTTATTCTTTGAATTTCGTGATTTAAGAAAAAGAAAGTTTCCAAATCATATTTCTTCAGCATACGCATGAAATAATAACACACTGTTCCCCACCGTATTGTAACTCTCAATGTTTACATTTAAATGAGAAAAACTGGTTTGACAATCTGAATTAATTATTTTAGCTTCGCAAGAGGAATCTTAAAAGTACATTTAATACGTTAGGATTCTAAATAAAAAATTCTGTATATCGTTTATTAACGACAAAGCAGAACCAACCAAGTGGCGCAGTGGTCTAAGCGATGGCCTCTGATCATTCGTCCGAAAGGGGTCCGGGTTCGAATCCCGGTGAGGCATGGATGTTGTGTTTGTCTTTCGGCACTGGCTCTCTCCCTTCCCTGGAACCAGTGATCCTAAATTAATGACGGGCGACTGCTTATAGCCCACTGAGTTGCTCACGGTGGTCGTTAAGTCGTTAAAATTCCAACCAAAAAAAAAAAAAAAAAGCAGAACCAAAATTCCTGACGTAACGTTTTCTTGTTTCTAAAGAGCTGATCGTGTGACGTAACGCCTCTCTGAAGTCATGTCAGAATGATTCCGATGCGATGATGTTACATCAGCAGCTGTAAAAAATCGTTTTTTTGTTGCTACGACAACAAGCTAAGCTTGAGGTCACAAATATTTCTTTCTCGGTTGTTGCTGTGGTGACTTTTCGCTGCACCACAACAGTGGCGTTTAGACAAAGGAAATCATATTGTTTTAGACATAATTTAAACATATATTATATATATAGCTGCCTATATATCTTAATTTTGAGCACCAGTATTTAAAGATCCGCGCATGGCCAATATCCTATTGTGGATATTGTAGGCATACATTTCGAATATTTAGTCGTACAAGAATTCAATGTAATTATCAAAAACATCAAGACTGATGAACTCTATTCTAAACAGTCTAATTTAATATTTAAACAACAAAGATGGTACCGATTTTTTTTTCGGTTTACCGAGCATGCACTTTAGAAACGAGGTCTGGTGGTGATGTAGGAATAAACGCGTATTTCCATCTGAAATCTTATACACACAGGTTTAATAATAATTAGCGGAATATTCGTCGCACAATGCGGAAAGAGATTAAAATAAAAATCTATTACGCCTTATAACAACATTACGTAATACAGAGAAGAAAACGTACAGAGAGTATCTGATAGAGACGTCTATCCGACGTAAGGTCTTTATTTAATTAGATTCTTAGAAGCGGTGATAATGAGAGGGGGAAAAAGTAAACATCTGCACCTCGGAGTGGGAAAACTTCATTATTTGAAGTAGAAGATGTGCAGAAAATAGTTTTCGCTATGAATGGTATTTAGAAGCAGAAATATGGAATGAAACAGAAAACGACCAACATAGCCAGGCATATTTTTGTTACCTAATCATAAATCGTGAACTGGAAAAAAAAATGTGCGTGGGTCGTCGTCTTCATTTCCGAAGTTATCTAAGGGTAAAAAAACATTTAATTAAAGCAATATTTTCGTTGAAAATGTGTTATTCACGCATATACGAACATTTTAATTACCCTTCTTCATGCAGAAACTGCTCCAGGTCCTTGAGAGATGCAGGAGTATGATAACAGAATCTTACTCTGTTTTCCAACACAAAGCACAGTAGCTCGTTGATTTTTAAGTCTGGTGACTGGAGAGGCCAAGAAAGGTGTGAAAGTTCGTCCTGATGTTCAATGCTTTAATTGGACATTCCGAGCTCTGTGAATTGGGGCGTTATCATCTTGATAGTTGGCATCCCCTGCAGAAAGCAATACCTGAGCCATTGGATGGACTTGGTCGACCAAAATGGTCTCATACGCCCTGCTCACATTGGTCAGCCACATGGCTGCTCCCGTACTACTGTATCAAGGGTGTACCACGACTGGATTAACCATGCATAGACAACCAGCAGAATGGCTCACATTGGTCAGCCACACTTGTTGGCTGTTCCCGTATTACTGTATGAAGGGTGTACCAGGACTAGATTAACCAATCACAAACATAAAGCAGAAGTGCTCACATTGGTAAGCCATACTTGTTGGCTGCTCCCGTACTACTGTATCAAGGGTGTACCAGGACTGGATTAACCAAGCACAGACATCCAGCAGAAGGGCTCACATTGGTCAATCACACGCAGTTGATCGTTTAAGTGAGCATCGGGTGCCCCACGACTGGTGTATCAGCAACGACGTGCAACAATTCCCCAGCTCACGCCCCAGTACAACAGCGGTGCAGTTGGACTTATTTCCACATGCACCATACGTTGCTTATCCTGGGGTTTCACAGCCGGAGACTAACGAGGCTACCCAGGTAGCACAGTCTTGCAATTTAACGTAGGTCCAACACTGAGCCTCCGTCTTCTATTCCTAAAAGACGGCAGTTCAGAGTTGGGGATACGTTAAATTGCAAAGCTGTGCTACCTGGGTACCCCATGATGATCATGATGTACAGTCATCGCTGACAACTCCTTGCATTGGCTAAGAGACGTCGCCAATGGACCATCGACAGCAACAAGGTCGTTTAGAGTGATGAGTCATGCTTCCTGCTGCACCATGCTGATGGCAAGGTTCGAAAATGATGTCAACAACATGAAGCTACATCCCATGGTGGTCCAGTTGGGTTTTAACAGGCCGGTGGAGTTCTGGTCTGGTGGAAAGCTTTTCCCTGGCAAGTCCTAAGTCCGTTGGTTATCATCCCACAAACACTGAATGGTGGACGCTACAGGGACCTGCTAGCCGATCAACTCCATCTATATCTGAAGGAGATTTATTCGGACCACTGTGCCATCTTTCAACACAAAGCATCGTGTCATCGGGCTCGCGTAACTACTAAGTGGTTGGAGGAGCACGACAACGAATTCGTCGCATTGACTTGGCCTTCACAACCTCCCCTGACTGTAACGCAATTGTACATTTATAGGATATGCTATAACGTGGTGCGAGAATTGCTGATCTTGCTCCACATAATGAGCTTGGACTGACAAAGCTGCGGCAGCGGACATCCGTCACGTCACGCATGGAGGATAGTTGACGCCTTGTAGAATATAGACGTCTGGGAGCTCTGATTGCACAGAAAGCTGAACCAACGCGTTCTTAGGTAGTTGTCTTTAATACAAAGATCACTCATTGATATCTCTTTCGTGACTCCAAGATACGACGGGGAAGGTCTAATGACCCTGATATCATGCCACTAGCTAGAACCAAGGGACTCAACTACTTTTTTCTTCTCAAAATAGTATAACTATACTAATAATCCGAAAGTGGCGTAGAGCAGAAATAAAACTTTTAAAGCTTTCGCACATCAACCAGATGGTTTTTTCAAGGAAGGTAGACAGCTAACTGCAAACTGGATAATAGAAACATTCTATTATTATCCAGTTTGCAGTTAGCTGTCTACCTTCCTTGAAAAAACCATCTGGTTGATATGCAAAAGCTTGGAAAGTTTTGTTTCTACCCTACGCCAAGAAATTTAGGATTATTAGTATAGATATACTATTTTGAGTATAAGTGGTGTACAGTTCCTGCTTGTTGAACTTTTGTCTTTCTTAGGTTCGTCGCCACTGTTACAGCTTTTTTCTAGCAGATAATCAGTTAAAAAGGATTAGTGTCAATTATTCTTCTAAATGGCTACTTTCAACAACAAAGCTATACTTTCTGATCAGCAGGTTCACTCGCCCTAGCCGAGTTCTTTTTTTTTTTTTTTTTTTGATTGGAGGTTTAACGACCACCGTGAGCAACTCAATGGGCTATAAGCAGTCGCCCGTCCCTAATTTAGGGTCACTGGTTCCAGGGAAGGGAGAGAGCCAGTGCCGTAACCGTAAGACAAACACAACATCCATGCCTGACCGGGATTCGAACCCGGACCCCTTACGGACGAATGATCAGAGGCCAACGCCTTAGACCACTTCGTCACCGGGGCGGCTAGCCGAGTTCAGCCCACCTTTTTAGAGAACATATTAGTTCCAGCTAATTTCACTCCATTTTTCACTCGTCCTAGCCCCGTCGGCCCCTTTTTTAGAGAACACATTCGTTTCAGCTAATTTAACTATATTTTTTTTAACCTCAGATAAGTTCGTTTCAGCTAATTTAACTATATTTTTTTTAACCTCAGATAAATTCGTTTCAGCTAATTTAACTATATTTTTAACCTCAGATAAATTCGTACCAGCAGGTAAGAGGGTTAAAATAAAGGCTGGCGTCATTTGAACGCTATCAGAGGGATTGAATAATTTTGCTTTTCTCGAGATTTGCTATCTCAGATTTCCTATCTTCTCACGCACTCAGGGGAAGTGTGATTATTTTTTCAGTTTTAACTTGACAAATTAAATTTATAGCCACGAGTGTTACGTTAAGACTGTCTAGCGAACTTATGCACAAGTAATTGAATACCACAAGTCTTCCAAAGGTGGATATATAACATTTGGCATGTATTGAAAAAAAAAAGGAGTACCCTGGTACTCTTTAAAGATAATAATTTATACTATGCGTCTTTCGCATGTCGAGGTCTTTGTGGATGTGAAATAAAACAAGTGATTCGAGAGTATACATTTACTTACCTGCATCATATTGTATTTATTCGCGTCAGTCACGAGCACACAGAGCCACAGTTTATGCGGAATCACATCATAAACAATAAGGTATATTAATTTCCAAAATTGAGCGGTATATAGGTAAGTGGATTAATGGATGTCACTGTCGTAAAACCTATAAAGAAGATATGTGGGTCATATAAGTAAATATTCACAAAACTATGGCAGCGGCAAGTGTATTTCGAATGTTTAATTTCTGAAAAAAATATAAATATTATTATTCATATTTAGAACATAAGAAAAGATCCTGACATCAATAAAATGTGATGTAGCTACGAAAGTCCATCTGCGCATGCGCAAGCTAAAATTTGACTTCAAGGTAAAAAAGAAAAGCTGAAACCGCACGTTTTTCGGTAGGGGGATTGGTAACTTTTGATCTTGGATATCTATAGGTTACCCTCATCGTCTTAAACATCACTTTAAAGTTCTCGTCAATAACAGGTAACATGTTGGGGAGTCGAGAGGAAGACAAATTTCGCTAACACGCAGAGTGTTCATATTATAAATGCGTTTCTACAATGGCTTTTATCACATACACCTTTAGGTTCTCGTAATTTACGCAGATTGGAATGAGATACAGGAGCGTTTATGTAGAACGTGATGAAATAACGTTCCGCGAGAGTTTAGTAAAATACACTATATTGAAAGAAGTCACCGGACACTTAGAAGAGAAACACGGCATTTATTGACATACATTAGTACGGTGTCAGTCCACCTTTGGCCTTAATATGCATGCACTGAACTTTCGAGACATGCTTTAGACAAGGTTTTGGAACATAGCGATAGGTATGCGCTTCCAATCAGTACATAATGCTGCCGTTAACTGTTGCTTAGTAGTAGGCCTTGATTGCAAACTTATTATGCGGCACGCTAATTCATTCCATAGGTGCTCTATGGGATAAATATCAGAGCTCTGTGCTGGCCAGTCCACACACGATACGGAATTTTCGTCAAACCACGGTCCTTCCTTTATGGCTCGGTGCATGATCCCGCTGGTACCAACAAGGCTCGGTTCCATAGCATTGCCAGAGTTGGTAGGACACAATTGTTCAGAATATCGAGGTAGACGTGCTGGTTAACAGGTTTGTCCACGGTAATCAATGTGCCGGGACCATGCCACGAAAAACACCCCTACACGAGTACACTGCCAGCTCCAAACTTGACCGTAGGAACAGTACACTGTGGAAAATGGCGTTCCCCCGGCTGCCGCAATACCCACACACAGCCATCAAGACTGATGGATCGTGGATTTATCAGTCCATAGGACCCATTTCTTTTGATCTATGGTCCACGATAAATGTTCTTTATACCATGCTAAACAACGAGTAGCATTTCGACTATGGATGAAAGGCACATGAGAGACCGCATGATCACGGTAACACATGAAATGAAGTTCTCTGCGAATGGTACGTCTACATACCGAGGTTCCAGTATTCTTTACTCACCTGTACACTGAGGTCTTGCGAAGTACTCCGTCGATTAGCTGTAACGACTCTCCTCAGGCTTCGACGTCCTCTATCACTGATTTTCTTTGGTCTGCCGGTACGTTTTGCTACTTCAGGCACGCCATGTGTTTCCACTTATTCAGTACATCCAAAACAGATGATTTGGGTATGTTTAAACGCTTCTCATTTTCTTTTATGGATAATCCACTAATGTGACACCCAACAGTCTTTCCTTTCTCAAAGTCGGTTCACTCCCACCGCGATATTTTCACTCAACTTTACAGTGCGATATGATCGCGGTCAGCTGTAAGCTTGTTTTTATACAGTTTGCAGCTGTGTCACGTATTTTAACCACGCAGCGGTTCCGTTCGTTTGCTTTTGAAGTGGTTTGCGGTAACTTTTGTCAATAGTTTATATTGAGTAAGAATGAAATTAACTTTCGTTGCGTCAATTCGTGAGACAGCATTCAAAATTCAGATTTCAACGATGGTTTTGACTACTTCTGTTTCCCATTTTCGTTACGGCGAAATTTCAACCATGGGATGTACTTTATTACCATGTGAAAAGATGCGTAACATCAAAAATAACTCGATGTTGTTACTAGACTGCTGACAGAAAAACAGGTCGGTGCTTTTTCCTTGCTCATAAAGTTGAAGATAACAATTAATCCATATGTTTAAAGACATCTATCTATACTGCAAACAGTACAACGAGGTGATGATTTCGTTGTTTTTGGTGTGTCACATTAAAAGGGCGTCGTTGATTCAAATTGACATATTGAGAGAAATACAATTATAACGAAGTAAATTTCTCCGTCATTTTGGTCCACGCCTGGAATCGAACCCGAGTCCGCTTATTTCGGAACAAGTCGCTCTACCAACTGAGCTACGCAGGCGTTCGTTATCGCTGCTATCTGCCTTTATATCGTGTGCGTCCTGCGGGGCAGTCACGTCACACAATCTTGAGAATTTTGGAAGGGAAATTAACTCTTTAAGCGGCCAAAGTGCTTGAAATGATGGTGCACAAAAATTTCTTGACTCCCCGAACAGAAATGAGTACAAATTGGTCGGAGTTTACCAAATTTAAGACAAGAACATTTCACTCTCTCATCTCCGAAATACCGACCTATCACTCCACTGGAAAACGTAAGTGGTGTGAATTCACGGCAAACTTCTGAAAGTAATGTGCAACAAAGTTTCCTGTAGGTGTCGGTCTTTAAATGAAATTTCCGTTTCTAAAAGTTTGCATTTTTATTTTAATTTACACATTTTCACATATTTTCCGCTGTCAGTATTTAACTCAGTTTATTTCAGAAAAGTCAGTTTTAGGTATTTCCGTATTTATGTAGAGATTTACCAGAATCTGAGACGCTGAATTTTTTCAGCCCTTACACCAGAGAATCCTCAAGCGCCAGTGAGACTCGAGCCAAGGTCGTTTTGGTTGGCTTAACAGAAACTGCACGTGTTAACCACTGAGCCAGAAATTCTCAGGAATCACACTCACGTTCAAAGTAAAACTAATTGCGCAATGAGGATTTGTCTGTTACGTAGTGCGAATAAAAAGTTCCGAGACTAGGTACGTAGAGCACCAACAAATGGAAATGCGCGGATGAGCGAGCAGCGGTCGAGGGCAGTTACCTTCATGCGTCACTGTGCCGAGTGGCATCGTTCTGTGAACATCGGGAGCTGTGCTACACGATATTTGATGACCACGTGCGGAACACACTTGCGATTTCGGTATGGACTGCAAACGTGAGCAGCGAGCGAACAACAAATTCTGCGTCAACAGAGGCGCATGAAATGTTGCGGCAGGCTTATGGCCATGAGTTGTGGGAGGTATTATCAGTGGCACTCGCGCTTCAAGAGCGGCAGAACGGCACTGGAAGAAGAGAGGTCAGGGCGAGCGAGCAGCAGATCGTCAACGCGCAAAACCCCCGAAAATTTTGACAAAATTAGGGAACTGGCGCATGAGGATCGTCGGAGAACCATTCAAGACATTGCTACCATCGTCAATGTGTCATACGAAACAGTGCAAGAAATTCTGACGTCGGATTTTAACATGCACCGCATTGCTGCAAAGTTCGTGCCAGAGATTCTGAACCCCGAACAGAAGGCGCTCATTGTCGAACTCTGTCAAGATCTTCGTCAGCAGGTCGTGGATGGACCAAAGTTCCTGTCTGAGGAGGAGACATGGGTCTACAGTTACGACCCGGAGACCAAACATCAGTCGGCGCAGTGGAAGAGCCCAGCATCTCCACGGCCGAAGAAGGCCCGACATGTACGGAGCGCAACCAAAAGCACGCTGATAGTGTTCTTCGACATTCGTGGGGTTGTGTACCGTGCACTTGTTCCCCATGGCCAGTGAGTCACCGCCTTTTTTTACTGCGATGTTCTGCGGCATCTTAGGAAAGACATTCGCCACAAACGACCTGAAATATGGCGCAGGGGCGATTTCTTGCCCCATCATGACAATGCAGCAGCTCACAGAGCGTTAGCAACACACCAGTTGTGCAGCCGCAACAGCATCACTACCCTTCCTCTCCCGCCGGATTTGTCCCCCCGAGACTTATTTCTGTTCCTGAAGATGAAGCTCAAGGGTTTTTGTTTTGAAACCGTGGACGAGATCCATCACGAATCGCAGACGGTGCTTCACACGATTTGCGTACAGGACTTCCAGGGAGCGTTCCAACAGTGTCACAAACGCTGGCAGCGGTGTATCGTTGCCAGCGTTCTTGAGTCTGGCTGTTGGAAGTCATAGCCAGACTTAAGTAACGTAAGTAATTTGTTGTATATCGGCCTAGTCTCGGAACTTTCTGATCGGACCTAATGCGAGTGATTAACACATTTTTTTCTCTGTTGGAGCTTATTTTTTTGTAATAGGTTTAACTTATTTTTCCCGTAGGAGGACGTATCACAAATTAAGTATTTATTTTCAGCGTGATTTTTTGAAGCAACTGAATGCTTTGGAATTTGAGATCTTTTTAAACTGACAGTGACGTTCAAGTATCTTTAAGAAAAGATAAAATGTACTGACTTATGTATCGTCATATGGATACGGAAGTGTGAGAGTGGAGATTTGGTATTTCCAAAACAGTATTAACTGATTTTTAGTATTATTTCGCAAAGCTGCTCAACATAAAACTTACTCTTGATAGCTATAATAGTTGTTGTCTTAAGACTTCATAGAATAATACATAGACATCGCAGAATCACTTGTACAGTAATTTAGGTACCCAGTTTCTTACGATAACACAATGCATTATATAAAAGCTGATGAACAAAATGAGGGAGAGGAGAAGAAATATCCTGGGCCACAGTAACCGAAATGCATGCGATATACTATCTACAATAGCCGATCTTCCTAGAGAACAAAATCAGATCCTTTGACATGCATTTCATATTAAACAGTAAAGTTTTCCAGCGAATCGCTCCTATTACGAGAAATCGTTCGTCATATGGATACGGAAGAGTGAGAACGGAGATTCCCCGTTAATATGCACTGAAGAGCAATTCAATTAGAGATGCCTGTCTAGTAACGTGTAGCACCACCTTTCGTCCTGATGACGGCGGCGATTCGTCTCGGCATGGACTCGACAAGACACCGGAAGCGTTGGGAAGCCATACGGATCCACGACCACTGAACAAGCTCCCACAGTTCAGGAAGATTTGATGGAGGGGGTCAGAGCCTCGAACATCTCTCTCGGTGGCATCCTAGATGTGCTCGATGAGATTGAGTTCAGGTGATCTAGCTGGCCAAGGAAGCGAGGACACGTCGCTGGAGTTTTCATCCAACCATTCGGATACAATTCGGGAGCGATTGCACGGTACATTGTCTTGTTGCAGGATGAGGTCCCCAGTGGGATTTTGAAGACGCACAAACGGGAGCAAGGGGTCGTCCAGGATATCCTGGTAACGTTGACCTGTGAGGGACGATGCCACACGTACCAGGGGTCCCATTTCAGTCCACGTAAACAGTGCCCAGACGAGAATGCCACCCCCATCAGCTTGAAGATTACCCTGCTGGCAAGAAGGATCCATCGCTTCATGTGGTTTGCGCAGTACTCGTATCCTGCCATCTGCATGTACCAACGTGAATCTCGACTCATCAGTCCAGGCAAATTTTTTTCACATGTCTAGGGTCTAGTGGCGATGTTCCTACGCCCATGCTAATCTTTGCACCCTGTGATGTGCGGTCAACAGCGGTACCCTCGTGGGACGATGGCTTCTGTACCCCATAGCGAGGAGATGGTTCTGGATGGTGTGGCTGCTTACACGTTTTTGTGCACCAGCGTTAAATTGCCGAGTGAATTCTTGCACTGTGGCACGTCTATCCGCTGTTACAATGCGAGCTAGCCGACGATGACCCCGCTCATCCACACGCTGTTGTCCACGGCAGTTGGCCCTTGCAGGGATGGTTTTACCGGATTCTATGTACTCATGATGCACCCGTGACACAGTGGCTCGTGAAAATCCCTATGCCTGCACGACTTCCGAGATGGAGTGATCCATTCGTCGGGCCCCGACAATTTTCCAACGATCGGATGCGCTTGGATCCTTAGTCTTACCCATACTGCGTCTGACCTTTACTGATTCCCGTCGCATCACTCCTTTTATTGTCGGATCGCTGCATACGTCATGTCGTTTCCGTTTACAGGGCCGCCCACAGCGCCAGATTTGCATAACGTCAGCTGTCTCTAATTCAATTGCTCTTCAGTGTATGAAAGTCATTGAAAGGAGGTATCAGAAAATTCAGAATTTTCCTAGTGTGTGAAACTTTCGTGAAATTCCTTTTTCTTTCTGCGATTTAACAGTACAGGTATCAGAAATATTATTAGTTAATTCACGAAAGAAGGGACGGAAAGTGGCTGGTGAATTTCAGATTTTTTTCATTGTAGCGATCGGAGATGTCTTCTATTTTCTGCTGCATTACCTAAGGCTTTTTAGAGAAGAATTAGCTCCATTGACATGGATACACCATGCCACTGGAAAGAAACAAATCACTCAGACATCTATTTCCCTCTTTAGGTTCTACGGCATTGCTGTAGCCCTTTTAGCAGGTAATGACTCAGAAAGGATTAGTTGTGAGTCTTCCACTTAAATGACTACTTTGGGGTAAAGCTACTGGAGAAAGCAACTGTTCCGTAGGTTTACTAGTTCCAGGAAGTTCGGCCCACTTATTACACAACGAATGTATTCATTCGAGATGACTGCAGACCATTTTGAAAATCGTGATTTAATTCGTTCCAGCCGGTTAAGGGGTTAAATTTTGCAGTTTGTTAAGGGGGTTCAATAGGTTGTATCACGGCCATGTTAATTGTAATATATTGAAGACCTGTTCCACTAGAAAGAAGTGGATGAAATTTTCAGGGGTTGTTTGCTACATACTGCTACACACTTTAACACAAGGCTTTCTTAAAATTAATTTTAGTTGTCGTTGTATGATTTCTATTTCAGGAACCACTAAAAACGTTGTAAAAAATTAAACATAAAAATGCATAAATGGATACCAAAACATCACATTACAAAAATCCTGTGTTACAGTCTGTAGATATAAGAGACAAACCTCTGGTACAAATTAAAAAGCTGTATATTTTATAGTTTCTGAGATGACAGTTCATTAACGTTCAAAAACACAACTCTCGGAAATATGCAATTGAAGTTTATGGAGCTAACGCTTGCCATACAACAGTAGATTCAGTGCATTCCAGCACCATAGGAGAGGTTCTTTGGCCCCTCGTCTTCATGGAACGCCTCTTCAAGCTTCCTCTTGGCACTTGCACCCTGTTGTGTAAGTTTTTTATGGAGTGTAGACAACATACGCTCACCCCTTCTCACCCGCAGACTATCAAGCTCCGACAGAACTGATTCCGTATTTTTGCTGACAATGATTCCAAGCTATTTCAAAACCATGCATCTAAATATATTCCCTTTATTAAAGTTTAGAATGGCATCATACACAGCAAATAGCATAGTAAGAAATCCTACAAAGTAGTATAAACACGTGAAGAACAGTATTTTGCTACTGTAAATAGTAGTTATAGATTCATTTTCTTTAGCCACGTATTATTCACAATGTGCATTTATGCACTTGGGATTTTCTAGTTCAGTTTTCGGTACTCTTGACCAAATGACAATATTCACAGATTCGTTGGGGTTTTGATTTTTCCCATGTAGGCACAATGCAGGGTTAGCCAGATCCTGGAATATGGGCTTTTCTTGTGTCCTTAAAACTATGGAATATGTAGTACTATAAAAAGCACGATATAGCGTGAGATCAAATACCAAATGAGGGCAACGCGCGGAAAACCGCCTGACATGTACTCACATTTATGGCGATAACTTTTGTTCGATCAGTAGGATATGTACAAATGAGGTGTCAAATTAAAGCCAATGATTCATGCAATGAAAATATATAATGCAAAAAGTGGTTTTTGTGCCCATATTAACCTACTTAATCCCCTTAAAGAGGAAGCTTTGATGTGAAAAATCATAATGAGGGCATTTAAAGTCACGGACGACTGACTAGATACATATATCATTTTACGAGGAATTAAATTATATAGGTCAATTAAACGTTTCCTATGGCAAAAGAGTTAATCATCGATTTTAGCTGTCCGCTGCTGCTACAATGTTCATGGACTGAATACAGGAAAATTTTATTGACACAAATTAATTCTATTCAGCCATTAGGTTTAATTTCATATAAGCTCTCAGATTCTCCATTTCCGCCAAATTCTATTTACGAAACAAACATTTAAAAATGTTAATTGAGAAATAATCAGTGTAGCAATTAAGAAGGTGTGCATAGATCTATTCGACGAATGATTAAAAATGAGAGTTCGCCTTTGAAATTGCCGTGGAGAGTTTATAATATTCTAATCGATCAGACGCCAATATTTTCTTCTTTTGCCATTTTCGTTCTTGAAAACATGACAAATTTGATCTGCAGGTTTTTTGTTGTTGTTGTTTTAAGAAATTTTAGTTCTTTTGAATGCTTTGAACACCCAGTTTTGCGTTCATGAAAATCTCTGCATGCTGAAAAGTTTTTTTAAAAACACCTCTTGTTATTGACTTGTTTTTTCACTTCTTTCACTTGTTTTTTTCACTTCTTTCACTTGTTGTTTTCAGTTCTTTTTTTGTTATTGACTTAAACGCACTTCTTTTCTTATTAATGACTTCAATGCACTTCTTTTCTTGTTACTGACTTCAATGCACTTCTTTTCTTGTTACTAAGACTTAGATGCACTTCTTTTGTTATTGACTTAAATGCACTTTTTGTTGTTATTACGGCCAACAAAGTTAGCGAATTTCCAAAGTCTTATAGGATGAATAGTTTAAGTATTCCGAGTTCATTTAATCATTTATGGAAGGGCAAGATTTTCTAAAGCGTGCGAGACAAATCCTTTTCTCACTTTAGTTTAAATATTTACGATGAAAGAGAAAATACTCTTCTTAGAAGGATATTTAATTTCATTCAGACTAGAAAAAAATCTTAGCAGGTCATAAAGTGAGATTTCAAGATTATGGGATCAGATTTATAACGATTCTGTCGGTGAGAGTTTTACCTTTTGTTGATCACGTTTGTGAATTTACCAGCCAGGTCACATTTCATCGCTCTCAATGTTTCTGCTTCCTACGAGACAACATAGCAAACATGAAGACGAAATTGAGTTCGTAAATAATGGTGTTTTTCGTTCGCAAGTAACTGAAGGCATTTTGAATCTTCTGGAAAACTATGATTAATATATACGCTTGAAGGGACTTTTCTCACGCACCATACGAATGTCAGCTGCTTTTCAAAGTGAATATATATCATTTATGGTGTCACAGCTTCAGTTTATTCGAAAGTTGATAATGTTACCTGTCTTTTAATCGCAAATGTTGAAAATAAAAAATAATACACTCAAAGATTGGATATTTAAGTGTGAACATCAAGTCATTTGATTACGACCAGGCAAGGCATCACAAGTCTTTCTATAATACTGTACACGATGAGTGGAAGTTTTGTCGTGCTAATTGAGATTCACTAGTAAACAATCATATTTGCTGTCTTAAGCACGAAGAACAAAACGTAACCTATTTCAATACAAAATAAACGAAGCCGAATCATTGCAAGCCGTGAAAACACCTTTACTTACAAAAATTAAAACTTATTTAAAAGGTTAAAATGATTAAAACAATGTGCGAGATCTTTCGGGTGTGTCTTTACAGACCCATCCTCAGACACAAAGAGAAACTCACACGGAGCACGCTGGCTTACATACACACACATCTGCGCATCAGCGAGATACAACATATGCGCCGTACTACAATGGTGTGCAAAAATTAAGGACGAAGAGGAGAAATTAGCATAACAGCGGAACGAGCAGGCAGAACGGACCGAAAGACCACTCAAAAGATAGACTAGGGTCCGGTACGGTAGGGCATGCGGATATATGCAGCATGCCGTAGAGGGGGTGTCGGAAGGGTATAAAGCACACGGGCGGTGTACGCTCAGAAATTGCCGCGGGTGGCCGAGTGGGCAACGTTCGTGACTGCCACGGGAATGGCCACAGGTTCGATCCCAGGCACGTACGAACGCTCGATCGACTAAATACCCGCCGTGCGTCGGATGGACACGTTAAGCCGTCGGACCCCGGGTACTGGCCCCCGGTAATAAATAAGAGCGTCTTACTCCTCCTTTCTACTTTGCTTCCGTGTCACTTTCCTATCGGGCGCTCTAGCCCAAATCTCCTAGTTTCCTATTTCTAAGGGTTGTTTAAGACCTGGGGTCAGACACTCCATTCCTAAAATCCTCTACATATGATCATGACCATGCTCAGGAATTCGGTGAAAGCTATTGCGCAGTGTACATCGGTTTGAACGACGTCGAGTTGCTGCCACTGTGTGATATGGCCCACAGGCAATCTAGTAGACGACATCTGGATGACTTTACCCGAAGTCGCGTCATTGGAAAGTTGGAAGAAGTTCGAAGTGTGACTAGTGTAGCCGAGGAGTTCGGGATCATTCACAGCATCGTTTCACGAGCTTGGAAAGCATTTCAAGCGACAGGAACAGCTGTCCGAGAGTTTAGCAGTGGTCGTCCACGAGCAACCACGTAGGCGGATGACCGGTATATTGTCCTACAGGCGAGAAGAGACAGACGACAGACAGCGGGAAAAATCGCAAGGCACACGCAACAGACAACTGGACGTCCGTTATCGCAATTTACCGTGGCCAGGAGGTTGCACAAAGGTGGTCTATTTGCACGACGACCAGTACGGTATGTGCCATTAACGCCTGATCATCGGAGACGGCAGTTTCTGTGGTGCCATGAACACAAGAACTGGACACATCTGTAATGGGGTCGAGTTTTCCATACGGATGAGCGCCGATTTAGTCTGATGAGCGATTCTGGATGTATGCATATCTGGAGAAAGCAGGGAAACACGCAATCACAACTCCAACATCATCGAAAGGAACCTGTTTGGAGGTGGCGTAGTTCTCGTTTGGGGGGGGGTATCATGCTTGATAGCCGTACTGACCTCCACTTCTTCCAAGGAGATTCAGTCACTAGTGTCCGCTATTGTACTGAGGTTCTCCTGCCTCACGTGCGTCTGTTTAGAGGTGCTGTGGGTCCTGAGTTGCTCTTCATGGACGACAACGCTACACCTCATCGGACAGTGGCTGTCGCAGAGCTGTTGCAGAGTGAAGATGTTCAACACATGGATTGGCCCGCAAGGCCCACGGACCTAAATCAATCAAAGACGTGTGGGACCTTCTCGGGAGACGCTTGGCAGCACGTCACCAGACGCCAGCAACGATTCCGCAGCTGCGATTGGCACTACAAGAGGAATGGGCCGTGATGCCTCAACAGCTCCTTGACAACCTCGTCCTCAGAATGGACCGACGTTGTAAATCCTGCAACGCAGTCAGGGGTAATCATATCCCCTAATAAAGACTACATTTTTCTTAACAGCCGCCTGTCACATGGACTTTTCTGTCTTCTGTCCAGTTGTGCTCGAATCTACCTTTTCAATAAAGTGCCTTTGTATCCTTTGGATTCCTTGTTTGGACGGTTTTGCTCATTTGTCCCATATTCTTACATCTTGGGGATCTAATGGTATGATTTGAGTTGATGTGGAGCACTTCTGCACGACGTTACATTCGAAAAACTGTCTCGTCCTTAATTTTCGCGCGCTCGTGTACAAGGTCGAGTATGCTTTACACAGAAAGTTACAAAACGAAAATAAATGCAAATGCATGAAAAGAAATACAAATGGCAGTAAGTAAGTAATCTAAACATATTTACAGTACAAGAGGGATTCTCCAGCCGGAATGCCCAAGGAGCAGGTATGATTTGCTGGGTTTCTTCATTAAAACATTTTTCGGCAAAATCAGAAATATACAAACTCTCCAAAATGGGCACTGTAGTCCTACTTCTCGCCGAGCACAATAATTTAACATCATTCCATAGTGGTAAATAATCGCCTTTGTTGACTGTTCGAGCTAAGGCCGTTGCGGATGAATGGGTGGGAACATTTTATTAATATTTGAAGATTCTCCCTAAGAGTGACCGACAAGTTGATCCGATGTAGGCTGTCATAGAGAGAGAGTCATACACAGATTGTAGTGGCACAGAATATACACCATATTTTTCCATGATTGAAACATGGTCACGATCAGACTTGACCAAGTTTAAAAGGCATTCGGAAGAAATGCCAAAACTGTAGTTGAACTTACGGCACGTTTTATAGAGTGTGGATACTATGGTGGGGTGGTAAGGAATTGAGCCAACAAACCTGATGACAGGCAATTCACGTTGGGTTCGAAGTGTGGTGGAACTATGGCGCTCAAGCTTGTGAAGAGTTTTAATGAAATATCGGTGGAGGTATCCGAACGGTCTGCCACGGTGGAAATGTGCTGAAGTTCTAGCGAGATATCAGAGTTTGACGAGGAGTGTGTATAGGCTCGACGAATCAGAGAATGAAGTTAACCAGATTTGTAACTGTTAGGAGTGAACGAGTTATATGGGATCATCAGTGGAACAAACGTTGGCCTTGCGATAAACTGAGGTATGAATGCGGCCCCCTGGGATGCGTTTCAACAGTATATCCAGGTAAGGCAAGGAATCGGAAGATCCAATTTCTAAGATGAAGGTAATCGAAGTGAGAACGGAGCAAAGATATTCTGTAAAGGCACGTAAATGGGAAGGGAGTATTGCCAAAGTAACAAAACATCATCAACGTATCGGGTGTAAAACATGGACACAGCCATAGCTTTAATCACATCACAGCTACCTAGCTTGGGCTTACAACCTTCTGAATGCAATGCCATTGTATCAGCCCTCACTCTTATTAAAACCGAACTTATTTTAAGTTTAATAATATCATTTACCGCCAACATTATGGTACACCAATGGGATCACATTTTTTCTTCCGTATTGGCCGAGATTGTCTTACAACATGTTGAAAATACTGCACTTACCAATGGACCTTTCAAACCCCTGCCTTACACCCGATACGTTGATGATGTTTTGTTACTTTCGCAATATTCCCTTCCGGATTTACGTGCCTTTACAGAATCTCTTTGATCCGTTCTCACTTTGAATACCTTCACCTTAAAAATTGAATCTTCTGATTCCTTGCTTTACCTGGATATACTGTTGAAGCTCATCCTATGGGGCCGCATTCATACCTCAGTTTATCGCAAGCCAACGTTTGTTCCAGTGATGATCCCATATAACTCGTTCCCTCCTAACAGTTACAAATCTGGTTAACTTCATTCTCTGATTCGTCGAGCCTATACACACTCCTCATCAAACTCTGATCTCTCACTAGAACTTCAGCACATTTCCACCATGGCCGAGTCGTTCGGATACCCCTACCGACATTTCATTAAAACTATTCACAAGTTTGAGCGCCATAGTTCCACCACACTTCGAACCCAACGTGAATTGCCTGTCATCAGGTTTGTTGGCTCAATTTCTTACCACCCCACCATAGTATCCACACTCTATAAAACGTGCCGTAAGTTCAACTATAGTTTCGGCATTTCTTCCGAATGCTTTTGCAACTTGGTCAGGTCTAATCGTGATCATGTTTTAATCATGGAAAAATATGGTGTATATTGTGTGCCCCTACAATCTGTGCATGACTCTCTCCTTATGACAGCCTACATCGGATCAACTTGTCGGTCACTAGGCTAGGGGTGAGAATCTCCTAACATAAATACAATGTTCGCACCCATTCATCCGCAACGGCCTTTGCCCGAACAGTCAACAAAGGCGATTATTTACCACTATGGAATGATGTTAAATTATTGTGCTCGGCGAGAAGTAAAACTGCAGTGCTCTTTTTGGGGAGTTTGTATATTTCTGATTTCGCCGAACAATGCTGTATTGAAGAAACCCCGCAAATCATACCTGCTCCGTGGAGGTTCGTGCTGGAGAACCCCACTTCTACAGTAAATATGTTTTGATTACTTACTTACTGCCATTTGCATTTTTTTTTCATGCATTTGTACATATTTTCATTTTGTTACTTTCTGTGTAAAGCATACTCGAACTTGTAGTACGGCGCATGCGTTGTATCTCGCTGATGCACAGAGGTGTGTATATAAGCCAGCGTGCCCCGTCTAAGTTTCGCGTTGTGCCTGAGGACGGGTCTTTAAAGACAGACCCGAAAGATCTCGCACATTGTTTTAATCATTTTAACCTTTTAAACAAGTTTTAATTTTTGTAAGTAAAGGTGTTTTAATGGCTTGCAATGATTCGGCTTGGTTTATTTTGTGTTGAAATAGATTACGTCTTGTTCTTCGTGCTTAAGACAGCAAATATGAGTGTTTACCAGTAAAAATAATACTGTATAGTTAAATAAAAATATCCTACTCAGAAACTTTAGTAAATGTAACATTACCTTGTTAATATTCGCTACAGCTGTGCTTATTTTCTACATACACTCGTCGTCAAAAAATTAGTTGCACCCAAAAGGAAACAACCGACATGAATGAAACTCGGTGGGTAGATTTGACATCGTAAGACATGCAAATGATTCAAGTATCGCGCTCGGCTGCGCATGTGACAAAAGCCAGGAGAGGTCGTAGCTCTGACAGGCTGTATCAGGTCGTCTCGTTGCGCGTGCTTGCCATTTTGACTCATGCTGTAGTGTTGGCTGTATCCTTTGCAAGTGAAGTATGCCTCGGAGAAAAGTTTAAAAGCAATACGAGCAGTTGGAGGAGTTAGAGATAAAAACAAATCCGCATCGTCGAGCTCCGGGAAGCGGGATGGTCTTATCGCTGTATTGAGCGCAACATCGGTCGTGCGGATATCACCATAGCGCGTTCTTGGCGACAGTGGGTGGAACAAGGCACACAGCATCGAAAGGAAGGGTCTGGGAGACCTTGACGAACCACGGAGAGAGAAGACCGACGATTTGTCCGACATGCGTGGAATGTCCCATCAGCCACTATTGTGGATATTCAGCAAGCAGTGGTGCCCTCCATGCGACGTCCGCTTAATGCCAGCACCAATGGAAGACGGCTGCACGACGTAGAAATACACGCACGCAAACTGTTACGACGGCTGCAATTAACACCATTGCATCGTCGCCGAAGACTGCCATGGTATCGTGCCCGACTCTCAAGGAGCCACTCAGACGACCAACGAATTCGTGTGTGGAGGCACCGCTATGATGAACGGTTTGTTATCGAGTGTCACACGTCTAGAAGGCCTGGTATCATGGTGTGGGGTGCAATTGCCTACGATGCCAGATCCCCACAGGTGTTCCTTACAGGCACTTTGACAGCCTAACGTTAAGTTCATGAGGTCCTGCAACCAGTGGCGCTACCTTTTCTGAACGCTCACTCCGGTGCAATTTTCCAACAAGAAAACGCTCGCCCGCGTACTGCTACTGTCTCGAGAGCATACCTTGAAGGCAGTGACACTGCCATGGCCAGAAGCATCGCAAGACCTATCGTCGATTGAAATTATGTGGGATGCTATTGGACGCGCTATCCAGACTCCGCCCCTACGCCGCCCCAGTGGCGCAATGGTCTAAGGCGCTGGCTTATGATCATTCGCCCTAGTTGGGTCCGGGTTCGAATCCCGGTGAGGCATGGATGTTTGTGTTTGTCTTTCGGCACTGGCTCTCAATGTGTTACTTCTTCAACCCTGGTTTTCTGTTTACATTGGACATTTAGCATACTGTAATATCCATGTTTGATGTCTACTTGTTCACAATGTGCTACATGATCAACACTGTCTATATCTGTGTAAATTGATCATTTGGCATGCTGTCAACCATGTATGATTTGTACTTGTTAACAATGTGTTACATGATCAACACTGTCCATATCTGTGTAAATTGATCATTTGGCATGCTGTCAACCATGTATGATTTGTACTTGTTCACAATGTGTTACATGATCAACACTGTCTATATCTGTGTAAATTGTACATTTGGCATGCTGTCAACCATGTACGATTTGTACTTGTTCACAATGTGTTACATGATCAACACTGTCCATATCTGTGTAAATTGATCATTTGGCATGCTGTCAACCATGTATGATTTGTACTTGTTCACAATGTGTTACATGATCAGCACTGTCTATATCTGTGTAAATTGATCATTTGGCATGCTGTCAACCATGTATGATTTGTACTTGTTCACAATGTGTTACATGATCAACACTGTCCCTATCTGTGTAAATTGATCATTTAGAATGCTGTCATCCATGTATGATTTGTACTTGTTCACAATGTGTTACATGATCAACACTGTCCATATCTGTGTAAATTGATCATTTGGCATGCTGTCAACCATGTATGATTTGTACTTGCTCACAATGTGTTACATGATCAGCACTGTCCATATCTCTGTAAATTGATCATTTGGCATGCTGTCAACCATGTATGATTTGTACTTGTTCACAATGTGTTACATGATCAACACTGTCCCTATCTGTGTAAATTGATCATTTGGCATGCTGTCAACCATGTATGATTTGTACTTGCTCACAATGTGTTACATGATCAGCACTGTCCATATCTGTGTAAATTGATCATTTGGCATGCTGTCAACCATGTATGATTTGTACTTGTTCACAATGTGTTACATGATCAACACTGTCTATATCTGTGTAAATTGATCATTTGGCATGCTGTCAACCATGTATGATTTGTACTTGTTCACAATGTGTTACATGATCAACACTGTCCATATCTGTGTAAATTGATCATTTGGCATGCTGTCACCCATGTATGATTTGTACTTGTTCACAATGTGTTACATGATCAACACTGTCCATATCTGTGTAAATTGATCATTTGGCATGCTGTCAACCATGTATGATTTGTACTTGTTCACAATGTGCTACATGGTCAACACTGTCTATATCTGTGTAAATTGATCATTTGGCATGCTGTCAACCATGTATGATTTGCTGTGTGATTTCTGTCTCCTGTTTATGTCTGCCTGTATGTCTTTGTTCAACCAGGTCCAATAAATCATTAAATAAAAACAAAATCTCCAATAAAAAAAAGTTCCACCCCTACCCCATGAACTGCCTGAGAATGTTCAAGCTGTATGGGATGGCTTATCGCAGGATGCATTAGAAACTTGTACAACTCCATGCCGAGACCTCTGGCGTGCTGTGTGAGTAAACATGGCGGCCAGACGCCATACTGAGAGACACTACTTATTGGCGTGTAGCTCAATACATATTATTTGCCCATATCAGTCTCAATGTTTAATAATTTATTGTTCCTGGTAATATCTACCTTCTTCCCGAATGGCATTTGCAATCCGACACGTCCTTCTGAATGCAACTATTTTTTTGGCGATGAGTGTAAATAAAGCAAAATGGGAAAATGCTAGTGTTTCTGTCAGCGAGTTGTTCGACCACTTCTAAATGACCTAGAGATCTGAAAATTGCCATGAAGATATGTCTCAAGTTTGGGTACTTAGAAAATTTCGAAAACTAAAAATATCAAAATAACGGCTTTGAAATATTGTCTTCTTCAATTTCTCTACCGTTTCTTCACCTAGAAAAGTCTGGAAACCAAAAAAAGTTCAAAAGGGTGGCTTTAGCTTTACTGTTGAAAATGCTGATATTTAAAGAAATTTGCCAGAAACGTTAAAATTCCGTGAAAATTTTGATTAAAATTAATGGGTGCAAAGCCTGCTACAGTTTTATGTCAAACCGTATGTATGGGTTGTCACGACCCTGTCCTCAATCGTAAAAGAGTTACGAATTTTAAATTACTTTTCTTTCCAGGAATTACTTTTCTTTCCAGGAATTACTTTTCTTTTTCTTTACTTTTATGTTCAAAAAATGATTTATAGTTTAACGTTGGGAGAACTGGCATTACTGCTAGTACTGCACAAATGTGCACTAAAATTTCTACTTTTTTTCTTAATATACACTGAAGCAGCAAATTGTTACAAACACCCTATAACATTTATATACATACTATCCTGCCGAACGTATATACGAAACGGCACATTCACATGATATCTGATGAACTCCCAACGGGCCGCCCCGGTGGCGCAGTGGTCTAAGCGATGGCCTCTGATCATTCGTCCGAACGGGATCCGGGTTCGAATCCCGCTGAGGCATGGATGTTGTGTTTGTCTTACGGCACTGGCTCTCTCCCTTCCCTGGAACCAGTGACCCTAAAATAGGGACGGGCGACTGCTTATAGCGCATTGAGTTGCTCACGGTGGTCGTTAAACCTCCAATCAAAAAAAAAAAAAACTCCCAAGGAACTTTCATTTTCAGCATAGCACATTCCTTTTTTTTTTTTTTTGATTGGAGGTTTAACGACCCCCATGAGCAACTCAATGGGCTATAAGCAGTCGCCCGTCCCTAATTTAGGGTCACTGGTTCCAAAAGGAGAGATCTAGTGCCGTAAGACAAGCATAACATTCATGCCTCAGCGGAATTCGAACCTGGACCCCTTTCGGACGAATGATCAGAAGCCATCGCTTAGACCACTGCGGGCCAACATGGTCCTTCGATCATAATAAGATTATGTATGGGTTTAAAAATCACAAACGCCAAATTTGATATTTTGGAAGCTTTCCGTATATATCAAAAGTTTTCGCAACTTGCCAACGGCATGACATCCACATCATTTCTATCAAGCGCTTATTAGCAATTAAGGCGGACGTCTAGAAATTTTTGCTTCCTATACTTCCATTGGAAAATCTTCTGTACACTTTTCCTTCACAATTAGTGATTTCCCAAGGTTGAAAATTTTAACATCGATTAAAATAGCTTTTTTTTTTTTTTCTTGATTGGAGGTTGTTTTTTTTTTTGATTGGAGGTTTAACGACCACCGTGAGCAACTCAAATGGGCTATAAGCAGTCGCCCGTCCCTAATTTAGGGTCACTGGTTCCAGGGAAGGGAGAGAGCCAGTGCCGTAAGACAAACACAACATCCATGCCTGACCGGGATTCGAACCTGGACCCCGAACGGACGAATGATCAGAGACCAACGCCTTAGACCACTGCGCCACCGGGGCGGCGATTGGAGGTTTAACGACCACCGTGAATGGGCTATAAGCAGTCGCTCAATGGGCTATAAGCAGTCGCCCGTCCCTAATTTAGGGTCAGTGGTTCCAGGGAAGGGAGAGAACCGGTGCCGTAAGACAAATACAACATCCATGCCTCACCGGGATTCGAACCCGGACCCCGTTCGGACGAATGATCAGAGGCCATCGCTTAGACCACTGCGCCACCGGGGGCGGCTTAAAATAACTTCATTTTATAACTTGGAATACTTAATATTTTCTAAAACATAACCATAATTATGCAATCCAACATTTGTTTGTCTATTGACGTCATCAAAGTACAGGTCGCGCCATCTTTTTTCTGGTTTCAACACCAAAAGAAAAGTTATTTAATTTTAATATATTTATGGTTATGGTTTAGTAAATATTGAGTATTCCAAGTTGTAATATGAAGTTATTTAATCGATGTTCAAATTTTCATCCTTAGGAACACACTAATTATGAAGGAAATGTGTACACATTTTTGCCCATTGGAAGTATAGGAAGCAAAATTACTAGACGTCCATCTTAAACAAAAATCCTTGACCGTCAACACCTTTGATAATGAATAAATAAACCCATCGCTCTTTTCACGTTAAGCAACGCACAGCAAGCGAAAAATTGTTATTCGACCGCCGCCGGGAAATTGAATCCCGAATTTCTCGATATCTAGCCGAGCGTGTTAGCCTTACAGCAACCACTGCGGCCAAGAATTCACGGCGCTATGTGTGTTTTTCTTTTCAATCATGCATCTGAAAGTGGATCTTGCCCTTAGGATTATTGCTATAATTATATATAGCCAGTACCGTTCATGCCCACCAGATGGAGACGTCTCAATAGCTGAGCCCATCTTACGGATTTATGATGTCAGATGCTGACTGAAAAAGAAAAACACACATAGCGCCGTGAATTTTTGGCCACTGTGGTGTAAAGCTAACGCGCTCGGCTAGATATCGAGAGATTTGGGATTCAATTCCCCGACGGCGGCCGAATTACAATTTTTCGGTTGCTGTGCGTTGCTTAACGTGGAAAGAGCAATGGATTTATTTATTCAACTGACGCCACGCATTTAGATGATTTTCACCTTTGATAATGTCGCATGCAATTTTAATATTTATGTGCCATTCACCCTGAAACAGCTGAGCAAGATACCACCGAAGCTTTGGTTAACATGAAAAATAAAACACACTGCCTGACAGAGGAAATGCCACACCACGTAGACGTGAACGAAGCGTCGTGCAAATTGCAGAGAGAGTGCACACGTACAAGTTATGCAAATGATTGCATTTGCTGGCCAATCGCACGAACGCAGCGCGGGATGTAAGCGAACAACCAGCATGTGAGGCTATCAGTGGATACGTCATCAGGCCGCGAGAACTGAGTGCTTCTGCTCTAACCTGTACCTGAAGAACGACCAAGGGATGCCAATGCCATCGTACGTGATTTGTTCAAACGGAGGAGTTTACGAAAGGTGTCATCGTAGGCCTTCGTACCGCTGGTTGGCCCTTGCGTCGTATTGCGGAAGAAACGCAGCGTGATACCATAACCGTCGGTCGTATTTGGGGACAGTGGTCCTAGGAAGGACCTGTGCAACGTCGTAGAGAGGACCTAATCACGGGGATGGACGTCCGTCTACACCGATCGTCGCATCCGACGTTATGCCGAAGCAGACCCACAGGCCACAACGGGCGACATTTTGTGGGGTGTAGGGGAGACGTGAATGATCCGATACTGACGCGGTTGCTGTCCAGCCGTCCGTTGCGAAAGCTACCTTTAACAGCGAGCCATCGTCGTCACCGCTTGGCGTAGTGTTGCTCCAGAGCTGCGTGTGTGCTTAATGGAACGGTGTGGTGTTCACCGACGAATCGCAGTTCAATCTCACGACGGACAGTCGCCGTGTGAGAGTCTGGAAGCCACGTGGTCAACGGCCGGCAGCCACTGGGGAGCGCCCCACGACCCTGCAACGTGGAATCATGGTGTGGGGTGTTATCAGCGCCAGAACAGCCGCTCACCGCTGGTACGCATTACTGGTACGTTGACGGCACGCCTCTATGTTGACGAGGTGCTGCGGCCCATGACACTGCCGTATCTGCATGGCACCCCATACGCCATTTTTTAACAGGATAACGCCCGGTCGCATACAGCTCGGATCAGCCTGAATGCTTTCCACGGCGTGCGGATGCTTCCGTGTCCAGCACGATCCCCCTCCTCAACGTCTCGCACATCGAGCATCTGTGAGACATGATTGGACGTCGGTTCAGTGCCTTCCCATCCCTCAAAATGAAGATGAACAGTGGACTCGGGTCAACACCACATGGTATACAATACCGCAGGATTCTATTCGGTCACTCATTGCCACGTCGGATTCAACGCTGTATCGTCCAAAATGGGGTCCTCACTCTTTATTGGACATCCTGTATATTTTGCGGGCGGTCGTAGTGAGCGATGGGTTTGCCTCCTCGGGGCTTTCCGTGGTAACAATGGCAATCACAACAGCAACTACGGCCTCTGTGAATCTTGGAGAGGTGCAAGCTAGTTCTGTGTGACATTGGCGAAAAGACCCCAACTTACTGGGTTTTGTTCCAGAATCCTTAGGTTGAATGACCAACTGGAACCCTCAGCTGTGGGCTAATCCCCCACACTGATGTACTTACCTGATTAAAAAGACAAAGAAATATTAAAAATGACTCAAGTGTGAATTATGGTGGACCTACCACACTTGAGAAGGATGGACCACCAAGGTATAGACCTGGAACTTGAAAAGGAAAATTAGAAAGAGATCTCGGCTGAGTGAGTGTAAGAATGGTGTATGGAATACTAGAGGTATAAAAGGCAAGATGAATGAGGTGATTGAGGAGATGAATAAGTACAGATTGGATGTGCTGTGTGTAAGTAAAACCAAAAAGAAGGAAATTGGTACAGAAGAAGTGAATGGAACGATGAGTGTGTGGTCTGCAGTATTGAATAATATGAAAGGACAGGCTGGCGTAGGCGTGATTTTAAGTTAAAAGATGAAGAACAACTTGATTTACTATAGTTGCACAAGTGAGAGAATTCTTTGGATTTGTTTGAAAGTGAAACTTCAGAGAATAGTAATTGTTGTAGTGTATGCTCCTTGTGACTCGGAACCTTCTGATAAGAAAGAAGATTTCTGGAATGAGCTAAAAGCTGTTCTGAGCCAGTTTGGTGCTAAAGAAAAAGTTATAATAGCAGGGGATTTCAATGCTAGAGTAGGTGTGCAGAATGCAATTTCTAACAATGTTCTGGGTAATTTTAATGATCCTTCTGTGAATGAAAATGGTGAAAGATTAATTGAACTCTGCATTGAGAATGGTTTGTGTGTATCTAATACATTTTTCAACCACAAGTATATACACACACATATACTTAGGAAAATCGTACTCTTGGTCAAAAGAGTGTGATAGATTTTGTTGTTTACAATCAGCGTTTGAAACACTTAGTTGTTGACACCCGTGTCATGAGAGGTGCGGATGGTCGTTCTGATCATTACTTGGTAGTGTCACGAGTGAAACTTAATGTTGGTTGGAGGAAAAGGAATAGGAAGAGACCCAGGATAGAAAGAATAAAGGTTGATAGGCTCCTTGAAGATCATCAGCGGTATTCTGACTTACTCAGAGAACGACTGAAGGATCTGAAGTCTGGTGAGAGGGATGCAGAAAAGAAATGGGAATGTTTTTAGAACTGTGTGGTCACTGCTGCTAAAGAGGTCGGTAGCACCACAATAGTGGGTAACAATAGAGGTGATGCTTGGTGGAATAGTGAGATTAAAGAGGCAGTAAAGAGAAAGAAGGAAGCCTATTTGGGGATGTTACAAGTTAGAGTCTCTGTGGATGAATATCGCTGTAAGAAGCGTGAAGCTGCTAAGCTGGTTCGCCACAGTAAGGCAAAAGACAGGAAGGAGAAAGTGGAATGGCATGAACTGGCTTTTTAGAAAGATTGGAAGTCCTTCTGGAAGTACATGAGACTCACGAAAAATAGGGGAAACAAAGTTGTAAGTTGTGTGAAGAATGAGATTGGGGAAATGATATAGGAGCCCAATGAGTTAAGTGAGATAGGGTGAATACTTCTGTGAGTTATTAGATCAGGAAAGCAAAGATGATTCTGAGGCAGACACAGATGATGTCACAATGAGGGATGAAAGCCCAGGTGGGATCTCAAGAGAAGAAGTGTGTAAAGCTCTAAAATCTCTTCAGAATGGTAAGGCTCCGGGAGTTGATGGCATAACTGCAGAGATGTTGAAATATGGTGGTGACTCTATAATTGACTGGTTAACTGAAATTTGCCAGTTCTGCTGGGAGTTAGGAATGGTCCCTCGGGATTGGAAGGATGCTATTATTGTTCCCTTGTATAAGGTAAAAGGTGATCAGACTGAATGCAAGAACTATCGTGGTATTAGCCTACTGAGTGTGCCAGGGAAAGTGTTTGGTAAGGTTGTTATTGAAAAAGTACGAGGTCTTACATCATTGAAAGTGTGGGATGTTCAGAGTGGTTTTATGCCTGGTAAAGGCTGCACTAACCAGATTTTTTCATTACGCACGATGATTGAATATCTGGCTGTTGGGAAGACAGGTTTTACTGCCTTCATAGATTTAGAGAAAGCTTACGACCGAGTGAATAGGACACTTTTGTGGAAGGTATTGAATAAATATGGGTGTTACTGGGAATCTACTTAATAGTGCAAAAGCCATGTATGCTGTAGTAGAGCTTGTGTACGAGTGAATGGTGTTTTATCAAAATGGTTTTCCATTGGTGCAGGAGTTAGACAAGGTTGTGTAATGTCACCATGGCTGTTTAATATATTTATGGACGCATGCATGCGTGATGCCAAAATAGATAATAGTGGTTTATGTCTTGGGGATATCCGTGTGTGCAGATTGCTGTATGCTGATGACACTGTCCTGTTGGCAGAGAGCAAAAGTGAGTTGCAGAGTATGTTGACTCGGATGCACGAAGTTTGCATGAAATTCAAACTGAGTATAAATAAGGAAAAAACCAAAGTTATGGTGTTTGAGAGAGGAATGGGTAGCACTGAATGTAATGTAAGTATAAATGGCACCGTGATTGACCAGGTGAGTGAGTTTGTGTATTTAGGAAGCATGTTTGACAGAGAGAACAAGTTGGATGGTGAAATCAGTAGGCGAGTGAATTCTTCTTTGAAAGTCATAGCTGCTCTGTGAGGTTTTCACAGGAATGATGGGTTCTTTAGAGAGTCCCGCATGGCTGTGTATGAAACTGTAATTGTTCCTACTCTGATGTATGGCAGTGAAACCTGGGTACTGCAGAAGAAACATAGGAGTCGTTTGTGTACTGGAGAAATGCGTTACTTACGTGGTATTTGTGGCAAGACACGATCTGATTGTGTGAGGAATGAAGTTATATTGCAGTTGTGTGATGTTAAGCAAAATGTTGTTAGCAAGGTGGAGACCAATATGCTTCAATGGTTTGGCCATGTTGAAAGAATGAGTGACGAAATGCTTACTAAGAAAATCTTTTCAGCCCAAGTGGCAGGAAGGAAAGACAGAGGAAGGCCAAGGAAGACATGAGTGGATCAGATTCAGGAGTGTCTGCATGAGAAAAAGATTATGAGTATGAAGTATAAAAGATCTTGTGTACGGCGTGTAGTGGATATCAGTGAAGCACGAGTTGTATGTCAAGATCGCTTTAAATGGAAAAGTTTGATACGACAACAATAAATAAAAATATCTGGAAGTTTGTATTTCCTTTTGGAGCTAACCTCTGAATCTCAGAGAACAGCTTAGTGATATGTATGTATGTATGTATGTATGTATGTATATTCGGCCACTGAAACCTAGCCTATATGTGACAAATCATTTGTTCAGGACCTACTTGGTTATCTGGGTGGGCAGTTTGGTGTGTTTTTGAACATTCCTTCATGGTGTGGCATTATCTCTGTCAGGCACTGCAATTGAAGAAACATTGGTTTTCGTAATATTATAACCATCAAAAGGATCGTAGTCTACAGTTTGTATAATCCTACGAAGTATATTCTCTGGTCAAGCATAAGCGTACGCTTTACCAAAGGTACTTTTCTGTTCATTGAAAATGTGCTGAAATCTAAGCCCTTGCACACTGCTACATCAATTGATGCTTGTGTGTATGTGTGTGTGAGGTAAATAAGAAGCGTTAGGAGAAAGCTTAATCGTTTTAAACTCTTGGAAAATTTCTGGTTTCTACACTACTGGCCACCCAAAATGGAACACCAAGAAGGACCCGAGATAGCAAAGCCAGGTTTACTGGACACATAACAACAGATACAAGGATGAAACCGATTGAGCTTACAGGTCCGTGTGACTTGCGGAACTTGCAGACATCAATAGTTCGTGTGGCCCTCATGGCTGGCAATAACGGCCGCTACACGCCGCGGCATCGAACGAAAGAGGCTTTGGATGTGGGCTTGGGGTATGTCGGTCCAGGCTGCTTCCACACGTTGCCACAGCTCATCAGGCGTAGCCGCGGGCGGTGCTTGCCAGGCCACTCGGTTGCCGATCACCGACCAGACGTGTTCGATGGGCGACATATCGGGAGAACAGGCAGGACACGGCAGCAGTGACACCTGGTGGGCCGTGAAGAATTGTTGCACGATGCGTGCCACGTGCGGGCGCGCATTGTCCTGTTGAAACGTGGCCGCTGGCAGGTCCTGCAGGTAAGGGAGGACTACAGGCTATAAAACGTCGGAGATGTAGCGGTGGAAGATAAGTGTACCGGCGATGCGTACCAGACGGGTGCGGGTGTCGTATCCAATTGCGCCCCAAACCATAACGCCAGGCGATAGACCGGTATGGCGATGCATAATGCAGGCGTCTTCCAGTCTCTCGCCACGGTGCCACCACACGCGGATCCGACCATCGGGGTGTTGCAGACAGAAGCGGGAGTCGTCGGAGAAGACAATGTCGTGCCATTCCGTAGTCCAGGTGCGGCGTTCAACGGCCCACTGCCGCCGCACTCGTCGGTGGTGTAACGTCAATGGTAATCGGAGCAATGGGCGCCGTGCGACAAGTCCCCGCTCCTGTAGACGATGTCGAACGGTACGTGCTGACACAGGTCGTTGCGCAACACAACCTAATTCCTGCGCTAACGTTCATGATGTGGCGGTGCGAGCCGGCAATGCCCGCAGCACAACATGCCGGTCCTCTCGTTCGGTGGTGTGCCGCGGCTGTGGCAATCGCTTACGTCGGCCCGTCTTTCCCTCGTGCACCCACCGAATCCATACTCGCTTCACTGTGGCTGGATGTCGTCCCACACGGGCGCCGTTGTCTCAGTACGAAAAACCGCTGTCGCAACAAGTCCCTATTCGTCTTCTGTCGAACTCCGAAACGTGCTGGAATGACTGCCGTATTCTGCGACGAAGCATCAGGAAGCTTCCCACGCACAGGTCCGGCAGAACACAATTCCACTACTTACACCCCGCCTTCTGTGCACCCTTCTTATAGTGCTTTTCGGTGGCGGGCCGGGCTCACATGATTTGCATATGCGCTGCAATGCTAATCGTTTGCATGTCCTCTCGCGGGCGACGCATGCTGCGAATTTCAGGCCAATTGGATGCTTACTTCTTGGTGTTGCATTTTGGGTGGCCAGCAGTGTATATTGATAACAAAAGAAATAAAAATCGGTCCCAAATGAGGGTGTTGAATTTCTATTATACATGTGGAATAGACTATATTTAAGCGAAAAAAAGAAAGAAAATCAATTTCGTCATTTCTCTAAATACCTACCAATATGAAATTTCTCAGCTTCAAGTAAAAAAAACATGCTGGTATAGTATACTAATAAAACAACACAGCCATATACTAATATTTTATAAAATACTTTTTAGAATTTAAACCGTATAATAATAAAAACAATTACATTCAGATGATTTTGAATCACAAAAAAAAAAAAAAAAGATGACATATTAAATCAACTAACTTGAGTACGACAGTATCACCAATGAATATCCCAGTTGCACATGGAAATAAGACTACGAGAGTGCTTCGGTGAAATAGCATAAATGCGCATGCGCATCTAGTCCGTAGCCAAACCAAAAATCTTTGATATCGCCGGAATGTAACATCAAGGTAGCAATTATGTACAATGGAAACTATAAAATAGTAGTATCGGTAAAGGCTATTTTTAACCTAACCGTAATGTACAAAGACTTATGTTCCAAAATAGATGTTGCTGAAACGTAATTGTAAGATATCTCTGAAAGTGTAACGAAAATGAGAGATTGTAACAATATTGATACACATCTTGAACGTTTTGTGCTGTATGGGTTTGGTCCTGGTGGACACCTCAAAATTTTGACCTACTGAACCGTACTTGTTCACTCTTATTTTAATTACAATTGACAAGTTTTTGAAAGCATTTCGAGTTTGAAAAAAAAAAAAAATTATCAGCACCTATGGTATGGGACAGTGAGCCATTCGTAACAGATATCCTATAGCAGACATTCTATAGTTGATGGACGGACATCCAATTAGCTGATGATTCTCGGGCATAAAGTAACAAGCTCATCTTCCGAGAGAAATCGTAATCCTGTATTATTATGCAATAGGTATTCTCAGGTAATTTTATTTAAAATTTTAATGAAAAACAGTGATTAGAGTTACATGAAAAATATTTTCAAAATAAGGACTTTTTGAAGTGCTGATAATGTCACTATAAACATTTGCAAAATCGTCCCTTAATTGTGCGATTAGAAATGAACACTACTAAAACATTTTGTTCAATTACACTAGTGGACGCTTAAATATTGTAGATGAAAAAATATATCGATCAGAATATCTGCCAAGTCACCGATAATTATGATCATGCTTACAACAGTCTAACTACTCTGATGCACGAGAAGTCCTTCAAATCGCTGTTTTGTTTTTTCTGGAGGGGTAAGGCGTGAAGTGAGCAAGTCGACGAGTTATAAGCAGTCGCCAGTTCCTATTTTTAAGCCATTGGCTCCAGGCTTCAGGGAAAAGAGAGAGCCTGTGCTTCAAGACAGTTACGATATACCATGCCTCATTCGAGATACGAAGTCTAACCCATCTTGCACCAGTGCTACTGCGCCACTAGAGCGGCAGTAGAGTTGTGCTTAACAGGGAGTTTCCTGTCACAATGACAGTTTCACAGAAGAAACTGACTTTATACGGTGACAAAATCCCCGTTTGTGACAGTGTCGACAGAGTTGTAAAGGAATCCGAAACTGCGAGTCACAGTCTTACTCGTAACACTGACAAAAAACACTGTTTATGACAGAGATTGAGCAGTAACGGAATGGCGAGTCGCCGTTTCGCTCACTGTTACAATCGGCTGAATTTGAATTAATTGCTTAGAAGCAAACACTCAGAAAAAGCCAAAACAAAAACTATCTTAAGCGTATGTGACAGCGGAGACTGAAAGAAAGCTTACATCATTAGCGACTTCTATGGCGCTTCAACAGAAACAGAGACAAATTGCAAATTTTGAAGATGGCAATCCGATTTTTAGCGTAAATGTGACAAGGATGGTAAGTCAGATAATATCTAAAAACTTGAAAATTTTCATCGTC
Source organism: Macrothele yani (assembly GCA_039090855.1). NCBI lineage: Eukaryota > Metazoa > Arthropoda > Arachnida > Araneae > Macrothelidae > Macrothele > Macrothele yani. The sequence goes on from CM076993.1 coordinate 117,929,100, forward strand.
CTGGAGCTGGACTCGAACCCGCGTCTCCCAGAAAACGCCCGGGTATACTAACCACTACACCACGACCAAGTTTCAAGTTTCCGATCAATTTAAATATAACTATGACAGGATTCGCTAGTTGAAGCAACCGGCATTCATGTTTAGCGAATCTGGTGGTTAAGAATCTTATCCCGTGTTTGCCCGGAGAAGCAGATAATCATGAAAGAAATACGGAATTAGGCCATATAATACACATTTTGAAGATGACAATCCGATTTTTGGCGTAAATGTGACAAGAATGGTAAGTCAGATATAGAAACTTGGTCATTTCGGGTGGTGCAGTGGTTAACATACCCGGGCGTTTTCTGGGAGACGCGGGTTCGAGTCCCGCTCCAGGACGATGAAAAATTTCAAGTTTTCAGATATTATCTGACTTACCATCCTTGTCACATTTACGCCAAAAATCGGATTGTCATCTTCAAAATTTGTATTATATGGCGCAATCCCGTATTTCTTTCAGAGACAAATTGTTTAGATATGGCGTCATGGTAACCAAAACAATGAGGTAACACTGATTTTTGACTCCTAGCTCTGTGGGACTCGGCTAACGGTGACATTGTTCTCAGTTATTATGGAATTGTCCCTTTTACACATTGGCCAAAATGGTGACAGTGATTTGTTTTAGTAACGGTAATAAAGTAACAGTGACGTGATTTCCAACAAACCACTAGACGGCTCCAGTTTCCAACGAAATTATATCTCAGTTTCCAATAGAGCAAAAATACAGCTTGTAGATGATTAGATAGTACACCTTCTGAATTGACCGTGGCTAAATCAAATGATCTTAAAGACTTTCCGGAACGAGATATTTAGTAACTGAGATATTCAAAGAGTATGTAGGAACGGAGATGTTGAAAAAGTATACAGAAATATTTATACACTATCTACCAACAAGTAATTGGACACCTGTGATAGCAAAGGAAAACGAAGTTTATTCACCTTCAATAGTTGGTGGAGCCTCCACGAGCGGCGATTACAGCTGCGACCCTCCGGGGAATACTCTCAACCAGGCGTTGTACGACGGCTAGCGGTATTTTCTTCCACTCGGCTTGGAGAAGACAGGTCAGTTCCTTCTCCGATTTCGGACGGTGGGGGCACCCCTTAATTCGACGCTCAAACTCGTTCCAGAGGTGCCTGATAGGGTTAAGGTCCGGGCTCTGCGCAGGCCAGTCCATTCGATTAACCCCATTGTCACCATACCAAGACATGGTGGACCTCGCAACATGACAGGTGGCATTGTCATCCTGAAAGTAACATGGGTCCCCCCGTAAAACTGCCACAACGTAGAAAGCGCATGTTCATCCAAAATGGTGCAGCAGGTCTTGGCGTTGAGTCTACCAGGAATTGCGACCACGGGTTCCGTGCCGTACCAGGAGAAACAGCCCCATAGCATAATTCCACCGCCGCCGAACTTCACAGTTGGCACATTCCGGCAGGAGGCGTTCTTCAGGCAGACGCCAAACCCAGACCCTGTCATCCGAACGATAGAGGGTGAACCTTGATTTGTCACTCCAGAGAACCTGTTTCCCCTGTTCAACGGTCCATTGTCGACGTTATTTGCACCACGTTAGCCGAGCACCGCTATTGGACTTGGTGATCAAAGGCTTATGGGCGGCAGAACGTCCATGATAACCGAGCAGATTGGCTTCCTTACGGATGGTATTCATCGAACGCACACTCCCGGATGCCTGTTGAAACTCTTTGGAGATGTGGCCCATCGATTTGGTGCGGTTCTTCCGAATTTCTCTGGCCAACACCCGTCGGTCTCTAACTCCCAGTTTTGTGGGTCTGCCGGGTCGGGGCACATTCCGACAGTCACCTCTCATCTTCCACTTGCCAATCACGTAGACCACTGTCCATTTTGGATAATTCAACTCGCTGGATATGTCACGTATGGATCGGCCATTTCTGTGATACCCGACGATTACCCCTTTCTCGAAATCAGAGAGCTCCGAACTGCGTGGCATCTTGCATGCGACTGGTTGCGTTGTTGTTTCCCACACGATATCATAAAGGAAGGATCTATAGAGTGGAAACAGACATAGGAGCCCATGGAAATTCCTCGCATAGAAAGTGGCGCCCCCACGGACCTAAAACAGAAGCAAAATGTGACGTGGCCCCGTGACGTCGGCAATAGTTGCTACGGCAACCCAGCGCTCGGAGATGATCAGATGAACAACAAACACGTAAAAACCCAAAAGTTATGAATTCTGTAAGGAAAAGTATACGATTAGTAAGTAATAAGCAAAATAATACCACTTATTAGAACGCTAGAGGAATTGAAAACCAAAAAGAATCTTAAAATTAATAACGTGTTGCGTGTATTCGTCTTAAACATTGCCGGATAGCAAGCCAAAGTCAAAAGTCAAAGTAAAAACATTGGTTCGGACAAAAATCACTTGGTTCTTGGGTGTTCCCTGGGAAACCAGCTGTCAATCAACTGTAGTTCTGTTTTAGGTCGCTGGTGCGCTGCAGTCTACTTCATGACGTCATGAGTTTCAGCTTTATACAGCCAGTGTCTTCTCTATATATCCTTCCTTTATGCATGATATTTAACCGCGACGGCCGTGACGTGTATCAGGACCGCAGATATCGTCGATTGCAGGGGTGTCCAATTACTTGTTCGTAGATAGTGTATAAAGAAAGAGATACTGAAAGGATATTTACAAACGGAAATATTAAAATAAATAGAAACGGATATATCAAAAAATATGAAGAAACTGCGATACTGAAATGATATGCATAAATGGAGATGCTGAAAAAAATATACGGAAACAGATTTAAAGAATATGAAGAAACAGTGAAGAATATGTAGAAACCCAATTATTAAAAGAATATGCTGACAAGAAACGGAAGTATTGAAAGAATATTTAGGAATGGAAGTTTTAAAGTAATGACGTAATAACGGTCGAAAAACATAGGTAATGGTATTTACATGTTTTTTTCTGAAACGAAATTCGTTGAAGCATAAAAAATGGTTTATTCATGTAAAAGACAATCTATTTTTATCTGGAAACACATTTCTGAGGGAAAATGCATCGCTACAATAGCGTTCTGCTAAACTTTAAGAATTCCATATATTCGAGGATTTTTTAATGCTTTCACTTCGAAATGTTTATTGAATTTCTGTAAACGAATCTTTGTTTGAACACGGTAACGGATACTCACATAACCTCTGCATTTTCAACAGTTCGGAACTCAGCGGATTTTACGATGCTTAACAGAGAAGCGACTTACAGAAAATCTTTGTTCAAAAGAAAATGCTAAAATATTTATTGAATCTCCAACGGAAATACATCAAATCTTTCAGCGGGATGTTCGTTAGGTAAATACAGTGTGATTCATAAAGAAGTATACAGTTTCGACGCACTATAAAGCAAGAACAATGTAAGATATTTTATGTTACCTGTAACAAAATTGTAGGGGAATGTTTCAAGTGTTTTTAGAAACAGGCACAGTTGTTCTATGTGTGCACCCTTAGTCACAGGACACACATCGAGCCGATAATCCATTTGCGCCCAAACGCGAGGTAAGATATCTGAATTAAGTGCAGTGATAGTGGCTGTGATACGCTGTTTCAGCTCCGCTAGTTCAACAGGACGGATAGGACCCTGTCCTTTACGTACCCACCCCCAGGAAAAAATCACAAGGTGTTAAGTCAGGACTTATGTGTGGCCATTGGGTCAGTGGCATTTTGTAGTCCGCGACTCGTCCAATCCATAGGTGGGGAGGATATCATTTTGACTGACTAGTCACTTGACACGAGCGCTATCGCCTACATCACTTACATCAGTAGCGGGACACAAACTTTATGAGTACATCTATCTACCTAACGGTTCGCAGTTGTGGTCCGTGCCTTCAACTGTTACTGTTTTACAGCATCTGGAAACTGTACACTTCTTTATGAGCCACCCCGTATAAGGTAAATGAAACTCATTCAATATAATTCAAGCAAATTTATTAGAATACATACATTCAAAATAAGTGGATACTGGATGAGCCAGTGAATGAAATTTCATAAACTAACAACAGATATATCGATGGCCATCACGACATATCAGAATGAAATAATAGAGTGTCAGAAAATATTAGATAGTTTCAACAAGGTAAGTCGTTTATAAATAAACACAGTTTCTAAATTCACGATCTGAGGAATAGTAGAAATTGTATGATAATTTAAAAATATCCTCAGACAATATAATTTGCTCTGTCTGAACGTTTGTCCCACTTTGGAGGCGCTGTGGAAAGAGTCATCACCATGGCAACAACCCAGAAAGAAATATTTATGACGTCACACTTAGCGTTTTGTGCTTTCGTGAAGGTGTTCAGTGAATGGAAACTGCTTTCCGGATAAAATTATGAGACGTCATCTCCTTAGCAATAAATGAGAAATAAGTGTTTGTGACGTCACGTTGAGATGTTAGTGTTTTCAGGAAGGTGTTTCGTGAATGGAAACTGCGAGTTATGTCAGAGTGTGACGTAACTATGACGTAGTACTTTCTGGCACGACATTTATAAAAAAGATCGTGCTTATGTTATTGGTTTGTCCGTCCGCCTCTGGATATCATCTCTTCAACAATTAGTCCGATTTCAAAAATTATTTTTGCATTGGGAAGCTTGAAGTGTGCGAATGATGAACATTTAGTTTTTATACGATGCACAATTTAGCCGCTAGAGGGCGTAAAGGCAGATGATGTCGAATTAAAAAAATACATTTTACTCCATATATTTGCTTTAAACATCCGATTGAAAAAATATTCACCTTTCGATTCCATTTATGTCGAAGACTATTTTAGGTATAGTCACATTTTCATGTTAGGCATAGATTTTCTGCTACCGTAAATGTAAATTTGTGCTTTCCCCGATATCTCTGCTTCCAAAACTCAGATTTAAAAAATTCTTTCTGCACCGGATACAGCTCCTGATGAAAAATGCTTTGCATATAATATCTAATAATTGGTAAAGAATGGTTTGGCCACCAGGGAGCGTAAGCGTTTATTTCTGCTTCTAACGCATTTGCAACAAAATCTGAGCTATTGAAAACTCGATTGTAAAAGTTCTTTCGTGGACCGATACCGCCTACACTGAAAGACCTTTCGAGAATGCTTTCTTCTTAAAATAATGCATATTTATTCCGCCGGGAGGCGTAGATGTATAGCTTATTTTTGTCCATATCTCTGCTTCTAAGAGTCCGATTTGAAAAATTCTTTTTTCGAGAGCGTTTCCGCTGAAAAATGTTTCTCATACAATTTCATATTTTTCTTCACGCACACGTCCACCACCAGAGGGCGTAAGATTACGCTTTCGTTTACAGTAATATCTTCGGGACTAAATAAAACGATTGAAAAACTTTAGGTCAGATACTGCTAGTTGTGTGCGCATTTTATTCCCGCAGTCATCCGCACGTCACGCGGCGCCAAAAAGAAGCTAGATTGTTATGGGCTAACAGCCACATCCACTGGACGGAAGAATGGATCACAACTATTTTCTCCGATGAGAAGAAGTTCAATTTAGACTGCCCTGACGGTTGCAACTGCTATTGGCATGATTTACGACGTGCGCCACGCTCCTTTTTTAGCAGATAGAAAAGAGGAGGATCTGTGATGGCCTAGGGAGCTTTCACGTTCAATGGGACAACGGATATCGCTTTCCTGCAGGGCAGGCAACACTGTGAGCAGTATCAGGACATACTGAGCAGCCACCTTTTACCCTTTGCGGAAGCTCAAGCGGGAGGTTGATTATGTGTTCCTGCAAGACAATGCCTCTATCCATCGGTCTGCATCAACGAAAAGCTAGTTTAACACTTACGTGACCGTAAATAATAGGCCAAATCGGAACCCTATCGCGAACATCTGTGGTATCTTAGCTCGTGATGTGTATGCAAATGGACGGCAGTTCAAGTGTGGCAGCACTGAAAGAGCAGTTGAACGAATCTGGTACACACCCCGTCCAGAAGACTTACATCACTAGGAGGACAGCATTCCCAAGCGGGCTCTCAGTGTTACTTAGAACTGCTCCACTATTCGTACCGGGGATTCTTATAACTAGTAAGTCTTTATATTTTTGAGACAGTGCATTTCTGGTTTTTTTCTTGTACTTGGTGGTGTAATTGTTATGTTTCCGTCAAACTATTGTGCAGCTGCGTGTCTTATGCTATTCTTGCTATAAATATGAGGTGTACATTTCAGCTCGTTGTTTGTTTTTTATTCGAGAATTTGTTCTGTTTATATTTATGCAACTCACTTTAGAGGTGAACGGAAGTATATTTCTTATAGTACGAGCCAAACAGATGGAATACTTTGACGCAACTCGCAGGTAATGTGTCACAATATACAATACGTCGATCCCTGCTAAACATGAGACTGCGTATCTGCATTCCGTCCCGAACGCTTATGCTACCTTCGGATATCCGTTATAAGTGCCTGCAATGGGCACGCGAGCATCAAAACTGGATCTTGAAAGAAGGTAGTTTGGTCCGATGAACCTGGTTTCCTGTTGCACCATGAGGACGGAGTGTGCGTCGTTTACCTTTGGAAGTGTTGCCACCAGGATGCACTATTGGACACACTCAAGCCGGTGGACGAAGTGTAATGTTTTGGGCAACATTCTGCTGGATAACGTCGGTCCAATCATTCATCTGCAGATTACTATGTCATCTATCATCTGCCTAAACATTATTGCAGAGCAGGTTCAACCTTTCATGGAAAACGTATTCCCTCTCTAGCAACCTTTCTGCAGGATAACAAAAAGTCATGCCACACTGCTCGAATTGTTTGCGAAACATAAGGGAGACTTCCGGGAATTTTCCTGGCCATCCAATTTCCACAGACAGCATTCCGATCGAGCACGTGTGGTTTGTAATAGTAAATCTAATGCTGCCTAATACACGATTAAAATACAGGGTGGTCGAAAAGTCCCCTTGGGATTTCGATTGACAACTGTACAAATACGAACAGATCTACAGCAATGAGGTTTGAGGCATTTGAAAAAGTAAATATTCTAGTTTAATAATCTTACCTTAATAGACCGTAACACATCCAGTCGGTATTTAATTTCTAGCCATGTGCGCCCCAACATGTCAGGGTCGATTCAATCAAACTCTGCTGTAATGCGCTGTTTGAGCTCCTGAAGACTTCTTAATCTTTACCAGTAAACCATGACCTTGATATAGCCCCAGAGGAAAAAGTCTAAACAAGTGATATCCGGGGACCAGGGTGGCAAAGGAAGTGGAACATCTCTGCCAATCCATCTGTCGGGAAACTCACGGTTCAGGTATTCACGAACGTCAAGTCCCCAAAGTGGGGGAGTGCCATCTTGCTGCAGTAAGAAGTTTGGTTGCAAATCCTTTAATTTAGGAACTGCAAAGTTCTGAAGCATGTCAAGGTTATTCATTTGCACTGCAAATGAATAACCTTGACATGCTTCAGAACTTTGTCAAGGTTATTCATTTAGGAACTGCAAAGTTCTGAAACATGTCAAGGTTATTAACTGCAAAGTTCTGAAGCATGTCAAGTTATTAACTGCAAAGTTCTGAAGCATGTCAAAGTTCTGATTCATTTGCACTGTGGGCTCTGAGAAGAAGAATGTCCCAATTACACGATTATGCACGAGCCCACACCAAACATTCACCTTTGGAATGTACGCGACGTGCTCCCTGACTAAATGAGGGGTTTTACTACCCCATATACGATACTTCTGAGTGCTGGCGGCTTTTCCGTGCACGTAAAAGGTTGCCTCATCCGAGAACATTATACGGCATAGGAAACTTTCAACTTCCAGCCCCTCTAACATAATCCGAGCGAATGCTAAGCGCTGAGGTACATCGTTCGGTTTAATCTGGTGTAGGAGTTTCACTTTGTATGCGGTTAGTTTCAGGCGTTTGCGAAGCACTCCCATCAATGTTGATAGCGGGGCATTCAGTTGTAAAGAAGACCTTCTTTTGGACTTGCTAGGACTGCGAGCGAAAACCTCCTATATGCTCTGCGCAGTTTCTTCCCTGAGAGGGGGTATGCCACTTCTTTGCCGGTCCAGGACGCTACCAGTATCCAAGAATTTCTTCTGCCATGCTCGGACAATGAAAGCACTCGGCGGATCTTTCCCATATGTCCGTCTCAAAAACCCAACGCACGCACATTGCTTTATCCTGCGGCGACGACATGTTCAGTTGTTTTGCAGTCGGCGTCGGTATTTGCGAGAACGTAAAGCGATCTGTTGGAATGAGACAGCGTTAAAAACTCCAATATTAACTCTTTCAAATGCCGGAAAACGCATTGCTGTAGATCTGTTCATTTTTGTACAGTTCTCAATGGAAACCCCTAGGGGGACATTTCGACCATCCTGTGGTTTTAATGTTAAAACACTAGTTAAAATGCATTTAAATAAAAACTTTCGAGTTAGCTTCTAACTCATCTTCAGATGTGAGAACAATGCACATAAACGGGACAAGAACACAGATTATATTCTGGTGTACGTTAGATGTCATAAAAAGACGTATGGTGAGGTGCGTGTCCATTGAAAGTCATGAGATCGTCATTGGGACAATGAAATAAGTTCAGACTAATGTTGTCAGGCCTTTGTCGACTAAGAGTTTCCACGGAAAAGGAATTGCGCATTTGAAATCCTCGTTACAACATCTCTGGTTCATTTTGTGTGTACGTGTGGTTTGTGTTGAAACTGCAAATCCCGCCTGGCGCGGCTCAGCCACGTATCTTACACTAGTTATTAAAGAATCTGCTGGTAATGTGTTGCTACCAGATACCACAAGATACCTTTAAAGAATTTCTAGCTTTCATGAATCGCCACAAATAAGCTGATTTGTTGGTACGTGGATGACTAACATCACATTACGCAGGTGGTCATAATGCTTTGGCTCTTAGGTGTATATGGACATCTTAAGATAGGAAAAATGCATTTCACAAGAACTTTTAAGGAACAACTTCCTTTAAGTTCGAAAGGTGATGAATTTTCAGACACCTTAAAATGCGCGAGTGGTTTCTTATTCCTTAAGTTTCGAAAAAAAGTGTTTCAAGTGTACTAATAATAGGTTGGGGTTCGATTTAACGAGAAATGACTCTGAAACTGTAAGAGGAAAAAAAAACACGAAGAAACAGCTGTTATAATGCAAAATAGAAAGAAAAAAGAAAGTTTTCTTACGTGTGAAACACATAAAACCAGATGGAGAAAGTCTCGTCGAAAACGTCAGCACAGCTGTTTGGTGACAAATTTTGTATCTCCTATTATACGGACTCTAAAATATAAAATCCCGGAAGCAGCGAGAACCATACTTGGGGAGAAAAGTATATTCTCAAAACACATTTGAAAACAAAGCCATAATATTTAAACAAAAAGTTAGTAAAATCATGCAATGCATTGATTATGATACGCTTTCCAACATGCCAGAAATAATTATTCAAGTTATGAAGATAATGGCTGTGGAATAAATCTCCCTCCTGTGCCCTGATCTTTGATCCCATTTCGATGATATTCAACAGAACCGGTTCAGTATACCTCCGAAATAACAAAGTTTTATCGCAATCGAAGCATATTACGTAAGTTATGATGCATAAGGGCTATGGAATAGATCCCGCTCCTGTGTCCTAACCTTTGACCCTATTTCGCCCATTTTCAATAGGAATCGTTCCCAGGCAGGCCCCTACAACATACTAACAGTTCATCTAAATCGAAGCATTTTACGTACGCTATGACGCAAAATGGTGATGGAAGTGATTCCGCTCCTATGTCCTGACCTTCGACCCCTATTTCGTTCACTTTCAGTAGGATTCCTTCCCAGGTGTTTCCCTACCACATACTAAACTTTCATCGAAACCGAAAGATTTTTACGCGAGTTATCGTGCGGACGGACTCATTACGTCACACAACGCGTGACGTAATGTGGAAGATGGTAATCACGACCATCTGCTCGCAAGAGTGTGACGTCGAAACTTTAATAGGATCCACACACAACGCGTGACGTAATGTGACAGATGGTGTGACCGCGCGCCAACATCTGAATCGCGAGAGGGTGATGTCATAAGATTTCTAAGCATGGGTAACATTAATGAGACGACGCCATGACACTAAAAACGTGATAATTCGGGGTGGCTATTTAACCCACTAAACGAATTTTCCTTAAGTCGAGATCAAGTTAAATCGATTTCTAGTACCAGAAAACGGTAGGTTAACGACTTTCTTCAAAATCCTTAGCCGTTTTCAAAATAAAATTTACATACATACATGAATTGCTCCTTTAATAGCATGGGATAAGGGCGATGGAATGGATCCCTATCCTATGTCCTGACCTTTGACCCCATTTCGTCCATTTTCAATAGGCTTCGTCCCCAGGGGGTCCCCTACAACATACTAAAATTTTATCGAAATCGAACCACTTTTACGCACGTTATGCCGCATAAGGGCAATGAAATGCATCCCGCTCTCAATCCTGATTTTTGACCCCACTTCATTCATTTTCAATACGGTTCCTTCCCAGGTGGTCTCCTACGACATACTAAAATTTCATCGAAATCGAACCGTTTTTACGCGAGTTATTGTGCGGACAGACGGACAGACGGACGGACGGAAAACGCTGGAGCATATACGCTTCTTTAACCTTACGGTTTGAGATGGTAAAAAAATCAAAAACAAAAAAAATCGCAGAACACTAAGATCCTTTTAGGAAAGGCTATGTAATTCTTAAGAATAAAAAAAAAAGCAAAAATCAAAAAGATACCTAGTATTAACTAATCAAAATTTTTATATAAATGCGGTTTCATGGATACTTTTTGGTGCTGTAATTTCACGTTTTCATGCGGAATGGCAAGACCAGATGAAATCATACAGTTGAATGTATTTTTACACCTTTTGTTATACCATCAGGGTGAGTCAAAAGTTCTTCCAGTTTTGAGCTACTCAAAGTTGTGACTGCATTCATGTGCAAAATGGGCGCCAACATCGAGAGGGCACCGCTAAGACGTAAAATACACGAGGTTGATGACGTGCATTTGCAACGGACACACTTGACGTTGTTCGATGAGAAGAGGCTGGAGGTTGATAAACATGCTGTTCGGCTGTTCATTCACAATTCTTGACAAAACGGGGATTAAACGCGGTAGCGAGAGAAATTTGTGCATCTATAGGCGAGCAGACAGTGGACAGCAACTACACACGAAAATGGTTCCGGCGCTGCAATACTGCGGTCACCAGTCTTTAAAGACAAACCGAGGTCCGGACGTCCAACGACTATCAATCTGACACACTGGCAGAAGACGTGATAACGGGCACCGGTACACGACATTTTGTAGCTAAGATGTCTTCTGAGATCTTCCACCACTCGTCACCTGCGCAAGCTTAGTTTCTCCTCATGGCTCCATTGAATGGGTCTCCCATGCACTAACTAACACTCCAGCAGCCGAAACCACGTGTCGCTCTCTGCCGGAGATTTCTGTCAAATCAACAGGATGATAGGTGTTTTTCATCGTAATCTCAAAGGTGATGAAAAGTGGATGGTTATCTTACCACTGAAATCCGGTGGCTGGAGCCACACGACGAACCGCAACAGTCAGTGCTGCAAAGAGTTGCATGTAGAGAGGAAAGATTATGCAGAGTTGGGCAAAATTGCAATTGAATTAATCGGTAATGCATTACAGCGTAATGATAACAAGAACTTAGCGTTACCATTACATGGTAATTGTGAACTGGTCTTTAGAATTACATGATAATTGTAATAACATGTAGCAGTTACCCATTGCAATCGTAATGATTAACTATATATGTTGGTAATTAACCAATAACTTATGGGTCTCCCATGCACTAACATTACGTGGCTGCCACTGGTTGACAGATTGCTACAATCCGTTGCCTAAATACTCATTTCCTCCATCTCCAATACAGTATATGCGTCCATTACCCAGCAAAAACACAAGTGCTGGGAAACTGTTGGCCACCAGCTGGCAGTGATGGGTCACTGCTGGCTAAAATCTGCCACTCACGGCCCGGTAGTGGTCCGTTGGTGGCAGCGCTATCAGTTGGCGAGCCATTGATGGCCCTGCAGCATCACCGTGAATTGTGGGCCACCAAGCAAGTGCCACTAGTGGCCCGTTGCTGGCAACCAATGCAACCCCCAACAGCAGGTGGAAGCATCGGGACTGCGCATGCGCAGAAGCAACACTTGCTGTGTCTCTCATGTTACCAGTTAGTTGAAGACGACGCTATCGCCATCGTGTTATTTTAGTGGATGTTAAGAAAAAAATCCATATGTGGAGAGGCGATTTAATTTCCTAATGAAATTTTACGTCGACGAAGATATCAGATTAAGCCGTGAAATACTAGATTACAGCCATGAAATACACCCACTCCATTCCCATGAATAACAATTCATGGAATGGAGTGAATGAATAACAAGAAAAAATTTAAACCGCTTGAAACACATATCCAGGAAAACCATTAAAATAGCGTTTGTTGGGAAAAAAATTATACGCGTACAAAATTTATTAATTATTTGAAAGAAAAAAAGCGACGCTATGTGGTGTGCTCATCCATGGGTTGAATACACAAGACTGGGAGGAATTCGCTTCTAAAAATAACGAGAAGTAAAATAAAATAACTTTTACTCTTTAAAACAAATGTAACTTCGGACAACGGAAAGGAAAGACACAACGTTAAAAATGTAACAGAATGTGACATGAACCCGGGTAAATATATATTTATTCAACAATCTCTTTTCAAGACGGCAAGGACAATACAAAACTTTGGAAAGCGACTCTAAGTATGTACACGCCTTGAAAATGAGTGAAGTTCCCTTAAGGTAAAAAAACAAACTATCGTTACGTTGAAAAAATTAATTTATCAATTATATGAAACTGACTTTTATGAAAAATACCTCGCAATGTTGTAAAATGAAAGAGGGAAGCATTCGATTATGGCTACTACTGGGAAATTGGCGGACAAGATTCGGCAAGCCACCAGTTACGTCACGTGGTTGCTGGCTGCCACTAACGGCCCACTAGCGGACCACATTAGGCTAGCCATCATTTCTGGCACGTGCTTGCAGGGCCACTGAAGGGCCACTTGTGGCAGCTACTGCCTGTGATGGACCACTGATGACCCTGTTGTGGCATATGACAACTGATGGGGTGCCAACTGTTGGCCAGCTGTTGGCCTTAACTGCTGGCCCTTCTGTTGGCCGCCCGGACATTTTATTGACTGTTCGGCAGCGGCAACATAGTGCTGGGCCATTGCCGGCAGTGCTGGCTGCCATCAATGGCCCACTGCTGGCCCAGCAAGACTGTTTTTGTTGGGTGCATACGTTTCACGGTCCAAAATAATTACCCCACTATAGGCACAAGCACATATTAGCACTAGAATTACAGTTCAGCAACTCAGGGTGCACTGCCGAATATTACAGAAATTTGCGAACTCTTGACATTTTTGCCGTACTTCTCAAGTGGTGTAGTCCATTACTTGTCCGATACAAACACTGGACTAGGTTAGATCACATGTGGAGGATTTTAGGAAGGGAGTGTCTGACTCCATGTCTTAAACAACCCTTAAGAAAAAATAGGAGATTTGGGCAAGAGTGTCCGATAGGAAAGCCCCAAGGAAGCCAGGTAGCAAGGAGAAGACGCCCCTACGCACGGCAGATTTTTAGTGGTTTGAGCGTTCGTACCTGCCTGGGATCGAACCCGAGGTCTCCTCCGAAGCAGTCACGAACGTTGACCACTAGGCCGCCCGTAGCCCCGAGCACTGGACTAGCGAGAAACTGCCTGCTTTATATATACTTCACGACAGGACCTGAACCTTCTGGAATATTTTTGATTTACGTAAAGCTCTCCACTTTTCCACTGCGCGATCATTTTGGAACATTCTACACTGCTGGACAATTGCTAAGGACGGATCATAAACGGCTATATAGCGCATAAAAAAGTAAGTGTGGTTGGATGCCAAGTGAAATAAAATAATGTCAGAATGCCAGGACATTACAAGAAAGACAATTTATTGTGCTCTGAAATCCAGAAGGCTTTGGAACGTGTTCAAGGGACAAACAGGCCATTTTGTGTAGAATGCGTAAACGTGAAAAAAATGCAATTACCGTCCTCATGCGTTCCGGCGTAAGATGTCAATACGGGATATGGCCACCATAGAGGGCAATGCAAGATTCCGCACGTCGTGCCATGCTTTGCACAACATTATCAAGCAGCTGTTGGGGTAATTTATCCCATTCCTCTGTCAGTGCACGGATGAGGGTGTCCTTGTTTATTGGAGGCATTGGCGACCAGCAAGACTCCTCCCCAAAGGATCCCACACATTTTCAATGGGATTCAGATCTGGAGAACGTGCTGGCCATACAAGGCGTTGAATATCCTCGCTCTCAAGACACTCCTGGACAGCGACTGTTCGATGACATGTTGCGTTGTCGTCCATGAAATGAATCTATCACCTACAGCACCACGGAACATGCGAACATGAGGTAGCAGAACATCATTAATGTATCGTTGGCCAGTCATAGTCCCAGTTGGAAGCACATAGAGGGACGTACGGCCATTGATCATGATGCCAGCCCATACCATGACACTACATGTCGGATATCGGTCCCTTTCCTGTATGTTTGCTGGACAATATGCAGTACCACTATCACGCCAGATCAGTTGTCGTCGACAATCAGACGATAGACTGTGTCTACTCTCATCTGAGAAAATGACAGCAGACCAGTCGTTATCAGTCCAATTGCGATGTTGCTGGCACCATTGCAAACGGGCGGTACGGTGACGTCTGGACAATGGGATGCACACAACAGGACGGCGGGCGTATAGTCCTCCTTCATGCAAACGTCTGGCGACAGTTTTTCGGGAGATCCGCTTGCCAGTAGCAGCCATAAACTGATTTGCTACCTCACTAGCTGTGCTGCGCCGGTGTCTTTTTGTTGATAGCACTATGTACCGATCTTCTGCAGGTGTCGTACTGCGAACACGACCTCCCCCGTGACGTTTGCTACACTCTCCATTTGTTTGAAATGATTTCCAAAGCCTTGAAACAACACTGTGGCTGACGTCGAACTCCCTGGCAACATCTGTTATTTTTCGCCCTTCTTCAATCTTGCCAATAATACGGCCACGCGTAAAATCATCTAGGTGATGTCGGGAAGATATACTGAAAATTGCAAGTTCGTCAATTGATTCTTTCCCTTTCAACTTTTCGTTTGAACAACAACGGTCAATACGCGTCAAATCCTTTATATCTCTTATCACCGCTATGACGTCACGAACAAGTTCGGCAATCCAAAATTTGCATACGCACAACACGTCTTACTGTATCCCGCACTTGTGCTAATTTCCACATTTTCCTGCCTTCCATTTAATGGTTGCTATCGTTGCTATTGTCATCCGTCCTTAGCAATTGTCCGGCAGTGTACAAACGTCTAACTCATTCTTGCCGCTCTTAAAATATTCTACACGACACTTCGGTTTCTCTCTGCTATGTTACATTGCCGACTTTTCTAGACATAACTTTTGGCACACGTACATTTCTATAAATTATTAGTATGAAATTGTTATTTGCCAATTGTTTAATTTCATTACCAAATCATTCCATCGCGCTTGAATGACATTATTAAACAAGTTAGTAAAATCATGCAATGCATTGATTATAGAACGCTTTCCAACATTACAGAAATCATTACTCAAGTTATCACTCAAGTTATGAGAATAATAGCTGTGGAATAAATCTCGGTCCTGTGCCCTGACCTTTGATCCCATTTCGATGATATTCAATAGAACCGAAATAACATGATAAAATTTTGTCGCAATCAAAGCAATTTTACGTAAGCTATGATGCATAAGGGCTAAGGAATAGATTCCGCTCCTGTGTCCTAACCTTTGACCCCATTTGGCCCATTTTCAACAGAATTCGTCCCCAGGCAAGACCCTACAACATACTAACTTTTTTATACAAATCGAAGCATTTTTACGTAAGTTATGAGGCATAATGGCGATGGAAGTGATTCCGCTTCTATGTCCTGACCTTTGACCCCATTTCTCCCATTTTCAATAAGGTTTGTCGCCAGGTGGTCCCCTACCACATACTAAAAGTTCACCGAAATCGAACCTTTTTTATGTTAGTTATGACGCATAACAGCAGTGGAATGAATCCCGCTCCTATGTACTGACCTTTGACCCCATTTCGTTCACTTTAAATAGGGTTCCTTCCCAGGTGATCCCCTACCAGATACTAAAATTTCATCGAAATCGATCGATTGTTACGCGAGTTATCCTGCGGACCGACATACGCACACAACGCGTGATGTAATGAGGCAGATGGGAATCGCGACCATCTGCTTGCCGGAAGTGTGACGTCATAAAACTTTAATAGGATCCACACACAATGCGTGACGTAATGAGACAGATGGCGTGACCGCGCGCCAACATTCTCAAAGGCGAGATTATGACTGGAGATAACAGATACGTATGTTTATCTTGGACAGCAGATATCAAGTGAGGGTCACATTGATGAAGAAATTAATCGGCGTCACTAAAAACGATTGCCTTCGGAGAGCTTTTGGAAGAAACAGCATAATTTTCCTAAAGTCGAGATCAAGCTTAAATGCCATTATGTCTAGTAAAAGAAAAGTGTTTGATCAATGCATCCTTCCAGTGCTTACGTATGGTGCAGAGACGTGGACCTTCAAACTAAAAGAGACATACAAAGGCTGCAGACAACTCAAAGAAGCATTGCATGCTTGGTATAACCAGGAGAGTAAGAAGAGGAACTCGTGGATCCGAAAAATGACGAGAGTGGAAGACATCATGATCAGAGTTAAATCCCTGAAATGGCAATGGGCTGGACATACTGCCAGAAGGACAGACCATAGATGGACAGCCGAAATTTTAGATTGGATTCCAAGGGACAGGAAAAGACCCAGAAAAAGACCACATGGGAGATGGGTGGATGAAATTCGTAAATATGCGGGAGTGACATGGAGGAGACTGGCACAAGACAGACCGTTGTGGAGGAAACTTGGGGAGACCTTCGTCCAGCAGTGGATTGATAATGGTTGACAATGATGATGATGATGACCCAATTCAACATTTGTTTGTCTACTGACGTCATGAAAATACAGGTCGCGCCATCTTTTTTCTGGACAAGTAATGCATTCACAAGGATGAAAATTTTAACATCGATTAAAATAGCTTTATTTCATAACTTGGAATACTTAATATTTTTAAACCATAACCGTAATTATGCAATCCAGCATTTTTTTGTCCACTGACGTCATCAAAGTACAGGTCGCGCCATCTTTTCTCTGGTTTCAACACAACCAAAGGAAAAGGGATTGATTTTTAATATAATTATGGTTATGTTTTAGAAAATAGTAGGTTTTCCAAATTATAATATGAAATTATTTTAATCGATGTTCAAATTTTCATCCTTGGGAACACATTAATTGTGAAGGAAATGTTTACAAAAGTTTTTCCATTGGAAGTGTAGGAAGCAAAATTACTTGACGTCCTCCTTAATAATATGGGATAAGGGCAATGGAATGGATCGCAATCCTATGTCCTGACCTTTGACCACATTTCGTCCATTTTCAATAGGGTTCGTCCCCAGGTGGTCCCCTATTACATACTGAAATTTCATCGAAATCGTACCATTTTTACGCACGTTATTACGCATCAGGGCAATGGAATGCATCCCAATCTTATGTCCTGAACTTTGACCCCACTTCACCCATTTTGAATAAGGTTCGTCCCCAGGCGGTCTCTTACCACATAGTAAACTTTCATTGAAATCGAACCATATTTACGCAAGTTATGTCGCATAAGGGCAATGGAATGATTCCGCTCCTACGTCGTAACCTTTGACCCCATTTGTCCCATTTTCAATAGGGTTCTTACCCCGGTGGTCCCCTACCACATACTAAAATTTCATTGAAATCGAACCATTTTTACGCCAGTTATCGTGCGGACGGAAAAACGGACGGAAGAACGGACGGACGGACGGACGGACAAAGCTGGAGCATATACGCTTCTTCAACCTATGGTTGGAAAGCGTAAAAAATAGAATTATATCCTCTTCATTGTAATGCATTACAGATTAATTCCATTACCTTGTGTAAACCATACTTGGGATTAATTCCATTACCTTGTGCAAACCATACTTGGGATTAATTCCATGACCTTGTGCAAACCATACTTGGGATTTTAATTCCATTACCTTGTTCAAACCGTACTTGGGATTACCTTGTAATACTTTACCTGTTACTGCATTACACGTTAATTGTAATCTCTATTTTCATTACTTTGTAATTAGTGGCGTATATTCGCAGGTAGCTAGGCTAGCTGCGAAGCCCAGAGAATGCACAAATAAAACTGAATTAAATACACACAAATAAAAGTCAATTATCAACGGTATTAAAATATGTCGATGCTTTCGCTGCGAAGAAAAACGCGTGCGGATTTGCTTCTTTAACTCAGTCTGGCGAGCAAAAACGAACGGCATAACGAAAGCAGCTCTTCCAGAGTCTTCGCAGTTCTGATGCGAAAACCTTTCGTACCATCGCCTGCTAGCGTTTCCATGACAACATGAATCAGCTTCTAGAGGGGAATGGGCCATTGATTTGCGAAAGGGTTCTCTCAGAATAAAGAAGACTTAGACTATTTCAGGCACTGGCAGGCCGCGGTTCGCCTAGCGGTCAGCGTTCGTGACTGCCAAGGAGAAAACCTTGGGTTCGATCCTGGGCAGGTACCGAACGTTCGAACCACTAAATACACTCCGTGCGTCGGATGGGCACGTTAAGCCGTCGGACCCCGGGTACTGTCCCCCCGGGAATAAATAAGGGCGTCTTCCTCCCCCTTTCTATCTCGCTTCCGTGTCACTTCCCTATCGGGTACTCTAGCCCAAATCTCCTAGCTTCCTATTTCTATGGGTTGTTAAGACCTGGGGTCAGACACTCCCTCCCTAAAATTCTCTAGATCTGATCTAATTAGGCACTCGCATACTCCCGCCCTTAAGTGTTTTGCGAGAGTTGTTTCAGTTTTGTGAAGTGTCAATGAATTAAAATCAGCGATATATCTTAAATTCGTGGCTTTGATGAATCCAAACTGTTTTGATAAATTTTGTGAAAGCTTCCCTGAACATCACTGTCAGAACTTAAGGAACTCTATACTTCACATTTTGATATGGTTTAACTAAAGAAGTTAGTAAAATCATGCAATTCATTGACTATGATACGCTTTCCAACATACCAGAAATTATTACTCAAGTTATGAGGATAATGGCTGTGTAATAAATCTCGCTCCTGTGTCCTGACCTTTCACCCCATCTCGATGATATTCAACAGAACCGGTTCAGTACACCTCAAGAATAACATACTAAAGTTTTGTCGCAATAGAAGCAGTTTTACGCACGTTATGAGAATAATGGCTGTGGAATAAATCTTGCTTTTGTGCAATGACCTTTAACCCCATTTCGTTGATATTCAACAGAACCGGTTCACTATACTTCCGGAACAACATGATAACGTTTTGTCGCAATCGAAACATTTTTTGGTAAGTTATGATGCACAAGGGCAATGGAATGGATCCCACTTCAGTGTCCTGACCTTTGGCCCCATTTTGCCCAGTTTCAATAGGGTTCGTCCCCAGTGGCTCCCTACCACATACTAAAATTTCATCGTAATCGAACCATTTTTACGCAAGTTATGACGCATAAGGGCAATGGAACAAATCCTGCTCTTATGTCCTGCCTGACCTTTGACCCCATTTCGCCCATTTTCAACAGGGTTCGTGCCCAGGTGGTGCCTTACCACATACTAAAATTTCATCGAAATCGAACCATATTTACGCATGTTATGACGCACAAAGGCAATGGAATGAATCCCGCTTTTATGCCCTGACCTTTGACCCCATTTCGCCCATTTTCAATAGGGTTCGTCCCCAGGTTGTTCCTTACCAAATACTAAAATGTCATCGAAATCGAACCATTTTTACGCAAGTTATGACGCATAAGGACAATGGATCAAATACCGCTTTTATGCCCAGCCTGACCTTTGACCCCATTCGCCCATTTTCATTAGGGTTCGTGCCCAGTGGTTCCCTACCACATACTAAAATTTCATCGAAATCGAACCATATTTACGCATGTTATGCGGCATAAAGGCAATGAAATGGATCCCGCTTTCATGTCCTGACCTTAGACCCCATTCCACCCATTTTCGATAGGTTTCGTTCCCAGCTCGTTCCTTACCACATACCAAAATGTCATCGAAATCGAAACATTTTTACGCAAGTTATGACGCATAAGGGCAATGGAATAAATCCCGCTCTTATGCCCTGCCTGACCTTTGACCACAATTTGCAATAGAGTTCGTGCCCAGGTAGTTCCCTACCACATACTGAAATTTCATTGAAATCGAACCATATTTACGCATGTTATGACGCATAAAAGCAATGAAATGGATCCCGCTCTTATGCCCTGCCTGACCTTTGACCCAATTTGCCAATTTTCAATAGGATTCGTGCCCAGGTAGTTCCCTACCACATACTGAAATTTCATCGAAATCGAACCATATTTACGCAAGTCATGACGCATAAGGGCAATTGAATGGATCCTGCTCTTATGGCGTGACCTTTGACCCCACTTTACCCATTTTCAATAGGGTTCGTCCCCTGGTGGTCCTCTACCACATACTAAAATTTCATCGAAATCGAACCATTTTTCCGTGAGTTATCGTGCCGACAGACAGACGGACAGACGGACGTAAAAAGTTGGAGCATATACGCTTCTTCAACCTACGGTTGGAAAGCGTATAAAATGAACTGAAGGTGTTTTATTCCATTGATGAATACAAAAACAAATCAGTAAGAGGTATTACGTGTTACATAAAGTTGAATAAATTGGACAGTGTTTAGTGAGGTGTACAAATTAGCAGACCTCATATTAAGCTTGCCATCAAGATCTGCAACTGCCGAAAGAAGTTTTTCTGCATTAAAAAGAATCAAGATATATCTTAGAGCCACACAAGGACAGGCACATTTGAAAAACTTAGCTGTTTTGTCACTAGAGAAATGCATTCTTTTTAAATATGGAAAAGTACTCGGAAGAAACATTTTATGAAAACGTAGCACTCAAGTTCGCACAAAAGGAAAGAAGAATGGAGTTCATGTACAAATCAAGTATTCAGAAGAAGAATGGAGTTCATGTACAAATAAGTGTTCAAATCCTAATCCTCATAATTATTTGGTATCATGTCAGCAATGGCGTGTACCTAAAATTTAGAAAGAAAGTTACTTCTATTACGTAACAAAAAATTAAACTTTGCAATTTAAAAAAAAAAGTAGTGGAGGATGGTGGTGGTGGGGTGGGGGAGATAGCCCAGGTCTCGGACCCAAGACACGCTACTGTTTGCAATGCATTCCTGTCCAACTCTGATATTATGCATTTGGTAGAATTGGGAGTCCTGTGAACCGGAAATTCGTGCCAGCTGGTGAAACATCGTGTCGCGCTCGTTTGCAGATTGCTGTCAAATCAACAAACCGACAGGTTCGGGCACCTTATTGTCACGTGATAAAAAGTGGGTATTCCTACTCCATCCTACCACTGGGAACTAGTAACTGAAGCCACGCTAGGAAGCTCAGCCAGTGGTTCAATCTCGCAGTGCAAATAAAAAGTGGCACTCAAAGGGCAACTACGGGCCCGTAAGATAGGAATCTCACAGCAGCGCTCGCAAGATCACCACATCTACATCACACATTGAAGGAGAAATGTCATGGGCGTCGGGGTAAGTGATCAACAAGTCTTACCTAATTTGGAAGGAATAAGGTCCCAAACGTCCACTGCGAGGAATTTTGTTAGGGGTTTAGCGACCACCGTGAGCAGTTCAATGGGCTATAACCAGTCGCCCGTCCCTAATTTAGGGTCACTGGTTCCAGGGAAGGGAAACAACCAGTGATATAAGACAAACACAACATCCATACACCACCGGGATTCGAACCCGGACACTTAAAAGACGAATAGTCAGCGCTTAGAACACTGCGCCACAGGGGGCGGCCAATAAGCTCTTCAACGAACTCCGAAATATCCTTTTGTTTTGCCCATTATGGTCAAAACTACTGGCGATTACTGACGAGCTGCAGTTTCAATAGTTGCCTGCATCACCTGGTGTTTGCATATATAAGTGACATTTACGTACATCTGCATAAAAGCCTCTAAGTGGTTGGTGTGTGTATGTTCATATGATTTGCCATGTCTATAGTTACATGGCCCTGTAAAATTCTCTTCGCTGACGCAAAGCTCAAAATTTTTATTTGTTGATTTTACAGTTTAATCAAATAAAAACAAAAATAAAACGGATTTTTGTTTGATACTCGTCCAGAGAGAAAGTGATCGTTTCATTATTTTTCAGTGGGACTCTTTCGCTATTCTTAATAACGATATTACGCTCTCATTCTTTTTGAGGATACCGGAGTCTTAGTCCTGCATGGAATGGCAAAGACAAGAAAGGATCAAGTAATGGAGAAATCTGATGCTTCTTTTGTCTTGTTTTACAAACCGCGTAACTCTGAGAAAACGCACAATAAAAATAAGCAATAAAGGGTGTATGGAAGCGTACCTGCTATGTTTTGATCGTCATATTGCGTTTCTCCTTGTCATGCGAATTTTTAACTCATTAAAACTGAAGATTTAGGTTAAAAGCTGTATTAGGACAAGAAATCTCATTCCTTTGAGGCAGCAAAAATGAGAAGGAAACTGGATCCATATAGCGTTTCCTTCAGTTGTGCAACTTTTATTCTTACACAAAAAGGAATCTGTCTCTATGGTGACTTCAGCCCTTACACTTGCGCAACTGACTTTCTTGTTGCTATGCACAACTGCAAGGTTTTGGCAACCGGATATGGATTAGCTTTTTATTGGTTATGTGATATTCCTAGGGAACACACATCTTATCAAGCAGCATCTCAGAACAAAGAAATTACAATACCCTTATTGCATTTCTGCTAGCAAGCTCTAAGCATGTAAGCAGTTAAACAAAGGCTTTTGAAAAATAATGTTACTTTCTAAGGAAACCAACAGTTCAGTCCCAATATCTCTCCATTTTCTTTCTTTTTTCCCATCGTTTTTTATGATTTCCAACCTTAGGTTGAAGAAGCGTACATGCTCCAGCTTTGTCCGTCTGTCCGCACGATACCTCGCGTAAAAATGGTTGGAATTCGATGAAATTTCAGTATGTGGTAGGGAACTACCAAGGGACGAACCTTATTGAGAATAAGCGAAATGGGGTCAAAGGTCCGGTCATAGGAGCAGGATCCATTCGACTGTCCTTATGCGTCATAACTTGCGTAAAATTGGTTCGATTTCGCTGAAATTTAAGTATGTTATAAGGGTCCACCTGGAGACGACCCCTATTGAAAATGGGCTAAATGGGGTTAAAGGTCAGGACATAGGAGCGGGATCCATTCCATCGCCCTTATGCATTATAACTTACGCAAAAATTCTTCGATTGAGACAAAACTTTATCATGTTCCGGAAATATGCTTTACCTGTTCTGTTGAATATCATCGAAATGGGGTCTAAAGTCAGATCATAGGAGCAAGATTTATTCTACAGCCATTACCCTCATAACTTGAGTAATGATTTTTAGTATGTTGGAAAGTGTATCATTATCAGTGCTTCGGCATTTCGAAGCTCTTTCGAATCTGGTTTAGACTAGGCAGAACGAGAGTGTCGTTGTGAAACTTGGTGAGAAAAATGCACCGTCGTATCGCAATAATATGACCATCTACTATACCGTGCAAATTAATTCGGACAAGCTATTGTATTCTCAGAATTGTAATGTGATCGCCAGTTGATGTCGGAAACCCACGTAAACCGGTTTTATCAGCTATGAGGTGGTGTGACTGTTAGAACTTGATAGTAAGAATGTGGTTTGACCGGTTTTAAACAGGAAATACGCACTTCAGCATCAGTTGTGAGCTTTCGTGTGTGACAGGTGAATGTTAGGTTTTGCTCTCTGTGAGTGCGTGTTGCTTTCGTGTATTGAAAAATGGGTATTTTCCCAAGGAAGCGTGCAAAAATAATTTCTCTGAAGGATCACACTTCTACGACAGTGAGAGATATCGCTTCTGAAGTTGGTGTAGGCAGATCAAGTGTATCAAGACTGCTTACGTGATACAATGCAGCTGGATCATCGTCTCCAAAAAGGAGAGGTAAATGTGGAAGAAAACGAAAAACAACTCCACGAACCGATAAATATCTAATCAGAAATAGTAAAATGAATCCAAAAAAATCAAGCACCGACCTTCAAAGAGATTTATTGGCTAGTGGTTGTGATGTTTGTGATTCAACTGTACGCCGTAGGTTTCTGGAAGTTGGCCGGAAGGCAAGAAGACCAACGAAAAAACAATATTTGAATGCAAAATGAAGATAAAACGTTTAGCATGGGCCAAATATAATAAATCATGGACTGCTGACGACTAGAAAAAGGAAATTTTCAGTGATGAAACTCATTTATTTGAACAGGGTTACCAAGCAAATGTCGTTAGACGAAGCATCTGTGAACCCTTAAGACCTGAGCATGTCAAACAAACTGTAAAACACCCTCTAAAACAGATGTTTTGGGGTTTTTTCACATCAAATGGCACTGGAAGCTTAGTTCCTGTTCAACGTATGATGAATTCAGTCAAGTAAATCGAAATATTAAAACGTAGGGTTGTTCCATTCTTGCAACCTTTTGACGGAACAGTTCAACATGACTTTGCCCCATGTCACAATTCGAAACTGGTCAATGCTGGAAAATCAAATTCATTTGCTTGATTGGCCTGGAAATTCACCAGACTTAAATCCTATAGAAAACGTGTGGAATATTTTAAAGAGACGTTTAGGTACAACCAAAGAACGCATGATAACGAACTATATAAGTGTGGTTCTCCGGAGACCCAGTCAAAAATATGTGCACTCAATTAGTGGAGTCAATGTCAAAACGAATTCAAGAGGTCATATCTGCTAAAGGAGGACATACTTCATACTAATGCAGGTATTAGTCAGTGTATATCAAGGCATAGAATGATATAAAGGCATAGTTTTGGAAAAAAAGAGTGATTTTTTTACTTTGTCCCAATTACTTTGCACAATATAGTACATAATAATGAGAATAACCACCCTTTGCTCGGATGACACGGCGAGATGGCGCGGCATGGACGTAATGCTGTTCTGGAAGTTCACCCGAGAAACATTTGCCCATTCGGACTGCAGCTCAGCACGAAGGTCCCGAGCATACCCTGGTTGTGGGTCGACACGTCGAACTTGTCGATCCAAATAGTCCTTGAAATGTTCTATAGGATTGAGGTCGGGCGATTTCGCCGGCCAAGGGAGAACGGAGACATCGCTCTCGTGTTCCTCGAATCAGTCACACACTTCCTTAACAAAGTGGCACAGCGCAATGTCCTGTTGATTGACACCCTCACCACCAGGGTAAACGTCCAACATAAAGGGATGCATGTTGTCAGCGAGGATACACAGGTAGCCATTGTCGTTCAGGGACCCATCCAGTGGTAACAGCGGTCCCAGATCACACCAAGAAAACATCCCTCAGACATGCGCACTGCCACCGCCGACATGTACTTGACCTAAATGTGTGTCCAGGTGTTGGCTCTCATGTGTCTGACGCCGTATTCGCCACCGCTCGTCACGTCTATAGAGTAGAAACCTGGATTCGTCGGAGAAGGCAAACTTCCCATTCTTTCACTGTCCAATGACTAGTCTAATGGGAACTGCAGGCCTCGTGGCCGGTGGACTTTGGTTGACATAGGCACCTTGACTCAGCGTCGCCTCCGGAGACCCATGCGCAACAGGGTTCGCTGTACTGTTATCAGGGACACGTACCTCGGTGCCCCAACGTTCATGTGCGTGGTCAATTGCTGCACTGTTGCGCCTCGATTGCCCTTTACCAGTCGAACGAGGCGAGCTTCTCCTTCTTCTTCTGCAAGTGGGTGTGCTCACCCCACGAAACGTGCTCTAACCTGATGAGGCATAGATTCAACGAGTTGTTGGCGTTTCTTAATATTTGGTACCATGACCAACAGAAAATCCCGCATTTGCTATAAATTGCGTGATTGGGGTCATGCTGCTCCTACCCGCTGCTCCAACTCAAACCACAAATGCTCGATATGATTCATATCCTGCGAATGTTGGGGCCATGGCAGTAAACAGAATTTCTCTTCATGTTCTTGGACTCATTCCTGAACCTTCGCAGTGTGGCATGGAGCAATGTCTTGTTGAAATACTCCATTTCCGCCAGGGGATACAGCCGCTGTAAAGGGGTGTACCTGGTCAGCCACAATGTTCAGGTACGTGATAGCTGTCAAGAGTTCTCTTTACAACGATAATGGTCCAAGTGTTTCCTAAGAACGGATCTAGTTGCCTGGATCCGTTCTACAGTGCGTCCACGAGGTTTCCTTGGGTAAACGTTGCCATGGTGTAACCATGACAGCCTCTTCCAGTCTTCTATGGTCCAATGCCGAATATTACCTGCCCACTGAAAACATTGACGACGATCTTCACCAAAATTGAAATTATGGGTAATGTAAGCCTCAGTAGCCATCCTTTTGCTGCGGACAAGCAAGCCGTCGACAAGGCGTGGCTTACCCACGCTTTGTCGACGGCTCGAAGTTTCACCTGTAATTTAGTAGCTACTACCTACTACATAGGATGAGCAGCCTACCAACTTCGCTTTTTCGGAATTGCTCTTACCAAGGAGTCTTGCCATAACGATTTGGACTTTGTCGAAATCAGGTAAATCCTTTGCCTTATTTGGACTTTGTCGAAATCAGGTAAATCCTTTGCCTTTCCCATGTTGAGTTGAGACGAAATTCTGATACAGCGCTCCAACCCAGGTATTATATATACAGCGGTTGAACAGAATAATGTGAACACCTAGGGAAAGAAGGTTTTACGTACCTAATATGGTATGGGAACACCTTTGGCATTCAAAACAGACTAAATCCTCCTTGGAATGGAAGCATACAAATCCTGAATGGTGGTTAGTGGGATGTTACACCATTCTTCATGCTGAAACTACTCCAGGTCCTTTAGAGATGCAGGAGGAAAATAACGGTGCCTTACTCTGTTTTCAAACACAGACAGACCACAGTGGCTCGATGATGTTTAAGTCTAGTCATTGGGGAGACCAAGAGAGGTGTGACAGTTCGTCCTCGTGTTCCTCAAACCATGATTGGACATTCCGAGCTCTGTGAATTAGAGCGTTATCTTGATAGATGGCATCCCCAAACAGAAAACCATGTCTGAGCCGCGGGATGGATTTGGTCGGCCAAAATGGTTTCGTTTGCCCTGCTAGTCACCCGTCCTTTCAAGGTGATCAGGGGAGGGGGGGGGCTTCTGAAAACTACGATATGTTTGCCCAGAGTATGACAGAACCAACACCATACTGCACCGTTTGGAGAAAACAGTCTGGGTTGTAAGCTTCTGACGGTGTTCCCGCCGCAAAGGCACGTCCTGTGGTGGGGAATAATATGAATGTGGATTTTTCCGACCATATTACACGCTTCCATGCATCAGTAGTCGAGGTTGCATGTTCCTGGCACAACTACCGTCGCCGTTGGCACAACTGCTCGGCGCCGTGGCGTTCTTCGTACGGGTAACTGCCGTCGCTTGGCACAACTGCTCGGCACAGTGGCGTTCTTATTACGGGTAACTGTCGTCGCCTGCACAACTGCAGTCGCCGTTGGCACATCTGCTCGGCGCCGTGGCGTTCTTATTACGGGTAACTGCCGTCGCCTGGCACAACTGCTCGGAGCCGTGGCGTTCTTATTACGGGTAACTGTCGTCGCCTGGCACAACTACTCGGCGCCGTGGCGTTCTTATTACGGGTAACTGCCGTCGCCTGGCACAACTGCTCGGCACCGTGGCGTTCTTATTACTGGTAACTGCCGTCGCCTCGCACAACTGCTCGGCGCCGTGGTGTTCTTATTACGGGTACCGTGACGTTCTTATTACGGGTAACAGTCCTTTCTATTACTCTTCTGTCTATCCGTCAGGATCGTTTTCTTCCGCTCTTGTGTTTCACCGACGATGGTTTTGCCAGGTACACGGTTTGATGTCATTACGCTAGATACAGTAACTCTCTATATCCCCACTACCCTGGCGACTGTGGTCACGGAGGCACCAGCTGGCCATCCACCAGCAATTAGACATCTCGAAGTCCATTAGGTAGCTTGTTTCGACGTTACCCTGAAACAAATTTTGCAGAAAGACACTTTAAATTCCCTTAAACAGAAACTTGCGGTTCTATGCAAACCTATTCCAACCAAAAAATTTTTTGCATACCTCTGCGTATTGAGACGTACGCAGCTGCATTAAAAGTCTTGTATCTGAGCTTGGTGCTCACATTATTCTGTCCAACTTCTGTATATATCTTTCGCGAACTTGGCACGCGAAGTTGATTGGCTGCCAGCGCGCTTATTTGTATAACGCAGAGGTGGTTCGAATGTTTTGGATTGATCGGTGTATATATTTATTATGGTGTAAGTCGACACCGCTGCATGAGCTATCCTGGCAAGAAATGAAAAATGGAATTGGAAAGGCACTACGATCCATTTTGCAAATAGTTTTCGTGCAAGCACACGCTGTAAAAAGTGTGTATATTCACTAAAAATTCCTAAAAGTAACGTGTGGCAAAGTTGCCAGTTTTTTTTTGGCGAAATTTCTGTCTTTTAAATGTACCCGTTTCTTCTAACTTCAACATATGGGCAAAATTTTCGTAGTCAATAATTCCGTTTATTTCAGAAAAGTCCGTTTCGGGTTTTTTCGTATTTATACAGAGATCTCGTAAAAGCTTCGATTTTGACTTTTTCGGCTGATTTACGAATTTTCTCTCTCTCTCTGTCCCTAGTGAGTTTCGAATAAGCTATCTTTCGTGCGCGAACAGCCCGTGCTACCGCTGGGCCAAAAAGACACGCTATGTACAGGTACATATAAAGGAAGAACTTAAAAGTGCACGATAATGAAATGTATATTATTAATGTGGGTGGAATTAGTCATTTTATTTTATGTTGTAGCTTGTTCTTCTTAATAGATCTAACAACTTTATTCTGTAGGAAGACTTACTAAAAATTGCGTATTTTTTTCCATCATGATTTTTTGAAGCAAATGAATGTTTTGAAACTTGAGAATGTTTTAAACTGACAATGACTTTCAATTATCTTAAAGAAAAGGTGAAATGTACTGCTTTGTACTGTTACTTAACAAAACTCCTAAATATTAAATTTACTCCTCATAGCTATCTAACTTCAACATTTTGCCTTAAGGGTCCACAGATTGATATACACTGAAGAGCAATTGAATTAGATATACCTGTCTAGTAACGTGTAGCACCACCTTTCGCCCTGATGACGGCGGCGATTCTTCTTGGTATGGACTCGACAAGACACCGGAAGCGTAGGGAAGCCATACGGATCCACGGCCCCTGAACAAGCTCCCACAGTTCACGAAGATTTGATGGTGGGGGATCAGAGCCTCGAACATATCTGTCCATGACATCCCAGATGTGCTCGATGGGATTGAGGTCAGGTGACCTAGCTGGCCATAGAAGCGAGGTCACGTCTGTGGAGTGTTCATCTAACCATTCGGATACAATTCGGGAGCTGCATTGTCTTGTTGCAGGATGAGGTCCCCAGTGGGATGTTGAAGACGCACAAACGGGAGCAAATGGTCGTGCAGGATATCCCGATAACGTTGACCTATGAGGGACGATGTCACACGTACCAGGGGTCCCATTTTAGTCCACGTAAACAGTCCCCAGACGAGAATGCCACCTCCACCAGCTTGAAGAGTACCCTGCTGGCAAGAAGGATCCATCGCTTCATGTGGTTTGCGCTGTACTCGTATCCTGCCATCCGCATGTACCAACGTTAATCTCGACGCATCAGTCCAGGCAACATTTTCCCACATGTCTAGGGTCCAGTGGCGATGTTCCCGCTCGCCCATGATAATCTTTGCACCCTGTGATGTGCGGTCAGCAGCGGTACCCTCGTGGGACGATGGCTTCTGTACCCCATAGCAAAGGAGATGGTTCTGGATGGTGTGGCTGCTTACACGTTTTTGTGCACCAGCGTTAAATTGCAGAGTGATTTCTTGCACTGTGGCCCGTCTATCCGCTGTTACAATGCGAGCTAGCCGACGATGACCCCCGCTCATCCACACACTGTTGTGTACGGCAGTTGGCCCTTGCAGGGGTGGTTTTACCGGATTCGATGTACTCACAACGCACCCGTGACACGGTGGCTCGTGAAAATCCCAGTGCCTGCACGACTTCCGAGATGGAGTGACCCATTCGTCGGGCCCCGACAATTTGCCCACGATCAAATGCGCTTAGATTCTTCGTCTTACCCATACTCGTCCGACTCTTACTGATGCCAGTCGCATCACTTCTTATATTGTCGGATCGCTGCATACGTCATGTTGTTTCCGTTTACAGGGCCGCCCACAGCGTAACATTTGCATAACGACAGCTGTCTCTAACTCAATTGCACTTCAGTGTATAGACATAATAGAATCACCTGTACAATAATTTAAGTACCCAATTTTTTAGATTAACACATTACACAATAATCTGTGATAAAAAAAAAGGGGGAAAAGGAGGTGGAAGGAATATTGTGTGTCACAATTACGAAACATTTCATGCGAAATGATATCCGCAATATTAGATCTCGCTACAGGAATTCAAAATCAGGTCCTCCCACAGAAGATTGAAATTTAACAGTTATTAAAACCTCAGGTATTTCCGCAAATCTCTCCTATTACCAGAAATGTTCCGTCATATGGATACGGAAAAAGCGAGAACGGAATTCCTCCGTTAATATACGAAAGGAACTAGGAAAATGTTTCTGAAATTTTAGAGTTTTCTTCGCGTGAAATTCAGGTTTAAGTTATTTCACAAAAAAGTAACAGAAATACGTTTCGTTAACTTACGAAATGAATTACGGAACATTCTTGAATTTCGGAAAGCACAGGGTGTCTATAAATGAAGTATATACAGCTGCAATGTGTTATTAAAAATGTGACAGAAAAAAGCTTACTTCAAGGCAAGTGTTAAAGTTTGTTAAGTCAAACGATAGATGGCGAGAGGTGTATCATGTAATGAAAAATCTCGTCAAACACGGAATACAATAGACATTGCTTCCCCAGTGGAGAAAACACCGTATGTGTCTTTTGGTTTGCGGTGTCACAATCTCTAACAACTGTTCAGCGTAAGTTCGAAGAGACAGCTGCCGACACAAAAGAGCATCGAGCAATGGGTAAATAAATTCAAAGCAACAGGAAGTGACTTGAAAGGAAGATAAGAGTGAGAGGGCCCTTTTTCTTCGTTGAACCAACCGTTTCTGGCACAACGTACTTGGACATGTTACATTCCACAATTCCAGGATATCGAAGAAGTCATTTTTCAGCAAGACAGAGCGCCTCCGCACAGATCTTTGGATGTACGCAGCTATTTAGACCACCATTTTCCAGGGTGTTGGATTCGACGTGAGGGTCCAACGGCATGGCAACCTCCTTCTCCTGATATTACTCCATGCGACTTTTATTATTTGGGAACATTGTGTTTGTTTGTTTTAAGAATGTTGTGTACAAGAAAGATGTTACATCTATCTCTGAGCTCAAAGAATGCATTACTGACGCCTTCTCCTTGTTACACATAACATTTTGCAGGGTACGTAGGTGGACCTGCAGTATCGTTTAGACATCGTGAGCAACCAACGGAGCACACGAGGAGACCTACGGACCTTTTTAAAAAAATCTTTCACAGTTACCATGTGTTTTGACATTAAGAGTTATTTATTATAGGTTTTTTTTTCAATAGCATACTGAAATTGTATATCTCATTTGTATACACCCTGTATTGTATACACCCTGTATTTTACAGTGAATGTGTCAGAGTTTTGAGATAAACCCCATCTCTAAATGCAGTAGACTATGCCAGAAAATAAACATACAGTAACCATGGCGTATCGTACCTCCCCCATCAGTGGTGTACATAGTGGGGCAACTAAGTAATAAGAGTGAATTTTGTTTAATGGAAGAGTAGGAATACGTACGTGAATATACAGGGTGTCCCGGAACTCCGTGCACAAACTTGGAGGAGGTAGAGAACAGCGTTAGGAACCAGAATTAAATAGGAAAGCATGGGCAGAAACGTCACCCTCACGTGAGAAAGAGACACAAAAACACAGTAAGGCCACAATACAGAAAGCAGTGATGAAGCAACCTTTTCACGTGACGGGGTGTTCAATACGCGCAACGCGCACATGTGGGCCGACCACGAGCCGCACAACAACGCTTCACTGTTAATGTGTGGGCGGGTATCGTGGCGGACAGTTTAGTCATGCCATACATCTTACCACATCGACTTGACGCTCGCAAGTATCTCGTCTTTCTTCAGTAGGTTCTTCCGGAAATGCTGCACGATGTCCCCGCACATGTTCGACGCGGAATATGGTTGCAACATGATGGGGCGCCATCTCATTACGCAAGGTGCGTACGTGACCATTTGGACCGGACATTTGGAACCAAGTGAATTGGGCGTGGCGGTCCCGTCGAACGGCCCCCCAGATCACCTGATTTATCTCCTCTTGTTTATTATATCTGGGGTGCCATGAAGAGCATTGTGTACGACACGCCAGTAAATTCTGAAATGGACCTGGTGGCACGAATGTCCATCGCCGCTGCTACGATCCGCGAAACGCCAGGTATCTTCGACAATGTTCGCCAATCCATGTCGCGTAGTTGTCATGCGTGCATCCAGGCCAATGGGCGCAATTTCGAACACTTCCTGTGATGCTTGTAAGTCCTACATTGTACTCTTTTGTTGTATAATAAAGCGTTTTACACTGCTTTCTGTATTGTGGCCTTACTGTGTCTTTGTGTCCTTTTCTTACATGAGGGTGACGTTTCCGACCATGCTTTCCTATTTAATTCTGGTTCCTAACGCTGTTCTCTACCTCCCCTTCAAGTTTGTACACGAAGTTCCGGGACACCCTGTATTTTATTCGAGTACATTCCTCCGGCGTTAATAATACAAGTAGCACGATCAGCAAACGTAAAGGACTTGCAGAGGTCATGTTTTGGTACGGAGTGAAGCTCTGATGTCACAGTCCTTTGATGTCTTTAACGTCTTAAAAATGTTTTCCTTTTAAAGGAAGCTTTAATTTAGGGAATAGAAAGAAGTCACACGGTGACAGTTCTAAAGAATAGGGGGTGATAACTGAATACCCACACTTATTTTCGTGCCAGAAAATGCTGTACACTGACTACTTTGTGTACGGGTGCGTTATAATGAAGGCTCTTTTTTGTACTCAGGTCTGACACGAACAATCCTCATCCACAATTGTTCCAAAATGGATGGGTAAACAATGCAGTGAGAGTTGTTCCTTCAAGCATGAACTCATGATACAGAATTTCCTTGCTGTTGTAAAAGCACACCAGCATTGCCTTGATGTTGAATGTCTGCAACCTAATCTATCCCTTTAAGGGGGACTGCGACTTCCACTGAGCACTATGACCCTTCTTTTCAAGATAGTAACGAAACCACCGTCTCGTCACCTGCCACAAGGCTTTAGAGACAACTTTTTTTTTCCTTTCGCGGAGTTTCTCAATGAATTCAAACGTGCATAATAAAATAGGTCGTACGGGCCTTTCGGCGTTTTCCAAATCTTCCTACCCATCCTTGAAACGTGCATATCATCGGAATATTTGCGCACGACATAGGCAATTAGCTCATACACATGACGTAGCACATCACGTGTCTGAGATGCAGTTTTTAAAAAAGAACCGGATATTTGCTCTCTGCTCCATGACAGAGCCGCGAGAGTTTTCGTCCAACTAATGACGTCATAAGGATCGTAAATAGGCTTTTTTTTTTTTTTGATTGGAGGTTTAACGACCACCGTGAGCAACTCAATGGGCTATAAGCAGTCGCCCGTCCCTAATTTAGGGTCACTGGTTCCAGGGAAGGGAGAGAGCCAGTGCCGTAAGACAAACACAACATCCATGCCTCACCGGGATTCGAACCCGGACCCCGTTCGGACGAATGATCAGAGGCCATAAATAGGGCTTCTGCGCAATTCTTATGCAAACGCTGTTGCCACCGCATAGATGATAAATGACTTATAAAAAGAACAGTCCCGTGTGTTTTACCGGGATTTTTAGAAAAATCAGTATAGTCGCATTGTGTATGTACTTTACGTTGACTGGTCTTCAGATCAAATTGCCAAGGCAATATTCACAGATGCGAAACGCTTTAGTCCAGTTTCAGGCTGCAATTGATCTGGGGGGGAACGTGAGATTGTGTGTATGATTACAGGAACATCGCTGAATGGGAAGATATGGCGGTCTTGCTGTAATGATGTCGACTGTGATGCGTACAAAATTCCTATTTTCACTTCACTTGGCTCAACAGTTTACACCGGCAGCACATTTCGCAGCAACGCTGTTCGTTTGGCTGAGCACAAAAAGAATGTTACTTTAGGTAGACCAAACTTTGAGAAAAATTCTTAGGAATATATACTTTCGTCCAATAAAGGACTACGTTTTCCTGAGAGCATTAAAAACCTACCTTTTTAATCCTTTGAGTGTCAGCGATGCGTCTAGCACGTGCAAAAGTTTCTCCAACTCAGGCGAGTGCAATACTTTCCTTATTTCAGTGTCAGCGACACGTCGAGCGCGTGCAAACCTTTTTCCAACTCATGAAACTGAGTTCGAAAAATGTTTGCACGCGCTTGAAGTGTTGCTGCGACTAGATTAGGGAAAGCATTGCACTCGCTAAACCTGTCGCTGCAGCTCTCGAGAATAGATTCCACTTAAAGTGACGCACTGCCTGGAACCATTGCAATCACGCGTACAAAAGTTTCTACAACCCAGTGTCAGATGCGAAGGGTCCATGACACTGAATAAAAACACTTTTCTCCAACTCAGTGTCATGGACGAAGCGTCCATGACACAGAGATGGAAAAACGTTTGCACGCGCTAGACGCGTCGTTGACACTGTGTAAATGAAAACTTTGCAGTCGCTATACGTATCGTTCAGACTGTGTAAAGGAAAGTTTTGCACGCGCTAGACGTCGCAGACACTGGGTATAGAAAAGCCTTGCACGCACTAGACGCGTCTCTGACGCAGGGTAAAGGAAAGTTTGCACGCGCTACACACGTCGTTGATACTGGGTAAATGAAATCCTTGCAGTCGCTATACGTGTTGTTGACACTGGGTAAAGGAACGTTTGTACGCGCTAGACCCGTCGTTGACAGTGGGTAAAGGTAAGATTTGCAAGTGCTGGACGCGTCGTTGACACTGGGTAAATTAAATTTTTGCAGTTGCTAGATGTCGCTGACGGTGGGTAAAGGAAAGGTTTGCACGCGCTAGACGTGTCGCTGACGCTGGGTAAAGGAAAGCTTTGCATGAGCTAGACGCATCGCTGACACTCAAAGGGTTAAACAATTGGCCTTCCTCGCAACTGCTCTCTGGTGACTGCGAAACTCACTTCGCTGTTTTTACCACTGATTACTTCTCAATTTTTAGTTTCCAATACGTAGAGCTTATTTATTAGCGAAGCCAGTTTTAACGTCCCACGTGACTGGACCAGATACTTCTGCTTAACATAATGTTATATGGGTGTACAAAAAATTAGTGCATTTAGTGTAAAACTAACAGACTAGAAATCCCGTGTGCTAGAAATTAAAGGCTGCAAACAAAGTGGATTCTTCGTACTCTTAAATGTTCAAGGATATTTCATGCCACGGCGAAGTTGTTTGTAAGCTCGGAACACGAGAATTTATTGCAGTGAGCTGCGACCTTCAGCTAGATATATCATATAATGTTTATCTTCGGAAGAAAAGTATCAGATTCTTAATTACCTCTCTTCGACCTAACAGCATTTCCAATTGCTGTAACACAGCTGGCCATATGACAATGCTCAAACCGAGGAAGGGTCGGGCAAATAAAATTATCTCCGAAGCGTGTCACACACTGATCCAAGAGGAAAGCAAACGAATAAATGCCTGCCGTAATGGAGACTGGGGCCGTAAATCTACCGAAAGGAATCGTCGAGTCTCTGATTTCAGGCGGTTATCATAGGCCTTAACCTGATTTTGCTGATCTTTGCTCAGAGACTAATACATACCCCCACGTCGTGTCGATTTCTTCTAGGTCTGTATTCTTTTTTAAAACAAAATAGGATTAGCAAGAGGCGCAACTGCAAATTTCCGACCCTTAGTCAAAGTTATAAAAATAGCCCCACTCTCGCCTCTGTTCCATTTGCAAAACTGAAGATGTATACACTTCATCTTGCTTAAACATATTTCATTATCTTAGGTTTCTATTATCGAGTTTATATTAGGTGGAGAAAAAACTCCTCTCCTCGCAGTATTGGCCTCCATAAGTCACTGTCCGTGCTGCAAATGACGTCATATGCAGGCACGACGCAGCCGCAGAAAAGAAGTTGCTTTGCAACCAATGGAACAAAAGCTTCTAGGCGTATAGACAGATAAAATGAGTAATTCAATAATCTTTATCAATGATACACAATCTTACTGTTTTATCAACGGTATAATTTAGTTCGTTTTTGCCTGCTTGTGACGTCACGCCACAGATTAGCTGTGACCTATGGCAGCAGAGCCAGTGGTGTCACCACCTAATACAAGCTCGATGGTTTCTATAGATAGATTTAAGATTACTCAAGTAAAAGGTATTTCTACTTCAGAACTTCTAATTAAATATTACATTTAATTTATCTGGGTCTTAGGCTTCAATGGCAGTTGGTGAATGATATCTGAGTCATTCGGGTTATATTATATTTCGCAAATAAATTTTTTAACAATTTTCAGCTTGCTGAATGTTCTTTCGGAAAATGTTATTGAAACATTAGATATAAAATAGGTTCTGTAGAGACGCTCGGTTAGCTACATGACAGGTGTTAATCATTAGTATTAATTCTTCGAGTTCTCTTATCACTCGTTTGGGAATTTAACGACCACTGTGAGCAACTCAATGGACTATAAGCAGACACCCGTCCCAAATTTCGGGTAACTAGTTCTAGTCAACGGAAAGCACATCGTCGCCACCTAACCCGGGATTCAGACCGAGACCTTTCTCGCAGCACAAATTGTTAAAAGCCAGCGCTTTGTTCCACTAGGCCACTGGGACGACAATTTGGAACATAAGCTTTAACCCTTTAACGACCGGGGCCCTGAAATCTTGTGTCCCTCAGAATACCATAACGCCCGAAACTGTTGCTCCTTACAGAATTTCTGCCCTCCCCTTTACAAGTTAACAAGAAAGATGAAACCGAATTTTCGGATGTAATGAACACGTCTTTTGAATCCGTTCTGACGCAAATTAAATTTATCAAATCTATTCAAAGGCGATGGAACCGGTATGGAAACCAGTAATATCTGACGGAAGAAAGAAGTTTTTCAACCGGATTTTTAGTCCCGCAGATATTGGTGTAAACGGAGTCGTGAGCTTACGCCCTCTATTTGCAGACTTGTGCGTAAAGAAAAATTTGAACCTATATGCGAAACATTTCGCAGCGGAAACGCTCTCCAACAAAGAGTTTTTTAAATCGGACTCTTCATGCAGAGATATGGACAAATGTAAGATATGCATCTATGCCCCTTGGAGGGCGAACCATGCATTAGTTTAGGAACAAAGTATTCTCGAAAGGTTTTCCGATGCGAGAAGTATCGGTACAAGAAAGAAACTGTTTAGTCGAGTTTTCAGAAGCTCAGATTGAGCTGCAAATGCACTGAAGGGCAATTGAATTAGAAACAGCTGGCGTTATGCAAATGTGGCGCTGTGGGCGGCCCTGTAAATGGAAACCATATGACGTGTGCCGCGATCCGACAATATAAGGAGTGATGCGACGGGAATCAGTAAGAGTCGGACGCAGTATGGGTAAGACGAAGGATCTAAGCGCATTTCATCGTGGGCAAATGGTCGGGGACCGACGAATGGGTCCCTTCATCTCAGAAGTCGTGCAGGCACTGGGAGTTTCACGAGCCACTGTGTCACTGGTGCACCGTAAGTACATCGAATCCGGTAAAACTATCCCTTCAAGGGCAAACTGCCGTGGACAACAGCGTGGGATGAGTGGGGTCATCGTCGGCTAGCTCGCATTGTAACAGCGGAATACACGGGCCACAGTGCAAGAAATCACTCGGCAATTTAACGCTGGTGCACGAAAACGTGTAAACAGCCACACTATCCAGAACCATCTCCTCGCTATGAGGTACAGAGGCCATCGTCCCACGAGGGCGCCTCTGCAGAAAGCACATCACAGAGTGCAAAGATTAGTATGGGAGCGGGAACATCGCCACTGGACCCTAGACATGTGGAAAAATGTTGCCTGGACTGATGCGTCGAGATTCACGTTGGTACATACGGATGGCAGGATACGAGTACGGCGGAAACCACATGAGGCGATGGATGCTTCTTGCCAGCAGGGTACTCTTCAAGCTGGTGGGGGTGGCATTCTCGTCTGGGGACTGTTTACGTGGACTGACATTGGACCCCTGGTACGTGTGAAATCTTCCCTCACAGGTCAACGTTATCAGGATAACCTGGACGACCCTTTGCTCCCGTTTGTGCGTCTTCAACATCGCACTGGGGACCTCATCCTGAAGAAAGACAATGCACCGTGCCATCGCTCCAGAATTGTATCCGAATGGTTGGATGATCACTCCACCTACGTGACTTCGCTTCCTTGGCCAGCTAGGTCACCTGACCTCAATCCCAAAGAGCACATCTGGGATGCCGTGGAGAGAGATGTTCGAGGCTCTGACTCCCCTCCATCAAATCTTCGTGAACTGTGGGAGCTTGTTCAGGGGTCGTGGTCCCATACGGATCTGACTGTCTTGTCGAGTCCATGCCGAGACGAATCGCCGCCCTCATCATGGCGAAAGGTGGTGCTACACGTTACTAGGCAGGTATCTCTAATTCAATTGCTCTTCAGTGAATATCAGAAGCAGAAATTAACACTTTTGCTCTCTGGTGGCTAAATCATTCTTTACCAAATATTAAAAATTATATGAAAACATTTCCCACCAGGAGCTGTATGCAATACAGGAAGAAGTTTTTCAAATAGGAGATTTAGAAGCAGATATAACGGAGAAAACAAAATTTACCTTTGCGCCTCCAAGCGGAAAGTATGATTTACTTGAAAATTTTGAATTTACATGCGAAAAATTTTGCATCGGAACACTATCCAACAAAGTAATTTTTCAAATCGGACTCCTAGAAGTAGAGATATTGACAAAAATAAGATATACATCTACGCCCCTTGACATAGAAGCCATGCATTATTTTAAGAATAAATTATTCCTAAAAGGTTTGCCGACATGAGTAGTATCAGTCCACAAACGATTTTTTTTTCATTCGAAATTTTAGAAGCTCAGATTATGCTGCAAATACATCAGAAGCGGAAATTAGGACTTACGCCCCCTGGTGGCCAAACCATTTTTTACCAAATTTAGAAATTATATGCAAAGGATTTCCCATCAAGAGCTGTATCCGGTGCTGAAAGAATTTTTCAAATCGGTTATTTAGAAGAAGAGATATTGGAGGAAACGCAATTTACCTTTACGCTCCCTAGCGGAAAGTCTACGAATTACTTGAAAATTTTGAAAAAACATGAAAAATATGTCACTCCGGAACCTCAATCCAATAAAGAATTTTTCAAATCGGACCATTAGAAGCAGAGATACTGACAAAAATAATATGTACAATTACTTCCCCTGGCGGAGGACACATGCAATATTTTAAGAAGAAAATATTCCGAAAAAGTTTTTGGAGGTGAGTGGCATCGGTCCACGATTTTTTTTTTTTTGGAGGTATAACGACCACCGTGAGCACCTCAATGGGCTATAAGCAATCGCCCGTCCCTAATTTAGGGTCACTGGTTCCAGCGAAGGGAGAGAGCCGGTGCCGTAAGACAAACACAACATCCATGCCTCACCGGGATTCGAACCCGGACCCGGTCCGGACGAATGATCAGAGGCCATCGCTTAGACCACTGCGCCACCGGGGCGGCGAAATATTTTTTCAATCTAGACTTTAGAAGCTCAGATTTTATGGCAAATACCTTAGAAAAAAATTAACATTTACGCCAGCTGGTGATAAAAGTATTCTTTACGAAAAATTATAAATTATACGCACAAGAGTTTCCATTAGGAGCTGCATCCGCAAAAGAAAAAAAAATTCAAATCGAAGTTTTAGAAGTAGAGATATCGGGGAAAACGTAATTCAATGTTACGCCCCCAAGCGGGAAATGTATGGGTAATTCGAAAATTACCTATACCTAAAATACTCTACGACATAAGTGGAATCGAAAGATAAAAGAATTTTTTCCATCAGATGTTTAGAAGCAAATATATGTGTATTTTGAATTCGACCTCTACGTTTACGCCCTTTAGTAGCGAAATTATATATCGTAAAAAAATTAAAAAACAAAACGAAATGATAGATCATTCGCATATTCCAAGCTTACCAAAGCAAAAAGATTTTTTTTCAAATCGGACTAATAGTTGCAGAGATATGGTGTCTACACACGGACGGACAATCCGATAGCATAAGAACGATCTTTTTTTTTACAATAGACGTGCTAATAAAGAAGGATTTGTGCTCGTAACCACACGAAACTTACGATCGGTAGTCTTCACGATGTGCACTGACCTTCAAACGTCTCCAACGGGGGAGGAAGGATCACTACGTTACATGGAGAAGGTATGCGATGTCAAGACAGTGGAGGCAGGAGTTTGCTTGTATATTTTAATTCCACATTGTGAAAGTATGGTATTCCAAACGTTACGTGAAAGGTACATAAAACATTAACATATATATATACATTACGTAAAAGTTTTTACTTGTCGTGTGTGTAAAACTATTTACATATAAAAACTGTGGAAGACCTAATGCTGCCTACAAGCGGTAGTGCGTCCCAGATTCTTACGAAGCCTAACTCAAAATTAGCTTTTCTGGTACTAGAGACGATACATAAAAATGAAGAAGGAAACAACCATTAGGAGTGTCGTTGTAGGAGAGAGGGGTGAGTTGTTGATAGTTAACGTTAATACCACGTAAAATTTTTCTTCATTCACAGATAGCTCAAAAAAGTAAACAGCTCTTAGACTAGTATATCGGTTATTTTCTTAGACGACACTTTTTCAGGTACTTAATTAAGTTCTCAATTGCAAGAAACTGCACTAAACGATGCAATTCAGTAATTACAATAGTTGAATGACTGTTACCCTTAGATTCAAGTGAAAATAAATTTCTTTCCTTAGAGGAAATGTTCTGGGATGTTAGTTGAACGAGCCATATTGTCACTAGCTAATGAGGCCCTAGCTTTGGTAAGGGTACGTGATGTAGAAGTTACAGCTGGAATCAATGCAGATACAGGCAGGCCATTATACTTCACTCCATCTTAGCAAAGTCCCCTTGAATAACTTAGTTATCCGGCACCACACAAAGATGGATACTCCAAACGCAATGGCATCCAGCGTAGAACTGGGCAAGCAAGCAAATAATGACTGCCCTGAAATCTCCTGCTTGGCAAAACAAGATCAAAGCACCAATAATTACAAAAAGTGCTTAACAAAAGGAGGGCAAAACTTTTGCTCCGCTCAAAGGAAGTGTAGAAGAACTTCATTAAACACCTCGACACAAGACTGACGAATTGCAAGCAGATCAGATCATATGTAGAGGATTTTGGGAAGGGAGTGTCTGACCCCAGGTCTTAAACAACCCTTAGAAATAGGAAGCTAGGAGATTTCGGCTAGAGTGCCCGATAGGAAAGTGACACGGAAGCGAAGTAGAAAGGAGGAGGAAGACACCCTTTTTTATTACCGGGGAGCCGACGGCTTTACGTGCCCATCCGACGCACTGCGGATATTTAGTGGATCGGGCGTTCGTACCTGCCTGGGATCGAACCTGAGGTCCTTTCCGTGGTAGTAACGAACGTTGTCCACTAGGCCACCCGCGGCCCACGGATTGCAACCAAAATCACTGACGCGATATGAAGCAAAGTACAGAGCCAAGAAACGCCCACATCCAGATGTGAAGTTTCCCAAACTCTCGTAGATCATAGGTTTCCTGGAACGTTCATTGGATTACGAATGGATGAGACGTCATCAGTCTTTGTTTCAAGGTTAAAAGACAGCCATGAACAACTCTAAAGCCATAAGTATACACACACACACACAGTCGCACATTCTGAGCTTAGGGCCGACATGGTGGCGCAGTGGTGTAAGCGATAGCTTTCGATCATTCGTCCGAGTTGGGTCCCGGTTTGAATCCCGGGTGAGGTATGGATGCTGTGTTTGTCTTACAGCACTGGCTCTCTTGGAACCAGTGACCCTAAATTAGGAACGGGCGACTGCTTGTAGCCCATTAAGTTGCTCACGCTGGTCGTTAAACCACCAACAAATTAAAAAAAAAAAAAAAACACTGGTTCCAGCGAAGGGAGAAAGCCAGTACCGTAAGACAAAGACAACACCCATGCCTCACCGGGATGTGAACCCACACCGATCGCGGGCGAATGATCAGAAGCCAGCGTTAGACCTTTCGAGCAGCGGGGTCGCCTGAGCTTGTTTAACTCAAAACCTATTGCTGTCATAGTCCTTTAAACACATTTCATCCTCTAACGGAGAAGAATATTACAATACATATTTTATGTACTCCTTGTTCTGTACATCATTTTCACTTATCTACAGAAGAAATGAGCTGGCAAGCGCTACCCTCATTATTGACGATTACCTTAGTTTGTTCTATGAATTCTTTTTTTTTTTTTTTTTTTTGCGTGTTTTTTTTATTGGAGTTTTCTTTATTGGAGGTTTAACGACCACCGTGTGCAACTCAATGGGATGTGCTATAAGCAGTCGTCCGTCCCTAATTTAGGGCCACTGGTTCCAGGGAAAGGAGAGAGCCAGTGCCGTAAGATAAACACAACATCCATGCCTCACCGGGATTCGAACCCAGACGAATGATAAGAAACCACAGCCTAGACTCCACTGCGCCACAGGGACGGCGCTCTATGAATTCACTTTCAGCTCTTATTTTCAAAATTAAGAAACAACGACAGTGGCCTTGGTCTGCAGTTTTTCTGACACGATAAGACACAACACAACACAAGAAATCGTATTCGAAAATTTCATTTTGCGTTAAACAAGGCAATGTTTTCATGCGCTTCGAAAATTCTTCTGATGTGCGCGCGGTTTTGCAGCTAAGATGCGTAAAAATATTTTTTTACGATTTCCGCAATACATAAACTTCTAAAATACGGATTAAAAAATTGTTCACTTCCCCAGTGGCCGAATGGTCAGAGGGTTAGGTTTCTGGTCACTCGCCCAAAGCGGCCAAGGGTTGGATTCCCAGACAAGCCCGTCTTACGGAGTCGGCAGTCTCTCCTCCCAATTAAAAAAAAAATAAGCCCCGGTGGCGCAGTGTTCTAAGCGCTGGCTTCTGACCATTCTTCTGAGATGTGTCAGGGTTCGAATCTTGGTGAAGCATGCATGTTGGGTGTGATTTGCGGCACTGGATCTCTTCCTTTCCTGGAACAAGTGGCCCTAAATTTAGAGACTGCTTACAGCCAATCGAGTTGCAAACGGTAGTCGCTATCGCCCACCAAGAAAATCTCTATGAGTGTCTTATTTTGCCCTTACTCACTTTTACCGTCACGTGGAATTAATGTATTTTGGGAAAGGGGGGGGGAGGTTAACGACTACCGTTAGCATCTCGATGAGCTACATGAAGTCGCATTACTCTAATTTTTGGCCATCAGACAAACAACTACCACACACTCTGGTTTTACGGAATGGAGAGAATCATTTCCGTAAGACAAATACAATATTCATACCTCAACGGGATTCGAACGTGTATCCATCTCGAACTACTGATCAGAAGCCAACGCCTAGACCTCTGCACTTCTGGGGCGGCGTGGGACAATTGCAGGTTTCTTCGTGTTAAGTGACATGCAATCAATATTAGTGTACATACACGGCTGGATTAAGAAGGTGGCTGACGGGGCTGTAGCACAGCAGCTCACCAGCTCACCATTACTAAGTGCCCAGGAGACATGCTGCTTCATTACAAATAATGCACGAGTTATGTATAAAGTATACACTGAGTGGCCACTTTATTATGACCACCTGACAGTTTTAAGCAAATGAGCTATGGCTGCACGCTGTTGCCGCCAGATGGAGAGGCTAGTATAAAAAGGGAAAAGCTTAGTGCTTGCGACAGTAGTAGAAGTGATTTTTGGGTGACGAGATGGGTAAAAATTGCGATTTGACGGACTTTCAACGCGTGATGCTTGTAGGAGCTCGGAGCCATGGAGTGAGTATCCCCGAAACTGCCACATTCGTTAAATGTTCTAGAGCAGCTGTTGTTAAAGCGTTTAAAGACTGGACTGTCAGCCAAAAAACTGGGTCTCTACGTGCAACGTGTGGTCGTCATCGACTAGTGACTGCTCGGGCGGAACGGAGAGTGTCCAGACTGGTAAGAGACAACCGTAGGGCAACAGTGCAGCAAATTACAGACCATCTT
The DNA here is from genome assembly GCA_039090855.1 of Macrothele yani. NCBI lineage: Eukaryota > Metazoa > Arthropoda > Arachnida > Araneae > Macrothelidae > Macrothele > Macrothele yani. Next base: position 117,973,726 of record CM076993.1, read on the forward strand.
AATCAAGGATCCCCTCAAATGATCTCTGCACGCACTGTTCACCGTACACTGCATCGGAAGGGATATGGCAGCCGAAGGCCTGTTCGAACACCTTTGCTGTCTGCGGTTAACAAGAGAAAACGTCTCCAGTTCGCACAGGAGCACACGGATTGGACAGTCGATGATTAGACACAAATTATATGGTCCGATGAATCACGTTTTCCGTTGCACCATGCCGATGGCCGAGTGAGAATTTGACGGAAACATCACGAAAGCATGGACCCCCAAATACATTGCTACAACCCTTCAAGCTGGTGGAGCCAACGTTATGGCTTGGGAAATGTTTTCCTGGCATGCTTTACGCCCTTTAATTCATGTTGATCAACGTCTGACTGGCTAATGATATCCAAACATCGTTGCGGACCAATTGCATCCTGTCATGTGGATGGTTTATCCCAATGCCGATGGCTACTTTCAACAAAATAATGCGTCCTGCCATAGTGTTCATATTGTACAGGATTGGTTTCAGGAACATGCCGGTGAATATACTTAGCTTAGGTGGCCACCACAATTTCCATATCTCAACCCCATTGAGAATTTGTGGGATGAAGTTGAATGAGCAATCAGACAGCTAAATCCACAACCCTGCAATCTCACACTCCTGGAAAGTGCTATTCCTCAAGCATGGTCTCAGATTCCACAAACCACCTATCAACATCTCGTGGACTCCATGCCACGAAGAATCGACGCAGTATTAAAGGCAAAAGGTGGCCCAACGAAGTACTGAGAGGGTGGTCATAATAAAGTGGCCACTCAGTGAGTATACAGTCGAGTCACATTATTGTGACCACTTACAACTTTTGATGTCAACAGCGTGTAGCCAATGAAAGAAAGCACGTGTCGTGAGCTGACTTGGAGGGTATATAAGGTTTGCTATAGGCATTCTGAGAACATATCACTCGTTGCTGTCATAGATAAAAGGAGCGATTTATGAAATTTGCAAAAAGGGATGATTATCGGTTTTCGGGACAAGGGTGGCAGTATTCCTGAAGAAGCGCAATTAGTGAACTGTTCGCGTCCTGCTGTGGTTAAAGTGTATCCTGATTGGAGAAATTATAGCATTGCGGATAAGTGACGTGAAAACTGCGGAGTACCACGTGCCATTGATGTGTGAGGTGAAAGTCGGCTATGAAGGTGCTTAAGGGCTGATCCACACGCTACAGTGCAGCAACTCACTGGCCGAATGAACTAGGGAGCTACCGGAAGTGTGTCTAAAACATAGCTCAGCGAACCCTGCTGCACATGGGGCTCCGTTGCAAATGGATGGTCACTCCACCTATGCTAACGAAGGTGCATCGGCAGAAAAGGATTACATTTGCACGGCAGTATTGGAACTGGACCACCGCTGAATGGCAAAGGATTGCCTTCTCCAAAGAGTCAGATTTTCTGCTTCATCGAACGGATGGACGTTGGCGTATAAGGCGAGAAGCATCATGGAAAAAACACCCTTCAACCATTGCTGGAAGAACACAAGCTGGTGGGGGCAGCGTTATGGTATGGGGAATGTTTTCGTGGCATTCTCTGGATCCACTCATACTTGTGCAAGGCACTATGGAGCGAATTCGTAATGAGTCCATCCTTACAGACCACGTACACCCATGCATACTGATTGTCTTCCCTGGAGAGGATGGGATCTTCCAGTACGACAATGCAACGTGTCACACAGCTAGAAATGTCCGACAGTGGTTGGAAGAGCACGATGAAGGCTTTAAAGTACTTCCCTCGCCGCCTAATTCCCCAGAATTAAACCCAATTGAGCATCTGTGAGATCACCTCGATCGTGTTGTTCGCTCTATGGATCCTTCACCACGCACCCTCCGGCAGCTGTCTGATGCACTGCAGTCAGCATGGCTCCAAATACTTGTGAACACCTTCCCATCACCTTACTGAGTCACTCCCAGCCCGTCCAGCTGCTGTCCGCGCTGCACACAGCGGTTTACTCTGGATGTTAGCTGGTGGTCACAATAATGTGACTCGACGTGTATAACTCCATTATCTATCCACTTTACTGGATTGTCTCTCCACATTTCGTCCCCAACTTTCTCTCTTGAGCCAGTACTTTCCAAGCGCGCGTGCGCTCTCTCTCTCTCTCTCTCTCTCTCTCTCTCTCTCTCACACACACACACACACACACACACACACTGTATATACTATTTGTAACACTGAAACTTGTGTAGCTATATCCGTACCTGGATTTAAGAAAAGGCGAAAAATTCCTGTTGACGCTACGAGAAAGCATCGGATTGTTTCGACAAGCGCAAGTGAATCGCATTCATATAACGGAAATCGAAAGATGCAGGTTCGACTGCCGCTAGATTTTTGAAAAGATGGCTGCATAAAAAAAACAGTAAAAATACGGCACCTTTTTGCCAATAATAACGTTTGTATAAGCTTTCCATGTATTTGTGTAGAATTATTTCTTCAGGGGGATCCGTTTCCCATTGATATCAAACATTTTGCATAATTTGCATGGCAAAAGAGATGCATGAAGGAAAGTATACAACGGTAAATCATTAAACATTCAAGACAAAATCTAGGAATCTTAAGCAATCAACTCATGTTCTCGTGAGAGCATTGGGAAATGCAATGATTTGCTGCTATGAAATACTGTGCACATAATTCATTAGTTTGAATATTGCACAAGGCATTAATTATAACAAATCGAACGCATTCTTCGATGGTTTCGCGTTTTAATGAACTTCGTAATGATTCTCCGTCTTCAGTTCTTTGGGGACACACTATGTTTCCTCAGCCTAGCGACTTACTCACTCGTTTCAGCCTAGTGGTCCATTGAGGCCTATCCGGCTTTGTGTATATGCACTAAGTGAACACTGAATCATGACCACCTACCTAATACTTCGTGGGTACTTCTTTTGCTTTCAGTACAGCAGTTATCCCACATAGCATCGATTCAATAAGATGTTCGGAAGTATGCCAAACAAGCTGTGTGTAATGCCGCCTTCAGTGCAAGTATGAAGGTGATTCGTATATTTAGTCCCCTGGCATGCCGTTCCATAGTGTTACATAAATACTCTACGGGATTGATATCAGGGGGAGGTCGGAGGCCAGTTCGTACACTGCCGGACAATTGCTAAGGACGGATGACAATAGCAACGATAGCAACCATAAAATGGAAGGCAGGAAAATGTGGAAATTAGCTTAAGTGCGGGATACAGTAAGACGTGTTGTGCGTATGCAAATTTTGGATTGCCGAACTTGTTCGTGACGTCATAGCGCTGATAAGAGATATAAAGGATTTGACGCGTATTGACCGTTGTTGTTCAACCGCAAAGTTGAAAGGGAAAGAATCAATTGACGAACTTGCAATTTTCAGTATGTCTTCCCGACATCACCTAGATGATTTTACGCGTGGCCGTATTATTGGAAAGATTGAAGAAGGGCGAAAAATAACAGATGTTGCCAGGGAGTTCGACGTCAGCCACAATGTTGTTTCACGGCTTCGGAAATCATTTCAAACAAATGGAGAGTGTAGCAAACGTCACGGGGGAGGTCGTGTTCGCAGTACGACACCTGCAGAAGATCGGTACATAGTGCTATCAACAAAAAGACACCGGCGCAGCACAGCTAGTGAGGTAGCAAATCAGTTTATGGCTGCTACTGGCAAGCAGATCTCCCGAAAAACTGTCGCCAGACGTTTGCATGAAGGAGGGCTATACGTCCGCCGTCCTGTTGTGTGCATCCCATTGTCCAGACGTCACCATACCGCCCGTTTGCAATGGTGCCATCAACATCGCAATTGGACTGATAACGACTGGTCTGCTGTCCTCTTCTCAGATGAGAGTAGATACAGTCTATCGTCTGATTGTCGACGACAACTGATCTGGCGTAATAGTGGTACTGCATATTGTCCAGCAAACATACAGGAAAGGGACCGATATCCGACATGTAGTGTCATGGTATGGGCTGGCATCATGATCAATTGCCGTACGTCCCTCTATGTGCTTCCAACTGGGACTATGACTGGACAACGATACATTAATGATGTTCTGCTACCTCATGTTCGCATGTTCCGTGGTGCTGTCGGTGATAGATTCATTTTCATGGACGACAACGCAACATGTCATCGAACAGTCGCTGTCCAGGAGTGTCTTGATAGCGAGGATATTCAACGCCTCGTATGGCCAGCACGTTCTCCAGATCTGAATCCCATTGAAAATGTGTGGGATGCTTTGGGAGGAGTCTTGCTGGTCGCCAATGCCCTCCAATAAACAAGGACACCCTCATCCGTGCACTGACAGAGGAATGGGATAAATTACCCCAAGAGCTGCTTGATAATGTTGTGCAAAGCATGACACGACGTGTGAAATCTTGCATCCCCCTCCATGGTGGCCATATCCCGTATTGACATCTTACGCCGGAACGCCTGCGGACGTTAATTGTATTTTTTTCACGTTTACGTATTCTGCACAAAATGGTCTGTTTGTCCCTTGAACACGTTCCAAAGCCTTCTGGATTTCAGAGCACAATAAATTGTCTTTCTTGTAATGTCCTGGCATTCTAACATTATTTTATTTCACTTGGCATCCAACCACACTTACTTTTTTATGCGCTATATAGCCGTTTATGATCCGTCCTTAGCAATTGTCCAGCAGTGTATATTGGAAGTCTGAACTGTGTTTCTCAAACTATTGCTCCACAACACTGTGGCTGGGTCACTGTCATCTTGGAAGACACCGTCGCCATTTGGGAAAAGGTGCAACATTGCTGAGTATATAGAGTCAGCCAGTAATTCACGATAGTGGCTACCAGTCATACGTTGCTCCACGTGCACCACGGATTCAAGTTCCTGCCAGGTAAACATGCCCCACACCACACAACTATCTCCAACGACTTGCACTGTGGAGACCATGTAGGATGGATCGAGTGCCTCATGGTGTTTGCGCCAAATACCTACAAGACCATCCACGGAGTGGAAGTAAAAATCGTGACTCGTCGTCAGACCATCACACTTTTTCCAGTCATTCGACGTCCACCTTGAATGATCTTTGCACCAGGTTTGTCTTTCACGCCGATGAACCTTGGTTAGGAGAGGATGTCGCCGGGGTCGTCTGCTGTCACAGCCCATACGTGCGACGCATGTTCATGAGATACTGTTCCGGGTTGACTTCTGTTGTATTGGGTAGTCAGCTGAGGAACTGTGCTGCTTCTGTTGGACTGTACGAGTTTCTGGGCCCGGCACTCACCTCAACCCATCGCTATCCTGTGCAGGTTTTCCTCAGGGTCGTTGTTTGACAATTTTCAAGCCAGTCCTGATACGCGTTAACTACGGCGGCTCGGAAATAACTCACTATTTCAGCCGGTTGGGAAATCGAAGTACCTGCCCTCCGAGGTACAATAATGTGTCCGTTCTCAAAGTCCGATAAATCCTTCCATGTACCCATCACGCTCCAAATTTTACTACATCCAGCTCCACTCACACCTCATATATGCTACGTCTGTCGACTAATCGCGCCCTATTGTCAACTAGCTGCATCCACTTTTGATAGGGGTGGTCATAATTTAGTGATCACTCGATGTATGTCAGGTCGTTCTGAAAACGGTTTTCTTGCAATACTTGAAGTAAATGCTTCTCGCTCTGCAGAAGTAAATGCGGAACGTATCCGAGACCTATTCACAGGAAAACAAGCAATACAATACTTTCTCCCTTAACCCTTTAACGACCATGACCCCAAAATCGTGTATCACTGTAAATACGATAAGGCCTGAAACTGTCTGTTGGGTAACTTGTTTGTTTAATAACAACAAAATTGACTGAGGATGACTTCTGCTGGTCCCTCATAGGTCGAAACAATTTGAAGAATAAGCAAGTGTAAGAAATCTTACTCACTTTAGACAGGCGTTTCGGGTGACTATGCCTGGGCGTTATGATCGTTAAAGGGTTAAAGCAACAGACATCAAGCTTCACAGAGAAATCAGCACCAAACTTCTGTGGCGTGTGTTACAGGAAACAAGTAAAAATCATTTCCCCGTATAGATTAATAATAATTCATTTTTCCAATTTCGAACCACCAGCATTTCTAATTTTGTTTTTCCGCAAAAGAATTGCCGATAAAAAATTGTAAGGTAATAAATCAACTAAGCATGAAAAATTGAATCTTTGGGATAGATCATTATTTCTTTCTCACATCATGGTATTTCTTTCGAAGATTTCGTTTTCAGAACGTGTTGACTGGAAAATTGAAAGAAGAATAGCACAAATCTGTTTTCAGAGAAAATCTTTTTAATGTTGTGATTTAGTTTGACGAAGAATTTCATCACAATATCAAACCATTTCGTAATGGTTCCATAGATATTGTGATCAAATATTCTTTTAACATCAGCTTGCCCTGTCTATATATAACATTCTTATTGCCTGCTATTCCATTTTCTCTGCTTTCGAGGTATGGAGCCTTGAGGTCTATTAGCATCGCGTACTAATACACGTGCGTCCGCTTATTTCTTTGAGGATTTAACAACCACTTCGAGAAACCCACGGGCTATAAGCAGTTGCCCGTTCCAAATTTAGGGCCACTGGTTCTAGGGAAGCGAAACAGTCAGAGCCGTAAGACGAACACAATTTCGATTTGGAAAACTCTTGTTTTATCTATGCCTTGTACAGCCGTAACTGTAATTCTGATAGAGTTCGAAAATTTATCAACAACATTGGCTAGACCCAACGAACCGGTGCGATGGGTGAGTGGTCAAAGGAGCAAAATTCTGGTTAATCATCAGAGTTGAACCCTACATTTTCATGCTTTCGAAACTAAGGCAGATTGTATGCTTACCAACAAAATATTCATTGATCGACTCGGCGACCCGGGGGGGGGTGCAGTGGATTAACTTTTGGCTTATGACCGCTCGTGTTACTCTACTGGTGCAGTGGTCTAAGCGTTGCCTTCTGACCACTCGTCCGAGACTGCCGCGGTTTCTAATCCCGGTGAAGCATGGATGTAGTGTTTACCTCGTTCCCCAGAACCAATTACCGTGAACTGTATCTGCACTTCCTGCAGCACGATCTCCCGCAGCTACTGAAAGATGTCCCCCTTCGTACAAGTGCAACAATGTGGTTCATGCACGATGGTGTACGAGGAAATTTTCGCTGCACGTGAGGTGCCATCTCAAAGCTCCGGAGGCTTGTATCGAAGCAAACGGGTGACATTTTTAAACTTTGTTGTGAAGGTAAGCATCATACATGACACTTCTGTCAGTATTTGTATTTGTTGTTTGCCACAAATAAACTGTGGTGGAGAAACCAACGTTGCATCTGGGTTACCAGATGCAACGTTGGTTTCTCCCCACAGTTTATTTGTGTTGTATTTGGCGAGTTCCTGCTGGACAAATCTCGGAGGAATGTGTTTCTAGGGTGAAAGTTGGTGTCCTCAACTCACCCTCTCCCCAGAATCATCCATTTTTTGGTACCCCAGGAGCTCAGTGTATTGCCCGTGCGTGATGTTTTACTCCAAGAAATTGGGTGGTTTGTTTTTTTAGCTGGGGGGGGTGACTATTTAACTGATACTTTCGGTGAGGGGCGAGTTTGAGGTATAACTGGGCCCTCAAACAATTTAGCCCTTCCGATGTCTTTCTTAGAGGTACAAAAACTATCTAAAGAGCGACAGATGGGGAAAACGACTTTACATTATCTCTGGCGACTCTCTAATAAAATGTCGATTATCACGGAAACAGTTCTTTTCCGGATTTATGCTGATTAAGACCTTTTTTGTTTGTTTCCATGAGTACTACCTAGGTTTCCAGTTACGACCAACAGTTGTAAATCACCCTACGTAAGATCAGGGGTTTACTATGAACTATGCCACGACACACAAAATTATCTATACATAGTATAAGATAAAGTCCCTGGTAGGCGTCTGTCTGTTTGTTCGGGCTAATCTCGAGAATCGCTGGACGGATTTTGATGCAGTTTTCACCATTCCATAGAGCATTTGTCGAGGAAGGTTTAGGTGTATGAAACATTAATCTATGACAAAAGGGAGCCGAGCAGTAACGATTTTAGTGACAAGTCAAAGAAAAAACCGCCGTTCGCATTCTTTCGTGGCTTTCACTGCCTATAAGGATGCAGCAGACACGTGACTTTCTACATGGCAACGAGCCTTAGTAACACTGCGTAAGTGAAGAACAACCAGTCCCCGTTGAAATGATGGTGTCTTACTTTAAAAGTTTAACTTTCGAGTACAAAATGCGGTATTTGGAAAAAATTAATGAGATTGAAGGAAAGGATCCCTATGTGCTGAATGTAAGTATCTTTGAAGGTGAAGCAAAAAGTTTTCCAGAAGTACAAATAGTAAATATTTTCTATTACTTCGTCTTTGGTCGAAGCGGAATTACCATACCACAGTTAGAGGCATTAGAATCATATGAAATTAGCGAAGCATATAACAATTTCTCATTGGGCATTTTTTTACATGGTCATTTAGTGACATCACTAATTAGTGAGCAATTAGTAACTCTTCAATAAAAGTGTTTTTCTATGCTCTGGGAAACGATTTTCAAGACTTAGAAAAATTGAGAGAAAAATCTGGTAATCTATATATATAAAAGTGAAAGTTTGTATATTTGTTTGTTTGTCCGCTATGCAAATCTACAGTTTTCAACTTAGAACCACCAAATTTGGTACACTATATCATGGTACTCTGACTTAGACCGTACATGGTTTTGGGAAGGGATCGGAGCCCAAGGGTCAAAGGGCCCAAATACAAATTTTTCGTAAAACGTTCTACAGTTTTCAATTTACAACCACCAAATTTGATATATTATCTCATGATACTCTGACTTAGACCGTAGACAATTTTTGGAAGGGGTCGGAGCCGGGAAAGGGGTGAAGGGGCCTCCCATACAAAATTTTTGTAAAATGTTCTACAGTTTTCAATTTAGAACAACCAAATTTTGTATTTATCTCATGGTACTCTAACGTTAAGATGTGGAGTCATTTTGGAGGGGTTTGGCCATAACTCACCACGCTGGCCAAGCGGGTTGGTGAGTGTGGGATAGCATTTCTTCTAATCCCGATGGTATAGTTATACCGCTATTGGCGGTCGTCAGAGCCCCTTTAGTGGGAACAGGATGTACCACGAGAAGGTGGGGTTGACATTTGTCAAGGAGAGGCTGTGATGTTACGCATCACCTGACCTTACATACCTAAAGAAAGCCTAAAGAAAGCCTAAAGACCGCAAAGGGACATCTCAGTAAAGGAAGAAAACAGATTATGGCTCTGAGAAAAGAAGATGGTTCTGTAACAAGAAATAGAGACGAAATTTTGACAAGAGTGAAAGATTTCTACTCCAAATTATATGAAAGTGATGATACATGTACTTCAAACATCATGAAAGGTACCAGAGTTCTTCCATTCCTCCCAGCAGAAGTTGCACATGCAATCAAGAACATGAAGCGGGGAAAAGCTCCAGGAGAAGATGGAATTACTGTAGACATCATACAAGAAGCAAGTGGAGAAATCGAAACAGTACTCGCCCAAATTTTCACTCGATGCCTTAATGAAGGGAAGATTCCTGAGGATTGGAACAACGCTACAATGATCCTGCTACATAAAAAAGGTGACATTGAGGATCTCAGGAACTACAGACCTATCAGCCTCCTATCAGTGGTTTATAAAATCTTTACTAAAGTTCTTTCACACCTCTTAAAGGTGACACTGGACATGGCTCAACCGAGAGAACAAGCTGGATTCAGGAGTGGCTACAGCACAATAGATCATATCCACGTACTGAGAGAACTAATTGAAAGAGCGAGGGAATATGAACTTCCATTGTGCATGGCTTTTATCGATTATGAAAAAGCCTTTGATTCGGTGAAACCATCAGCAGTTACAATGGCTCTGAAATCCTGCGGTATTGAAGATGCATTCATTAATATTATTAATAACATCTATGAAAATGCAAGTGCAAAGATTCGGCTGTTTGAAAATACAACACACATAAAAATTGGAAAATGAGTGAGACAAGGTGACACCATATCTCCGACGCTCTTTAATGCCACATTGGAAAATGTCTTTCAATCACTGAACTGGAAAAACAAAGGGATAAAGATTAATGGAGATTATCTAACCCACCTTCGTTTTGCTGATGACATAGAAAGTTTTGCAACTACCCCATCAGAGCTTTAGAGTATGATCCAGGAACTTGCTGACAAGAGTAAAGAAGTGGGATTAAAAATGAACTTTCAGAAGACAAAAGTAATGTTCAATACTTTTACATGAAATGAAGATTTATCGATTGAAGGAGAAAAGCTGGAGATAACAGACACGTACGTTTATCTTGGACAGCAGATATTAAGTGAGGGTCACATTGATGAAGAAATTAATCGGCGTACAAAACTTGCCTGGAGAGCTTTTGGAAGAAACAGCATACTTTTCAAGAGCAATATGCCATTATGTCTTAAAAGAAAAGTGTTTGATCAATGCATCCTTCCAGTGCTTACGTATGGTGCAGAGACGTGGACCTTAACTAAAAGAGGCATACAAAGGCTGCAGACAACTCAAAGCAGCATGGAGAGGTGCATGCTTGGTGTAACCAGGAGAGATAAGAAGAGGAACTCGTGGATCCGAAATATGACAAGAGTGGAATCCCTGAAATGGCAGTGGGCTGGACATACTGCCAGAAGGACAGACCATCGATGGACAACCGAAATTTTAGATTGGATTCCAAGAGACAGGAAAAGACACAGAAGAAGACCAAATGGGAGATGGGTGGATGAAATTCGAAAGTATGCGGAAATAACATGGAAGAGACTGGCACAAGACAGACCGTTGAGGAGGAAACTTGGGGAGACCTTCATCCAGCAGTGGATTGATAATGGTTGACAATGATGATGATGATGACTCTAACTTAGAGTACCATCTAACTTACAAAGACGCATGGAGAGGTGCATGCTTGGTGTAACCAGGAGAGATAAGAAGAGGAACTCGTGGATCCGAAAAATGACAAGAGTGGAAGACATCATGATCAGAGTTAAATCCCTGAATGGGCAATGGGCTGGACATATTGCCAGACCATCGATGGACAGCCGAAATTTTAATTTTGGATTCCAAGGGACAGGAAAAGACCCAGAAGAAGACCACATGGAAGATGAGTGGATGAAATTCGAAAGTATGCGGGAGTCACATGGAGGAGACTGGCACAAGACAGACCATTGTGGAGGAAACTTGGGGAGACCTTCATTCAGCAGTGGATTGATAATGGTTGACAATGATGATGATGATGATGACTCTAACTTAGACCGTACACGGTTTTTGGAAGGGGTTAAAGGGCGCCCATAGAAAAATTTCGTAAAACGTTCTACAGTTTTCAATGTACAACCACCAAATTTTGTATAGTATCTCATAATACTCTGACTTAGACCGTAGGCAGTTTTTGGAAGGGGTCGAAACCGCGGGTCAAAGGGCCCCCATACGAAATTTTCAAAAAAATTTCAACCGTTTTCAATTTAGAATCACCAAATTTGGCATTAACGGGAAAATTACAGGAATATATTTTTCATTCATAAAGTTTCACCCTCTGAACTTGGTGATTCCACGAATATTTACCCGGGGAATACCGAGTACCCCTGTTAGTTATTAATAAAAGTGACCTTAGTTTTAATTTGAATCTCAAACGTGTTTGTCATTTTAGAAACCTAAATATCATTTACCTTTATTTTACGTTACGGCAGATTTTCAAAATCGGGTTACTCTTTCATAGTATATGGCTTTCTGTGGTCTTTAGTGCACTTCACGAAAAGAAACAAACTATTTAAACAAATGTCGAGGTCTTTATAATTGGGTTTCGAAATCCTCGCCCATCTAGTAGGCAAATTGCTTTCAGATTTTGCGATTCAACCGATCAATCACGGTGTATACAGTAAAGCCTCAAATTGCCGATCCTCCAACTCGGGGAGCAAGAGCTGCGCCTTCTAAACACGGTGAAGTCGAAAATTTAGGCGACTCTACGAAACGGATTTGAACACCTTCCTTTTCATTCACTTCCTAATCCTGCCTATCCCCTTTGCTGCACTCCAACATAGTTAAAGCTCTTTAATCTCATTTTGCAAGTCCCTTTCTGTAATACGGATATCAGCAAGATGCGTAAGTAAAGCTTTAAACCATCTTCTAAGCTGATTCCTTATTTTGTTTCGGTTTTAAAGATACTGCACAAAGTGCTGGGTATTGTATTGATGAGCATAAAGGCTTATGCTAAGATTTACGTTCATTACGTAGTGTAACTTTCAGGGAGAACTGTATGAGCTTACTGAAATCCAACATACGCAAAGTTCTGGGCAACAAGTATGTTGAAGTAGCAGGAACACCAAATAACAATCATACACGAGCCATCCTTATTTACATGACATTGAAATGGCTTCATTGACAATGCACCGCAAAGCATTCAGACTTGTACGAATCGGAGATAACGGCTTTGAAAAAAGAGCGGCAAGCGGGCTGGTACAAATGTTATATGAAAATATTTAAAATATAATTAAATAGTGACTTTGGTTATTTTGTGTGCGAACAACAGCTGGAAATTTGCCTTCACTTGAAAAAGAGTTTAAGAGATATCTAGAGATAGCCGTTCTTTCACGGACCGTGGGACGACCCACGAATGAAAGGGTCACGTGCTACTTGCGGACAGTGCCAGATGCGGGCAGAGCAGCTCATAATGGGATTAAGGGTCATTCTTCACCCCGACACGTGCTTCTGTTCATTTGTGCTGTGTCTGTGGAGCAAGCAGTCAACATCAATTTTTTTATTCCTGCCTGATCTGTTTTTTTATAAACATGGAATCTTTGTCAGTTGAATGAATGTCAACAACAAAACACAAGCCTGCTTTAGTTGTAAACGGTTACCAGCATAGAATGCATAGGAAAAGTTAAAAGTGCATTTCATTGGTGTGTTCAAAAGGTAAAAAGGAAAAATGTAAGGGAAGTGTAAGGACAGATTTTGAGCGTAAAGTGATAAGTATAACCACTCATTTTTATGTGCCAAATATCCCAACAATGGAAGTGAAGAAAACGATAGAAAAATGCAAGAAAAGAGAGGGAAGAAATATCGTCGCCTGTCCCTCGAATTTTTGAAGAAGAAATTTCGGAAATTTATAACAACGGTTATGATTTAGTTTTTGAAACGCCGCAGTATAGATGTGTAAAATCAGCATTATGTCGAGAAGAAGAAAAGTATTGGGGACTCAAAATCCAACACGTAGTACAGAAATTCAGTTTCCTGAAGAAATATTTCGCCTGCCAAACAATGAGTGTTTCCTTCGTTTAGATTTTGTGACTGATCAGGGAAAAATAATGCTAGTTTTTGCCGGAGAGGATGTTCAATATCTTTTAAAAAGTGGAGACGTTTTCTTTTTTGAAGGAACTTTCAAGAGTTGCCCTAGACATTTTACTCAAATATATACTATACACATGAACTGTGGAAGTATAGCATCTAAAACGAATATTTATCCTGTAGTATTTGCCTTCCCGCCTGACAAAAAAGAAGTTACATATTCTTCCTTGTTCAAAGAAATTAAGATATTGTGCGCAGAATGGAAACCCAAATTAATTAAAATGGATTTTAAAAGTGTAGTATTTAAAGCAACACAAATGGAATTTCCCGAAACTAGAATATTAGGTTGCAATTTCCATTTCAACCAGTACTTATGAAGGAAAATTCAAGAAATAGGCCCCTGTATTCTATATAAAGAAAATGAAGAAGTGAGACAAATATGCAGGATGTGTTCGGCTTTGTCATAAATACCTGTTTAATACGTTGATGAAGCTTGGCTTATTATTATGGAAAATGCTCCCAAAAAGGATAAGCTATTCACATTTTTAAACTATTTTGTTGAACAGTGGTTGGACAACCAAAATCTCCCCTTCATATGTATATGAAATGTTCATCATCAACGTCATCGAATAAACAATGCTGTGGAAGGGTGGAACTCGAAATTTAATAAGATCACCGGTAAGAAAGAACCAAATGAACATTTTGTAGTGGAAACTCTAAAGGCCGAATCTGAAAAAATATACAATTTTTTGAAAATGAAAGAATTAGGAGAACCGGCAACAAAACGGATGTGTGTAAAAATTGATGAAATAACTGAAAATATTCTTTCAGCATTTGAAAAAAGCAAGGACTTAAAAATGTGTTTAAAAGCCTTAAGTTTTGTAACAAATTTTGACTAAATTTGAAAACAAAATTGGGGTTTTGTAACATTTTTTTAGTTTTGTAACATAATATAAAATTTGTAACATTAAAATGACATAAAGAATTATTCTGCAATTTTTAAACCGCCACTGTCAATTTGACATTGCCGAGTCCTAAGCCTGGGAGAAAAGTGTGAGGGGAAATCTGCATGGAAAGAAATTGAGAATTCGCCAACAGAAGCAAGAATTGTCCGCATCTCGTACGACGAACCTTTCCAATCTATTCAATTTCGGTTTGTCCTCAAGTGGCACGACACCGAATAAAAGAACACTATCTCCGTTCCTTCATTTCCCCGTCGGGGGAGGGGCTCGCAGAAACCTCTCAAGTGACAGTTCCAGCATAGTAATTAACAACAGTCAACTTCTTACTTCAGGAGCATCTTCCTTCGAGCGGCAGACAGAGAATGAAGGGAAATGATACTGGAGTGTCTTGTATTAATACGAGATTTCAGACAGTTAGGAAGGTATATGCTCGGACACAAGGCAGGGAGGAGCGCTTTTGTACAGGGTGAATGAAAATTAATTTTGGCGGAAAATACGTAGAGAAAGCCAGCCGAAATAACAATTTCCCGCTGGAAGCATATACTATTTCTTTTGACTGACCAATATCTCCCTCCCCCTCCCCCATCTGAAAAATAAAGATATATGCTCACGAAATCGCCTGAAGTTACATTCTATTTGCTTAACTATTAATACAGACATTTGACGTGGACTAGGAACCACGTCAAAGGTCTGTATTAATAAACATTTAAGTTTATAAGTTGAGTCACGGAAAAAATCCACGTTTATAAGTGAGTCACGGAAAAATTAGCATTGACCGCCACCGGGAATTGAACCCAGGGTCCTCCAGTTACGCGCCGGACATGCTTTTACTGCACCACAGTGGAATCGAAATTCTCCAGACTTACATACTTTTTTTTTCATTCATCCTGTGCAAGAAGCAATCTGCATTAATTGTTCATTCGCCTTCAAATTATTTGTTCAGTTGCTGCTTACCATCTTTGTTGAATCCCCAGCATTGTGCGGGGCTCGAAGAAGGGCTCCAAGATAACCTGCCAAATTGGCTTGACAGTTAGTGTGTGTGAGTCTGGAGGAATTCAAGGCCGCTGTGGTGCAGTGGAAGCATATCCGGCGCGAACCTGGAAGACCCTGGGTTCGATTCCCGGTGGCGGCTAATGAGAATGTTTCCGTGACTCACTTATAAACGTGGAAAGAGCGATGACCTATGATGTTTCTAGTCCACGTCAAATGTCTGTATTAATTGCTCATTCGCTTCTAATTATTTGTTCAGTTGATGCTTACCATCTTTGGTGAATCCCCAGCATTGTGCGGGGCTCCAAGAAGCAACCTGCCAAATTGGCTTGACAGTTAGTGTGTGTGAGTCTGGGGGAATTCGAGGCCGCTGTCGTGCAGTGGAAGCATATGCGGCGCGAAACTAGAAGACCCTGGGTTTGATTCCCGGTGGCGGCCAATGAGAATGTTTCCGTAACTTACTTATAAACGTGGAAAGAGCGATGATCCCTGTTTTTTACTATTTATTTATTTGTTTCCCTGCTCCAATGACATAGGAACCAGCAAACAGCGATTCTCCTGATAAGTTGGCGTCTACCTAAATACTTAATAATAGCCACGCCAATACAACCATCTCAGAAACGGCAAACCTTGGCTAGACAACAACTGTATCAAGGGTGTGCAATGAGTGGAGCTCAAACAACGAAACAAGCGGTCTGAAGTGTTCCTGGAGTCAGAAACGAAAGGTCCATGTTCTAGGCCAACAGAGGCTGGGGAGGATTGCACGAGGTAACAAAACAGCTACCTTGCGCCAGGTAACAGTGTAGTGAAACGGCCATATGGAGAAGAGAATTTTGGCATCCACAGCCCACCGCAGATTAACTCGAAGGCGCTGTAACAGCAGACACCCTCTTCACCTACTGCTCGTCTTTGCTAAAAACCGAAAGTTTTGTCTGCGTTGTGCACGTGATCACCAAAAGTGAATGTTTGGGTATTGGAGTAGCGCCCTCGCCACGCAAAAGGCCTGGGCTCATGTGAATACGCGGATGATTAAAAGGCCCAAAATATTTCCTTAGCTTAACCGAATTGCAGATGGCGCTGCAGTCCCTGTTTTTATTTTGTCTGCAGTGGCGAACACTGCCTTGATACCGTTCTTCTGACGCCAGTAAATTATTGCGCATTTAGTTTCTTGTCGAATAGCATTATGTCCGAAGTGTGGGCGTTGTGCACATTATTACTGTAATAACACACTGGAGGAAAGTGAAAAAAGAACACCAAGAAGGACACGTCTGATACCAACGAAATTTATACAGCATAATAACGGAATACAGAGGATAACGTCATCAAAACATTATGGCAAAATACAGCTGTATTTGCTGGTAAACTGAAAAATAACATTTCCATGTAACATGGTTAGTACGAGGTTGAACCGCCATGAACAGCGTCACACTGTGCAATTCTGGCATGGAGTCTGTCGTACAGATGTTGGATGTAAGTTTGGGGTATTGCGTTCGAAGCATCCTCAACCTGGACGCGTAAATCGGGGACAGTAGTGGCTGGCCGTGGAGACCGGATAAGTCGTTGTCCCATACAATCCCACACGTGCTCAATGGGGGACAAATCCGGTGAACGTGCAAGCCATGGGAGTTATCTCACACTCTGAAGTGCATGTTGCGTTGCAAGTGCCGTGAATGAGCGTGCGTTATTTTGCTGAAAAACACCACGATGGACGGACCTTACAAAAGGCACAACAACGGGCTGAATGATGTTGCTGATGTAGGAGGTGCTGTTTAACGTACCCGGTACAAACACTAGCTGTGTACGGGAGTGATAGCTGATCGCTCCCCACACCAGGAGACCAGGTGTAGACCCTGTGTGTCGCTGGCGGATGCAAGAAGGGTGGAGACGCTCCCCAGTGCGTCTGCGAACACGCAAACGGCCATCGGAGCCTCCCAAGCAGAATCTGCTTTCATCGCTGAACACGACAGATTGCCATTGCGTTCTCCAGTGCAGACGTTGACGACACCACTTCAGCTGTTCCTGACAGTGGGCTGGATTTAGAGGTACACATGCACGTAGTCCTGCATCCAGTAGACGGTTGAGGATTGTTCGCACAGTCACCTCAGGTGCAACGGCAGCTCAGATTAACGTCGCAGTGGTTCAGCTTGACAACACCGCTCTTCTTATTAGTCGATCGGTCCGCTCATCAGTCCGTCTGTGACTCCCACTTCCACGTCTTCTCGTGTGGGAATGATCCTAGGACCATCTACGCCACCATCGTACCACCACCGATACTTCCCGTCCAATTCGCTCCGCAATTCGATGATAAGACCACCCGGCCTCGCGGAGTCCGACTAGACGACCTCGCTCAAAGTCCGATAACTGCTGAAATCGTACACGTCTTCCATGTCCAGGCATTGCAGCTTCTTCAGGATCATCGCACGTGTCCGTACGTCGACGACTGATTACATTCACTTCGCCGTACTCCTTAAATACCACCGACGATAATTTGCATATTATGCCGTGCTGTGGCGTAAGCGCTCACCGGTTGGTCCCGAAATTAACATCACTCCTACATAAACTGGACCCCATTAACATATGTAAATTTGATGATCGTCCGCCAATTCTTCCTTGGTGTTCTTTTTTCACTTTTCGCCAGTGTATATACCTGGTATACGCGTTTCACCGATATTCAAGTGTTTGTTTATTTCTATTTAAGTTAATGAATAAACACTTTTTAATTTGTTGAATGCTAGCTTCGATCAACGTTTCTCTCGATGCATAGTAGGCCTATGTGCAGTTCATAAGTAGCTTACTGCGTTATACACTCACGGGCAATGAAATTTGCGCCCCAAGAAGGTAGCATCGGATTGAACTGAAACTTTGTGGACATAATTATACACACGAATGATACATATGATGGCAAAAACAGAACTGCAGGACAATTATAGAGCGATCCGGTCATCTTCAATAGCCTGTCGCGCAGCCTCGTGCCGCGATATATGCTGCAAAACGGTCCGGCATGGAGGCGAACAGACGCCTGAGTTTGTCCTGCGGCAGACTGGTCGACGCGTGTTGGACGGTGTGCTCCAAAACCCGGATAGTGTGTCACGGCGGCAGCTGGCGTTTCAACTGGTCCCACACCTGCTCGACAGGGGACATGCCCGGGGAGCCGGCGTACCATGGAAGAGTCTGGACATGAAGTAGGCAGTCCTAGGCAACCCGAGCCGTGTGCTCTCGGGCATTATCCTGCTTGTACTGCGAACCTGGAATCCCGGACAGGAATGGGAGTACATGGGGCCGTAGGATCTCATCCACATACCGCTGTCCTGTCAATGATCCACGTACCCCTACTAGAGCTGATCGGCTATCGTAGGTAATGGCTCCCCAGACCAGAATGCCTACATTGGGGAGGTCTGGCGCTCGATAGCAAGGTTCGGATTGTGCCGTTGACTCGGGGACCTCCACACCCGGGCACGATGATCATCTGGCCCCAAAACGAAGCGGCACTCATCGCTAAACACTACACGTCGCAAATCTGTGGCGTTCCACGTTGCTCTGGCATAGCACCACTGCACAGGGAGTCGGAGATGTTCCTGTGTTAATGGTAGCACACGTAACGGGAGCTGGGATAACAGATTCACTTCCGCGAGGCGTCAGGAAATGGTTCGTGGGCACACAGGAGCCGATCCGTAATGTGACAGAGCGGTCACGTGTCCACTGCTTCCAACACAGTCGGAGGGTATGGTTAGAACGATCTTTGTAGAGGGCCATACGGCGCGCCGACCACCCTGCGGTTTTCAGCCCGATGATTAGGACTCTCTCAAAGTCCGTAAGTATCGTAAATCGACGTCTCTGGCATCTACCCGGCATTCTTGTCACTCCATACCCTTGCTTACGTCGGCTGGTGCTTTTCGCTTTCATGGGGCATTGACTACACGCCGGTTTATAAGGCTTCCGGTTCGTGCTTGCAGTGCCACCACAGGGTGTGCAGACATGCGCACTTGCACCAAACATGGATCATTTGCATACCAGCACGCACTGTAGCTATTTGCAAAGTTTTGCGGTTGTAGCAAGTTTTCTTCTAGGTTCGCACATTTCATTGTCCGTGAGTGTATAAAGGCAAAACTCTTGCTGATCTTTCAGAGATGGTGTGATTTACTAACAATCGCTGAATATCCGCCGTGCATCGGACGAGCACGTAAAGTGACGGCCCCCAGGCTGGACCCACTGGTTAAATGGGTATCCTTTCCTATGTCTTCCCTGAAATTCTCTCACCCATCTATGTGCAATATCGTACTTGTACGGTGGCGCCATCTACTGTACTCTAATCTCACTACAAACTGTTCTGTCAAAAGTCGTTAGACTTGCTCTCATTCCTTCCGTTTCTGTGTCCTGCCCAAAAGGCGATCTCGCTGTAGGTGGCTGGGACCTAAACTCTACTCCCTGTGGACGGAAGTCCTACATGAAAATGACAAATGCTCTAGATCTTATTTATTTCGAAATTTCTATGAATTTTAACGATGCCTTTCAAATGCTGTGTTCCTGGCTGTCTTAGTAATTATAGTACTGTTACTTTAAACACGACACTTTTTAAATTTCCCAAGAATCAGGAGTAGCTGAATTTATGGCTTAAAAAGATGCCGTAAAAAATTAATGTCATGGTAAATTGTTTTGTAAATTTTCGTCATTGCAAATTGTTTTGTAGATTTTATAAATTTTCGTCATTGTAAATTGTTTGTAAATTTTGTATATTTTCGTCATTGTAAATTGTTTTGTAAATTTTGTAAATTTTCGCAATCGTAAATTGTTTCAAGCATTTAGTTCTTTGCGTAGTTCAATGAAAGTACAACGGGCCGCCCCGGTGGCGCAGTGGTCTAAGCGATGGCATCTGATCATTCGTCCGAAAGGGGTACGGGTTCGAATCCCGGTGAGGCATGGATGTTGTGTTTGTCTTACTGTACTGATTCTCTCCCTTATCATGAGCCTGTGACCCTAAATTAGGGACGGGCGACTGCTTATAGCCCATTGAGTTGCTCACGGTGGTCGTTAAACCTCCAATCAAAAAAAAAAAAAAAAAAAGTACAACTGCAGGGAGTCCCATGGGCATACAAGCTCCGCTACGAAGGCGGCATGTGTAACGCGACCATTGGCTTTATTCTAGGTTTAGAAGGTTTTGATTGGAGCATGGTCTTTAGATCCCAAATTTTTTTTTTTTTTTTTTTTTTTTTTTTTTGAGGTTTAACGACCACCGTGAGCAACTCAATGGGCTATAAGCAGTCGCCCGTCCCTAATTTAGGGTCACTGGTTCCAGGGAAGGGAGAGAGCCAGTGCCGTAAGACAAACACAACATCCATGCCTCACCGGGATTCGAACCCGGACCCCTTTCGGACGAATGATCAGAGGCCAACGCCTTAGACCACTGCGCCACCGGGGCGGCATCCCCATCAATTACTAGGTGCTTGAATTAATTCCCGCTGTTCCCCATTAGAGCGCAGCAGTGGTTCTCTGTGACCTGGGCCCCACGTGACCTCCTGCGCACGCACGTACTGTCCAAAGTCTGGGCGAAGCAGTGTGCGACACGCGATCGGTGGTCACAGAACACGAGTTTGTATCGCATTCACGATGTCGAGTTTCGTACCAAAAAGGAGCATTTGCGGGAAGCATTACTCTTCTGCTTTCATCTAAAGAAATCTGCTGCGGAAAGTCATCGCTTGCTTGTGTAGGCCTATGTGGGACATTCCCTATCGGAAACAACATGCAGAGAGTGGTTCCGACGCTTCAAAGCCAACGAATATGACGTGAAGGACAAAGAGCGCCCTGGGCAACCGAAAAAGTTCGAAGATGGCGCCTTATTGGACGAAGATTCATGTCAGACGCTGCACGAGTTGTCTGAAACACTACGGGTCGATGCGTCAACTGTTAGCAAACGTTTAAAGGCGATGGGAATGATCCAGAAGCTCGGAAAATGTATCCCACATGACAAGGTTATCCTTCTCCACGACAACGCTAGACCTCATGTCGCCAAATCCGTTAAGGAACTCTTGGAGGCACTTTGCTGGGACTTCTTACCCCATCCGCCTTATTCCCCGGACATTGCTCCCTCGGACTTCCATTTGTTCCGGTCGCTACAACATGGCCTGTCAAGGCAGCACTTCCTTTCTTTCGCGGATATCCAAAAATGACTCGATGAATAGTTCGCCTCGAAAGAACCTGCATTTTTCTACCGCGGAATCCATTTGTTACCCCAACGATGAGAAAGGGTCGTAGCTGCCAACGGACACTACTTTGAAGAGACTATCATGTACCGTTCTGTGGCAACACACAGGTGTTTGTATGGTAAAAAGGAGCGGGAATTATTTCAAGCACCTAATACAATTTCATTTAATACAATCACATGGGCACTCCAGATTATGACATCATCAGCATGATTCGATGCATTTGGCCTGCCTAGCGTTAACTGAAAATGTTGGTGGAGGCGGTGATATTCTCTGTGGGCTGTTTTCATGGAGGGCATTGGGTTACGTAATACCTCTGTAACAGTATTTTGATGTCACTAGGTATCACACAATCACTAGGGGACCAGAAACACCCGTACATGCACATGGTATTTCCTGATTGAAATGGCTACTTCTAGCAGGATAATGAGCCATTCCAAAAGCTTCGGATCGCCTTTAAAAATAACAAAGAAAGAATATTTCAAATCGGACAATTAGAAGCAGAGATATGTAAACAGAAAGATAAAACACTACGCCTCTTTTGTGAGAAATGTTATGCGTGTCAATGAATGATATACGCGATTACACCATTGCATAATACACATTTTGAAGTTGTGAATCCGTTTAGTGGTATAAAGATGACATGTATAACAGTCAGATAATATCCGAAAACTTGAAAATTTCGTCGTCATGGAGCGGAAATCGAACCCGCGTCTCTCGGAGAGCGCCCGAGTATGCTAACCGCTACACCATCCAGAACGACCAATTTTCAAGTTTCCGATTAATTAAAATATAACCATCATAGGATTCGCTACTCGAAACAACTAGCATTCATATACACAGTGCGTCAAAGAATTTTTAAGACTGGCGCTAGATTTCAGCCTACGGTGGCACCACCAGTGCAATCGCGAATACATTATAAACCGTGACCATCTGCTTGCTTTCTGCCAAAAGTACTGCGCAGCTGTTAAAGTAACTCAAACGAAACGGGCGTCCATTAGAGAAGTAAAAAATGTTTCATGTTGAATTATTAAGATGCAACAAAAGGCTGTTATTAACTTTAACGCAAAACTTGGTAAAAGTGCCTCGGAAACGTACCAAATGATGAAACAAGTTTACGGTGAGTTTTGTTTAAATAGATCAAATGTTTTGCTGTGGCACAAACATTTTTTGGACGGAATAGAGACGCTAGAAGATGATAAGCATACCGGAAGACCAAGTTCATCCAGGACACCTGAGATTATTGAAAAAGAGCGTGATTTCGTGGCAAACAATTGATGTGCGTCACTAAGAATGATGGAAGAGTCTTTAAACATCAACAAAGAAATGATTCGAACCATCCTGCAAGAAGATTTGGGCAAAACAAAAGTCTGTGCTAAATTTGTTCCACACACGTTAATCAATGAACAAAAATCAAGGAGAAGTGCACTTTGCAGAGACATCATTTCAGCCGCTTAGAATGATCCAAACTTCTTAAAATCGATTGTTATGCGTGTAATTCCTAAGATTTGTAAAATAGCAGTTTTGCCACTAGGGTGCAGAAATGAATATTTCTACTTCTGGTGTTGGTATTTGCACCTCCATGTCTTAAAAACTCGATTCAAAAATTCTATTGTAATCAGTTACCGATCACCACAATAAACCATTTCAGGTGGAATATTTTCTGCTTAACACCTATCTATATATAAAAGTAAAAGTTTGTATGTTTGTGCCGCTTACGTTCCTAAACGGTTTGATGAATTTGCACCAAAATTGGCATACATACTCTTCATCACCAAGATTAAAATGCAGGCGGGACGATTTTTAGAAATTCCATCCCTAAGGGGGTCAAATGTGTTTTTACGGGGCCCTCTATAGACTGGGTGCAAGTCGGCTGCTGCGGTATTACTCCGCATGTCAGAGCAACGGTTGTCAGGTGGCGCCTCACTCCTCGCAAGCTTCCGCATTTCAGGCATACGGGGAAGAGTCCGATTTTTGAAAACACAACGCATCGGCGGAACATATTGTCATAAGTATTTTTTTTTGTTTTTGTTACCATGGCATTTTCTTTGTAAGGATTAGGTTTCATTAGACTACTAACAATGGGCGCAGGAGTTTCAAATATGGGTGGAGCTACAGATTCCTACCAATAGGCGTGGTCCTCTCAAATGGCATCAAGGTTAAGTTGAAGTTAAAACAGACATTCTTCTTCATACATAAAATTTAAATACAAGATTAGTATTGGCATTAGTATAGATAAAAGAAATAGCCTATGTCTACCGGAAAGAAGCAAACTTGCCAACGGTGAAGGAATTATCCGAACGGGTTTAGTTTTCGAGCTTAGTAAAAAAAATGCCTATATTATCGTGAGCTACTTTCTCTCACGTTGGGTGTGATCAGGTTGTATGTAAACAAAGCGGAACGATACATGGGGACTTGGAAACTACTTGAAAGCAATGTTATTCAGTAGTACAGCCAAAAATAATAATAAATAAACGAAATAGCCTATGTCCTCCGGAAAGCTTCCCAACGGTGAAAGAATTATCCGAATCGGTTTAGTTTTCGAGATTAGGGAAAAAAATTTCGTATATTGTGATGAACTACTTTCTTTCACGTTGGGTGTGATCAGGTTGTATATCTACACTCTAGAAAGCTGAATGTGGAGCGCAGGCAGTGCATTATTATGCATGATTGCTATTTCGAGTTTTTAGGGCTCAGAACGGCAATTATAAATTGTGATTTTTATAATAAAATGTTCATCAAGTGTGGTGAAATGCTTCCAAAAAAAACGCAAACCCATCGGACAAGTTCAGCCAGAAGCAAAGAAAGTAAAATTACTTCGAGAGAGTGAGACAACCGAACAACGTGTTCAAAGACTTATGGATCAGCGGGAAAGAGCCAGTGTATCTATGGCTGCAGATACATTGGAACAGCGTGAGGCCCGACTTGAGCGTTGTTCATCATGGTAGAATTTTTTTTTATATAGTGCGATTTACATTGTTACTTGAAAACAAACTATATGTCTATCCCGGGAAACACCGGGTATCTCCGCTAGTAATTTATATTTTTTCGGATACAAGGCATAGTTGTTCATCATCCTTTTTTATAATATCACTGCTTCTAAAGGTCCGATCTGAAACATTCTTCCTTTGTTTTGTTTGTTTGGAGGTTTAACAACCACCATGAGCAACTCGATGTGCTATAAGCAGTCGCCCGTCTCTAATTTATGGCCACTGACTCTAAGGAAGGGATGGCTCTAGGGCCGTAAGAAAAACACAGTATCCATACCATCACGGGATTCGAACCCATACCTTTCTCGGATAAATGGTCAGAAACCACTGCTTAGACCACTGCACCATCGGAGAGACATTCTTTCTTTGTCGGTATGCATTTTTTGTGAGAAATAGTTTTCATATAATTTCAATTTTTTTAACGCACAAGTTTGCCGCTAGATGACACAAAGTCACGTTTCCGTTTTCAGCATATTTACAGCAATTCGTGTACATACTCTGCTGCTCAAATGTTTGATCTGTTTTTTTCGATATCTCTGCTTCTAAAAGTCCGATTTAAAAAGCTTTTTTAATCGTATATCATTCACCACGTGGAATACTTTTCATATACTCGTGGGCTTTTTAGTTCATATAACCGGCTCTAGATGGCGTCAGTGTGTATTTAAGTTTGCAATGGTATCTTTACTTCTAAAAATCCTGTTGAAATTCCTCTTTTTCACTGTGTGCCCTTCTGTACAGTACAGATGGAGAATGTCTTTAAATAATTCACAAGTTTCCCGCTAGACGGCGTAAATTTCACAAAATTGTCTCGTCATCTTCGATGAGACGAATTTACCTATCTTCGCATAACTTTTGCCATGAATAATAATTATAGCATGTTTTCTATTTTTCCATTACCAAAATTCGTACCGTCAAGAGGCGTCAGCGTACACTTCTATATGAAAAAAATTAATTCGGTTCTAAAAATCGCTTAGAAAAATCCTTCTTTTTTTTTTGGAAGATCACTTTTCGTTATTAAAAAAGTTTTGAACCAATTTTTTTCTTTAAGTAATACAAAGCTCTTCCGCTAGAGGGCGTAAAGTCATATCATGTTTTCCTCTATGTCTCTTCTTCTAACTGTTCGATTTGAAAACATTTTCTCTCTGATAATTCCCTTCCACTATGAGAAACTTTTTGTGTACAATTTGTCAATTTTCGTAACATACTTTCACCCGCTAGTGGGTGTGGGTAGCCATTTCTCTTTCTGGATATTAGTATACCGGTTAAAAAAATTCAACCAGAAATACGTTTGAATTTTTAACCAGTTCCGCTGACGAGGAACCCTATTCATGTTATGTATTTTAAATTATGCGTAGTTTTTCCTTAGGAGGGGTAACTAAAAAAAAGTAACTTTTTGCTGAACTTTAATTAGATTTTCTAAAATTCTGATTTGAAATATTTTTTTCGTACCGGAAAAGATTCCAAAGACGTGCTATATTACAACCGAAAATTTGGTGTCGTCTTTCTTGTTAATATTTGCGTCAAAATTGTTTTTCCATTCTTTTCCTATTTGTGCTAAGTTTATCTGAAGAAATTTATGCAGCAAACAATGAATTGTATGAATAATTCACCTGCAGGTACCGTAAGTATTCTTTATATAAAGAATAATTTACTTCATTATAAAGAATAATAATTACACTTTATTATAAAGAATAATTCACCTGCAGGTACCATAAGTATACTTTATTGTAACTTTACTGTGGACATTTTTCAGCATGTTAATGTGAGACTTCATAAATAGTGAACATATTATTTTAAATATAATTAATCTTTCTTTTTTTTTCACGATTTCAAAATTTCTTGAGATTTTCTGCAAGTTGCTACCTCGTAGTTTTTCAGTGTCATCTCTATACACATACACATATAAAATAAAAGTGAATTTATGTTTGTGTATTCGTATGTTTGTTCATCATACGTTCCTAAACGGTTAAATGGATTTGCACCTGAATTGGCATACATACTCTTCATCACCCAGATTAAAATACAGGCCGGAATTTTTTTAGAAATTCCATACCTAAGGGGTCAAATGTGTTTTTAAGGGGCCCTCTATATAGTGGGTGAAAGTCGACAGCTGGGGTATTATTCCGCGTGTCACAGAAACGGTCGCCAGGTGACGCCTCACACCTCGCAAGCTTCCTCGGTTCAGGAATACGGAGAAGAGTCCGAATGATTACGCATCATTATCAACGGTTTTCTAAGCGATTTGCTAGAAAGTACCTTATCTACACTTTAGAAAGCTGAATGCGGAGGAAGTGCATTGTTGTACATGTTTGCTATTTCAAGTTTTTTAGGGCTCAGAACGGCCAAAGCAAACGCAAAATAGCAAACATGTACAACAATGAGGTGTTATCAGAAGGGCAAGTGCAAATAAAGTTCTGCGCTGTGATTCACCGTGGTGAATAATTGTGAAGTTCTCTTTTCATCAAGTGTGGTGAAATGCCTCCAAGAAACTGGAAACCGATGCAAACGATATATCATAAAAGCTGAGTGTTGTTCATCATGGTAGGATAATTTTTATAATTCAATTTACATTGTTACTTGAAAACAAACTTTATGTCTATCCCGGGTAACGCCGGGTACCTCCGCTAGTATCTAATAATCCAATCGTATTTTGTTTTCATTTTCTGGTTCCGCTTCGTCTGTTTTTCTATGACACAATTTCTTTTGTCGATCCATGATACAGCACTTTATATTTTTCTTTCTTTATCGATAATGCAGCCGTTTCGCTTTCTCTTTCGAAGACGAAAAAAAAGTTTTTTTTTCTGTTCAGTTAAAAGTCAACGGCATTCTCGTTTTTGTCACCAACAGCAAAGAATTTCCACTACGAAGTAGATATGTGAATTTTTTGCCAATGAAGTTAGAGAAGCTATGTCGCAGAACTCCAGAATTAGACACAAAATATGTTTCTAAATTAAATAGGCGGCATCCCGGTGAGATTAATGTAATGAAGACTAAGTTGTGATGGTGAATGATTACATGATGTAATGCAAATTTGTCCAATAAAGAAATTATCATTTTACTTGTTTCTGAAGCACGCACAACACATTAAAGGAATAAAGTGATATTTCTAAAGTATGACACTTAATAATAAACGTGGCTACTTTGGTGGCGCAGTGGTTTAAGCGATGGATTATGACTATTCGTCTGTGAAGGGTCCGGGTTCGAATCCCGGTGAGGCATGGATGTTGTGTTTGTTTTACGGCACTGGCTCTCTCCCTCCTCTAAACCAGTGGCCCTAAATTAGGGACGGGCGACTGTTTATAGCTCATTGAGTTGCTCACGGTGATCGGTAAATTTTCCATCAAAAATACAAAAAAATAACAATAATAAACATGGGAGTATCAGAGAACACGTGCATGCGAAATTAGTCGCAGCGAAAGCACAGATGGCGTATGAACAGCCCGAGTCCGTCTCTCCCACACAGGTGTTTCCCCCGGAAAATGATCAGGTGACACGGTGTCAGCACTTATCGCAGAGACATCGGAAATAATAAACAACTTTTTATCCGCGCTTGAAAACAATGTGTGCGACTGCAGTGGGACGTACCAATGACGTGTTTTCCAACAAAGGCCAAATGCTTCCATTCTGTACGAGATATTACTCTAAACGCTGTTGAGTATGGTCAGTGGTAATCTACGCAATGCCCTATATTTAAAAAGGCCTCGTCGTGGAATTTTTATACGTGAAATTGAGAAATCATCTACATTATTTTACGTGAGATGGAGAAATCAGCTACATTGTTATACGTGAGATGGAGAAATCAGCTACATTGTTATACGTGAGATGAAGAAATCAGCTACATTGTTATACGTGAAACAGAGAAACCAGTTAAATTATTATACGTGAAACGGAAAAATCAGCTACATTATTATACGTGAAACGGAGAAATCAGCTACATTATTATACGTGAGATCGAGAAATCAGCTACATTATTATATGTGAGATGAAGACATCAGCTATATTATTATACGTGAGATGGAGAAATCAGCTATATTATTATACGTGAGATGGAGAAATCAGCTACATTGTTATACGTGAGATGGAGAATTCAGCTACAGTGTTATACGTGAGATGGAGAAATGAGCTACATTATTACACGTGAGATGAAGAAATCAGCTACATTGTTATACGTGAGATGGAGAAATCAGCTACATTCTAATAAGTGAGATGGTGAAATCAGGTACATTATTATACGTGAGATGGAGAAATCAGCTAAATTGTTATACGTGAAACGGAGAAATCAGTTACATTATAATACATGAGATGGAGAAATCAGCTACATTATTATACCTATGATGCAAAAATCAGCTACATTGTTATACGTGAGATGGAGAAATCAGTTACATCATCATACGTGAGATGGAGAAATCAGCTACATTATTAGACGTGAGATGGAGAAATGAGCTACATTTTTACACGTGAGATGGAGAAATCAGCTACATTCTAATAAGTGAGATGGTGAAATCAGGTACATTATTATACGTGAGATGGAGAAATCAGCTACATTGTTATACGTGAAACGGAGAAATCAGTTACATTATAATACATGAGATGGAGAAATCAGCTACATTATTATACGTGAGATGGAGAAATTATCTACATTATTATACCTATGATGCAAAAAGCAGCTACATTGTTATACGTGAGATGGAGAAATCAGCTACATCATCATACGTGAGATGGAGAAATGAGCTACATTGTTAAACGTGAGATGGAGAAATGAGCTACATTTTTACATGTGAGATGGAGAAATCAGCTACATTGTTATACGTGAGATGGAGAAATCTGCTACATTGTTATACTTGAAACGGAGAAACCAGTTGCAGTTTTATACGTGAGATGGAGAAATCAGCTACATTATTATACGTGAGATGGAGAAATGAGCTACATTATTACGCGTGATATGGAGAAATCAGCTACATTATTTTACGTGAGATGGAGAAATCAGCTACATTGTTGTACGTGAGATGGAGAATTCAGCTACGTTGTTATACGTGAGATGGAGTAATCAGCTACATTATTATACTTCAGATGCAAAAAGCAGCTACATTGTTATACGTGAGATGGAGAAATGAGCTACAGTATTAGACGTGAGATGGAGAAATGAGCTACATTATTAGACGTGAGATGGAGAAATGAGCTACATTATTACGTGTGAGATGGAAACATCAGCTACATTGTTATACGTGAGATGGAGAAATGAACTACATTATTAGACGTGAGATGGAGAAATGAGCTACATTATTACGCGTGAGATGTAGAAATCAGCTATATTATTATACGTGAGGAGAAGAAATAAGCTACATTATTATACGTGAGATGGAGAAATCAGCTACATTATTATACGTGAGATGGAGAAATCAGCTCGTTGATTTGACAGTGTGGCTGTAGGTGTATTATAAACTTGATGACCGATAAGTCACTCTTTCCTTCCATTCTTTTGCCACTCTTGCTAACATTCATGTGTGTCGTTGCAACAGACCACACGTTCCACTACACGTTAAACAGACCATCCCGCCTGTCGAAGGACAATAACACCCTCTCTGCCGAAGTCGCTGAGGTAGGAAGTATGAATCCTCTATCTTCTTGCATTTTGAAGCAAGAACCCTATTAACTGCCTCCGCACGGTGTGGTTTTAGCACCACGAACGCAACATCTGCGTTTAAATAAACTAAAGCTTCCACTCGGCATGTTTCAGATTTTAATAATTTGCATATCTGTGTGCAGCTCATCCGCCTGCCAATTTATGTGGGGTTTTTTTTTCACTCTTTCTGGCGGACAGCATTTCATTTTTACAGGGTACATAGACATCCGCATGCAGGAAATGTTTTTCTTTAAGAATCTTAAGAGTAACTTTTTCAACTCACGAGGTAGTATGAATCAAACTAACACGAGGGAAAAGTAATAATTCTACTTTTTTACGCAAATTATGGAATTAAATTCTCCAGCACAAATAAATCGAACTATACAGAATGGATATCCGAAACTTATTTTTTTAGCTCATGAAAGAAATGAATCTCATCATTAAGAAATAAATGTGGGATATATCGGAGAGTTTTTTTTTTTTTGGCAAAATTTATGGTAAAATACTATATCTCTAGAATCAATCAAAAGCCTTGCTCAAAAGAAAAAAAAAAAGAAAGAAAAATAGAATGAAAGAACAACAATTGAACTTCTGCGACGTAATTCAGACGAAGTCAAGTAAAATGTTTCCCGTGGAGATTGAAAAAAGTCTTTTCGCTTATTTGAAACAATTTGCTATTTTAGGTTTCCAATTTTGTGAAAGAATTGTAATTACCCACTAGCAAGTAATGTCACAGGGAAACATCGACGATTCAATATTTCAACTAATTCATAACTTTTTTTTCTATTATTGCCATTGAAATCTTTTTTTTAGAAAATTACTCCTCGCAGAGAACTCATTTGGAAGGTTCAATGCCTGGAATATTAAACGAAATACATAATATTTGAGAAAAAGGTTAATTTCTTCGGTTAAATATTTTTTTCCTTTTGGAGGCTTCAGTTTTTTCTTTTCAAATAACTATTCAACAAGAAAAATACAAAAGAAGTAAATCGATGTGATCTTTTAAGAAAAGTGTTTAAGATAGGAAAAAAAAATCATGTGCTAATTTTATCTGATGATTTTCTTGCTCGCTTACATCTCAACTGTCAGCTACTAAGTTTTCAATTGCTATTCATTTTTAATTACCATTACTGCAGTAAGTAATTCACTGCACTAATAAGTTGGACCTCCTCCAGGGAAAATCTATTCTATATCTGCAATGTTAGTTCTTTCTATACACACTTTCTAAATTTTTCTTTGGTCTTCAAAATTTCGAGCGCACACAAAGTCTTAACTACTACAGAACGTGAGTCGAACGTTTTGAAATATTTGGATCAATTTATGTCTTCATACGTACCTTTACGAAGAAAGCTGACTGGCATTAAAAGTATAGGTCATCGTATTGCACCGGCTTTAGCCATCTGTCTGCCATTTCTTCGATTACGCGGTGGTACCAGTTCTTGTCCTTCGAGGCGAAGAACTCCTTCACCCAGCTGCAACCTCCGCCTGGTTGTTGAAGTACCACCCGCGAAGGAAGGGGGCCATGTGCCGGAACAGGTAATAATCCAACGGGGCAAGGTCAGGACTAAACACCGAAGAGCAATTAAATTAGAGATACCTGTCTAGTAACGTGTAGTACCACCTTTCGCCCTGATGACGGTGGCGATTCGTCTCGGCATGGACTCAACAAGACACCGGAAGCGTTGGGAAGCCATACGGATCCACGATCCCTGAACAAGCTCCCACAGTTCACGAAAATTTGATGGAGGGGGTCAGAGCCTCGAACATCCGTCTCGATGGCATCCCAGATGTGCTCGATGAGATTGATGTCAGCTGACCTAGCTGGCCAAGGAAGCGAGGTCACGTTGGTGAAGCGTTCATCCAACCATTCGGATACAATTCTGGAGCGATGGCACGGTGCATTGTCTTGTTGCGGGATGAAGTCCCCAGTGGGATGTTGAAAACGCACGAACAGGAGCAAATGGTCGTCCAGGATATCCCGGTAACGTTGACCTGTGAGGGACTATGTCACACGCACCAGGGGTCCCATTTCGGTCAACGTAAACAACCCCCAGACGAGAATGCCACCCCCACTAGCTTGAAGAGTACCCTGCTGGCAAGAAGGATCCATCGCTTCATGTAGTTTGCGCCGTACTCGTATCCTGCCATCCGCATGTACCAACGTGAATCTCGACTCATCAGTCCAGGCCACATTTTCCCACATGTCTAATGTGCAGTGGCAATGTTCCCGCGCCCATGCTAATCTTTGCACCCTGTGATGTGCGGTACGCAGCGGTACCCTCGTGGGGCGATTTCTTCTGTATCCCATAGGGAGGAGATGGTTCTGGATGGTGTGGCTGCTTACACGTTTTTGTGCACCAGCGTTAAATTGCCGAGTGATTTCTTGCACTGTGGCCCGTCTATCCACTGTTACAATGGGAGCTAGCCGACGATGACCCCGCTCATCCACACGCTGTTGTCCACGGCAGTTGGCCCTTGCATGGATGGTTTTACCGGATTCGATGTACTCACGGCGCACCCGTGACACAGTGGCTCGTGAAGATCCCAGTGCCTGCGCGACTTCCGAGATGGAGTGACCCATTCGTCGGGCCCCGAGAATTTGCCCACGATAAAAATGCGCTTAGATCCTTCATCTTACCCATACTGCGTCCGACTCTTGCTGATTGCCGTCGCATCATTCCTTATATTGTCGGATCGCTGCATACGTCATGCCGTTTCCGTTTACAGGGCCATCCACAACACCACATTTGCATAACGCCAGCTGTCTCTAATTCAATTGCTCTTCAGTGTATATGCTGGGTGTGACGTCATTTCGATGCCCTCAAGTTCCTAGAGTTTTGCCCGCGACGTTCGCGCGGTATGAGGCCGAGCGATGTCTGCTGTAGGAGAGCGCGCTTTCTGTTCTCCAGCGCCCGGTACTTCTCCAAAATGGCATACATCCCTTCCAGCTGTTTCGAGTATAGCTAGTCGTTAATGGTTCGACCGACTGGAACAAATTCGTAATAGACTATCCCCTCGAAATTACACCAGACGCATAGCATTACCTTGTGCTCGAAGCGTTGACGTTCAGCAACAGGTTCTGGAAGCTGGCTCGGGGGCTCAAGCACTGCCGTTGTGTGTTAGGATTACGAAAATAGACCCACTTTTCATCGCACGTAACAATTCTTTTGATGAAACGTACATCGCGTGGGTTTTCTTGGAATTTCGTGCAAAAAAGTGTGCACGATCACTCGGCGGTTGGCTTCAACTGCCGTCAGTTCGTGAGGGACAATGCGGCAGCTCCTGTAGACCTTGCCGAGGTCCTGAAGGTGACGAACCACGGTGTTCTTTGATATGCCCAGATTGCCTAATAATCTCCAAGTGATGCTTGTCCGATTTGCCTCTACGACCTGGCGCACGGCCTCCTAATCCACGGTTCGCTACCTATCTGACCTTGGCTGATTGTCGAGGTTTCTGTCACCTAAGCGGAATTTTTTCAACCATCTGGTTTCGGTGCTGTACTCCACGGAGCTTTCTCCTTTCGCAAATGTCTCGTGTTGCTAGAGCAGCGTGATGGCCGAGTTCAAACTCGTAAAGAAAAAGTTCCCGAATAAGACGGTTCTGACTGTTCTTCTTTTACGCTTCCCAACCAAAAGAACGGCGACATGCAATGCTGTTCACAGCAACGACTATCACTTTATATCCCATTCGACTGGCTGCATTACGAGACTTGAACTAGTTTAAACACGTGACGTACTCGCCGCAGCACATACGTTTATGTAGATGTTGCAAAACTTTCGACTCGCCCTCTGTATATGCTCTAGCTGTGATTTCGAAAAATTGGTCATTTTTTGTTTAATTCAATTTACCGTAATCAGTGTCAAATAGAAATTCTTCCCGATTAAAAATTGAAATTAAAAAAAAATTCTGCCATTTTTTTCGAAAACACTGTTAGGTTTATTAGCTAAGGACATCATTTATTTGTACTCTAAATTTTGCAGAAATCTTTGAGAAAATAATTGTGTACGACGAATGAATACCCTATGTGTAGCATAGATTTCTCTTTCAGGTCTCCATTAATGCTTTCTGTTAAATGAAGTTGTCAGAGCAATGACTCTTTTCCAAGAGCCGTACAAATGCACCTCCACAGATAGTTACCACGAACGCATGTCACCACAAATTTATATAGCAGAAAAAAGTGTTTCGCAATGTATTTTTTTTTATTGGAGGTTTAACGACCACCGTGAGCAACTCACTGGACTATAAGCAGTCGCCCGTCCTTAATTTAGGGTCACTGGTTCTAGGGAAGGGAGAGATGCAGAGCCGTAAGACAAACACAATATCCATGCCTCACCGAGATTCGAACGCGGACCCCTTCCGGACGAATGATCAGAAGCCTTCGCTTAGACCACTGCGTCAGCTATATGTTTAACGGTTAGCATCTGAAATTTATCAGCTATATGTTGAACTGTTAGCATCTGAAATTCTTTTATTTAGTTTCAAATGTAAGATATTTAAAAAAACTGCTTTGGGAGGTAAATGCGAATGAAATCATTTGCTGAATCATGCACAGAAAATACAGCGTCAACGAGATCGCAGCGTTATTTATTCCCTTTGACAAAAAACAGCTTCCTGCATAGCCTAATCTTTCAAAACATTTTCAATATTTTCCGAATTCAAAAAAATTTTGCCAAAAACTTTAAAAATCTCAGAAGTGATTTCTCAGCAAGTATCAAGCAAAATAGACATCTCGTATTTTTTTCACTTTGTTATTTTATGATTGATTTCTGCTTTTCTTTCACTTTTTGCTTCCAATTACACTCATTGTTATGAAAATCCGCGCACCAAGAAGAAGGTGCTGGGTTGAAATGAGATTTTAGTCGTGAGATTGTACATACCAAGGACAGAAATGATTACAATATCACAGCAGCAGGACGATTTCCCGCGGACATACGGTACACATTCCGGTTAGCGTTAGTACCGCGTCGGACCGCCTCGTGCTCGGATACATGCGGTGATACGGTCGGGCATGGACTCGAAGAGATGCCGTATGTTATCCTGGGACAGATTGGTCCACACTTCTTGCAACTGACGCTCTAAATTACGATCACTGGGACATAGAGAAAGATGGCGTCCCATCTGGTACCACACGTACTCGATGGGTGAGCGATCAGGCGATCTTTCAGGCAATGAAAGCACCGAAGCATAACGTAGACAGTCCTGGGAAACCTGATCCTTGTGCGGACAGGCGTTATCTTGGCGGAAAATGGCTCCGAGCCGCCCCGGCTGTAAAGGCAGCACATGGAGCCGCAGTATCTTCTGTACGTAACGCTGGGTTGTCAACGTCCCTCGGATCACTGCGAGGGTAGTACGGCTGTCATAAGCGTTGGCTCCCTAGACCATCACGCTTGCAGTTCGGGACATGTGCCGTTGTACAGTGAGGTTGGGATTGTAGCGGTCACCTGCGGCCCTCCACACTCTGACACGGTGGTCGTCCGTTCCCATACAAAAGCAGGATTCTTCGCTGAACACCATGCGTTTCCAGTCCGTAGCATTCTACTTTGCTCGCTGCTGACACCATTGCAATCGACGCCGGCGATTGTCAGGTTGTTAATGGCAGGAAACCTAAGGGCTGTCGAGAGTGCAGATTCGCCTCCGCCAGGCATCTGGAAATGGTTCTGGTGGACACAGGAGTCCCTTGTACAGCTGCAACATGTCTCTCGATATTGATCAAGGACGTCGTTGCATCTGTGCTTGCTGCTGTCACAATCCCACGGTCCTCTCTGATGATGGTGTATCAGATTCGTCCGTAACCAGTCCGCCGTGTCTTTTCCTGTAACAATTGTTCCTAACACGCTCGCACCATATTGCCCAAATTGCGGCCGATTCGGCGCACCGGCCACCCTATCTTTCTCATCCCGACAATACGGCCTCGAACAAACTCTGTCAGTTGCCCGTAAGCACATCTGTGGCGGCTCCTCGGCATGTCTATCACTCACGGATCTCACCTGACTCTTACCGTACACTTCGGCCCGCATGTGCACTCCTCTGCGCGGCGCCTAATAAGCCCCGAGGATTGCGATTGCAGCATCGGTTTTGGACGCGCGGGCATGCGGAATCGCACGAACTTTTAGCCATTTACATGTCTTCCCTCCCTCCCTGTAGCTATTCCCGAGTTTCGCGCTAATCGCACGGGTCTTTCTACGTGCGCGGATTTTTATGAGAATAAGTGTATATCTCCTGTCACTCTCTGATGTTATGTTTGAGGTTTTGGAATTCACGCAGTTTTTGCTGCATTAGTTAGACCAGTAGGTCAGGAGATAAGAAGTATGTGTTCGATTCTGGTCGCCTTTGATTACAGTGAGAAAATGTCCAAAGTGTTACTTCATAATTTCTTCGTATTTTTTCTATTCCTTGATTTTTCATTTCTTTCACGCTGTTTCTTACCTCGCTTCTTTCGCCTCTCGCTTTCTATTTTAATTTTTCTCATCTTTATCTCTTTCGCTTGTGTTATCTTCGTGATCAGTTTTTTTCTTTTTCTTTCCTTTTTGTTCTGTATTTCTTCCTTTACCGTCTTTATCTGTCTCTCCTCCTGTTCAGTAAAAATCCAGACTCACGGTCGCCAGGTCGCCATTGGCGATAAACTTCATCGTCATGGCGACTAAAAATGTTTGATTAAATCGCCAATTCTGGCGACCTGTACGGGGAAAACATTAATTTTATTTAACTTCTATTGTACGGAAATTTTTTTTAACTTGTACGGAACTCGCACGTTTTTGAAAATTTTTACTCCAAATATGTACGGAAATCACACGAAATGGCACAAAATTTGAGTTGTACGGAAGTCAGCCATCACCTTTTTCATTCTGCTTGAACAGCAGAAAAGAAAAAAAAAGTTTATAAAAAAGACGAGGGCATCGGTTTTTGATCACAAAGAATGCGCCAAGGCTGATAGTTCATCGTAGGGGAACGAGGTTGCGGTGGGGATGAAAGCCGGTGGTGGACAGCTCAACACTCTGCGTCCGAAAAGTCCAACTGGGAGAAATTTTTATTTAAAAAAATTTCTTCAATTTTTTAAATAACTGAATGCAAATTTAACAGTACCCAAGACTCGTCAAAATAAACTCCCATGTGAAATTTCGTCAAAATCCGATGAAAACTTTAGAAACTAGCCATTTTCTTTTTATTATTTTTAATGAATGTTCGCTGAAAGCCTGCATATCCCATATAAAAATTCTAAAATTCAGAATCGGTATAGTCCGGATGTCCGGACGATTCCGGATTTTCGAGGTTGTAGTGTAATAATATTTCCATACCTGCGAACTACTACGGAATGTCCGTAGTTTCTACGGATTAAGTTGGCTGATTACGGACCTCGCTGTCGAAACTACGGATTCCACGAATTTTCATT
Organism: Macrothele yani; assembly: GCA_039090855.1. Classification (NCBI taxonomy): domain Eukaryota; kingdom Metazoa; phylum Arthropoda; class Arachnida; order Araneae; family Macrothelidae; genus Macrothele; species Macrothele yani. Next base: position 118,011,190 of record CM076993.1, read on the forward strand.
TTTTTAAAATATTTTATTGTTTTATTATATGCACGAGATTCTTAAGCGGAATCGCGGAATTCTGCGTTTTTTGTTGTCATCATTTGGATCGTTCTCAGGATCAGCGTAAAACTGAAGACAATTTGATGGAGTTCCGTCTGCAGACGGTATTTCGTGTCTCAAAACTTACGAAAACGGTAGTTGAATGGAGCTACAGTAATCGTAATTTTTTCTCCAGATGTTGTCTTAGTGTAAAGTTTTACTGTTAAATATGATTTCATTGCATAAAAGTATTTCAGCTTGAAACTGTAGGCAACAATGTGCGAAAACGGAGGTTACACTCCGCCAAAATTTCCCCGTAATCTCAGACATCAGATTCTTTCGCGAAATCGAGGAACTCCGCCTTTTTCGTTATTATTTTGGTCATTCGCGAGATCAATGAACCAGTGAACACAATTAATTGGGGGGGGGGCAGCGGATGTTCGTCAGAGGACGGAATTCCATCTTTTTTTTACGAAAATTTCGAAAACGGAATGTCGACGGAGTTCAGATTTTTTCCGCAATCGTAATTCCTATTTTCTCGCGATGTTGCTTCCGCCCAGTATTATTGTTAAGTAATATTTAACTGCATAAATATTTGTATTTCAGCTTGAAAATAGCGGGACAATTTCCAAAACCGGAAGTCGGTCGGTGCAAAGATTTCTCCCGTAAGCACACTCTCCTCCCCGCACGATGTTCCCACTCGCATTGTTTTATTACTTGAGTTTCAACTTTCAAGAAATACTAAAACTGAAATATGCAAAATAAAACATACTGATATTATACTAAGCAATTTTATAAAAATAATTTAGTATTAAATATACAATTTGATTTTTTTTTCAAAGTTTGGCCACTTAGTTTTTTTTTTATGGCCACTAACAATTTTGGTCTTGGTGGCCAATGTCTACTAGCAAAATTTCTAAGTCTGGATCTTTACTGTTCGGTGAACACGTTCTACTTATTCTGTCTCTTAAATATCTGGTTTTAGTTGTTTTTTTATTGGAGGTTTAACGACCACCGTGAGCAACTCAATGGGCTATAAGCAGTCGCCCGTCCCGAATTTAGGGCCACTGGTTACAGGGAAGGGAGAGAGCCAGTGCCGTAAGATAAACACAACATCTGTGCCTCACCGGAATTCAAACCCGGACACCTACCGGACGAATGATCAGAACCCATCGCTTAGACCATTGCGCCACCGTGGCTCCATTTTAGCTTATCTTTTTTTGTTTTGTTTTCACCAGACTTTCCCACCTTTTTTTCTGTTTTTCATTGCTTCATTACGAGCTTTCTTCCTTTTCCATTCCACTTTTCCACCTTTAAATTTCTCTTTGTACTATCGTTTTGTTACAGTTTTGTTTTTGCTCTATAACTAAACTTTTTTCTCTACCTGCTTTATCTCACAGGCTCAAGCTTTGTCTGACTGTTCTTCCCATTTTTCTCCTCTTATTCTCTATCCCTGGATCTTCGTCACTTCCCCCTTTTTTTAGTTCTTTTTCTCTGTCTTCTTTTATCATTTTTCGGATATCTTGTTATGTATCGGTCATTTTATTTCCTCCTGTCTTCTGTGTTTCACTTTCTGAAGGAAAAATAGCATCAGAGCGTAGTTCCATTTTTCTGCATTTCACAATTGTGTTACTGTAAACGTTCCGAAATATTCAGAATTGCTGCTCCTATGTATTAGACAATGTTCTTTCTTCCTTCTATTAGCTGCGTGAATTGTTATGGCCATGATGAAATGACTCCAATTTCTTTCAGAATTTTTACGTGAGGCTTGGAGTATTGTCACTTTGAGGAGTGCAATTATTCCAATCTCCCGCTTAGTAATGGCTCACGTCAATATTTTTTTTTAAACATTTCTGAAATGGAAAAATCCCGAACCCTCTCTCTTTCTCTCTCACACAGAATCGAAAATATGCAATCTCTTCTGCGGATAGCATGTTAAATGCGCCTTAAACATGTCATATACGCTGTACTTAGGTGCTATTGATACATACTAAATATGCACCTACCGAAAGTGTTTGGTTCGCATAAAAAATGAAATGCTTCCGTCTTTATTTTTATCTCTCGCCATACCATCCGAAGCAATCCATATTTGTGAAACTAAGCCCAGGCGTGTGTGATAAGTCTCATCCCACACAGCACAGAATATTCCGTATATGTTACAAGTACGCAGCACTCAAACATTGAGACTTTTCAGGTACGTTGCGCAATGTAACAGTAATGTTTCAGAAACTTTATGGTTACGTCAAAATGTCCTCAAACGTTACATAACTTTGAAACATAACCGATACGTTACAGTGAAATGTCTTTGCAACTTCAACATACCAACTTCATGTAACTGTTACGTATTTGAAAGATATTTGTAACTTCGTTACATTACTGTTACGCTTTTGAAAGATATTTCTAACTTCGTTACATTACTGTTACGTATTTGAAAGATATTTGTGACATCATCATATTACTGTTACGTATTTGAAAGATATTTGTGACATCATCATATTACTGTTACGTATTAACTACGTTGAACATTATAGTTTTAATAAACTTTGTAAAATCACAATAAAAATATTACACTCGACAGCTGTTTCAAAAGCAAAAACAGTCGTATTACGATTTGTTTACGTTTTCACAGGTTCAATGCACTCCGCTGTCCATTGGGAACAGTGACAGCGTTTATATATTGATAACAAAAGAAATAAAAATCGGTCCCAAATGAGGGTGTAGAATTTCTGTTATACATGTGACATAGACTACATTTTAGCGAAAAAACGAATAAAAAATCAAATTCTTCATTTCTCTAAATACCTACCAATATGAAATTTCTCAGCTTCAAGTAAAAAAAGCATGCTGGTATAGTATACAAATACAACACAGCCATCTACTTAGGTTCTATAAAATGATTTTTAGAATTTAAAAATCATAATAATCAAAACAATTACTTACTTTCAGATGATCTTGAATCACAAAAAAAAAAAAACAAAAAAAAACGATGAACTATTAAACCAACTAACTCGAATACGACAGTATCACCAATGAATATCCCAGTAGCACGTGGAAATACGACTACGGAGTGCTTCGGTGAAATGTTATAAATGCGCATGCGCATCGAAACCAAATATTTTAAATATCGCCGGAATGTAACATCAAGGTAGCAATTATGTCCAATGGAAACTATAAAACAGTAGTATCGGTGAATGCTATTTTTAACGTAACCGTAATGTACAAAGAGTTATGTTCCAAAATAGATGTTGCTGAAACGTAATTGTAAGATATCTCTGAAAGTGTAACGAAAATGAGAGATTGTAACATTACTTACACATATCTGAAACGTTTTGTGCTGTACGGTATGTTTCGTTGTAATGTCAGAAACCCGGCAGAACCAAGGAACAATTTAAAAAAAATGTGACGTACGCAGTACAAAATTTCCTGAAATCCATTACTCCTTTCTTGAATTAACGAACCTTATATTCCAGATTCAACCATTTCCGCAAAATAAGGGGCAAATATCTGAATTTGACGGATTCTTTTGACACAAATATTAATGTTCGTCTTTCTCCGGTTATTAACGAAAAATTGCCGTTTTTAAAGAGGTGTTAACAACAAATTCTAAATTCTCAGAAACTTTTCCGGAACTGCTTTCCTGTATTAACGGGAAAATTCTTTTCTCACTTTCTCCATATCCATATGACGGAAAATTTCCGGCAGTAGGAGTGGTTCGCGAAAATAATTGATGTTTGGTTCTCTATGCGCTTATAATCGTCTGTCGGAGGACCTCATTTTGAAATTCGGAAGTCAGATCGCATATTGTGATAACATATCACAAGCTATTAAAATTATTCTCGACTGGGGGCGTAGATGTAAATCTTATTTTTGTCAATACCTCTGCTTCTAATGGTGCGATTTGCAAAATCCTTTTTCTTGGACCGACACCGCTCACATCGAAAAATCTTTTCAGAATACTTTCTTCATAAAATAATGCATGGTTTTCCCGCCAGTGTGGTTAGATGCATATCTTATATTTGTCAGTATCTCTGCTTCGGAGAATCCGATTTGAAAAATTCGCTCTTTGTTGGAGAGGGTTTCCGCTGCGAAATGTTTCTCTTATAAATTCAAATGTTTCTTAACGCACAAGTCTGCAACCAGAGGGAGTAAGCTCACGATTCCGTTTACAGTAATGCACTATACTGAAAAAAGTCAACGAATAACCCTTTAAAAGCAAATGAACGGATCCGCTGCGTTCTAAGATACGCGATACAGCTCCAAACGGTATAAAAACAAGACCGCAACTAACCGCGATCACATCGCACTCTGAAGTTGTGCAAAAAAATGTCGCGGCGGGAGAGACCTGACTTTGAGAAAGGAAATATTGTTGGGTGTTATATTAGTGGGTTGTCCATAAGACAAAATGAGAGGCGTTTAAACATACCCAAGGTAACTGTTTTAGATGCACTGAATAACTGGAAGACACATGGCGTGCCTGAAGCAGCAAAACGTACCAGCAGACCAAAGAAAATTAGTGATAGAGGACGTCGGAGCCTCAGGAGAGTCGTTACAGCTAATCGCCGGAGTATTGCACAAGACCTCAGTGTACAGGAGAGTAAAAATGCTGGAACCTCGGTATGTACACGTACTATTCGCAGAGAACTTCATTCCATGGATTACCGTGGTCGTGAGGCTGCTCATAAGTCTTTCATCTCCACTCGGAATGCCACTCGTCGTTTAGCATGGTGTAAAGATTATTTATCGTGGACCGTAGATCATTGAAAACGGGTCCTATGGATTGATGAATCGAGATACACGATCCATCAGTCTGAATGCCATGTGTGGGTATGGCGGCAGCCGGGGGAACTCTATTTACTACAGTGTACTGTTCCTACGGTCACGTTTGGAGCTGGCAGTTTACTCGTGTAGGGGTGTTTTTCATGGTATGGTCCCGGCCCACTGGTTATCGTGAACAAACCTGTTAACCAACACGTGTACCTTGATATTCTGGACAATTATTCCCTACCAACTCTGTGGCAATACTATCGAACTGAGCCTTGTTAGTACCAGCAGGATAACGCACCGACCCATAAAGCAAGGACTGTTAATGCGTGGTTTGACGATAATTCCGTATCGTTTGTGGACTGACCAGCACACAGCCCTGATCGTAATCCCATAGAGCACATATCGGATGAATTAGAGTGCCGCATAAGAAATTTGGAACCAAGGCCTACTAGTGAGCAACAGTTAGCGGCAACAATATATACTGAATGGAAACGCACACCTATCACTGTGTTCCAAAACCTTGTCGAAAGCATGTCTCGAAGGGTCAGTGCATGCATTAAGGCCAAAGGTGGACCGACACCGTACTGATGTATGTCAATAAATGCTATGTTGTGTTTCTCTTCTAGGTGCCCGGTGACTTTTGTCAATATAGTGTATATGCGGGATTAAAAACCCGATTGGAAAACTTTCTTTTCTCCTTCAGATACGATTGTTTTCCATACCGGTTGACTTTGAATAGCTTTCATAAATTTAATTTGCATCAGAACGGATTCAAAAGATGTGCTCATTACACCCGGAAATTCAATGTATCTTTCTTGTTTCTTAATATTTTGAATTTGCTGAGAGAACAAAACGAAGACACTTACTGGTTTTGTTTAACGGGAGTTTGCTGCTATGTAACTTGACAAGAATGCCAACTGATTTTAAGCCATTAGACCGGAGGCCGATACATTACTGGATTCCTGATTGCATAATTTCTCTTAATACGTATTTCAGATGACCTTCTACTGCAAACTGTCGTAACTCACAGCTCTTCAGTTTGGAATTATTACATGAGGAAAGCTACGCCATCTCTCGCTAATTACATTCTGAGTTAATGCGACTTCATTTTCAGCTCCACAATCATAAGCTGTGTGCTGCATTTGGTATCAGCGATGCTGAACCATTTCTCTACAACTTGATTTCGTGCTCGTTTGTGAAATGGACTGCTTACTTAATACTCTCCGTTATTCAAGAGACTAATTCATACATTGTTGGATCAACACTCTGCAGTGGCGACAAAATAATCTTTCCCAAAAGTTAAATGAACTGGAAAAACAAGTTAAATAAACTTTATTTGATTGGCAAATTCATTCAACCACTTCAGTAAAGACAGTCCAAGTTCGTGATCATTTTTTTTTTTTTTTTTTTGACTGAAGGTTTAACGACCACCGTGAGCAATTCGGTGGGCTATAAGTAGTCGCCCGTCCCTAATTTAGGGTCACTGATTCCAGAGAAGGGAGAGAGCCAGTGCCATAAGACGAACACAATATCCATATTTTACCGGGATTCGAACCCGGACCTCTTTCGGACGAATGATCAGAAGCCAGCGCTTAGACTACTGCGCCACTGGGGCGGACAGGTTCGTAATGAGCATCATGAGTGCACCCTTTTTCAGTCGTAAAATGTGAGGCGGAAGTCAACTCATCTCGATCGTGTGCAAATATTCAACTGGGTAGCGCACTCTTTCACTCTCATCATCATACACAACTGTGTTTATAAATGTTGTTGGTATGAGATTCGTGTTGCGAATACTCTTCATTTTCTCTTGCCTGAGACATACTATATGTAGTTGCGACCCATTGATCGCTCACCCTTCCAGTAAGGCTCTTACGCTTTCTTTTCTTTTCTTTTCTGCGGGAGAGACATTATGTTAAGGGTAAGTATGAATAAAGTATTCACTTACTTTAGGACTGATCATAGAACACCATGCACACACCAAGTCTGAAACTGAACTTAGCGCCTGATGTAGATAAAAGGCCACACGCTTTTCCCATAGACTTTACATGGAAACTTTGCTGCCCCGCAACACCAGAACTGTTGCTCCAATCTCAGTTTTCTCTTTGACTGGCATATCTACATGGTAAGAGCTTTATTTTGCCACCTCAACCATATTTTTACGTTCAGCTGTTCTCTCAATATAGGTCTCACAGTAAAAAAACCTTATGGAATGAATATATACACTGCTGGCCACCCAAAATGCAACACCAAGAAGGACACGAGACAGCAGAGCCAGATTTACTGGACACATAACAACAGATACAAAGATGAAACGATTGAGCTTACAGGCCCGTGCGACTTGCGAATCACGCAGACATCAATAGTTTGTTTGGACCCATGGATGGCAATAACGGCCGCTACACGCCGCGGCATCGAACGAAAGAGGCTTTGGATGTGAGCTTGGGGTATGTAGGTCCAAGCTGCTTCCACACGTTGCCACAGTTCATCAGGCGTAGCCGCGGGTGGTGCTTGCCGGGCCACTCGGTTGCCGATCAGCGACCAGACGTGTTCGATGGGCGACATATCGGGAGAACAGGCTGGCCACGGCAGCAGTGCCACCTGGTGGGCCGTGAAGAATTGTTGCACGATGCGTGCCACGTGCGGGCGCTCATTGTCCTGTTGAAAGATGGCCGCTGGCAGGCCCTGCAGGTAAGGGACTACAGGCTCCAAAACGTCGGAGATGTAGCGGTGGCTGTTGAGTGTACCGGTGATGATGCGTACCAGAGGGATGCGTGTGTCATATCCAATTGCGCCCCGAACCATAACGCCAGGCGACGGACCGGCATGGCGATGCGTCATACAGTTTCTCGCTGCGGTGCCACCGCATGCGGATCCGACCATCGTGGTGTTGCAGGCAGAAGCGGGAATCGTCCGAGAAGACAATGTCGTGCAATTCCGTAGCCCAGGTGCGGCGTTCAACGACCCACTGCCGCCGCACTTGCCAGTGGTGTAACGTCAATGGTAATCGGAGCAATGGGCGCCGTGCGACAAGTCCCCGCTCCTGTAGACGACGTCGAACGGTACGTGCTGACACAGGTTGTTGCGCAACACACCCTTATTCCTGCGTTAACGTTCGTAATGTGGCGGTGCGAGCCGTCAATGGCCGCCGCACAACATGTCGGTCCTCTCGTTCGGTGGTGTGCCGCGGTCGCGGCACAAATCCACATTTTAGAACATTTCGCTTTACGCGTAGTATTTCTAAAAAGCATATTAATATTGTGAAGTGGATTAACTGAACTAAACTTTTTGGGCCATATTTTTGGTCAGTGTATAATGCATAAATGCAAGCCTTGATAAGCAAAATTTTCCACGAATCCGGGCCCGGGCTCAGCAAACACATGTAATCAAAGAAAGCAAGCCGGGCACGAGACCGGGCTCCTAAATTTGAGCCTCAACTCATTTCTACTGCACCGTAGTGATGCTTTCTTTCCTTTAAATGATGGTACAACTCTTCGTACGTTTCTCTGCGGATTCAGCCATTTACATGTAAAAGGATCAGGTAAATTTATCCTGGACTGGTCTGCGGATTTTATGCTGGGAAATGCGCAAATAAAATGCACACGGCGAGGTTGTTTACACACACACATATACACCATGTCTGTCACTCCAGACTTTTGTTACACCTTGTGCAAAGTTTTCTACATGTAACGGGACTAGTTACTTCCGTTTCATTCCCTATCCTTGTGTTCCGTATTGGTGTGCTATAAGTTCGCAAAACCTGTAAAGGTATAAAATTATGTACGTCGCCTACTATTCTAGATATCTGAAACAGTAATGACTTGAACTGGTTGATTCGTTTTAAACAGTTGAATGGAACTATAACGTAATGTCTTTTTCGTGAGCAAGATTGGTTTTACACTATATCTAAACCATGACTAAATAATGTTGAACTAAATAACAATATGATGTAATAGTAAACGGCCAGACGAAACATGAACAGAAGTCAACTTACGATAACTTTTTTGGTCTTTCAATCTTCCAGTAGATCCCACATATAACACAGCAGGTAAACTTCACATTCATCTTAGCGATCGAACGTCTACACGCACACATACATTCCCATGAGCAACTGTTGTATCGTGCTTTTTATCCATTGTTCTTATCACATTCATACGTCACTTTCTCTCTAACTTAAAATGTGTTGCCAACCTCATTCTTGTGGAGAGAAGATATCACGTTAAGTTTGGAAGTATAAGGATAACAAACTCAAATTTACATAGGAAAAGGAACTAAAAATGAAAGTTATTTTAGAATATACGTCACAGAACTCCTTGAAGCGTCTGTATCACCGGCTTGATACAGATGGCTAACCGTTAGCCTCATGTATGTGTGGGAGGTGACTTTTGGGGGTTTCTAATCCCTCTGCCGACCATCCAACTCACGGTTTTCTAAAGTTCTCTTGAATCTAACGGAAATTCGTAGATAGATATGTGGCGGTTACCCTTTGACTTTCAATGAAGAACACAACAGGAAATAATCTCACGATTCCCATTCCCCAGAATATTCGTCACCGTGAATGAAGGTAGCTGATGGTGTCTATGCCCTTGTTTTCGAAATACGCACCTGAAAAATGAACCGCTCTCGCAAAATCAAATCAAAAGAGTTCCATATTTCCTATGTGACAGCGAAAGCTGCTTGCATAATTTGAAATTCAAATTTCTCGTTCGAATGTTTCTCTCCTTAACGATGTGTTTCCTCTTGTTTGCTGTATGTCTGCGCACTCGTTTGCTTTTTTTTTAAACCCATTTGTATTTCTTTCGAGAAAGAAATACAAATGGGTATTTTTTCGGTGTTTCTGAGTATTAAGGGAATTCTTCCCTCAAAACACAAATTCCTACAGCACGCCAAACAACTTCATTTTCCATTAAAATTTACCCACATCGCTCGCTTTGATAGAAAATAAATACACTTCTTGCATTTCTCCCGAAATCCCTTGTTAAAACTTATATATATGGAGCTTCCAAAATAATTTGGAATTATTTATATATGTATATATACATACGAAGCATGCCCAGGGGATCAGCAAAATAACAAAAAGTACTAATAAAAGAAAAATGAGAAAACACAGAAGTTTCGAAAAAATGCCCAAATATGCAAAAAAAAAAAAGAAAGTATAAACGAATAACAAAACACAGTGTTCGAAAATGGCGAGTATTTCTCAGAACAAGAAAGTCTTAAAACCCAGAAATCCTGCTAAAATGCTATAGATTTGAAAAAAATAATTGTTCTCGCATTAAACAAAGGTCTTCGCTCTTTCCACGTTTATAAGTGAGTCACGGAAAAATTCTCATTATCCGCCACCGGGAGTCGAACCCAGGGTCTTCCAGTTACGCGCCGAATATGGTTCCGCTACACCACAGCGGCCTCAAATTCCTCCAGACTCACACACGCTAACTGCCAAGCCAAGTTGGCAGGTTGCTTTCTTGGAGATCCGCACAATGCTGGGGATTCACCAAAGATGGTAAGCAGCAACTGAAGAAATAATTAGAAGAATGAGAATTTTTCCGTGACTCAATTATAAACGTGGAAAGAGCGAAGACTTTTGTTTGATGTTCCTGGTCCACGTTAAATGTCTGTATTAATTGTTCTCACATTGGTAACATATCATAGTACATGTCAGTGCAGTTTCATTAAAATCACTTCAAACTTTCAAAAGTTATTAAGGATGCCCTTGAATAATCAGTTTCTTTCAAATTGAAGAGTATTTTGACGATTCCCGGAGCGCCACTATTCTTGCTTCGACATCTATGCTGAATAATGTACAATCTCTTTCAATTATATGGTTCCTTATAATAAACATTACTTGAAAGATATCACTGAACAACAATGGTTTTGTTACAAAGAAAACTAACGGCTTTTATGTATTTATGGGTGCTGAAACCAAATATGAAGTAAAAATTGCTCCACTGGGCTCCAATTTCTTGAAATTTAACTTTTTATTGGCGTGGATGTTGTGTTACTTAAAGGAATTTCCCTATGTTTCCCAACGGTTACATTTGTCTGCAGTCAGGAATGCCGTATCTCTGAGATCAGACATACTGGCGCCATTACTTCCTGTAGCGCAATTCCTTCTGGGAAGGGAGAACAAAGCAGATTTTTTTGTCATTTGAATACATTTAATTGGTATTGAAGGGCGTGCATTTTCTCGTTGTTTTAAATAGTATTGTGGATTGGGCAAAGTGTACGTTAAATAATGGCGCGTACTCGTGTGAACCATCGAAACAGTTTCTGCTATATTTGTAGACAATTTATTTTAAAGTCTGAAAGGCGACATTTCTCACCGTTGATTAGAAACTCGTATGAACTTTATTTCCAGTGCAAAATGGGTGATGAAGATAAATCTCGGGCGCCTCACATTTATTGTAATTCATGTGTAATTTTGTTGACTGGCTTGTTGAAGGGATCAAGTCAAATGTCATGTGCGGTGCCAATGGTTTGGAGATAACCGCAACAGACTGTTATTTCTGCATCACTAAGATATCTGGAATTACAGCTAAGACCAATACATGATTCAGTATCCCAGTATTACTTCTGCCTTAACACCTGTTCCTCTTAAATCAGCTACATAACACCTGTTCCTGTTAAATCAGCTACATTGTTATACGTAAGATGGAGAAATCAGCTACATTGTTATACGTGAGATGGAGAAATGAGCTACATTATTACGCTTGAGATGGAGAAATCAACTACATTATTATACGTGAGATGGAGAAATCAGCTACATTATTATACGTGAGATGGAGAAATCAGCTACAATATTATACGTGAGATGGAGAAATCAGCTACATTGTTATACGTGAGATGGAGAAATCAGCTACATTGTTATACGTAAGATGGAGAAATGAGCCACATTATTACGCGTGAGATGGAGAAATCAGCTACATTATTATACGTGAGATGGAGAAATCGACTACATTATTACGCGTGAGATGGAGAAAACAGCTACATTATTATACGTGAGATGGAGAAATCAGCTACAATATTATACGTGAGATGGAGAAATCAGCTACATTGTTATACGTGAGATGGAGAAATCAGCTACAGTGTTATACGTGAGATGGAGAAAAGAGCCACATTATTACACGTGAGATAGAGAAATCAGCTACATTGTTATACGTGAGATGGAGAAATCAGCTACATTCTAATAAGTGAGATGGAGAAATCAGCTACATTGCTATACGTGAGATGGAGAAATCAGCTGCAATATACGTGAGGAGAAATCAGCTACATTGTTATACGTGAAACTGAAAATCAGCTACAATATTATACGTGAGATGGAGAAATCAGCTACATTGTTATACGTGAAACGGAGAAATGAACTACATTATTACGCGTGAGATGGAGAAATCAGCTACGTTATTATACGTGAGATGGAGAAATCAGCTACATTATTATACGTGAGATGGAGAAATCAGCTACAATATTATACGTGAGATGGAGAAATCAGCTACATTGTTATACGTGAGATGGAGAAATCAGCTACATTGTTATACGTGAGATGGAGAAATCAGCTATATTATTATACGTGAGATGGAGAAATCAGCTACATTGTTATACGTGAGATGGAGAAATCAGCTACATTATTAAACGTGGGATGGAGAAATGAGCTACATTATTACGCGTGAGATATCCAGATCTTCCTGTTCATGTACCATTACAGACATGGAGTTTAGATGATAGTGATACTGATGAAATAAATCTTCACAGCGAAGAAGATATTGAAGTACAACAAGATTCTGATTTCTCGGAAGATTATGTACCTCAACTTATAAGTCAGGAAGAATTAAATGATCTGGTTCGTTACCTTCATTTAGCAAAAAGTCAGGCCAGAATATTATCTTCAAGATTGAAGGGATGGAATCTTTTAAAACCAAGTAGAAAAGTACGTAGTTTTCGTCGACGACAGCAAGAGTTTGAACACTTATTTTCGTAGAGTGGTAATCTTGTGTACTGCAATGATATAGACTTATTGTTTGAAGCCTTACCACAGCAACACAAACTTGAAGAATGGAGACTTTTTTATAGATTCCTCAAAATCAAGTTTAAAAGCTGTCCTTCTTAATAACGGAAACATGTATCTTTCCGCACATGCTGCATATCCAAAATACGTGTAAATAACATACGCAAATATGAAACAGTTGCTTCAAAGTGTAGTATAAAAAAAACACTCCTGGTATATTTGTGGCGATCTTAAAGTGATAGCTTTACTCCTTGGTCTACAACTTGGATTCACAAAATACTGCTGCTTCCTCTATGAATGTAACAGTAAAGTCAGAAATTGTCATTACATTAAAAAGATCTTGCCTAAAAGAGAGTCCTTAATTCCTGGCAATAAAAATGTTGTTCCTGAGCCTTTAGTAAGTTCCCAGAACGTGTACTTACCACCACTTTACATCAAACTGGGTTTGATAAAAAAATTTATAAAGGCATTGATTAAAATGGAGAAGCCTTTCGTTTTCTAAAAAACTAGTTCCCCAAAATATCTGGAGCCAAAATTAAACAAGACATTTTTATTGATCCACAAATAAGGGAACTTATGCGTGATCTTGCATTTGAAGGCACTTTGAATGAGACTGCGGCTGATGCATGGAAGTCCTTTAAAGATGTGGTACTGAACGTTTTAGTTAACTGGAAGACAGAAAATTACAAAGAACTTGTTACTGAGCTTCTAGAAAACTATAAGGCCATGGGATGCAATATGTCCCTTAAAATACATTTCCTTCACTCGCATCTTGACTTTTTCCCACGGAACGCAGGAGCTGTAAGCGATGAACACGGAGAACGTTTTCATCAGAACATATGTACCATAGAAAGCCGCTATAAAGGATAATGGAGCACTAAAATGCTAGCTGATTACTGTTGGAGTCTAAAAAGAGATGTAGTACAACCAAAGTACAGAAGAAAATCTAAAACAACTACTTTTTCAGGTAAGTGTAATTCATTGCTTGTAGCGAAACCATTCATTATCATCATCATCATCATCATTTTCAACCATTATCAATCCACTGCTGGATAAAGGTATCCCCAAGTTTCTTCCACAACGGTCTGTCTTTTGCCAGTCTCCTCCATGTTACTCCCGCATACTTTCGAATTTCATTCACCTATCTCCCATGTGGTCTTCATCTGGGTCGTTTCCTCTCCCTTGCAATCCAGTCAAACATTTAGGTTGTCTATCGATGTTCTGGCAGTATGTCCAGCCCATTGCCATTTCAGGGATTTTACTCTGATAATGATGTCTTCCATTCCTGTCATTTTTCTGATCCACGAGTTTCTCTTCTTATCTCTCCTGGTTACACCAAGCATGCACCTCACGATACTTCTACGAGTTGTCGGCAGTCTTTGTATGTCTTTTTTAGTTAAGGTCCATGTCTCTGCATCATATGTAAGCACTGGAAGGATGCATTGATCAAACATTCGTCTTTTAAGACATAATGGCATATTGCTCTTGAAAATTATACTCTTTCTTTCAAAAGCTCTCCAGGCAAGTTTTATACCCCGATTAATTTCTTCATTAATGTGACCCTCACTTGATATTTGCTGTCCAAGCTAAATGTAGGTATTGGTTATCTACAGCTTTTCCCCATCAATCGATAAATCTTCATTTCTCGTAAAAGCATTGTACATCACTTTTGTTTTCTGAAAGTTCATTTTTAATCCCACTTCTTTACTCTTGCCAGCACGTTCTTGTATCATACTCTACAGCCCTGACGGGGTAGTTGCAAAAATGACTACGTGATCAGCAAAACGAAAGTGAGTAAAATAATCTCTATTAATCTTTATGCCTTTGTTTTCCCAGTTCAGTGATTGAAAGACATTTTGCAGTGTGGCATTAAATAGTTTGGGAGATATGGTGTCACCTTGTCTCATTCCTTTTCCAAATTTTATGGGTGCTGTAATCTCATATAGCCGAATCTTTGCACTTGCATTTTCTTAGATGTTATTAATAATATTAATGTATGCATCTACAATACCGAAGGCTTTCAAAGCCATTGTAACTGCTGATGGTTTCACAGAATCTCGCTCTTTCAATTAATTCTCTCAGTACATGGATGTGATCCATGGGTCTGGTACGATTCGTCCAACGACGATTGGTCCAATGCCGATTTGTCCAATGCCGAATCGTCCAAAGGGACGATTCGTCCAATGGACAATTGGTCCAAAGGTACGATTCGTCCAATGGTACGATAGGTCCAATGCCGATTCGTCCAATGGGAAGATTGGTCCAATGCCGATTCGTCCAACGGAACGATTGGTCCAATGCCGATTGGTCCAATGCCGATTCGTCCAATGGACGATTGGTTCAATTCCGTCCTATCTGTCCAAAGTGCTACTCGTGTTATAAAAATCTCAGCTGTTGTGATTTTATCTCCGATGTTATACGAAAGTGCCGGTAGTACAAAGAATGTAAAATAATGTTACATTTCATGCGTAATATTGTGGTTACAGATTTTTTTTTTTTTCGGAATCGCGTTTGTTTTTTTTATACTGTTCTTGCTGCCGTATGAAGTTACTGATGTACGAGCCGTTCAATCAACTTCAATGTTTCTCTTTTGCATGAAATAATATAAAATACTAATTTTCCGTTTTTGTTTGTAGCATGCAGTGGTGTTCCGCCAACTGGCCAATGGAAACGTTCTGATCGGGTTCGGACAGAGGCCTTTACAACAGTTTTTATTCTAGCGATGTCATATTCATAACGTTTACATATCAAATCAAATTAATAATATTGCGCTTTTACTTAAGCACGAAATATTAATTCATTGGCCATAAGCCTAGGCCTTTTTAGCACTTTTTATTCTACCGATTTCATATTCATAACGTTTACATATTAAATCAAGTTAATAATATTGGGCTTTTACTTAAACACGAAATATTAATTCATAGGGCATAGGCCTAGGCCTTCTTAACAGTTTATATTTTCCGATGTCATATTCATAACGTTTACATACTAAATCAAGTTAATAATATTGCGCTTTTACTTAAGCACGAAATATTAATTCCTAAGGCCTAGGCCTAGGTCTTTTTAACAGTTTTTATTCTACCGATGTCAGATTAGCAATGTTTACCTATCAAAGCAAGTTAATATTACGTTTTTACTTAAGCACAAAATATTAATTCACAGGCCCTAGAATTATGCCTTTTTGACAGTTTTTATCCTACCGATGTCAGATTCATTACGTTTACTTATCAAGAAAACTTACTAGTGTTATGCTAGTATGTTTAACTTTACTTAATATGTAAACGTTAGAATATGACATCAGTAGAATAAAAAGTATTAAAAAGCCTAGGCCTAGGTCTTATGAATTAATATTTAGTGCCTAAGTAAAAGAGCAATGCTATTAACTTTATTTGATGTGCAAACGTTATGAATATGACATTGGTAGATTAAAAATATTAAAAAGGCCTAGGCCTTAGGAATTAGTATTTCGTTCTTAAGTAAAAGCGCACTAGGTTGTAACTTAAAATCTTCTAAAAAGGCCTACGGCCTAGGTGCCTTGTGAAGACATGAGAAATGATATGATGAGTGCCTTTTGTAAAGTTTTATAAAAGGTTTACAAATACCAAATATCTAAGTTATAACTCAAAATCTTCTAAAAAGGCCCGCGGCCTAGGTGCCTTGTAAAGACCTGAGAAAAGATACGACGAGTGCCTTTCATAAGGTTTTATAAAAGGTTTACAAATACCAAATATCTAGGTTGTAACTCAAATCCTTCTAAAAAGGCCCGCGGCCTAGGTGCCTTGTAAAGACCTGAGAAATGATACAATGAGTGCCTTTTATAAGGTTTTATAACATATTTACAAATACCGAATATCTAGGTTGTAACTTAAAATATTCTAAAAAGGCCCGCGCCTAGGTGCTTTGCAAACAGCTGAGAAAGGCTTACATTGAGTGCCTTTTACCATGATCTTTCAAAAGGATATAATGAGCAGAATAATTTAAATCATTATTCCTTTCTGGTAAAATAAAACAGTTTACCGTTGGTAAGATGATACCATTGGACGAATCGGCGTTGGACCAATCGTACCATTGGACGAATCGGCATTGGCCGAATCGGACATTGGACCAATTGTCCCTTTGGACGAATCGGCATTGGACGAATCGGACATTGGACCAATTGTCCCTTTGGACGAATCGGCATTGGACCAATCGTCGTTGGACGAATCGTCCGGGAACGGTAATCCATAGTGCTGTAGCTGCTATAGTGCTGTAGCTGCTATAGTGCTGTAGCAAAATATACATGCCAAAATGAAGACTTATTTACACTGAAACAACAGGTAATTCGAGAACTATGCCCGATAGCACAATTTAGCATGCAGATTTGTAAACACCATGACAAATTGATTCGGAATATGCAGTCTTTTAATAAACAAAAGTATATTTTTGTTGTTCAGTGTATTTAGTTCAAACGAATTCTGATGTCTCGAAAATTTCTAAATGCGAATGACGTACTTTCACGCTTTGTCAGGGAAAATTCTAAGACTGAAAAAAGAAATGCATCTATGCAACGGAGCACAAGCGAAAGCTTAAAGATAACACCAGAACAGTAAAGAGCGTACATGTTTGAGTAAGACGCAAATAGAATTACAATTTCTCAGAGATAAAAGGAATGAGTGTGTGCCCCTTCATAAGTTGCAGAGAAAGAAAATTTACTTAATACTGCGTTTTGTGTTCTTGCTGCTCAGAAGTTTTTCCTACCCAAGTTTAACAAAATCGAAAATGATGGAAAATGTCCTTAACTGTAACCAAGTTTATTTAAAACTCAGTTACGTTTTGAGAAAAAGGAATACCTGATTTCGCAATGTGAGTTTCGTTAACGCAGCAAAAGGTAAACGACGCGAACTTTATCTTTTGGACAGAATACAGAGAGAATGGAAAAACAGATGGTCTACTCCAAAGATGGGAAACCTTTTCATGTCGGAAGGCCGTATTAAATTAGCTGAAATATAAATAAGGCCGCATTAAAAAAAACTTGAGTTAGATATACCTCAAAATGTGCATTATTCTGTAAACATATAACTACTATGCACTAACTACAAAAAATTGCAAAACAAAATGTTAATTCTAAAGTTAACTAGCCTTTTAAAGTGGTTCCTCCTAAAATCTCGGCCTTATGTCTCCAATGGTTAACCTTGTTTACATATTTTCTTCGCAATTAATTTATTCCCAAGGATGAAAATGTGCACATCAATAATACAAACTTTAAGTTGTTTTTTTTTTGATTGGAGGTTTAATGACCACCGTGAGCAACTCAATGGGCTATAAGCAGTCGCCCGTCCCTAATTTAGGGTCACTGGTTCCAGGGAAGGGAGAGAGCCAGTGCCGTAAGACAAACACAACATCCATGCCTGACCGGGATTCGAACCCGGACCCCTTACGGTCGAATGATCATAGGCCAGCGCCTTAGACCACTGCGCCATCGGGGCGGCACTTTAAGTTATAGCATGGGATACTTAATACTTACTAAAACATAAACATAATTAAGCAATCCAGTATTTGTTTGTCTACTGACGTCATCAATGTAAAGGTCGCGCCATCTATTAACAGGTCTAAACATTACTCAAGTAAAAATGATTGATTTTTAATATAATTATGGTTATGTTTCAGTAAGTATTAAGTATCCCCATGTTATAACTTTAATTTACTTTTATCGATGTGTAAATTTTCATCCTTGGGAATACTTTAATTGCGAAGAACATATGTAAAGAAGTTTTACCATTGAAAACATAAGGCAGAGATTTTAGGCGGAAAAACCTTAATGACTTTGTTGTGACTGCTTTTTCTTGGAAAGTATTTGAATATTCGGTTGCAAAATAGAGGTCCGCACATTTAGTTGATTCTCTAGATGGGTATCCGTTAAAGCATTTTTCGTGCATATTACCGAAAGCCCACGTATTCTATTGAATTTTTCCATATTTCAATCGGATTTTTCTTAGCGTCAAATAAGGGATTTAAAATGTCATCTCCTGTGAGAGTTCAATCAATTCCATCTGTAGTTTTTTCAGAGCAATAGAGACATCCACCAGATTAGGTTGAAATGCTAATTTGAGTGTGATGCCATGATTTTTAAATGTCAGTGAAACTTTCATTGTATTCTACAATGAATAGGTCTATAACAGTTCTGTATTCTTCAAATGATTCGTATGAATCCTCCTGCTCGTCAATGACCTTTGCTAACTGGAGAAAATGCTCATCCGAAATTTCCTTTTCGAAGAAGTAATGTTTTAATTGTGGCAGTCAGTCGGGGGCATCATTTTGTTGAATCTTCTTTTATTCTTTCGTATTTTAAATACTATCATTTTAAGATTAAAATAAAAATAATAAAATACGAGCAAAAGCATAAAAAAGGACCTGTTCGGAAAAATTTTGATTTTACTCAAAAGGCAGCACTTAACCATTTAACGACCATGACCCAAAAATGTTGTATCATTCTAAATACCATAACTCCCGAAACTGTTTGTTGTTTCACTTCTTCATTTAATAACAATAATAGTGACTGAGGGTGACTCCTGCTGATTCCTCATATTTTGAGAAAATTTGAAGAACAAGTAAGGGTAAGAAATATGACTCACTCTAGACAAGCGTTTCGTGCGGCTATGGCCGTTTGTACGTACGGGCGGTTTGGACGTTATGGTCGTTAAAGGATTAATGGCGTACAATGTCGTAGGTTCCGCACAACTGGTCCAGTGAGTAAGGCACCCAGAAAGAAAAGGTTTTTCAACTAATCATATAGTAGGTGGGATCTCGTTCTTTGTTTTTCCGGCAGTTCTGAAGCCCCGACCTCACCGGTGACGTTCATGTCAAGACGGCAAAGTATTATTGACAAATTCCGTCGAAATAGCTCAATTAGGAAATAATTCGACTCCGAAGCAGAATAATGCTGGTTCGAACCAGGAGAAACGGCAAAAATGTGATTTCATATTAATTGCCCGAGCGTAAAATGAATTTCATGACCGTTGGGTTCTTCGAAAAATGCATATTCGTTCCACACATCGTCGTCTGGAATAAATCAAAATTCCTTTTCCTACAGCAAGCTCTTCTTCAAGCTTGGTTTGCCGGCTGACACAGAAACCTACGATTCCGCCCAACCTTTTTTCCACAGTAACAGCCGTGTGAGAGCGGACAGTTGCTCGACGGGCGGGAAGTGACTCAATACGGTGTTGGAGGGTGTTCACAGGTATGTGGAGCCATGCTGACTGCAATGCATCTGACAGCTGATGGAGGGTGCGTGGTGGAGGATCCATAAAGCGAACAACACGATCTAGGTGTTCCAACAGATGTTCAATTGGGTTTAAGACTGGGGAATTACGGGGACAGGGAGGTCTTCAGTGTGCTCTTCCAGCCACTCTCGGATATTTGTAGCTGTGTGACACGTTGCATTGTCGTGCTGGAAGATTCATCTACCCCAGGGAAGCATGTATGGGTGTACGTGGTCTGCAAGAATGGATTCATAACGATTTCGGTCCATAGTGCCTTCACAGGTATAAGTGGACCCAGAGAATGCCACGAAACATTCCCCAGACCATAACGCTGCCCTCACCAACTGGTATTCTTCCAGGAGTGGTTGAAGAGTGTTTGTTCTCCGATGTTTCTCGCCTTACACGCCAACGTCCATCCGTTCGATGAAGCAGTAAACGTGAATTATCGGAGAAGGCAATCCTTTGCCAATCAGCGGAGGTCCAATTCCGATACTGTCGTGCAAATGTAAGCCTTCTCTGCCGATGAACCTTCGTTAGTATAGGTGCAGTGATCATCCGTCTGCATTGGATCCCCATACGTAGCAGGGTTCGTTGAACTGTCGTTTTAGACACACTTCCGGTAGCCACTTGGTTCATTCGCCAGTGAGTTGCTTCACTGTAACGTGTCGATCGGCCCTTACGCACCTTCGAAGCCGACGTTCACCTCTTACATCAATGACACGTTTTGCTCCGCAGTTTGCACGTCGCTTATTCGTAATGATGTCATTTCTCCAATCACGATACACGTCAAGCACAGCATCACGCGAACAGCTCACAAAGTGCGCTCTTTGAGAAATACTGCTACCCTTGTGGCCCGAAAGCCGATAATCATTCCTTTTTGCAAATCTGATAAATCGCTCCTTTTATCTATGACAGCAACAAGTGATATTTTTCAGAATGCCTACAACACACCTTATATACCCTCCAAGCCAGCTCACGACACGTGCCTTCTTTCCCTTGGTGCTGTTGACGTCAAAAGTAGAAGGTTGTCACAATAATGTGACTCGACTGTGTATATATCATTACCTATTCAGACGTAACGCACATGTTAAGACGGAAAAGTTACAGTGACAAACCCCGTTAGTGTACCTTAATTGGGAAAGGAATTCGGCTCAGGAGCAGAAGAGTGCGGGTTCGAACCAGGACAACCAACAAAAAATGTGTTTCGTACTGACTGATGCCCGAGCGCAAAACGGATCGTTGGATTCTTCGAAAAATCTGTGATGTTCGTTTCGCACATCGACTGGAATTAGTCAGAAGTCCTTTTTCTGCAGTGATCTCCTTCAGGTGTGGTTTGCCGACTGACCAGAAAACGTTCAATTCCGTCGCAGATCTCTCTTAAGGGGAAGATATATGTGAGGTACCTACCTCAGAGGCGACGCACATTTAATGATGCAAAGTTGCAGCTATAAACTTTGTAGGTGTAGATTACTTGGGAGATCATTCGGCTCCGGAGCAGAAAGATGCGGTTCAGATAATGACACCGGCAAATGTTTCTACGCTATAGATTTGGTGCAAATATACAGGGGTTGTACAGAACAACGTGAAAACCACGCTCAGAGACGTGACTTTTAATGCAGCCGCGTACCTGGCAATACTCAACGGTATCCACCACTTTTTGGTTTTAATACTCGTAGCTTTGATCAGAAACTCAAGGTCCTGTTTAAAATAATTTAAAATGTCTTGTTGCAAATTTTATTTCAGGGTGACGACGAAATGAGCGACCTAATAGACTTCGAAAGAGGACTAATTCTTGGTGGCCGGCTAGTTGGCGCCTCCGTGACAACAGTTGCCAGAGTATTGAGAGTATCTAAAGCTACGGTGTCTAGCGTCATCACAGCATACCGTGTTCTTGGCAAAACCTCGTCTGCGAAACACAAGAGCAGCCGGAAAACGACCCTGACTGATCGAGACAGGAGAGCATTAAAGGGGATTGTTACTCGTGATCAGACCACGGCGGCCGAACATTCGTGCAGAGCTCAATCTGCATCTCCAGACCCCAGCATCACCGAAAGCAGTGCGCAGGAAACTGCATAGACAAGTTATTCATAGCGAAACTTGTATTGCTAAACCCTGACACGGGTGAATGCACAACGGCGACGGCAGGATTTCCAGGAGCATACAACGTAGGCAGTCGACGCATGGAAGCGTGTAAAATGGTCGGTTGAATCCACATTTCCCAATCTTTCCCACCGCAGGACGTGTTTACGTGTGGAGAACACCGTCAGAAGCGTAGAACCCAGACTGACTGCTCACAACAGTGCAGCATACTGGAAGTTCTGCCATACTATAGGCAGTCATATCGCAGTTTTCAGCAAGTCTCCTGATCACCATGAAAGGGCGGATGACTGGCAGGGCATATGAAACCCTTTTTGGCCGACCAATTCATTCCAATGACTCAGGCATTGTTTCCTGCACGGGATGCCATCAATCAAGATGATAACGCACCAATTCGCAGAGCTCGGAATGTCCAGTCACCATTTAAGGAGCATGATTGGACATTCATTTCATGAAGACAAACTTTCACACCTTCCTTAGACTCACTAATCAGCAGACCTAAACATCATCGGGCCACTGTGGTCTGTGTTGGAAAACAGAGTAGGATCCCATTATCCTCTCCTCCTGCATCTCTCTTATACTTCTGCATGGAAAATGGTGTAACATTCCCACTAACCATCATCCAGTATTTGTATGCATCCATTACAAGGACGATTCAGGCGGTTTTTAATGGTAGAGGTAGTCCAAAGCCCAACTAGGTACGCTAAACCTTCTTCTCCTAGGTGTTAACATTATTCTGTCCAACCCTTGTATCCTAAGCTGCTGTCTCACCCAGGGGCGGAGCTCGTCTGTTAGATTGAAGATAAAAGCTCCCCAGAGAAGGTCGTCTGTTAGATGGAAGATGAAAGCTATCCAGAGAAGTTCGCCTGTTAGATTGAAGATAATGGCTCCCTAGAGAAGCTCGTCTGTTAGGTTAAAGATAAAAGCTCCCAAGAGAAGCTCGTCTGTTAGATTGAGGATAAAAGCTCTCCAAAGAAGCTCGTCTGTTAAATTGAAGATAAAAGCTCCCTAGAGAAACTCGTCTGACAGATTGAAGATAAAAGCTCCCTAGAGAAGCTGGTCTGTTAAGTTGAAGATAAAAGCTCCCCAGAGAAGATCGTCTGTTAGATTGAAGATGAAAGCTCCCCAGAAAAGCTCGTCTATAGATTGAAGATAAAGGCTCCCCAGAGAAACTCGTCTGTTATATTGAAGATAAAAGCTCCCCAGAGAAGCTCGTCTGTAGATTGAAGATAAAAGCTCCCTAAAGAAGCTCGTCTGTTAGATTGAAGATAAAAGTCCCCAGAGAAGATCGTCTGTTAGATTGAAGATAAAAGCTCCCTATACAAGCTCGTATGTTAGATGGAAGATAAAAGCTCTCCAAAGAACATCGTCTGTTAGACTGAAGATAAAAGCTCCCCAAAGACGATCGTCTGTTAGATTGAAGATAACAGCTCCCTAGAAAAGATCGTCCGTTAGATTGAAGATAAAAATTCCCCAGAGAAGATCGCTGCTAGATTGAAGATAAAAGCTACCCATGGAAGTTTGTCTGTTATATTAAAGATAAAAGCTCTCCAGAGAAGCTCCTCTGTTAGATTAAAGATAAAAGATCCCGAGAGAAGCTCGTATGTTAGATTGAAGATAAAAGCTCCCCGGAGAAGTTCGTCTGTTGAATTGAAGATAAAAGCTCCCAAGAGAAGCTCGTCTGTTAGATTGAAGATAAAAACTCCCCAAAGAAGCTCGTCTGTTAGATTGAAGATTAAAGCTCGCCAGAGAAGATCGTCTGTTAGACTGAAAATAATAGCTCCCCAGAGAAGATCGTCTGTTAGGTTGAAGATAAAAGCTGTCAGATTGTAGATAAAAGCTGTCGGATTGAAGATAAAAGCTCCCCAGAGAAATAAAAGATCCCCGTTTGTTTGATTGAAGATGAAAGTTCCCCAGAGGAGATCGTCTGTTAGATTGAAGATAAAGGCTCAGCAGAGAAGCTCGTCTGTTAGATTGAAAATAAAAATTGTTGTTGTAAAATTCTGTTTATTGTTGATGTATCAAACGTCTCCATTCCCAACGATCTCAGCACACAACTCGAGCTTTACTGACATCCATCACACGTGTAGCACAGGATATTTTGTACTACATACCCATTGCCTTTTTCTCGTGTAGAATTTCATGAATCTGGTCCTTCTATGGTTTCTTTGTCCTTGCTTAAAGTTCCTTTCCTGACAGTTGGATCGAATAAATTATTTTCTGATCATCTTCGTTGCTCACATTATCAGAATCAGTTTTGAATTCCTCGTAACTAATCCATCTCTCCAGCACGCAGACAACTCCCGTCTTTTCTGCAGTCAGGTTTCACTGCCATGCATCAGAGTAGGAAAACATTATCCTTTCATACTCAACATTCGACGGCTTTACAAGAATTAACCCTTTAACCGGCTAAAACGATTTAACTCAAGGTTAACAATATATGCTGAAATCAGCTCGAATAAATGTATACGCCGTCTGAGAAGCAGGCCGAACGAAGCAGAAACAAGTGAACCTGCACATCAGAAAGCGTTGTTTTTACATTACGTTTGTCATTCTAAGTGGTGATTTGGGTGGTATGATTGTCATTAGTCCTTGCTATCTGATTGCCTTTTCCGCTAAGAATGCTAAAAAATGAGCAACAAACCTAAGAAGGGAGAGAAAAGATGTTTGACAAACTTGTTTCTACGCAGTGGCATGGTGTTCGTGTCAGAGGGATTACGGCTTCTGAATCATTCCTGGGGTAATGGAACAGGGAATAAAGAACCATAAGGGAATCAAACTACATACTCTAAGACTAAGGACTGTAAGGGAGCTCTTACATCTAGCGACAGATTTATGATCGATATACCTGAGATGAAAGAGGGACAGTTGTTTTACTATAACTTTTGTTGTAACTCGGTTACTATGAAACTCTTTTGTTTGAGAAGCACATGGAAATTTGGGCAACTTTTCGTTCAGGTACATCGTCCGTTTAAAGGGTTAATCAGCCAAGGAAACATATTTCAATAAGAGGAAACGAAACAATTTACATTAGCTAGCCTTTTTTTCTTTTTTAGCACGTTTTTTGTAAAAAAAGATCGTGCTTATGTTATCGGTTTGCCTGTCCGTCCGTCTGTACCCACGGTATCTCTGCAACGATTAGTCCGATTTGAAAAATTCTTTTTGCATTGGGAAGCTTGAAATATGCAAATCATGATCCTTTATTTCGTTTTTTTTTACGATGTACAATTTCGCCGCTAGAGGGCGTAAATGCAGATGATGTCGAATTCAAAAATACGTTTTATTCCACATTGCTTCTAAACATCTGATTGAAAAAATCTTTTATTTTTCGATTCCATTTATGTCGAAGAGTATTTTGGACATAGTTTCTTTTTCAAATTACGCATAGATTTTCCGCTAGGGGGCGTCAAAGTAAATTGCATTTTTTCCAATAACTCTTCTTCTAAAACTCCGATTTGAAAAAAAAATTTGCAGCGGATACATCTCCTGAAGCGCAATCTTTTACATACAATTTCGAATTTTTGGTAAAGAATACTTTGGCCACCAGGGGCGTAAGTGTTAATTTTCGCTTCTGATGTATTTGCCATAAAATCTGAGCTTCTAAAATATCGATTGAAAAATTTCTTTCGCGGACTGATGCCACTCACATCGATAAACCTTTTAGGAATATTTTCTTCCTAAAATATTGCACAGTTTCTCCACCAGGGGGCGTAGATATATATCTTGTGTTTGTCAATATCTCGACCTCTAGCAGTCTGATATGAAAAATTCCTTCTTTGTTGGATAGTGTTTTCCGTGTGACATGTTCTTCATATACTTTCAAAATTTTCAAGGAATTCATCGACTTTCCGCTAGGGGGCGTAATGATAAATTGCGTTTCCTCCTATATCTCTGCTTCTAAATCTCCGATCTGAAAAATTCTTTCTGCACCGATACAGCTCCTGATGGGAAATCGTTTGCAGATAATTTCTGACTTTTTTTTTTAAATTGTTTGGCCACCAGGGGGCGTAAACCTTAATTTCCGCTTCTGATGTATTTGCAGCAAAATATGAGCTTCTAAATTCTCGATCGAAAATAACGTCGTTTGTAGACCGATACTACTCATGCCAACAAACTTTTTAGAACCATTTTCTTTTTAAAATAGTGCACTGTTTCTACGCCAGGGGGCGTAGATATATATCATATTTTTGTCAATATCTCGACTTCCAAGAGTCCGATTTAAAAAAATTCTTCCTTTGTTGGATAGTGTTTCTAGTGTGACATGTTTTTCTTATTAATTCAAAATTTTCAAGTAATTCATAGACTTTCCGTTAGGAGGCGTAAATGTAAATTGTGTTTTCCCCTATATCTCTGCTTCTAAATCTCCGATCTGAAAAATTTTTTCTGCACCGAATACAGCTCTTGATGGGAAATCGCTTGCACATAATTTCTAGTTCTTGTAAAAAAAATCGTTTGGCCACCAGGGGCGTAAACCTTAATTTCCGCTTCTGATGCATTTGCAGCAAGATATGAGCTTCTAAATTCTTTATTGAAAATAACATAACATCGTTTGTAGACCGATACTACTCATGTGGACAAACCTGTTAGAAACATTTTCTTCTTAAAATAGTGCACGGTTTCTACGCCAGAGGGCGTAGAGGTATATCTTATTTTTGTCAATATCTCGACTTCTAAGAGTCCGATTTAAAAAATTCTTTCTTTGTTGGTTAGTGTTTCTAGTGTGACATGTTTTTCCTATAAATTCAAAATTTTCAAGTAATTCATAGATTTTCCGCTAGGGGCGTAAGGGTAAATTGCGTTTTCCCCTATATCTCTGCTTCTAAATTTCCGATCTGAAAAATTCTTTCTGCACCGGATACAGCTCCTGATGGAAAATCGTTTGCACGTAATTTCAAATTTTTGTAAAAATTGTTTGGCCACCAGGTGGCGTAAGTCTTAATTTCCGCTTCTGATGTATTTGCAGCAAAATATGAGCTTTTAAAATCTCGATTGAAAAAAAGTCTTTTGTGGACCGATACTACTCATGTCGGCAAACATTTTAGGAACATTTTCTTCTTGAAATAATGCATGGTTTCTACGCCAGTGGCGTAGACATATATCTTATTTTTGTCAATATCTCTACTTCTAAAAGTCCGATTTGAAAAATTCCTTCTTTGTTGGATAGTGTTTGGGATGCGAAATCTTTTTCATATAAATTCAAAATTTTCAAGTAAATCATAGAGTTTCCGCTAGGGCGCACAATGGTAAATTGCGTTTTCTGCTCCTAAAACTCCGATTTGAAAAATTCTTCCTGTATCGCATACAAGCTCTGACGGAAAATATTTTTCACGTAATTTCTAATGTTTGGTAAAGAATGGTTTGACCACCAGGGGTCATAAGTGTTAATTTCTACTTCTGATGTATTTGTAGCAAAATCTGGGTTCCTGAAAACTCGAATAAAATTGTTTTTCATTGACCGATACCGCTCATATGGATAAACCTTTTGTGAATACTTTCTTCCTAAAATAATGCATGGTTTTCTCACCAAGGGACGTAAAGTCACATCTTATTTTTGTCAATAACTCTGTTTATAAGAGTTCGTAAGTTCACGATTCCGTTTACAGCAATATCTGAGGGATTAAAAACCCGACTGAAAAACTTCTTTTTTCCGTATTGTTTTCCATACTGGTTCAATTGACTTTGAATAGCTTTGATAGATTTAATTTGCGTCAGAACGGATTCAAAAGACGTGCTTATTACACCCGAAAATTCGGTGTCATCTTTCTTGTTTGTTATTTTGTCGTTTCATTTCCTGAGTTTGTAGTCAAAGGTAAAGGGAATTTGGAACAAAGTGAAGAAAAACAGATATTCCTACATTTATTTCTGGAAATAACCCAAAAGAGAGAACACAAATTCGGACATTCTTAGCGAGTAGGCGCACAATTATATCGCTTGTTAATGACTCAATATTACATTTACATGCAGAGTGTCCCATAAATTCTTATTCATAGGCAAAGTAAGCGTATGTAACTAACTATGCACGTATTCACCTATGCAGGGTTACGAGGAAAGTCCGTGATCTCACGAACTATGGCAGTTAGTGATTTACTTCTTCTGGTGTTGTACAGGAACACCCCTATGACGCACACAGTAACACCACAAAGAATTGATTCAAAAGCCTCGCCCCCTGTTTTGGGGGGGTTGAGGGAGCTATGACGACCCTATTTTGCAGATAGGGCAAAAAAGTAAATTACAAACATGTTCAGCGAGGCAAAAATACACTGACGGAAAAAAATCCTAACACCACGAAAAAATAGTTGTAGAGGAATGAAATGGCAGCAATACATTTGTATAGGTAGCATATTTAATCGATTAAGGTTTCAAGATCACAGCTTATTGTAAGCGCGAGAAGAGCCATTTTAAATGTGAAATGCTGGTACACTAATAACCGGTGTAACAGCCAGAATGTTGAATGCAAGCACGCAAACGTTCATGCATTGTGTCGTACAGGTGCTGGATGTCAGTTTGTGGGACGTAAAACTGTGCCGTCAGGGTGCGTGGGATAACCACGAGAGTGCTCCTGCTGTCATAGGAAATTGCTCCCCAGACCATAACTCCAGGTGTAGGTCCAGTGTGTCTCGGCCGCAGACAGGTTGGTTGCAGGCGCTCACCTGGCCTCCTTCTAACCAACACACGGCCATCACTGGCAACCAGGAAGAACCGGCTTTCATCAGAAAACACAACAGATCTCCACTCCGTCCTGCAATGAGCTCTAGCTTGACACCACTGACGTCGCAAACGGCAGGGGTTTGGAGTAAGTGGAATGCACGCTACAGGGCGTCTGGATCGTAGCTGTCCTTCAAGTAACCGATTTGTAACAGTTCGTTGTGTCACTGTGGCGGCAAATGCAGCTCGAATTGCTGCCGCAGACGCGGTACGATGCGCCACGGCCATACGCCGTACACGGCGGTCTTCCCTCTCAGCAGTGCCACGTGGTCTGCCGGAACCCGGTTTTCTTGAGGCTGTACCTTCCCTTGACCGCCGCTGCCAACAATCATGCACAGTGGCTACATTCCTGCCAAGTCGTTCCGCAATATTGCGGAAAGAAAATCCACCTTCTCGTAGCCCTATTACACGACCTCGTTCAAACTCCGTGAGCTGTTGTTAATGGCTTCTTCGTCTTCTTAAAGGCATTCTTGACTAACATCAACACCCTACGTCGAATCTCAACGATAACTAACGCTCACGAACGTTACAGCGAGTATTTACAGCAAACCTGCTTTGCATGTTCCGAGGAGCGCTACTAGCACCACACGTATGCGCCGAGCGCGAAATTTGCATAGACATCATCTTACAGATGTACTCTCACCGCCTACCAACTGTCGTTTATCTAACACAACCCCTTCTTGGTGTTGGGATTTTTTTCCGTCAATGTAGTACAAAAATGTTTTTGTCCCATAATAAAAGATGGAAGGGACCCTCCAAATGCGAAAAAAAAACAAAAACGGATACCTACCTGAGTTGCTGTGTCACAAGCGTATTTGCAGGGATTTCAAATGTGCTTTCTGCTCCGTCGTCAGAATCCAAAATTTATATGCGTGGTCAGTATGCCAACATTTCGTGAACCATTGACGCGAAGTCAAAAGCTTTGCCACGAATGCAAATCAATAAGATGTACATACAATTTTCCTATTGGATGTGTTTCGCCACTTTATGCTATTTCTCCTTGTCTAAGTGAATATTTTAATGTATTGGACATCAAAGTCTGGTATTGAATATGTCAAGGAACTGTGTTTTGATTTCAGAACAAGAACTGTTGATAAGGTTTGTATGGAAACATTTCCTTGGCGCTTTCATTTACTTAGAACTTACCAGTTTAGATAAGTTCTGAGTAATAAGTTCTCGTCTAAATACTCTGTTGTTGCTTCCGAATATGATTTTCTTGGGGCAACATTCCCGGTCCCTTTCCATCTTTTGTTATGGGACAAAAACATTTATGTACTATTTTTGCCTTGTGGAACAAGTTTGTAATTGACTTTTTCGCCTTATCTGCAAAGGCGAGCGCGATTGCCCCTCAACACCCCAAAAGGGGGCTAGGGATCCCTTGTGATGTTACTGTGTGCACCACAGGGAATTTCCTATACAACTGCACAAGAAGTAAATACATTAACTGCCATATTTCGAGAGATCTTGGCCTGGTCAAGCATTTTCTTCGAAACATTGTATATGCAATATATTCAACTGTACTGAATGCTCACTAAGTGATCAAACCGTCCAATTGAGCACCCCTGTGTCGCCAGTTACCCTGTTTCTGACTGATCAACACATTTTACAGAGAACAAACGGCTTTGCGGCATTCACTAATGATATTCCATTTTTCATCGCGTTAAGGGATAATTTTGATACATATGGCATTTTCGGTGGCTCTCGTACAAAAAATCCGGAGGATTTGGTAATTGACTTATAGGTGGGCATTCCGCGTATTCCTTTTCATTTGTGGGGTATCTATGCATACACTGTATTGACAAAAGTCACCGCAACCCTCGAAGAAACACAACATAACATTTATTGACATACATTAGTACGGCGTCGGTCAACCTTTGGCTTTAATGCATGCACTGACCCTTCGAGACATTCTTTCGGCAAGGTTTTGGAACACAGCGATAGGTATGCGCTTACATTCAGTACATATTGCTGCCGCTAACTGTTGCTTGGTAGTAGGCCTTGGTTCCAAACTTCTTATGCGGCGCTATAATTCATCCCATAAGTGCTCTATGGGATTACGATCAGGGCTCTGAGCTGGCCAGTCCACACACGATACGGAATTATCGTCAAACCACGCCGTAACATTCCTTGCTTTATGGCTCGGTGCATTATCCTGCTGGTACCAACAAGGCTCGGTTCTATAGTATTGCCACAGAGTTGGTAGGGAATAATTGTCCAGAATATCGAGGTACACATGCTGGTTAACAGGTTTCCCACGATAACCAATTGACCGGGACCATACCAGGGAAAACACCCCCATACGAGTACACTGCCAGTTCCAAACTTGACCATAGGAACAGTACACTGTGGTAAATAGCGTTCCCCCGGATGCTGCCATAACCACACCCGCCCATCAGACTGATGGATCGTGTATCTGGATTCATCAGTTCATAGGACCCGTTTCCGTTGATCTACGGTCCATTATAAATGTTCTTTACACCATGCTAAACGATGAGTAGCATTCTGAGTGGAGACGAAACGCTTATGAGAAACCGCACGACCACGATACCTTCTTGAATAAAGTTCTCTGAGAACAGTACGTGTACAAACCGAGGTTCCAGCATTTTTACTCACCTGTACACCGAGGTCTTAGGCAGTACTCCTTCGATTAGCTGTAACGACTCACCTGAGGCTTCGACGTCCTCTATCACTGATTTTCTTTGGTCCGCCGGTACGTTTTTTTCCCTTCAGGCACGCCACGTGTCTTCCACTTATTTAGCACATCCGAAACAGTTGACTTGGGTATGTTTAAACGCCTCTCGGTTTCTCTTATGGACAACCCACTAATATAACGCCCAACAATCTTTTCTTTCTCAAAGTCAGTTCTCTCCCGCTGCGACATTTTCACTCAACCTCACAGTGCGATATGATCGCGGTCAGCTGCAGGCTTGTTTTTATACCGTTTGCAGCTGTACCGCGCATTTCATCAACGCAGCGGGTCCGTTCATTTGCTTTTGAAGGATGTCCGGTGACTTGTAAATATAGTATATTTAATTTAATTTTAATTTATATATATACATTCTTGCAGTCATTGCTGTCCAGTTTTGTTCCTTAAATTTAACCCTCTTCATCATCAAGAAAAAAACAACAACACTTATTTGCTATTGAGACCGGGAGCTAGCCGAGAACATTTAATAGTTTCGAAATACTTGAGTAGAATCGTTGTTCACAAGGACTGCAGTAACATCGGACGGCTAAAATTCTTTGGAGTCTGTTTCCATTTCTATTTCTCATATAACATAAGATATGACTTTACTGTTGTACGAATAACAGATTTTCAAGAATGGGCTGTAAGTGATGCCGTAAATTAACTTTGCCCGACGATACTTTACAGTCTCTATTTAAGAAAACTGTAGATATTATCATCTTTCTACATCAAACAAAGATATTTGCTCTTTCCACGTTTATAAGTGAGTCACGGAAAAATTCTCATTGGCCGCCACCGGGAGTCGAACCCAGGGTCTTCCAGTTACGCGCAGGATATGCTTCCGCTACACCACAGCGGCCTCGAATTCCTCCAGACTCACACACGCTAACTGCCAAGCCAATTTGGCAGGTTGCTTCTTGGAGCCCCGCATAATGCTGGGGATTCACCAAAGATGGTAAGCGTAACTGGAAGACCCTGGGTTCGACTCCCGGTGGCGGCCAATGAGAATTTTTCCGTGACTCACTTATAAACATGGAAAGAGCAAAGATCTTTGTTTGATGTTCCTGGTCCACGTAAAATGTCTGTATTAATCATCTTTCTATCTGTCTGCCTCTGTCTCTCTCTCTCTCTCTCTCTCAATCTCCCATCTCTTCGGAGAAATCGGCACAACCAAAAATGTAATGATCAGAGAAAATAAATGTTGAAGGTGTAACATAGTGTAATTATATTCAAATAAAGCTGCAATAACTTCAGCTAGCCTGATTAACTATACAAACGTAAGGAGAAAAACAATGCGCAAACTGTGTATAATTATGTCGTAAAAAGTACTATTTTGAAATGACTGTATGAAAATGATAATAAAATTAACTTTAGCACCAGTTTCTAGTAGTTTTTTTCCGCGCCATATTTAGTAATTTTCAATTTTGTGGGATTTTTTTATATGTTCAACAACGAACTCTAGAGCCCTTTTTTACGCTTTCCAACCGTAGGTTGAAGAAGCGTATATGCTCCAGCTTTTTCCGTCCGTCTGTCCGTCTGTCTGTCGGCACGATAACTCACGTAAAAATGGCTCGATTTCGATGAAATTTTAGTATGTGGTAGGGGGACCACCAGGGGACGAACCCTATTGAAATTAGGTGAAGTGGGTTCAAAGGTCACGCCATAAGAGCAGGATCCATTCAATTGCCCTTATGCGTCATAACTTGCGTAAAAATGTTTCGATTTCAATGAAATTTTGGTATGTGGTAAGGAACTACCTGGGAACGAAACCTATTGAAAATGGGTGGAATGGGGTCAAAGGTTAGGACATAAAAGCGGGATCCATTTCATTGCTTTTATGCATCATAACATGCGTAAATATGGTTCGATTTCGATGAAATTTTAGTATTTGGTAAGGACGAACCCTACTGAACCTGGGGACGAACCCTACTGAAAATGGGCGAAATAGGGTCAAAGGTCAGGGCATAAAGGTAGAATCCATTCCATTGCCTTTATGCGTCATAACATGCGTAAATATGGTTCGATTTCGATGAAATTTTAGTATGCCGTAGGGAACCACCTGGGCACGAACCGTATTGAAAATGGGCGAAATGGGGTCAAAGGTCAGGCAGGATATAAAGCGGGATTTGTTCCATTGCCCTTATGCATCATAACTTGTGTAAAAATGGTTCGATTTCGATGTAATTTTAGTATGTGGTAGGGAGCCACTGGGGACGAACCTATTGAAAATGGGCGAAATGGGGTCAAAGGTCAGGAAACTGGAGTAGGATCCATTCCATTGCCCTTGTGCATCATAACTTACCAAAAAATGTTTCGATTGCGACAAAACGTTATCATGTTGTTCCGGAGGTATAGTGAACCGGTTCTGTTGAATATCAACGTAATGGGGTCAAAGGTCATTGCACAAAAGTAAGATTTATTCCACAGCCATTATTCTCATAACTTGAGAAATGATTTCTGGTATGTTGGAAAGCGTATTATAATCAATGCATGGCATGATTTTACTAACTGGTTTAGGATAATGCCTGGAACATTTGTCAGGCGCGGGAAAACTGTACCCGAAACGGGTGCTAAAGTTCCATTTCCAATTTTCATCATACTGTACGTGATGATTTCTGCGCCCTTCCGTGAGCTGCGTCCGGGAAAGCCACCCCCGCTTTCCCCGCCTTAGTTACGCCTCCGATCAACAACAAGCAAAAAAATTTTTTTACCATTCCACCATGATGCTTTTAAAATACTTCCAGAAATAGGTCCTAAATGCTTTCACTGTGGGGGTGGAGGTGGGGGAAATTAGCATAGAGAAAACCACATCCAGTTTAAAGTTTTCTGTCATCCATTTTTGCCGTTGTGTGGGATTAAAGTGGGGAAAAATAAACATTTTGAATTCACAAGGAAATGTTTTACATTCATGTAAATACACATCTGGGTGAAATCTTCTTACTTTTTCTTGAAATTTTAACCACGAAGCTTCTTATTGCTTCATGGAATTTCAAATCTGTTTGCAATTTACTGAACGAAACATATAAAGGAAATACCTCTTTCTCATTAATCTTTTCGTCAGAACGGTTTTAAACCAAAATAATCAAATATTAGTTGAAAGCTATAAATGATAAAATATTTAACAATAAATTATAAAATGTTTTCGTAAAGAAGGTCACTGAAAAAATGATAAGACTGTGAAATAATGTTAACGTTCTTTAATCCTTACTGTATTTCGAAAGAATGAAACAATTTTATTTACATTTAAGAGCTTTCTAACATGCTTGAGACAGCGTTGTTGTTTTTCTTTTTGATGCAGCGAAAGTTGAACCTAGATCTCATCAGAGAAGAGTATATTTTTTACTTCCGGTTTGCGATAAAAATTAGTTTCGCTTTTCACGACTCACACACTGATATGCATTACGTAGAAGTTCATAAGTCGCTGGGACGTAACTCTGTGGATCCACCATTTTTTGGAGTAGTAAATAGAATCTAAGGTGAAGCATCAATATCCAGCATTCCGGTTTGAAATGATGCACCCAGGATTCACAGCTATTAATTCATGAGTTACACTGATCTCAGATGTGAGGAATTTACTTCATTTCGAATGATTTTTATTGGCAAATAAAGCTGTCGAAGGAGAAGTTTGGTTTTCATATGGGCTATGATTTTTGCAGCGGGATAAAATATACACGGTCGAGTCACATTATTGTGACCAGCAGCTAATATCCAAATTAATCGTCGTGTGCATCGCGGACAGCAGTTAGACGGTCTGGGAGTGACTTAGTAAGGTCCTGGAAGGTGTTCGCAGATATGTGGAGCCACGCTGACTGCTGTGCATGTGGCAGCTGTTGGACGACGCGTTGTGGAAGACCCACAGAACGAACAATACGATCTAGGTGGTCCTACAGACGCTCAATTCGGTTTACGTCTGGGGAATTAGGGGGCCAGGGAAGTACTTTGAAGTCGTCATCATGCTCTTCAAACCACTCAGATTTCCAGCTGTGTGAAACGTCACATTTTCGTGCTGGAATATCCCATCCACCCCAGGGAAGACAATCAGCATGTATGGGTGTACGTGGTCTGCCAGGATGGATTCATAACGAATTCAGTCCATGGTGCCTTCCACAAGTATGAGTGGACCCAGAGAATGCCACGAAAACATTCCCCAGAACATAACGCTGCGCCCACTAGCTTGTGTTCTTCGAGCAATGGTTGAAGAGTGTTTGTTCTCCGATGTTTCTCGTCTTTTACGCCAAAGTTTATGAGTTCGATAAAGCAAAAACCGTGGCTCATGCGAGAAGGCGATCCTTTACCAATCAGCAGAGGTCCAATTCCGATATTGCCCTGCAAATGAAAGCCTTTTCTGCCAATGCACCTTCGCTATTATAGGTGCAGTAACCATCCGTCCGCATCGGAGGGCCATATGTAGCAGGGTTCGCTGAACTGTCGTTTTAGACACACTTCCGGTAGCTCTCTGGTTCATTCAGCTAGTGAGTTGCTCCTTTGTAGCGTATCTATCGGCCCTCACGCACCTTCGAAACCGACGTTCACCTCTCACATCAATGGCACGCGGTGCTCCGCAGTTTGCACGTCGCCTGTTCGCAAGTGTGTCCTTTCTCCGATCACGATATAATTTCTTCACAGCAGCACGCGAACAGTTCACAAACTGCGCTGTTTCAGAAATACTGCCACCCTTGACCCGAAAGCCGATAATCATTCCTTTGTGTAAATCTGATACATCGCTCTTCTTATCCACTACAGCAACCAGGGATATGTTTTCAGAATGCCTACAGCACACCTTATACACTAAAAAAAAACGTTTTGTTAATTCAACAAAATTTTTTGTCGATATACAGTCAACAAAATGTTTTGTTGAATTTGCAAAATTATTTTTTTTGAAAATTATTGTTGATTTAACAAAACTTAATGTTATTACGACACAACGTTTTGTTCATTTAACAAAATGATCAGGTCGATTTTTGGGAATTCGTTTGATCCAACAATTATATTGTTATGACAAAATGTTTTATTGCTGCAACAAAATATATTGTTATCGTGACACACTATGTTTTGTTGAAGCAATAAAACATTTTGTCATGATAACAATATAATTGTTTGATCAAGCAAATTCCCCAAAGTCGACAAATCATTTTGTTAAATGAACAAAACCTTTTGTAGTGATAACAATAAATTTTGTTAAATCAACAATAATTTTCAACAAAATACTTTTGCAAATTCAACGAAATTTTTTGTTGACTGTATATCGACAAACTTTTTTGTTGAAATAATAAAACGATTTTCTCAGTGTATGCCCTCCAAGCCAGCTGTGCCTTCTTTCATTGGCTACGCGCTGTTGACGTCAAAAGTAGGAGGTTGTCACAATAATGTGACTCGACTGTGTATTTAGTTATGATTTGTATAGATTTTTTTTTTCTTTCGCTGCCAAATCTACTTTAGTCAAATCATTAATAAGGAATGTCTTGCGCTCCTTTAAACCTTAAATTTTACTACAATATTTAACATTTTAAAATTTCTTTTATACGCTTTTCAAGGCCATCCCATAAAAAACGTATATACGGGGAACCACTGTGTCTGCTGTTAACATTTCTTTATCACATAAATAATGTTTCTTGCGTTAAGAGAAACTATGTGCCCTTCCATATTTTTTTATAAAATGACCAAAAGCTTACTGCTCTTAAATGCTGCGTTCCTATTTTTTTAACTAAGCGTTCTGTTCACGACAGCGAGGAAATACTGCGTGATTCACTCGGGATTGAACACTTAATATATGGAATATATGAGATAGGGAATATCGGATGAGCGTGAAACACAAACAGAGCGGATCTTTATTCCCTGACGAAGCAGTCGACATGCATTACCTATGATTAAAACGTATGCCCGGCAGATGGGTGGGTGATTCACTCTGGATTGAACACTTAATATATGGAATATATGAGATAGGGAATATCGGATGAGCGTGAAACACAAACAGAGCGGATCTTTATTCCCTGACGAAGCAGTCGACATGCATTACCTATGATTAAAATGTATGCCCGGCAGATGGGTGGGTGATTCACTCTGGATTGAACACTTAATATATGGAATATATGAAATGGGGAATATACGATGAGAATGAAACTCAAACAGAGCGGATTTGTATTCCCTGACGAAGCAGTCGACATGCATTACCTATGATTAAAATGTCTCCCCGGCAGATGGGTGGATGATTCACTCTGGACGGAACACTTAATATATGGAATATATGAGATAGGGAATATCGGATGAGCGTGAAACCCAAACAGAGCGGATCTTTATTCCCTGACGAAGCAGTCGACATGCATTACCTATGATTAAAACGTATGCCCGGCAGATGGGTGGGTGATTCACTCTGGATTGAACACTTAATATATGGAATATATGAAATGGGGAATATACGATGAGCATGAAACTCAAACAGAGCGGATCTTTATTCCCTGACGAAGCAGTCGACATGCATTACCTATGATTAAAACGTATGCCCGGCAGATGGGTGGGTGATTCACTCTGGATTGAACACTTAATATATGGAATATATGAGATAGGAATATCGGATGAGCGTGAAACACAAACAGAGCGGATCTTTATTCCCTGACGAAGCAGTCGACATGCATTACCTATGATTAAAATGTATGCCCGGCAGATGGGTGGGTGATTCACTCTGGATTGAACACTTAATATATGGAATATATGAAATGGGGAATATACGATGAGAATGAAACTCAAACAGAGCGGATTTGTATTCCCTGACGAAGCAGTCGACATGCATTACCTATGATTAAAATGTCTCCCCGGCAGATGGGTGGATGATTCACTCTGGACGGAACACTTAATATATGGAATATATGAGATAGGGAATATCGGATGAGCGTGAAACCCAAACAGAGCGGATCTTTATTCCCTGACGAAGCAGTCGACATGCATTACCTATGATTAAAACGTATGCCCGGCAGATGGGTGGGTGATTCACTCTGGATTGAACACTTAATATATGGAATATATGAAATGGGGAATATACGATGAGCATGAAACTCAAACAGAGCGGATCTTTATTCCCTGACGAAGCAGTCGACATGCATTACCTATGATTAAAACGTATGCCCGGCAGATGGGTGGGTGATTCACTCTGGATTGAACACTTAATATATGGAATATATGAGATAGGGAATATCGGATGAGCGTGAAACACAAACAGAGCGGATCTTTATTCCCTGACGAAGCAGTCGACATGCATTACCTATGATTAAAACGTATGCCCGGCAGATGGGTGGGTGATTCACTCTGGATTGAACACTTAATATATGGAATATATGAAATGGGGAATATACGATGAGCATGAAACTCAAACAGAGCGGATCTTTATTCCCTGACGAAGCAGTCGACATGCATTACCTATGATTAAAACGTATGCCCGGCAGATGGGTGGGTGATTCACTCTGGATTGAACACTTAATATATGGAATATATGAGATAGGGAATATCGGATGAGCGTGAAACCCAAACAGAGCGGATCTTTATTCCCTGACGAAGCAGTCGACATGCATTACCTATGATTAAAACGTATGCCCGGCAGATGGGTGGGTGATTCACTCTGGATTGAACACTTAATATATGGAATATATGAAATGGGGAATATACGATGAGCATGAAACTCAAACAGAGCGGATCTTTATTCCCTGACGAAGCAGTCGACATGCATTACCTATGATTAAAACGTATGCCCGGCAGATGGGTGGGTGATTCACTCTGGATTGAACACTTAATATATGGAATATATGAGATAGGGAATATCGGATGAGCGTGAAACACAAACAGAGCGGATCTTTATTCCCTGACGAAGCAGTCGACATGCATTACCTATGATTAAAATGTATGCCCGGCAGATGGGTGGGTGATTCACTCTGGATTGAACACTTAATATATGGAATATATGAAATGGGGAATATACGATGAGAATGAAACTCAAACAGAGCGGATTTGTATTCCCTGACGAAGCAGTCGACATGCATTACCTATGATTAAAATGTCTCCCCGGCAGATGGGTGGATGATTCACTCTGGACGGAACACTTAATATATGGAATATATGAGATAGGGAATATCGGATGAGCGTGAAACCCAAACAGAGCGGATCTTTATTCCCTGACGAAGCAGTCGACATGCATTACCTATGATTAAAACGTATGCCCGGCAGATGGGTGGGTGATTCACTCTGGATTGAACACTTAATATATGGAATATATGAAATGGGGAATATACGATGAGCATGAAACTCAAACAGAGCGGATCTTTATTCCCTGACGAAGCAGTCGACATGCATTACCTATGATTAAAACGTATGCCCGGCAGATGGGTGGGTGATTCACTCTGGATTGAACACTTAATATATGGAATATATGAGATAGGGAATATCGGATGAGCGTGAAACACAAACAGAGCGGATCTTTATTCCCTGACGAAGCAGTCGACATGCATTACCTATGATTAAAATGTATGCCCGGCAGATGGGTGGGTGATTCACTCTGGATTGAACACTTAATATATGGAATATATGAAATGGGGAATATACGATGAGAATGAAACTCAAACAGAGCGGATTTGTATTCCCTGACGAAGCAGTCGACATGCATTACCTATGATTAAAATGTCTCCCCGGCAGATGGGTGGATGATTCACTCTGGACGGAACACTTAATATATGGAATATATGAGATAGGGAATATCGGATGAGCGTGAAACCCAAACAGAGCGGATCTTTATTCCCTGACGAAGCAGTCGACATGCATTACCTATGATTAAAACGTATGCCCGGCAGATGGGTGGGTGATTCACTCTGGATTGAACACTTAATATATGGAATATATGAAATGGGGAATATACGATGAGCATGAAACTCAAACAGAGCGGATCTTTATTCCCTGACGAAGCAGTCGACATGCATTACCTATGATTAAAACGTATGCCCGGCAGATGGGTGGGTGATTCACTCTGGATTGAACACTTAATATATGGAATATATGAGATAGGGAATATCGGATGAGCGTGAAACACAAACAGAGCGGATCTTTATTCCCTGACGAAGCAGTCGACATGCATTACCTATGATTAAAACGTATGCCCGGCAGATGGGTGGGTGATTCACTCTGGATTGAACACTTAATATATGGAATATATGAAATGGGGAATATACGATGAGCATGAAACTCAAACAGAGC
The DNA here is from genome assembly GCA_039090855.1 of Macrothele yani. NCBI lineage: Eukaryota > Metazoa > Arthropoda > Arachnida > Araneae > Macrothelidae > Macrothele > Macrothele yani. The sequence goes on from CM076993.1 coordinate 118,051,931, forward strand.
GGATCTTTATTCCCTGACGAAGCAGTCGACATGCATTACCTATGATTAAAACGTATGCCCGGCAGATGGGTGGGTGATTCACTCTGGATTGAACACTTAATATATGGAATATATGAGATAGGGAATATCGGATGAGCGTGAAACCCAAACAGAGCGGATCTTTATTCCCTGACGAAGCAGTCGACATGCATTACCTATGATTAAAACGTATGCCCGGCAGATGGGTGGGTGATTCACTCTGGATTGAACACTTAATATATGGAATATATGAAATGGGGAATATACGATGAGCATGAAACTCAAACAGAGCGGATCTTTATTCCCTGACGAAGCAGTCGACATGCATTACCTATGATTAAAACGTATGCCCGGCAGATGGGTGGGTGATTCACTCTGGATTGAACACTTAATATATGGAATATATGAGATAGGGAATATCGGATGAGCGTGAAACACAAACAGAGCGGATCTTTATTCCCTGACGAAGCAGTCGACATGCATTACCTATGATTAAAATGTATGCCCGGCAGATGGGTGGGTGATTCACTCTGGATTGAACACTTAATATATGGAATATATGAAATGGGGAATATACGATGAGAATGAAACTCAAACAGAGCGGATTTGTATTCCCTGACGAAGCAGTCGACATGCATTACCTATGATTAAAATGTCTCCCCGGCAGATGGGTGGATGATTCACTCTGGACGGAACACTTAATATATGGAATATATGAGATAGGGAATATCGGATGAGCGTGAAACCCAAACAGAGCGGATCTTTATTCCCTGACGAAGCAGTCGACATGCATTACCTATGATTAAAACGTATGCCCGGCAGATGGGTGGGTGATTCACTCTGGATTGAACACTTAATATATGGAATATATGAAATGGGGAATATACGATGAGCATGAAACTCAAACAGAGCGGATCTTTATTCCCTGACGAAGCAGTCGACATGCATTACCTATGATTAAAACGTATGCCCGGCAGATGGGTGGGTGATTCACTCTGGATTGAACACTTAATATATGGAATATATGAGATAGGGAATATCGGATGAGCGTGAAACACAAACAGAGCGGATCTTTATTCCCTGACGAAGCAGTCGACATGCATTACCTATGATTAAAACGTATGCCCGGCAGATGGGTGGGTGATTCACTCTGGATTGAACACTTAATATATGGAATATATGAAATGGGGTATATATGATGAGCGTGAAACCCAAACGGAGAGGTGTTTTATTCTCCGAGGAAACAGTCAACATGCATTTCCTGTGAATAAAATGTTTCCCCGGCAGCTGGTGGTGAGGCACTGACGCACCATCCGTCTACTAGTGGTGTATCCGCAGACAGTTTAAGCGAGGAGGTCGAATGAAGCTGGTCTACTCAATTGAAGAGCGTGTGTTCACTGTGCGTCAATACTGTATAACCGGTTCCTTCAAACAATGTCAGAAGGAGTTTCTGAAGAAATTTGGTGGGTGTAAATCACCCACCAGAGCCACCATTTCGAAATTGGTGAAAGAGCTGAGGAGAACGGGAAGCTTGATGGATCCGCATACCGGCGGTCGACCCCAGATGGCAGAGGACACAATAGAGGTCATGAAGCAGCGGTTATTGGCATCCCCACGAAAATCTATCGGCGACTGTCCCAATACACTGGACGATCGTATTCGACATGTCAGAGAACAGTCAAACAGGCGAAGATCACGCTGTACCGTATCACGGCTGCGAACGAGTTGCAGCCACCGAATGTTGCAAAGCGATTGGCATATTGTCAGTGGTTTGCCAAATGTTTCACCGGAAATCCTACCCTGTCGGGCTTAACATGGTTAAGTGATGAAGTATGGTTCCATTTATCCTGCTATGTAAGCTCGCAAAATACACGGGTGTGGGCCAGTGATAATCCCCACGCCATACATGAAGAGCCATTGCATTCATTGAAAATCAGTGTCTGGTGTGCGGTGTCCCGACGCCGTATCATTGGGCCAACCTTATTTAAAAGACGCGATGAATACCGACCGATACTTGTAAATCTTTAATGAGCTTTTGAACTAGCTGGATAATCAGGAACTTGCAGATGGTTACTTTCAGCAGGATGGTGCAACGCGCCGCACCTCCAATAAGAGCATGGTAGATACTCGCAGATTTTTGTCCAGGAGAAGATTATCTCCAAAGACCTAGGTCTTCCGACGTGACACCCCGTGATTTCTTTCTCTGGGGGCTTAAAAGCAAGGTTTATGCCCACACGCCAAGGTCGACCGAGGAAATGAAAGACAACATCACACGTGAAATTGCTCCCATCGCCGTCGCTACGCTACATCGCACAATATGGAGCGTCGGGTGAATATGTGCCTGGATGTCGGCGGTGGGCGCTTCCACCATCTTTTATGAGACATTCCTTTTTGTCAAGGTATGTTTTTCATTAATTTCATACAAATGCCCCTTCGCAATCATGAGTTAATTAAAATAATAAGTGTATAGTCCCGAGTGAATCACCCTGTATATCAATTTCAAAATATTTATTTTTGCTTTGGCACACAAAGAGATGCGAACACTTGAATCACTGTTAAAAATTACGTTTCCAAACCAATGATTGCCTTTGTGTCACCGAACAAAGATCTGTATCCAAACAAGTCAGTCCGAGGGCATTGTTTGATTCACTGGAGGCCGTGCATCGATTCTGCTGTAATATCAACTCAAACTTCATCGAATGAGTTTGTTGCCTACCGAAGTCAAAGAAACAATGTTGAAAGGTTGGAGACCTTCTGTGCAGGTTCAAAACAAAGTCAACACTCGAGGGAATGAAGATCATAAGGAATTTATTTTGAGATCAGATGAAAAGGAATAGCGCAACAAAGCACTTTTACTTTCAGAACTTGAAAGATGAAACACCTACTTGAATTCAGAAAGAGAGACGACAAATCACTTGAGCCTTAATGTTTTTTAATATACTATACTGTGCAAATTAATTGGGACAAAGTAAAAAATCACTCTTTTTTCCAAAACTATGCCTTTATATCATTCTATGCCCTGATATACACTGATAAATACCTGTATTAGTATGTCCTCCTTTAGCAGAAATGACCTCTTGAATTCGTTTTAGCATTGACTCCACTAATTGAGTGCACATATTTTTGACTTCATAATCGTGGAACCACACTTTTATAGCATTCGTTATCACGTGTTCTTTGGTTGTACAGTTCATTTTACCTAAACGTCTCTTCAAAATATTCCACAAGTTTTCTATGGGATTTAAGTCTGGTGAATTTCCAAGCCAATCAAGTAAATGAATTTGATTTTCCAGCATTGACCAATTTCGAATTGTGACATGGGGCCAAGTCATGTTGAAATGTCCCGTCAAAAATTGCAAGAAGGGAACTATCCTACGTTGTAATATTTCTACGTACTTGGCTGAATTCATCATACCTTGGACAGGAACTAAACTTCCAGTGCCATTTGATGTGAAAAAGCCACAAAACATCTGTTTCAGAGGGTGTTTTACAGTTTGTTTGACATGCGCAGGTCTTAAGGGTTCACAGTTGCTTCGTCTAATGACATTTGCTTGGTAACCCTGCACAAATGCATGAGTTTCATCACTGAAAATTACCTTTTTCCAGTCGTCAGCAGTCCATGATTTATATTTTTTGGCCCATGCTAAACGTTTTATCTTCATTTTGCATTCAAATATTGTTTTTTCGTTGGTCTTCTTGCCTTCCGGCCAAATTCCAGAAGCCTGCGGCGTACAGTTGAATCACTAACATCTCAACCACTAGCCAATAAATCTCTTTGAAGGTCGGTGCTTGTTTTTTTTGGATTCATTTAACTATTTCTGATTAGATATTTATCGGTTCGTGAAGTTGTTTTTCGTTTTCGTCCACATTTACCTCTCCTTTTTGGAGACGATGATCCAGATGCATTGTATCGCGTAAGCAGTCTTAATACACTTGATTTACCTACACCAACTTCAGAAGCGATATCTCTCACTGTCATAGAAGTGTGATCCTTCAGAGCAATTATTTTTGCACGCTTCCTTGGGGAAATATCCATTTTTTTCAATACGCGAAAGCAACACGTACTCACAGAGAGCAAAAACTAACATCCACCTCTCACACACGAAAGCTCACAACTGAAGCTGAAGTGCCTATTTTCTGTTTAAAACCGGTCAAACCACATTCTTACTATGAAGTTCTAACAGTCACACCACCTCACAGCTGATAAAACCGGTTTACGTGGGTTTCCGACATCAACTGGCGATCACATTACAATTCTGAGAATAAAGTAGCTTGTCCCAATTAATTTGCACGGTATAGTACAAGTGACATCCTGAAAGTAATACCTTCTCCCTAATAACTTTTGAAATTTTGAAATTTTTTGAATGAAACTGCACTGACATGTAACATGCTATCTTACCAATGTGGAAACAAATTAGTTTCAGAATCGAAAATAAAGATCATGAATAATAGAGAAAAGCAGCGATCCGTAATTGAATTCGTGGAAAAGCAGGGATGTGAGGCTCCAGAAATCCACAGAAGACTCCTGGCGGTGTATGGAGTTGCCTCAATCGATGGTAGTAATGTCCAAAGACAAATGAGAAGGCTTCTAGTGGGAGAAAGTGCAGGATCGGACAAACAACGGAATGGAAGACACGCAACTGCAGTAACAGATGCCAACACTCAATGAGTGAAAGATCTTATCACAGATGCTCATCGTGTCACCATCCAGGAGTCGTGTGATGTAATTAATTGTGGTATACAAACATTAATTAGGTATCTGGGCTACAGAAAAAAAATTTCAAAGTGGATCCCAAGAAACCAAACCCGTGAACAATGTGCGCAAAGAGTGGACATTTGCTGGAACCTCTTAGACTGGTATGAGAGAGAGGGTGAGGTGTTTCTCTAGAAATTTGTGATGGGGGATAAAACCTGGGTGTTCTGTCATGATCCAGAAACAAAATGTGCGTCAATGGAATGGCACCGCAGATCTTCACCTCGACAGAAAAAAGGTGAAAATAACTCGTTCCGCAGCGAACGTGATGGTGACAATTTTCTGGGGCAAACGTGATGTCATTTTGACTGACTTCTTTGAACGGGGTGCAACAATAAGCAGTGCTCAGTATGTGCAAACATTGATGAAGCTAAAAGGAGCTATCAGAAAGAAATGACGTGACATTCCACTTCATAGTGTTGTTTTACACCATGATAACGCACGTCCGCTCACCTCAATGTAGACTTCACAGGCTATTGTCAAAAAGGAGTGGACAGTGATGCCCCAGCCCCCTATAATCTTGATTTGGCTCCTTCAGACTTTTTCCTGTTTGCCTCTTTGAGAATCACCCTTCGTGGGGAACATTTGGACGATGTGACAGACGTTAAACTAGCTGTCAACTCATCGGTGAAACGACAGACTCAGGAATTTTTCCAAAATGGATTTTACCAATAGGTTCAAAGATGGCGGAAACATATAGGAAGTGATGGACAACACTTTGAATAGGCTAGCATTATTAACAATATGTCACAGTATTTTGCCACCAAGTTTCACATTTTTGCTGCTACAAATACAAATCTTATGAGGGACGAGGCATTACTTTCAGGGTGCACTTTGTATAATTTGTATTCTCCTTGTCGAACCGTACGCATATCACGCCTTTAGTGTAAACCTCTTGACATTTCAAATCAAGTATATTTCCCTGTAAAAGAAAATATTTTCAAGAACAGAAAGAACTGAACTTGATTTCTGAAAAAATGAATATTTAAGCTGGCGATATAAATTCTTCATGCAGGGGGTAATGGAATTGTACTAAGTTTTACTTTTTCCTTAAAACAATGTTAACGGTGATTATGTACGCTTCATAAGAAGGTCACCTTATACGATTCTCTCATATTTCAAGGCAATCTAAGACCAGAGATATAACAATTTTGTGATACTAGGCGTGCTAAAGTAGAAATGTATAGAATAGAATATCAAAGTAGGAAAGTAAGCTGTGAGGCTAGATATAATGGCAATTTGGATGAGCAATGTGTCTTATCGAAGAAAAATTACAATTAGAACATACTGTTAAAGTAAAATTTCAGGCCAAAGATAAGGGTGATTTAGAAATGCAATGCGTCTTATCACAGTATAGGTAGAATTGGAATAGAGTAAAAAAGTAAAATTTGAAGCCAGAGGAAAGTGCAATTTGTAGGTACAACGCGTCTTATCGAAGTAGAATTAAAATATAATATCAAAGTAGAATTACAGGCCGGAGATAATGGCAGATTGGAGATGCAATACGTCTTATCAGAAAAGAAGAATAGGAATAAAATGTGAAAGTAGAGTTTGAGGTCAAAGATAAATTGAATTTGTAGACATCATGCGTCTTACCGAAGTTGAATTAAAATAAAATATCAATGTAGAATTAAAGCCCGGAAATAATGGGAATTTGGAGATGAACTTCTTTTATTGAACAAGGACTATAATTAGAACAGAATGTCAAAGTAGAATGCAGCCCGAAGATAAGGGCGAATTGGAGATGCAATGCGTCTTATCACGGTAGAAGTAGAGTTGGAATAGAATATGAAGTACAAAAGTAGAGTTTAAGGCCAGAGATCAGTGCAAATTATAGGTACAATGCGTCTGATCGAAGTAAAATTAAAATATAATATCAAAGCAAAATTAGAGTCCAGAATGGGCGCCAAAGTGTTTATTCAGGACCCGTACGACGCTCGACAATGCATGCTAGAAAAAGGTGCTCACCACAGTACCGTCTAATGCGTATGAGGCCATCATAGTAATCCAAGTTGAATCGGGACTCGTCCGAAAACACGACATGTTGCCAATCAGCACGCTATTGTCTGTTTTGAGAACACCACTTCCAGTCTGAAGCGTCCATGGTTCAGAGTCAAAGTAATACGTGGCAAAGGGATGCGTGCAGCCAGTCCTCTGTGCAGCAGACGGCGTCGAATTGTGGAGGCAGACAATGCCACACCTGTTTCACCGATGTGCTAACACTTGCGAAGATGCAGAACGGTTCGTCACTGCTATGCGGACGAGGTGTCGTCACATTTCTTGGTCCATTGCCGGATTGTCGATGCACATGGTTCTCCTTGGTCCACTGCCGACACACGCGCATCACTGTCGAGGCGTTACGTCCCGTCCCAGCAGCAATGACGCTTTGCGAAAACGCACTTTCACGCACACCAATCACTCGTCCCCGTTCAAACGCTGTCGTATGGTGATATTGCGTCCTTCATCTTTGCCGAGTCATTATTGAATCCTGGAGACACTTTTATAACTCGCCGTCCGCGATGCACTACTGATATGTATCCTAAACAGCGCTCTCTTTATACTCCTCGCTCGACTGTTCAGACGGCACTGCCATGCCCAGACATGCGCAGTGACGCTGCACTTCTAATCATGTGCATGGTCTACCTTTTTCTGCATATCTTGTAAGTTTAACGTGATTACCATCATTATTTCACGGTGTTGCAATTTTAACAAACAGTAGTTTATACACGGTCGTGTCACATTATTCTGACCACCAGAAAATATCCAGAGTAACCGCCATGTGCAGCGCGGACAGTGGCTAGACGTGCTGGGAGTGACCCAATAAGATGCTGGAAGGTGTTCACGGGTATGTGGAGCCATGTTGACTGCAGTACATCTGACAGCTGCTGCAGAGTGCGTGGTGGAGGATTCCAAGAGCGAACAACACGATGGAGGTTGCCCAACAGATGCTCAATTGGGTTTAAATCTGAGGAATTATGGTGCCAGGGAAGTACTTTGAGGTATTTATCGTGCTATTCCAACCACTCTCGGACATTTCTAGCTGTGTGACATGCCACATTGTCGTGCTGGAGGATCCCATCCGCCCCAGGAAAGACAATCAGCTTGCATGGGTGTACGTGGTCTGCAAGGATGGGTTCATAACGACTTCGGTCCATAGTACCTTCCGCAGGTATGAGTGGACCCAGGGAATGCCACGAAAACATTCCCAGATCATAAAGCTGCCCCCACCGGCTTGCGTTCTGGCCAGCAATGGTTTAAGAGTGTTTGTTTTCTGATATTTTTCGCCTTATATGACAAGGTCCATCCGTTCGATGAAGCAGTAAACGTGACTCATTGGAGAAGACAATCCTTTGCCAATCAGGAGAGCTCCCACTCCGATACTGCCGTGCAAATGTAAGCCTTTTCTGTCAATGCACCTTCATTAGCATAGATGCAGTGACCATCCGACTGCATCGGAGCCCCATACGCAGCAGGGTTTGCTGAACTGTTGTTTTAGATACACGTCCGGTAGCCCTCTGGTTTATTCGGCCGGTGAGTTGCTCCATTGTAGCGTGTCGATCGGCCCTCACGCACCTTCGAAGCCGACGTTCACCTCTCACATCAGTGGCACGTAGTGCTTCGCATTTTCCACATCACTTATTCGCATTGGGGCCGTTTCCCCATTCACGATACACTTTAACCACAACAGCACGCAAGCAGTTCACAAACTGCGCTGTTTCAGAAACACTGCCAACCTTGGCCCGAAAGCCGATAATCATCCCTTTGTGTAAATAGGATACATCGCTCCTCCTATTCGTGACAGCAACGATGGATATGTTTTCAGAATGCCTAGAGCACACCTTATATATCCTCCAAGCCAGCTCACGACACGTGTCTTCTTTCATCGGCTTCGCGCTGTTGACGTCAAAAGTAGGAGGTGGTCACAATAATGTGATTCGGTTGTATGTATTTATATATTACGGGTTAAACAATTAAATTTTGTTTAATAAGCTATACCTCCGAAATGGCCGTTTTGATGGCTCAGTTGTCTGTTCGCTGGTTTCTGATCATTCGTCCGAGATGGGTACGAGTTTGAATCCCGGAAGAAGTATGGGTGTTTTTTGTCTTATTGAGCTTTCCTTCTCTCCCTGGAACCAGTGGCCCCGAAAATTAGGGACCATTTGGCTGCTTATACTACATAATTGCTCACTGTAGTAATTAAACCCAATCTATTATCAAAAAGAAGTGATCTTACTGCAATTTTTATTTTTAAATAAACTCTCTCCCACTCTTATATCTGTTGACGAAATTCTTAATCTGCGCTATTTTTTTCAATACCCTATACATTTCTGTCATTGAGTTTCGAGTAACATTCTGACTCTGTCAATAGCGGGGGCACTAAAAGGTTTCCTGACGTAAGATAAAAAAGGAGAAATAGTTTAAATATAAGAAAGAGGAATTAAAATTGATTTTAAAGACCAAAGGACGCAGAAAATTACATCAGCTAAGAGGCCAGAAGAGAACAAAAGTTAAGCATGCAATCTAACTCAAAAAGAAGCATAAGATCATTTTAACTGGCTGGTTAACAAAATGTAAAATTTCACCAATTCCCCGAAGGTATCGTAATTTGTTAGGTAAAGTGTTGCAAGAATAGTACAAAAGAAAATTCTTGGAAACGGCAGTTACGTAAATCTTCAATTAAGATGTTTTTATTACATTATTTCTTATATTGAAAACATAATGAGCGCCTTTTAATTAAACTGGTTTCTTTTTTCGTTTGACAAATCGAAATTTAACTGCTATTTTTGTTTAGCCAAGTATGATTTCTTGTTTAACCAGAATAGTTTATATTTAAGTTCCAACAGATCTCACTCTAACGGACGTTGTTGCCTGAGGATATTATCCAGACTGTGATTAGGAACAAAAATAACGCTCATGCATAAAACATCTTATATTTGCATATTTAAGTGAAAAATCAGAAACCCAAATTACTGTTTAATTTAGACAAAAAAAAAAACCAAGTAATTATATATCAGTTATACGGATATTTCGAAAGGGAAAAACTGTAGTGCAAATTAACTTTTTTTTTTATTTGCCTAATTAGGCTCCAAGCGCCTTATATTCACATAGCACTTCCTGATGTTTCTCAACTATATAATTAAACATACTTTGTTAACAGAGATTTAGTAATCAAAACGACTGCTACGTACTGTTAAGTACACATTTGTCAATTCTCTCTTTTTTAGCACGTCTTTTGTAAAAAAAAATCATGCTTATGTTATCGGTTTGCCCGTCCGTAAGTCCGTCTGTACCCACGATATCTCTGCAACTATTAGTCCGATTTAAAAAATTCGTTTTGCATTGGGAAGCTTGAAATATCCGAATGACGATCCTTCATTTCGTGTCTTTTTACGATTTACAATTTCGCCGCTAGAGGGCATAAATGCAGATGATGTCGAATTCAAAAATATGTTTTATTCCACATATTTGCTTCTAAACATCCGATTGAAAAAATTATTTTATCTTTCAATTCCATTTAGCTCGAAGAGTATTTTAGATATAGTTACTTTTTCAAATTACTGATAGATTTTCCGCTAGGGGGCGTAAAAGTAAATTACATTTTTCTGATAACTCATCTCCTAAAACTCCTATTTGAAAAGTGTTTCGTCATCGGATACAGCTCCTGATGCAAAATCTTTTGCATATAATTTCAAATTATTGGTAAAGAATATTTTGGCCACCAGGACGTAGGTGTTAATTTTTTCTTCTGATGTATTTGCTATAAAATCTGAGCTTCTAAAATATCGATTGAAAAATTTCTTTCGTGGGCTGATACCATTCATATCGATAAACCTTTTCGGAACATTTTCTTCTTAAAATATTATACAGCTTTACCGCCAGGGGCGTAGATGTATATCATTTTTTCGTCAATATCTCTACTTCGAAGAGTCCGATTTGAAAAATTCCTTCTTTGTTGGATAGTGTTTTCAGTGTGACATGTTTTTCACATAATTACAAAAATTTCAAGTAATTCATAGACTTTTCGCTAGGGTGCGTACAGGTAAATTACGTTTACCCTTATATATCTGCTACTAAATCTCCGATTTGAAGAATTCTTTCTGTACCAGATACAGTTCCTGATGGGAAATCGTTTGCACATAATTTCTAATTTTTGTTAAAAAATGTTTTGGCTACCAGGGGACGTAAATCTTAATTTCCGCTTCTGTTGTATTTGCAACAAAATATGAGCTTCTAAATTCGCGATTGAAAAAAACGTCGTTTGTAGAACGTTGTCGACAAACCTTTTAGAAACATTTTCGTCATTTGTAGACCATGTCGACAAACCTTTTAGAAACATTTTCTTCTTAAAATAAAGCATGGTTTATACGCCAGGGGGCGTAAATGTATATCTTATTTTTGTCAATATCTCTACTTCTATGAGTCCGATTTGAAAAATTTCTTCTTTGTTGGATAGTGTTTCCAATGCGAAATGCTTTTCTTACAAATTCAAAATTTTCAAGTAAATCATAGACTTTCCGATAGGGGGCACAAAGGTAAATTGCATTTTCTGCGTTATTTCTGCTCCTAAAAACTCCCATTTGAAAGATTCTTCCTGTGGCGCATACAGGCCTAATGGGAAATAGTTTTCACATAATTTGTAATGTTTGGTAAATAATGGTTTGGCCACCAGGGACATAAGGGTTATTTTCTGCTTTTGATGTATTTGTAGCAAAATTAAGGCTCCTGAGAACTCGACAGATTTTTTTTTTCTTGGATCAATACCACTCGTATGAAAAAACCTTTTGAGAATAGGTTCTTCCTAAAATAATGCATGGTTTTTCCGCCAGGGTCACATCTTTTTTTATCAATATCTTTGTTTCTAAGAGTCCGATTTGAAAAATTCTTTCTGTGTTGGAGAGAGTTTCCGGTGCGAAATGTTTCTCATATAAATTCATATTTTTCTTAACGCACAAGTCTGCAACCAGAGGGTGTATGCTCACGATTCCGTTTACAGCAATATCTGAGGGATTAAAAACCCGATTGAAAAACTTCTTTCTTCCGTCAGATACTATTGTTTTCCAAACCGGTTCCATTGATTTTGAATAGCTTTGATGAATTTAATTTGCGTCAGAATGGATTCAAAAGACGTGCTTATTACACCCGAAAATTCGGTGTCATCTTCCTTGTTTGATATTTTTGGCATTTGTTCAAAGGAAACAAATCCGAGTTTGGGAAGAACAGCTCTGTCCGGGAGCAATTGTTTCTATCTCGATTTTGCATCAAACGGCGACTCTGTGTGGTAAAGTTGATAGCGCAGCCCGGGAAAGTGATATTTATGTACAATGGTCTTCCAGCGAAGCAAATGAAGCACAGGTATGTGTTTCCTGATATACGCCCCAACAGAAATACAAGTGTTGGGAAAATGCTGGCTTTCTGCTGGTGGCGATGGGTCACTGCTGGCTGAGATCTGCCCCTCACAGTATGGAAGCGACCCCCTGGTGGCAGCACAGTCAGTTTGCAGTCTTTGATTGCAAACTGCCGTATTTCTATGAATTATCGGCATCGAAGCAAGCGCCACGAGTGGCCCGGAGCTGGCAATCGAAGCAACCCCTACAAGTGGTGCAAGCAGCGGGACTGCGCATGCGCAGAAGTAACAGGTGCACAGAATCTCATGGAATAAGTAAGTTGAAGTCAATGCCATCGACGCCATCAGCGGATGTTAAGCAAAAAAGAAAGCCAGAGCTGAATTAATTTCCTTATATAATGTCGCATTGACGATGACTAACGTCGGAGGAATATTACATAAATAATTAGTGAACTGTAAGAAATAGTAAATTACTCTCTTGTATATTTATAGAAACTCATTTCGCAGCAGAGGTCCTTCACTAACCCACGAAGAATTGAGAATACAAAAACCCATGAAATACATCCACTCCATTCCCATGAACGGCAAGAAATAATTTCTGAAAACTCAGTAAATGTGTCGAATAATTCTTCGTCAACATACACGAAACCGCTTCAAACAAAAGTTATCCAAAGACATTAAAAAATCGCTATGTTTGAAGAAAAACAAGTATTACATAAAATGGGTATTTCTGAAAAAAACAACAACCCCGGAATACATTCATTACAAAATAATCAAGCATTTGAAAAAAGAAATTAGCAAAGCTATGGGATCACAATACACTCATCCATGGGATAAATGGAAAAGATTGGAGAAAGTTGCTGTCAAAAATAACCAGAAGTAAAAGAAAATATCTATCCTATTCAAAGCAAATGTAACAAAAAAAGAATGAGTATAACAAAAAAATGGTTCAATGTTAAAAAACTAACAGAATGTGACATGAACAACGTAAATATATTAATCAAATAATCGCCTTTCAAGACCAAAAGGACAGCAAAAAACTTTGGAAAACGTTTTTAATTTGGTACACTTGTTGAAAATTGATGTTGTAAGTTAAAACCTAAGAAAAGATTTGCAACGGTAACTATGTTCATAATCGACAGACTCCTCATTTAAGTTTATCGTTATTTTTTTCTTCACTAAACACACACCTAAAACGCTAATGAAAGTTCACGGATATACACTGAAGAGCAATTGAATTAGAGATACCTGTCTAGTAACGTGTAGCGCCACCTGTCGCCCTGATGACGGCGGCGCTTCGTCTCAGCATGGAATCGACAAGACACCGGAAGCGTTGGGAAGCCATACAGACAAGACACCGGAAGCGTTGGGAAGCCATTTTATGGCAAATACATCAGAAGCAAAAATTAACACTTACGCCCTCTGCTGGCCACAGTATTCTTTACTCCTAGAAGTCGAGATATTGACAAACATAAGATATACATCTACGCCTCCTGGCGAAGAAATTGTGGAATATTTTAAGAAGAAAATATTCCAAAAATGTTAATCAATGTGAGTGACATCAGTCCACGAAAGAATTTTTCCAATCGATATTTTAGAAGCTCAGATTTTATGGCAAATACATCAGAAGCAAAAATTAACACTTACGCCCTCTGCTGGCCACAGTATTCTTTACCAAAAATTTGAAATTATATGCAAAAGATTTTCCATCAGGAGGTGTATCAGCTGAAAATTGTTTTTTTTTTTTTTTCAAATCGGAGTGTTAGAAGAAGAGTTATCGGAAAAAACGTAATTTACTTTTACGCCCCTAGCGGAAACACTATGCGTAATTTGAAAAAGTAACTATATCTAAAACAGTCTTCGACATAAATGGAATCGAAAGATAAAAGAATGTTTTCCATCGGATGTTTAGAAGCAAATATGTGGAATAAAACGTATTTTTGGAATGGAAAGAACGACCGTGTGACATATCATTAGTAGTTTTCCGAAAATGCAATAAGTTGGTATTTAAATTTTTGTTTTATCTTTATTCGGTACAAAGTTATTGTCCACAATAGCGACACTAAAGTGCGCAAAGAGTGGTAAGAAAAATTGCGTTACCTCTGACACATTTGAGTTCTTTCTTTAGTATGTGTGAATGTATCGTACTTATTGTGTTTTATGGCAAGAAACCAGGTTTCCGTCCACGAATCGAGGGTCCGGTGACCCTAGAGGGGGCGGGATCAGGGTCATTCAATAATTGCAGATGAAAAGGGGGGGTAGTGTAACACAACACTGGGAAGATCTTTGAATTTATTTCACGTAACATGTTTATTACGATCTGCCATATCTTTATTAGGTGAAATGTTGTAGACCAAGGTCGTGAAATTATTTTATTAAGAAATATTTCGCAAATTTATTTTCTTGCGCATTTTAGTTCTGAAAACTTAACACAGTCGATTTATGACCAAGGTGACACTCTGTGGGAATAAAACCAAATTTGCATCAGTCAGCATCGCGTTGTGGCGTTATGCAAACAGCGCGATGTGTCAGCTATGCAGATTTCTGCCTGCTGTGTTTTTGTCTTCTGATAGCAGCGAAACGTTAGTGGCATTTAAAGTTTCCGCTGGCATTCGAAGGTCCGTAAAACGTATGTTCCATGTTAGTTTATGAAGCTGACCCACAAATATTCCACTTAGGATTATGTTCAGCTATCGGTTTTGTACTTTATGAATGGTGAGAATGCTTCTCAAACAGCTCGGCAATTTCACCTGTAAAACGTTGATAGGCAACAACCTTCTGTGAAAGCTGTCTGCAATTTAATACACCGTTTGACGGATACTGGAAGCGCCGTAGAGCGAAACAGAACGTGAAGATCAAAATGAGTTACCAATGCGGACAAGGAAATCGACGTTTTGGCTAGTGTCGAAACAAACCCGACGTTATCACTACAGCATCGTGCCCAAGGGGCTGGTATAACCCATACTTCTGTTCACAGAATATGGAAGGCAAACAGATGTCGTCCTTACAAGACAAAATTTGTACAGCAACTGTTAACAACCAACTATTGGGTTGTCGGAAAAGTCATAACGTATTTTAGCCATGTTTTGCAAAGGTATTGATAGAAAGGACAAAGATCAATCAATGATATAATGCCCGTTTTGTTCGATGACCTTTTGTCATCTGTCAGTGAGCTGCAGAATGCGTCGTTCAGAGAAGGACCTGTCTTTCGTGGCGAAAAACTATACAAGGTGCTGATTTACAGCCTCATCTGAATTGAACAATATACCACGCAAGGACTCTTGAAGAAAGCGAAACATGTGGAAGTCTGTCTGGCGAGTATGCTGGGTGTGGCAACACATCCGACCAAAGCTCCAATAATTTTTGGCGGGTGATCAAACTTGAGCGTGGTATCGCGTTGTCGTGATGGAACACCACACCTTTATGACGAACGAGCTCTGGACGTTTCTGGATGATGGATTCGTTCAAACTGTCCAATTGCCGACAGTACACATTCGAATTGATTGTTTGGTTCCGTGGTAGGAGCTCGAAAAACACGATACCTTTAAAATCCCATTACACTGAGACCAGAACCTTCCGCTGATGAATGTGTGCTTTGTATGTCGTTTGAGGCGAAGCAGCACGTCGGGACCAAGACCGTTTGCGCAGCACATTGTCGTACACAATCCACTTTTCGTCACCAGTTATCAGTTGCTTCAAAACGGATCGTTTTTCTCACGTTTAATGAGCATATCGCTGATGTTTATACGCGCCGTCAATTGAGCTTATTTGAGTTCACGAGAAACCCACACATCGAGCTTGCTTACGAACCCGAGCTTCTTCAGGTGGTCGTGAACGCTTGAATGATGGATGTGCAATGTGTCTGCAATCTCTCCTGTCGAGTAACCTGGCTTTGACTGGATCAATGCCTGGATTTGGTCGTCATCAACCTTGGTTCGCCTTCGGGAGCAAGGAGCATCGTTGAGGTCAAAATCACCAGCACGGAATTTTGCGAACCACCGCTGGCACTGGCGTTCTTGTAGAGCATTATCACCGTACACTTTACGCAACTTTTCACAAGCTTGATGCGCGTTCTTCCCTTTACGGAAGTAAAACAGTAAAATATGACGAAAATGCACAGTTTTGTCTTCCGTCTTCAACTTGATATCAAATCTCCGCGAATCAATCAAATCGCTCACTATTCCTTTTAGACTGCAGCTAGAACTGGCTACTGTCGAATACCATAGCGATAACATAGGTGCGCATGCCTCCAGTATTTCCAAAACCGCCCAACCGCCATCGGGTGCCAAAATACGTCATGACTTTTCCGACAACCCAATATAACAGGCGACTGCTATTTTGTCTATGGGCATGCAAAGCAATGAAAATTTTACGCGAAGCCTCATCTTCACGGATGAAGCAACTTTCATCAACCATGGGCAAGTCAGTCGAAATTGGACTTACGATTGGTCATCCACAAATCCGCATGTTCCTTATGAGAGGCATTCACAGTACATAGAAAAACATAACGTACGGTGTGACTGTGGTATCTGGGACGATGTAATTATAGGTCCATTTTTTACGCTTTCCAACCTACGGTTGGAAAGCGTAAAAATTTTTACACGATACGTCGCGTAAAAATTGTTCGATTTCAATGAAATTTTAGTATGTGGTAGGAAACCACCCGGGGACGCACCATATTGAAAATGGACGAAATGGTGTCAAAGGTCAGGACATAAGACCGGGATCCATTCCATTGCCTTATGCGTCATAACTTGCGTAAATGTGCTTCGATTTAAATGACATTTTAGTATGGGGTAGGGAACAGCCTGGGAACAAACCATATAGAAAATGGGTGAAATGGGGTCAAAGGTCAGGAAATAGGAGCGGGTTGCATTCCACTGCCCTTATGAGACTTAATTTTTGTAAATATGGTTCGATATCAATGAAATATTAATATGTGTTAGAAGACCATCTGTGAAGGAACTCTATTGAAAATGGGCGAAATAGGGTTAAAGGTCAGGACATAAGAGCGGGATCTATTCCATCGCCCTTATGCGTCATAACTTACGTAAAAATGCTTCTATTGCGGCAAAAATTTAGTATGTTGTTCCGGAGGTATACTGACTGAACCGGTTCGGTGGAATATAATCGAAATGGTGTCAAAGGTCAGAACACAGGAGCCAGATTTATTCCACAGCCATTATCCTCATAACTTGACTAAAAGTGTTTCTATTGCGACAAAACTTTAGTATGTTGCTCCGGAGGTATACTGAACCAATTCTGTTGAATATCATCGAAATGGGGTCAAAGGTTAGGACATAGGAGCGAGATTTATTCCACAGCCATTATCCTCATAAGTTGATTAAAAATGCTTGTATTGTGACAAAACTTTAGTGTGTTGTCCCGGAGGTATACTAAACTGGTTCTGTTAAATATCATCGAAATGGGGTCAAAGGTTAGGACACAGGACCGAGATTTATTCCACAGCCATTATCCTCATAACTTGAGTAATGATTTCTGGTATGTTGGAAAGCGCATCATAATCAATGCATTGCATGATTTTACTAACTCGTTTATTGAAGGAAATTTAAATGGTGAGTCCTATCGAATTTGTTGGAAAATGAAATAAGGCCGCGCCTGACACCATTTGTAAATGCGAATGCAGACTTACAGCCGTACTTTATGCAAGATGGAGTACCGGCTCATCATTCCATCTCACAAAAGAATAGCTGAATGAAAATTTTGCAAATAGATGGATTGGAAATAACGGACCTGTCCAATGGCCTGCTCAATCTTTAGAAATCATACTGTGTGACTATTTTTCTTTGGGGATATCTCAAATACTGTGTTTAGCCTGAGAATTCTGTTGCACAACTCTGAAAGGAAATACGCCGGAATGTCACTGAATATCCCGGGATACACTTTGTGCTTTACAATGCACATCGTGTGACAAGATTGAGCTGTGCATTGCTGCCAATGGTGGTCACTTCGAACACGTATAATCGGTACGTATCGTGTAACAATATCTGATATTGTGATACTTGACCAATTTGTACTGTTAGTCACTTCGGATGTAGGAATGTCTGAATGTGTAGATTTGACTTGGAAAACGTACCCTTTTACAGTAAACTACAAAGATGTAAAACAAGAGGTATCTTTTCCTGTATTTTATATTCCCCGATTACACGTTAACCTCAACAGTTTGGCATAAAACGTTTGATAAAATAAAGATATGACAAATGTTAAAAGCAGAAGTTGTTCCTATTTCCTATATTTTTCCGGTGATATGGTGTGACCCGACTTTACCATGCAACATTTCGTGAAACTCTAAGCCCGGATCCTCACAAGGTCGCAAAACCCCTCGGTTCCTATCGTATACGGCGTCCCGTTTGACGGAAAACATAACGACTAATGAAAATCCTCTACATACGTGCGTCAGCGAATAAACTTAGCCATCGCTCGTTTCCACGGTATCAACACATAGTAACCGAAATTTTTTTATCCGGCCAATGTTGGAATCGTACCCCATATCTCTCGCCTTCCTACAGATTTCTGATGTCAGAAGCTAACAGAGCAACACACATAGAGCCATTGATTGTTTGCCACCGTAGTGTAAGGCGAACGCACTCGGCTAGATATCGAGAGAGCCGGGGAACGATCCCAGCAGTGGCTGAATAATTATTTTTCGGTGGCTATGCGTTGATAACGTGGAAAGGGCGATGTCTTTGTTTATAGCAACTATTGTATGTTTTTTGAACTACAAAGCGCAATGAATTAAATTTGCGAAATATGTCATAGTAACAATAACGTATTCCACTACCCTCCCGCCTTTCTGTCTGCTATTATTGAATGACCCGGTTCCCCGCCCTTGACGGAGTCACCGGACCCCTTGATTCGTGGCCGTAAACGTGATTCTTTGCTATACAGCACACTCACACAAACTAAAGAAAGAACAGAATTGTGTCAGAACTAATGCAATTTTTCCTGCCGCTCATAATGCACTTCAGTGTAGTTGTTGTGGGCAATAACTTTGTACCTAATAAAGGTTAAACAAAAATTTCAATACCAACTTATAACATAAATAAATAAATACATCGCTCTTTCCACGTTCCAGAAACACATATCAACCGAAAAATTGTTTTTCAGCCGCCGGCGTGGAATTGAATCACGGAATTCTCAATAACCAGCCGAGCGCGTTAACTTCACACCACGGTGGCCAAAAATCCACGGTGCTATGTGAATTTTTAAGTCAGCTTCTGACATCATAAATCCGTAAGATGGGATCATCTACTGAGACGTCTCCATCTGCTGGGCATTAACGGCACTGGCTATATATATATTATAGCAGTTAAATCCAAAGGGCGAGATCCAAGGTGAAATTCCTTCAAATACGTGGCGCCCGTAAATAAATAAATACATCGCTCTTTCCACGTTCCAGAAACAAATAGCAACCGAA
Organism: Macrothele yani; assembly: GCA_039090855.1. Classification (NCBI taxonomy): domain Eukaryota; kingdom Metazoa; phylum Arthropoda; class Arachnida; order Araneae; family Macrothelidae; genus Macrothele; species Macrothele yani. The sequence continues at coordinate 118,071,485 of CM076993.1, forward strand.
AAATTGTGTTTCAGCCTTGTTACATTTTCGGAGATCTTTCCAACGATATGTCACACGACCCCTCTTTCGATTTAAAAAAATTAAGTAACCCCCCAGCCCCGCCTCCTAAACAGGGTTACCAGACCTTACGGTTCTGTTCCCCGAAAGTGTCTTTCTTGCCAAAAAAAAAAAAAAAAATGGTTATCTTGGATATTCTGGAAAAGCAACCAACAAAAAATTAAATGGAGTTTTACGGGACTTCTGTACTGTACTGTATAAAGGGAGATATCTTCACAAACTCAAGTAGTAGCATTCGCTGTTCAGATGGCAGCTGATCAGTATTTAAGCGGTTTCGAACGTGGTATGATTTCCAGCGCCCGAAAAGTGAGTCACTCCTTCTCGGAAATTACCACGAAATTGTGATTTACTAGGGGCTGCGCCTCTAGGCTCGCTACTCTGGTTTCCAGAGTAACGCTCGGGCCTTGCAGCCCGATCTCCAAGTATATCACATGAAATAAAAACTGGAAAATTCATATAAATATCAATTTTTATTGCATGTCTAAGCAAATAAGGCTTGTTATTCCGAAATTTCAGAGCTTTTTTTTACTGTCGTTAATTTTTGGAAGGTCGGACTTTTGTCGTTTGAACTTATAGCACTTACTAAATTTACCACTAAGGAAAACAAAAGCGGTCCAAAAAGCATTTCCGTAAACCGTAAACCGTTATGCTAAACCGTTAAGGTGGACGTCAAGTAATCTTGCTTCCTATACTTCCAATGGAAAAACTTTTGTACACATTTCCTTCACAATTAGTATGTTTCCAAGGATGAAAATTTGATCATCGATTAAAATAACTTCATATTATAACTTGGAATACTTAATATTTTCTAAAACATAACCATAATTATATAAAAAATCAATTAATTTTTCATTGGTGGTGTTGGAACCAGAAGAAAGATGGCGAGACCTGTACTTTGATGACGTCAGTGGACAAACGAATGTTGGATTACATAATTATGGTTATGTTTTAGAAAATATTAAGTATTCCAATTTATAAAATGAAGCTATTTTAATCGATGTTCAAATTTTCATCTTTATGAACGCATTAATTGTCCAGGAAAAAGATGGTGCGGCCTGTACTTTGATGACGTCAGTCGACAAACAAATGTTGGATTGCATAATTATGGTTATGTTTTAAAAAATATTAAGTACTCCAAGTTATAAAATGAAGCTATTTTAATCTATGTTCAAATTTTCATCTTTAGGAACACTCTAATTGTCCAGAAAAAAGATGGCGCGACCTGTTCTTTGATGACGTCAGTCGACAAACAAATGTTGGATTACATAATTATGGTTATGTTTTAGAAAAAAATAAGTATACCAAGTTATAAAATGAAGCTATTTTAATCGATGTTCAAATTTTCATCTTTATGAACGCATTATTTGTCCAGGAAAAAGATGGTGCGGCCTGTACTTTGATGACGTCAGTCGACAAACGAATGTTGGATTACATAATTATGGTAATGTTTTAGAAAATATTAAGTATTCCAAGTTATAAAATGAAGCTATTTTATTCGATGTTCAAATTTTCATCTTTATGAACGCATTAATTGTCCAGGAAAAAGATGGTGCGGCCTGTACTTTGATGACGTCAGTCGATAAACAAATGTTGGATTGCATAATTATGGTTATGTTTTAAAAAATATTAAGTACTCCAAGTTATAAAATGAAGCTATTTTAATCGATGTTCAAATTTTCATCTTTATGAACGCATTAATTGTCCAGGAAAAAGATGGTGCGGCCTGTACTTTGATGACGTCAGTCGACAAACAAATGTTGGATTGCATAATTATGGTTATGTTTTAGAAAATATTAAGTATTTCAAGTTATAAAATGAAGCTATTTTAATCGATGTTCAAATTTTCATCCTTGGGAACGCATTAATTGTGAAAAAAATGTGTACAGAAATTTTTCCATTCGAAGTATAGGAAGCAAAATTACTTGACGTCCACCTTAAACAACAGAGATAGTTTTACCAACAAAACATATGCATAACAAATTCTCTGCGTCACCATGGCAGCAGGTCACGAGACCAGAACGTTCCTCTGTGGTTATCGCATACACAGACAAGCCGTTCGTTTCTTTCCTGAGCGTCTTTAAAATATGCTTAAAATCAGAAAATGACTTTTTCTTAAATTTTTTTTTTGTAAAAAAAGGGACGACAGTTGTAAGTTTACGCTGTAAAAATTGCAATGCGTTATAATTTATAGTTTGCCATATTTCCGTTTTTTTAAATGGATCCCATCGCGAAATAGAGAATTTTGTGAAATTTAGAAATTTAATTTCTCGTAAACTAAATCGAAATTCAGAAAAAGGGCGACGAAGTGCAAAAATTTGGTCATGGCACTACATGCCTACAAAGTTTCGTGTTTCTGTTGCTGTTAGTGTGTCTGGAACGCGAACTGATAGCACTTTTTTGTTTACCTAAATTTTGAAATTCAAGTATCGCTAGAAAAGAGAAACGGTTTATTTCAGCGTATTTTTCAAACAATTCTCTACAAATGAAACCAATTTCATATTTTTGTGTTCAATACGTTTTGCGTTGCGAGCTAGGAAAGCAAGAGTGTCGCGGAATTCCTAAATCAGCGGCAGTCACTTTTTTTTTTTGGAATAGAGAGACACGGTCAATAATTTCAAGGTTATATGTGGACTACACGAACTCAAAAGAAAAAATAGAGAAAAAAAAAAACCCTGGACGGTCGTTGACAACGGCGTCTCGCACGCATCATAACGTCCGCAAATCAGACCGAGTTTCTATGCTAGAGCCAGCAGTAGCATCATCGTTCGGGGAGTCCAACGTTCCCTGTGATTTATGGGGTACCCAAGCCGGTGTCCCAACCTAATGCCATGGCTCGCCAGACGACAAAAGGTGGTGTGGTCGCCGGAGCTCGGGAACATGGCCACAAGATGGCTGAAAACGAGTAGCCTGGTCCGACAATCGCGCTACCAATCGTTTCGGTCAAATGGCTGACTCATGGTGTAGCGTCAACTCCACGAAGCAATGGATCCCGCATGCCTACAAGGGACAGTGCAGGCCGGCGGTGGCTCTATTATGGTGTGGGGTGTTTTCAAATAACGTCTCGAAGCAATGGATTCCGCATGCTACAAGGAACAGTGCAGGCCAATAGTTGCTCTGTTATGGTGTGGGGTGTTTTCAGGCCAGGGATCCCGCATGCCTACAAGGGACAGTGCAGACCGGTGGTGGCTCTGTTATGGTGTGGGGGGTTTTCAGGCAATGGATCCCGCATGCTTACAAGGGGCAGTGCAGGCCGGTGGTGGCTCTGTTATGGTGTGGGGTGTTTTCAGGCAATGGATCCCGCATGCGTACAAAGGACAGTGCAGGGCGGTGGCGGCTCTGGTACGTTGGGGGATGTTTTCAAATAACGTCACGAGGCAATGGATCCCGCATGGCTACAAGGGACAGTGAAGGCTGGTGGTGGCTCTCTTATGGTGAGGGGTGTTTTCAAATAACGTCACGAGGCAATTAACCCTGCATGCCTATAAGGGACATTGCAGGCCGCTGGTGGTTCTGTTATGGTGTGAGGTGTTTTCAGGCAATGGATCCCGCATGCCTATAAGTGACAGTACAGGCCGGTGGTGGCTCTGTTATGGTGTGGGGTGTTTTCAGGCAATGGATCTTGCATGCTTACAAGGGACAGTGCAGACCGGTGGCGGCTATGTTATGGTGTGGGGTGTTTTCAGGCAATGGGCCCGCATGCCTACAAGGGACAGTGCTGGCTGGTGGTGACTCTGTTATGGTGTGGTGGTGGCTCTGTTATGGTGTGGGGTGTTTTCAAACAACGTCACGAAGCAATGGATTCCGCATGCTGCAAGGAACAGTGCAGGCCGGTGGTTGCTCTGTTATGGTGTGGGGTGTTTCAGGCAATGGATCCCGCATGCCTACAAGGGACAGTGCAGGCCAGTGGTGGCTCTGTTATGATGTGGGATGTTTTCAGGCAATGGATCCCGCATGCCTACAAGGCACAGTGCAGTCCGGTAGTGGCTCTGTTATGGTGTGCGGTGTTTTCAGGCAATGGATACCGCATGCCTACAAAGGACAGTGCAGGCCGGCGGTAGCTCTGTTATGGTGTGGGGTGTTTTCAAATAACGTCACAAAGCAATGGATTCCGCATGCTGCAACCCAGCAAACACAGTCTTGCTAGGCCAGCAATAGCCCAGCACTATGTTGCCGATGCCGAACGGTCAATAAAATTTCCGGGCGGCCAACAGAAGGGCCAGCAGTTCAGGCCAACAGCTGGCCAACAGTTGGCACCCTCTCAGTTGTCATATGCCACAACAGGGCCATCAGTGGTCCATCACAGGCAGTAGCTGCCACAAGTGGCCCTTCAGCGGCCCTGCAAGCACGTGCCAGAAATGATGGCTAGCCTCATGTGGTCAGCTAGTGGGCCGTCAGTGGCAGCCAGCAACCATGTGACGTAACTGGTGGCTTGCCGAATCTTGTCCGCCAATTTCCCAGTAGTAGCCATTATAATTAAAAAGAAAAGCAAGGAAAATCGCAGTTTCCCAAAGCTACAATTTTTTTAGTTTTTCTACCCTTACGAAGCTTGTGAATTAACACACAACGCTGGGGAAATTTTCTCAACATAACGGATAAACGCCCGTTTGTATCTGACTAGATTTGATCCTGGGCCGTTGGCGTGGAAGCCGCGCTCGCTACCGACCGGACTAATTTACTACGCTCGGACATCTGCTGGAAGGTATGCAATTTGTAATCGAATGCTTTTCTCTTTCATTTTACAATATTGAGAGGTATTTTTCATAAAAGTCAGTTTCATATAATTGATAAATTAATTTTTTTCAACATAACGATAGTTTTTTGTTTTTTTTACCTTAAGGGAACTTCACTCATTTTCAAGGCGTGTACATACTTAGAGTCGCTTTCCAAAGTTTTGTACTGTCCTTGCCGTCTTGAAAAGAGATTGTTGAATAAATATATATTTACCCGGGTTCATGTCACTTTCTGTTACATTTTTAACGTTGTGTCTTTCCTTTCCGTTGTCCGAAGCTACATTTGTTTTAAAGAGTAAAAGATATTTTATTTTACTTCTCGTTATTTTTAGAAGCGAATTCCTCCCAGTCTTGTGTATTCAACCCATGGATGAGTACACCACATAGCGTTGCTTTTTTTTCTTTCAAATAATTAATAAATTTTGTACGCGTATAATTCTTTTTTTTTTTCCAACAAACGTTGTTTTAATGGTTTTCTAGGATATGTGTTTGAAGCGGTTTCAATTTTTTTTTTTGTTATTCATCCACTCCATTCCATGAATTGTTATTCATGGGAATGGAGTGGGTGTATTTCATGGCTGTTCTCTAGTGTTTCACGGCTTAATCTGATATCTTCGTCGACGTAAAATTTCATTAGGAAATTAAATCGCCTCTCCACGTATGGATTTTTTTCTTAAGATCCACTAAAATAACACGATGGCGATAGCGTCGTCTTCAACTAACTGGTACCATGAGAGACACAGCAAGTGTTGCTTCTGCGCATGCGCAGTCCCGATGCTTCCACCTGCTGTTGGGGGTTGCATTGGTTGCCAGCAACGGGTGACTAGTGGCACTTGCTTGGAGGCCCACAATTCACGGCGATGCTGCAGGACCAACAATGGCTCGCCAACTGATAGCGCTGCCACCAACGGACCACTACCGGGCCGTGAGCGGCAGATTTCAGCCAGCAGTGACCCATCACTGCCAGCTGGTGGCCAGCAGTTTCCCACCACTTGTGTTTTTGCTGGGAAGGAACAGTGCAGGCCGGTTGTTGCTCTGTTATGGTGTGGGGTGTTTTCAGGCAATGGATCCCGCATGCCTACAAGGGACAGTGCAGGTCGGTGGTGGCTCTGTTATGGTGTGGGATGTTTTCAGGCAATGGATCCCGCATGCCTACAAGGGACAGTGCAGGCCGGTGGTTGCTCTGATATGGTATGGGGTGTTTTCATATAACACCACGAGGCAATGGATCCCGCAAGCTTACAAGGCACAGTGCAGGCCGGTGGTGGCTCTGTTATGGTGTGGGGTGTTTTCAGGCAATAGATCCCACATGCTTACAAGGGACAGTGCAGGCCGGTGGTGGCTCTGTTATGGTGTGGGGGTTTTCCGGCAATGGATCCCGCATGCTTACAAGGGACAGCGCAGGCCAGTGGTGGCTCTGTTATGGTGTGGAATGCTTTCAGGCAATGGATCCCGCATGCCTACAAGGCACAGTGCAGGCCGGTGGTGGCTCTGTTATGGTGTGGGATGTTTTCAAATAACGTCACAAGGCAATGGATCCCGCATGCCTACAAGGAACAGTGTAGGCCGGTAGTGGCTCTGTTATGGTGTGGGGTGTTTTCAAATAACGTCACGAGACAATGGATCCCGCATAGCTACAAGGGGAAGTTCGAGCTTGTGGTGGCTCTGTTATGGTGTGGGGTGTTTTCAAATAACGTCACAAGGCAATGGATCCCGCATGCCTACAGTGCCAGTGCAGGCCGGTGGTGGCTCTGTTATGGTATGGGGTGTTTTCATATAACACCACGAGGCAATGGATCCCGCATGCCTACAAGGAACAGTGCAGGGCGGTGATGGCTCTGTTATGGTGTGGGGTGTTTTCAGGCAATGGATCCCACATGCCTACAAAGGACAGTGCAGGCCGGTGGTGGCTCTGTTATGGTGTGGGGTGTTTTCAAATAACGTCACGAGGCAATGAATCCCGCATACCTACAAGGGACAGTGCAGGCTGGTGGTGGCTTTCTTATGGTGTGAGGTGTTTTCAAATATCGTCACGAGGCAATGAATCCTGCATGCCTACAAGGGACAGTGCAGGCTGCTGGTAGCTCTGTTATGGTGTGGGGTGTTTTCAGACAATGGATTCCGCATGCCTACAAAGGACAGTGCAGGCCAGTGGTGGCTTTGTTATCGTGTGGGGTGTTTTCAAATAACGTCACGAGGCAATGGATATCGCATGCCTATAAGCGACAGTGCAGGTTGGTGGTGGCTCTTTTATGGTGTGGGGTGTTTTCAAATAACGCCACAAGGCAGTGGATCCCGCATGCCAACAAGGAACAGCGCAGGCTTGTGGTAGCTCTGTTATTTTGTGGCGTCTTTTTAAATAAAGTCACGAGATAATGGATCCCGCATGCCCGCATGCCTACAATGGACAGTGCAGGCCGGCGATGGCTCTCTTAAGGTGTGGGGTGTTTTCAAATATCTTCACGAGGCAATGGATCCCGCATGCCTACAAGGGACAGTGCAGGCCGACGATGGCTCTCTTAAGGTGTGGGGTGGTTTCAACATAAGGTCACGAGGCAACGGATCCCGCATGCCTGCAAGGGCAGTGCAGGCATGCGGGATCCATTGCAGGCATGTTGCGTGTTTTCAAATAACGTCATGAAGCAATGGATTCTGCATGTCCACAAGAGACAGTGCAGGTAGGTGGTAGCTCTGTTATGGTATGGAATGTTTTCAGCTGGCACGGGTTAGAACCCCCTCATACTTCTGCAGACGGCTATGACCGGTGAAGACTACGTAACCGTCCTTGGAGTTCATTTCCACCCGTCCATGTCATGCAACCACTCTGACATCTTTCACCACGACAATGCGCCATATCACACGTCCACAATTGCCCGATTATGGCTGCAGGACGTGAGTCCGTCGTTCGTCGGATGTAAACGCCATCGAACATATTTGGGTTGTGCTAAGCCTGTCGTAAGTACTAGAAATCCTCCACTGACGAATTTTAGAGAACTGTGGGACGCTCTTTAAGAAGCATGGTGTGCACTGTCTCCACAGTAATACATACAGAGAGCTTCTGGAGTCCATGCAGCATTGCATTGCTGCAGTTATTTGATCGCTAAGAGGACCAACGCGATATTAGAAAGATATCCTAATTTTTTTGGCCATCGGTGTAATTCTCCTTAGTAAGTAGCGGACTGCTGCTCGGTGTCGTCGTGATTAACGCGAATAAATGCAATATGTTGTACATAAATAAATGTATACTCTCGTATTATTCGTTTTGTTTCGCACCTACAAATGTCTTGGCATGAAAAAGATGCATAACAAATTATCTGGAAAGAGCATCAAGGAACTCTCTCGATTTCTTTCACAAGACTTGCTAAGCCTACAAGATTTTATTTTTAAAATGACTCAGGCTCTTTTGAGCAGACAAAAGTTTTAGCTACGCGTGATTGCCTGAAACGAAGAAGGTGCAGAAAGAAATACTTCACGTCTCTCTTTTTTTATTATTAAAGTTGCATTCTTATAAAAATTTCTGCTAGTATCCTTCGGGCTGTAGAATACATCATGCATAATGAAACTGAGAGAGTGTAAAATGAATGTAATTAGATATTCCTTTCTCTCTTTCTCTCTCTCTCTCTCTCTCTCTCTAGTTTGCTTCTCTAATAGTAACACTGCATTTTCGTCGGAAAAAGACAATTATTGCTACTAGAAAGTATTGTTCGTTAGTTTTAACGGAATAAAAAAATCTGAAGCTTCCCACATGACTTGCAGTGAAAGTCGTTTCCAAGCCATAGAAATAGAAATTGTTCACTGTTTTGTTCTAGAATATATTCTTCTGCAGCCGATCTGTATACAAAAATGCTTAATAAGGAAAACTGACCTCTAGCGCTTGTTAGTTTTCGAGTTTGGCATTTGGCAATGTTCACACTTTCCCTTTTTCTTCCTTAAAGCATTTCTTATAAAGACAGATGATACATACAAAGAAAGGGCAAAACTAAGAATTTTACCTTTGAAGAAGGACATTTTGCTCCAGAAAGATTACACCGGCGTTTGTATCTTCAGTTGTGGCACATAGTAATGTAATAATATGCGTAAGAAGGAAAATTTGGAGGCAGCGACTTCAGTTTAAAATTTATTTAGATATATACGACGTACATTAAGAAAAATGAAAAGCTAAAAGCGCAAAATTCACCAGAGGCATCTTAAGGACAAGAAAGATTTTTGGAAGACAAAGTTTTTTTTTTTTTTTTTTTTTTTTTTATTACACTTTCTTCAAAAGAAATCAACAAGGGTACCAAAGTTTCTTTTTTATAATCCGAAAATAATGATGTAGAGATACAGTCAGTGCATGATTATTGCGATAAACATGAAAATAGCATGTGTATGCAAATTTTAAAGGCGTGAAGGTGAATTCGTTGTTCCTCCATTATTAATACACAAACAGAAGTGAATATCTTTCAGATAGCCAGAAGGAGGACAAAGAAGTACGGCTGCACAGCAAACTGCGACGTTTTAAAAATATGCTGTCACATAATTTGTATAATTCGAAATGTTACACACACACACACACACTGTTTGTGATTATCACGCATATATATTCGGACGCATCACAATTCTGTAGTACAGTGTACAAAATATTGATAACTACATAGTGATGGGTATACCAAATAGTCCGGTACGTCGTCTATCCACGATACCAAATAGTCAGCTACTACGGCACCGTCGATGACTGAAAAAGGCTACCATCTAATGCTGATCTTGGCTACGTCTAACGGACAGAAGATTTTTATCTTCTGATTCAAGGCTCCTTGAGTTGCAAGAGGAATTCCAAAGGATCAAGTGGGACATCGTTGGGATAAGTAAGGTAAGAAGAAGAGAAGATCTCATTCAGCTGAAAAGTGGATATCTCCGCTACTATCGTGGCACAGATAGCGACAGAATTAGTGGTATTGGATTTTAAATAAACAAGAAACTGAAGGACAATATTGTAGAATTTGAAAGTTCCTTGGACAAAGCTGCGCACTTCGTTATCCAACTCTCAAGAATATACCAGGCTCAGATTATTCAAGCTTACACACCCACCACAAGTCATTCAGAGAAAGAAATCGCTGACTTTTACGTGCAAAATTGGCATCAAAATAACAATGGCAAGCAGCACATAAGAATCATTATGGGTGGTTTCACTGCGAAAAAAAGGCAACAACAACAGAATGAAACTTCGGTAGGTAAATTCGGTGACGGGAACAGAAACCCTCGAGAAATTCTCTCGTAGAGTTTGAAGATGCAGAAAGTTTTTCAGTCGTGAACACTTCTTTCAGGAAAAAGATACATAGGAAATGAACATGAAGGCAGAAATTACACATGCAATTAAGAACATGAAGCGGGCTAAAGCTGCAGAAGAACATAGAATTACCGACATTATTCAAGAAGCAAGTGGAGAAATTCAAACTGGGCTCACCAGATGTCTCAATGAAGGGAACATTTCTGAGGACTGGAAAATTGGTACAATGATTATGCTACATAATAAAGGAGACATTGAGGATCTCAGGAACTATAGGCCCGTCAACCTCCTATCAGTGGTTTATAAAATTTTCACTATGGTTATTTCACATCGCTGGAAGATAACATTGGACATTTATTTCTTAACCTGGACGACCAGCTGGATTCAGGACAGTGTACAGCACTATAGATCATATCACTGTGCTGAAAGAACTAAATAAAAGAAAGAGGGAATATAAACTCCTATTATGTATGGCTGCTATCGATCATGGAAAGGCCTATAATACCGTGAAACCATCAGCAGTTACAATGCTTTGAAATTCTGTTGTACACTGCTGGCCACCTAAAATAAAATGCAACACCAAGAAGGACACGAGTTAGCAAAGATAGATTTACTGGACACATAACTACAGATTCAAAGATGAAACGATTGAGCTTACAAGCATGTGCGATTTGCGGAACACGCAGACATCAATAGTTCATGTGCCCCCCCCCCCCATGGCTGGCAATAACGGCCGCTACACGCCGCGGCATGGAACGAGAGAGGCTTTGGATGTGAGCTTGAGGTATGTCGGTCCAGGCTGCTTCCACACGTTGCCCCAGTTCATAAGGCGTAGCGGCGGGTGGTGCTTACCGGGCAACTCGGTTGCTGATCAGCTACCAGACGTGTTCGATTGGCAACATATCGGGAAAACAGGCGGGCCACGGCAGCAGTGACACCTGGTGGGCCGTGAAGAATTGTTGCGTGCGGACGGGCAGACGGACGGACAAAGCTGGAGCATATACGCTTCTTCAACCTACGGTTGGAAAGCGTAAAAAAAGGAACTCGTGGATAAAGAAAATGACAGGAATGGAAGGCATAATGGTGAGAGTAAGATCCCTGAAATGGCAATGAGCTGGACATATTGCCAGAAAAACAGACCACCGATGGATAACCGAAATTCTGGACTGGATTTCAAGTGACATGAAAACAACTCAGAGAAAAACAACATGGGAGATGGGTAGATGAAATTCGAAAGTATATAGGAGTAACCTAGAGAAGACTGGCTCAAGACAGACTGCTGTGAAACAAACTTGGGTAGACCTTCATCCAGCAGTGGATTGACAATGGTTGACAATGATGATACCAAATAACACAGGGGTTTTAGGAGGCATAAATAAAGGTTTTATTTTCATCACATTAATAACGGTATATTTGGAACGTAGTTCCATATTGAAACGTTTTCGCACGAAGTCTTGCGAATAAAGAATATTTTACAAATAGTGATGCATTACATAGGCCTGCAAAATTTGAGTCATGAAAAAGTGTTTGCATTGTAATGACTGATTTTTATATTGTTTTTTGTTTGGCGCGCTGATTTCAAATATGGCATCCATTTTTCTCAATCACGTAAGGATTTTTCACAAAATGGCTTGAATATATGGGAAAGAAAGCCCATTTTACATATTCTGGCGAAAAGTAGGTCTTTTCAAAATATTTTTAAGTGTTTACAAATTTATTATTTATAAACTATTGGAAATTATTTGCTAAATAAAATTAATAAGAGCAGTTACCATTGTTAATACATCCTGGCATTCATAGGTCCTTATGCTGTCTTTTCCTTTTCCCCTGAAAGCTCCTTTTAGCACTTTGTCTCTTGTAGGCAGTATGCGGGTCTTCTCTGTGCAGCATCCAACAGTAGTCCGCCATCATATTGACTTTCCACCTATCTTGGTATCTACGCTCCATCTCCTTGATATCTTGGTGAAATCTTTCTCCCTGTTCTTCACTAACAGCACCAAGATTTTCGGGAAAGTAGTACAAATGCGATTTTAAAAAATGCACTTTCAAACTCATCGAACAACCCAAGTCTTTGAATTTCGTTAACATGTTTTCCACGATATATTTAAAGTTGGGTTCCTTAAAGTTCCCGAGGAATTTTTTGAGGATTTCCTTAAAAGCTCCCCAGGCCTCTTTTTCACTCAAAACCATTTTACTTTCAAACACTTCATCTGTAAAAAGTTTCCGAATATCTGGACCTACGAAAACACCTTCCTTTAGTTTTGCTTCAGACAGTCCTGGAAACGTGTTGCCAAGGTATTTAAAGCACTCTCCTTCTTTTGATAGAGCCTTAACAGTGGAGGCAAGAGGACTTTACTGGGATCAACCAAACTTTCCTTTACTACATTTTTGTTTCCAGGTTTTAATGCTTTCCTATGCGGCCACTCTTTTTTGATCCAGTGATTGCCCTTATCCCGACTGTCCCACTCACACAAGAAGCAAGTGTACTTGGTGTATCCTGCTTGTTGTCCAAGAAGCATGGAAAGTTCTTTTATATCACCGCATATTGTCCATCCAATATCTTTATATTTCAATTTGGTGATAATCAAGGCTAAATTCTCGTAACATTCTTTCAGGTACACAGAATTCCTTAATGGCACTGAAGCATACTTGCTGCCATTATGCAGAAGCACTGCTTTGAGGCTTCTTTTTGACGAGTCAATAAAGACCCTCCACTCGTTCACGTCATACTGTATATTAAACATCTCCATCAATCCAGGGACATTGCTACAATAAACCAAGCCACTATCTTGAGAAAAGTATGGAACGAAATCTGTTTCTCTCTTTCTGAACCATGAGAAAGAGGTACCAGGAGCCAATAAATTATTTTCCTTTAGCCTAGAGCCTAAGAGTTCTGCATTTCAAAATTGCCTTTATTCTTCAGTAAAATAACATTTCTATGTACATGACAATGGAATTCTGCCAATAAATACAGCGGTATATACATCAGCTGGAAAGTTCCAGTGAAACGTAAAACAAAATATTGTTAAAATCATAAAAAAAAAAAAATTATTTCGCCACGTAGGGCGAAGGAGAGGCAGACAAAAAAGCACGAGCGATACAAACGAAAATGTTTACCTACAGTATTGTAGACAGGGCAAGACATGATTCTATACTATGCACAAATTCCAGTTAAGCATTACTACCATACTAAAGATTAAACATTAGGTACTAATTCACAGAAATGTAACAGTGATGCTACATTCAAAATTTACAACATATGTACAGAAGTATTCAGTGACAAGGGGAAATAACGCTAAATGTACTCAGAAGGGCATCTTGTTACATTATATTATACACACAGTGACTAATATTTTAAAAAAATATTCAACATAATGAAGGGGACATTGCGTGGGCAGTAAACTGTGCAGAAGGAAGAATTATATACAACAACATAAAACCCAACATTATCGAAGAGAACATGGGAAACATGGTGAGCTATCTTCAATGGCACATTAAAACAGAAAAATCACAAATAGCGAAGCACCAAAATTAATACGTAAAAACATGATTTGTTACAGTGAACGTGGGCGACAACAAAAATCCCACTTATAGGTTGAGATGTAACTGCAAATTGTGGATATGGAACCACCCAGCCGATTGGGCCCAAGTGGATTGAAAAACGCTATCGGTGTACGTTGAGGCAGCACGAGAGTGCTCCATTTGGAGGCGAGTGGTTAACCGTGCTAGGAAGCGTCTCCGAATGATAGCACTTGCCTCCTGAGGAGGTGGAATAAGAGCGGGGAAGCGTTGTTGAAGATGGAAAGCATAGACAGTGAACTTCACAAGAAGAAAAATATAACGGCACACAGGAGGCAAGTGAGTAGGTGGATGCTTTGTTTGGAGTAGCCAAGCATATGCAAGAAATGGTAACGATCGAGCACAAATTTGATCAGCAAGACGAAATGCTGTGTTTAGGACTGGCAGGAGAACGGGGCAGAATAGGTATTGATGTTGGACGTCGCTGACTTCAGGGCAAAAGGAGCACTACGGAGAGGTGAGAAGAGTCATGCGAAACAGTACTGATGGGGCGGGGAGACGAAGGTGAAGAAATTGCCAATGGACATTGAGTTCAAGAGGGGAGGAAAGGGCAGAGGTAGATGCTGTCCAGATGGCGGGGAGAAGAGAAGGAGGAGCAGAATGAACAGAAAGTAGAAGTGCGGGAGGGGAAAGAAGAAGCCAATAAAGAGAAGAGGAGGAGAGAGAAGTAACTAGAACCGGGGAGCTACGAATGAGGAGAAAGAACGGTAGGGAAAGAGGAGCAGAGGGGACCGAGAAGAGACCATCAGGTGAAGCGAGGAGTGGAAAGAGGCTCCAAAGCGCTGTGCGAAGAAGAAGATATTCGTTAGCAAGAGTAATGGTTGGAGATAGAAACAGGGAAGAAAGAGGTCTCCAGGTTAGATCAGAAGTTACGAGAGAACGGACAGTTATCACACCAGAGCGGATCCAATGAGGAAAGTAAAAGTAAGGGAGGTTAGGAGGGTGAATAAGAGAAGAGAAGAAGAGAGGTTCATCTAGGAGATCAAGAGTTGAAGAAGGAAATGAACGGAGAAGAGGAAGCGAACGAAAGAGAGAAAGGCCCTCTCGCAGGACAGGAGGGAGGTGGGACGGGAGAAGAGAGTATGCATCCATCTTCAGAAACAGTAGGAAGGTGAAAGATGGGTCACGGAAAGAAGCTAGAACATTCAAGGTAGTGGTAAGGGACGGAACAGTTGAAGTGGCAAGGCGAATGAAATGAATAATGCGATGTGTTTTATACAGGAAAGCTGGATCAGGAAGCTGGATGCCACCCAAAGAGGCTGGCAGATGAAGCGTGGCAGGTTTAACCCAGTGATGTGAAGACCAGATGACGGAAGTTGAGAGGCAGATTCTTTAGAAAGGCCCAAATCTCTGACTAAATCATTCAATTCCAGCTGGGAAAAAGGTTGGGGCTTGCTGCTATCTGAAACAATGTGAAAGTCCTCGTCATAAGCCTGGCCTTTGTCTTCAGAGTCTTCAGGAATGTCTTCTAGTTTCTCAGTAGGTTTAGGTACAGGTATTTCTGAACTATGAGGAACAAGGCGTATTGCCGACGGGAGGTTTGGATAAAATATTCCTCTCTTATTAATTAAATTGTACCCATGCACGTTACATGAACAGAAGTAGCAGTCATCACTATGATTTTTAGGTTCCCTCCAGATCATAGGCATTCCAAAACGGAAAGACTTTTTCGTGCCTTTTGACCACTTTCGCAATTCTTCTACACAAGGGTAACACACTTTATGTGGGGCCCATGACTTATTCTGGTCACCAAGTTTTACACCGAAATATGCATAATATACTTTCTTCACAAAATCTGTTATATTTCTTTGATGTTTCTTCACTACAAATTCCCCACAAATATAACGAAAGGAATCAGGCGAATAAAGACAAGCCCTTGCTGCCATTTAGTACATTTTATAGGTTAAAACTTTAAATATGAAAACTATAAAAATGAGTATACTCATCCGCTGCGGGAAAAATTTTTTAACCTCTACAGATATAACACCTTGAGAAAAGTTGCACTGCTCAGCACACAACCGTTTCACTCAAAGATCAAAGTACAACTGAGCAGAGAGCGGGAAGCGTGGAATAGGGGGAGAGGAACGAAAGGGAGTGAGTCATCAACTAACTCATTTCCGATCACACTTGATGTTCCTGGAATTCTCCTCATGATAATGACTGGTGAATCATGGTGATTTTTAACGTAGGCTCTCGACGAATAAGAGCCATTTTGAAGTAAAATCTGTCCAAACAAAACTTTTTTTTGGACATATTATTACTTGAAAAAAAAATTATTTTTTCGCACCAGAGATTGCCCTAAAAATCTCCAGTTTTCGCCAGTTAATGACGACTTAAGACACTAAATGCTCATTCCGTTCCTTAGTAGATTATAACACAATGGATTGGTGGCTACGAAAATCAAAAATTTCAATTTGTGAAAAAATGGTACGTGATGGAATTTTTTGACTATTCTTCCTGAAATCAGCATCCAAAAATCTATCAGAATCAGCTATTGGTTTGAAAACACTTTTTTGGTTGCAGGCCTGTGTTATTACTTATTTTTATTTAATTTTCGAAAACTTTTTACTGCTTTCAGGTAAATAGGTTATATATTTTTTTTTTCATTTAAAGCGACTTTTGTTGCAAGGAGAGTAAGACGAATTCACACACACACACACACACACACACACACACACATGGTTGGCCCTGATTGGCTGACCGAGCGAGCGTCTTTCTATGATAATCATTCAGCTGTCCTAAAGTTGCGAGTTTCGAAAGCGACAGATGTCTTCGTAAGTTTCGCTCGCTAGGTCTTATGGTTGTGTGGAACACAAAACATTTTTCTACTTGTGATATTCAATATGAATGAGTGATTTGTCAGCAAATAAGCATGTGTTTTGAAGCGAAGAACACAAATATAATATTTTACACGTTCTGAAATCACGAAGGATCTATAAGAATATATCTAAACCCAAACGGAGATGTAGAGACCAGTTGAAATACAGAATGTTTGGCTTTCTTGATTTCATATATACTATCATCAGTGTTTGTTATTATCAATCCACTGCTGGATGAAAGTCTCCCTAAGTTTCTTTTACAACGCTCTATATCTTGATCCAGTCGCCTCCATGTCACTCCGACATGCTTTCGAATTTTATTCACCCATCTTTCACGTAGTATTCTTCTGGGTCTCTTTATGTTTCTTAGTATCCAGGTTAATATTTCAGTTGTCCATTGGTGGTTCATTCTTATATCACCATGTCCAGCTAATTGCCAGTTTAGGGATTTTACCTTGATCATAATGCCTTCTAGTTTTGTCATTTTCCTGATACACGAGTGCATCTTCTTCTCCTTCCTGGGTGCACCAAGCATGCATCTTTCCATGTTGCTTTCAGTTATTTAAAGCCTCTGTATGTGTTTCTAATTAAGGTCTATGACTCTGCACCGTACGTAAAACTGGAAGGATGTATTGATTAAACACTTTTCTTTGAAGATATAAAAGTATATTGCTCTTGAAAATTGTACGGTTTCTTCCAAAAGCTCTCCAATCAAGATTTATACGCCGATTGATTTTTTCATCAATGTTGACCGCCTTATATCGAAGTCCATGGTTCCACCAAAACAATCGATATACAGAAACGTCGATGTTTGGAAACCGTCTTTTTTTATACATACTGTATGTAATGTGTAGTATATTTTCTTTAGAAACACATTTCGTATGCAGGTTGTTTACTTTTTCCTATCACCAATAATCTCAGATTTTTTTATGCCGTTCATATTAGAGTCCAACAAAACTCTTATCCTCTCTTTGTTGTCTTTACGTCCATGACAATCGTCTTCTTTAAAAATAAGAATCTTGTTTGGGAAACATTTAAAGAAAAGATCTGTTTCGCCGACACTAAAAATAATTTCAGGAGTGTACTCTTCTAAAATTTTCTTCAAAACCCGTATTTTTCCATTGGTCAGAGCCAGTGTCACACAGGCTTCCACTTTCAGCAGAAACAATCTATTCTTTTATGCCATGTCGCTTCTTATATTTATTCAACTAACGGGAATCAACGTGGAAATACACTTGCCCTAAACGACTAGCAAACCCTAATATCTTTCCTTTTACAAGAAGACATGCGATTGGCAAGGTTTTTTTTGTCACGAGCAATTGCAACCCAATTTAAATTAGTGCCATCCACTTTAAAAAAAACACGTTTTCGAACGTTTTCTGTCAGATCCGACATCTTCAAAGATTTTCATAACGAACTCCCTGTTTTTATAATTGTCACACTGTACTTGGGGTAACATCAAATTTAACTCCAATAACTTTGTGCATTCCACTGTCCACGTTCTTCAACAACTCCATTTTCCCCACAACACTGAGAGATTTTCTTTTTGACGCCGCGAACACAGATCGTCGTTTAGAAAGACTGAAGCAAACTGAACCTGTTTTACAGAGCAGGAAAGTTCCTTGAGGTGAGAGGAGTGTGGAGACAATACCCCACTCTAGAAGACCTGCCGGCTTTGCACCATCCTTTTCTTCATTCCTCTCGCGACATCTTCGTTCTATATTTTCTCACCTGGTTTTCTTATAACATCCGCATTACGGGGTGGTGTATATCCCAATTCGTTTTGTTTTTTTTATCGGTATATGAAATTATGTTCCGATATAAAGAATGGATTTTTCTATGTAATGATCACGGGGATTCACAGAACTTCGATATGTAGGTAATTTCGATAGATGGAAATACGATATACATCGACGAGCCATTACGTTATGATCACCCCCAGCCTAAAGAAATGAGCGTGCCTGGAGATCGATAGGTGTTGTAGGTGAAGTTCACAGAGCATTATATATACAACCCGCGGACTGGCTTTTGGTTAGTAGAGTGTTCGGCGTCAGAATGGGAAAAGCTGCCGATATATCGGAGTTTGATAGAGGACAAATTGTGATGGCATGGCGCCTCGGAACTACGATCTCGAAAACGGTGCGACTTTTTGGCTATTCATGTTGCAAAAAAATGTGTGCATGTGATTTGATTAAATCATATAATCCAATATAACTGAAAGACGCGCTCGTATCTTCATCACCGGTTAACACGCAGAACAAGCCATTACATAAGCCCATCATTTGCAATACACTTAGCATTGTGTCAAAAATAAAATACCAAATATTTAACGTTTTAAAGCAATTTTTATGATAATCGTGAAAGAAATGTAAACATCATTCACACTTTCAAGTAAGAAGTGCACGGAAAATATGTACCATTATGATTTTCTAACTCACATATGAGTTTATTCTGAAACTGAAACATTTTTTTGGACACTTATCACTGATTTTGATGTTCTCATTCAATTTTTCTAAAACCGAAAAAAAAAGTAGTTTTAAGATTAATTTATAATGTGTTTATTAGGTGATGTCAAGGAACTAATACTACGTTTTCGACATATAACTTCCAAATTTCAGATTTGCTCTCTAAAATTTAAAAAAGTTTTCGCATTTAATTTCTGTTTCAAAATTCCTTTTAAGTTTATTGACAAAAACAAAAAAATCATGGATTCAATATTTATTCTGAAATTTAATATTTTATTATGAACTGACTATCTTCAAATGCACAAGGGAGCTCAATGTTTACTTTCCACTTAAATGTAAAATTACAAATATTTACCAGGCAAAAATAAGAAAAAAAGCTAATTATGTAATTTCAACTTCATTTCATTATGAGCATATCTGAGAATTATAAAAATACGCCAGATGTATTTAATTCCAGTTTAATATAGGATATAAAAAAATTAAACCTGCATTTAATACGTTGCTTCTAATTCAT
The DNA here is from genome assembly GCA_039090855.1 of Macrothele yani. Taxonomy (NCBI): domain Eukaryota; kingdom Metazoa; phylum Arthropoda; class Arachnida; order Araneae; family Macrothelidae; genus Macrothele; species Macrothele yani. Next base: position 118,090,915 of record CM076993.1, read on the forward strand.
TTGCTGAAGATTTCATTGTTTAATTCATTGAAGGAAGTTTGCAATGTGTTCTACCATTTTAATATTCAATAAACGGAGTATTAAATCTTTTGTTTCGACATTTGATTTTGGTAACAACATTCTCTTACGACTTGACCTTCGACCCATTTAAGAAATTCTTTGAGAATTCAATAGTTGATTTGTTGATTTTTATTTGAAATTTCTAAGAAGAGTTTTGATGCTATGAATAAAGAGAAAAATTTCCGAAGTGAACACTGAAGACAGATGCCAGGTTTTAAGTATTTTTATTAATGTATATCTCCGTTGGATGCCTGTTCCCCACGTATGTCAATTCAAGGTAGCTAATAAACGGCGTTGGTTTCTATCTAAGAACAGATTGATTTCCGCTGCTCTTCTAACCGTTCTTTTTTTTTTTTTCTTGTTATGTAAGAATTTCTTCTGAGTATTTCAAGTGACATCTGAGCTATTGAATGCTGAAATCGTTGTATCTCTTAAAGTAATTATTCCCAGAGGATCGGAACTGCGACAAGAGCTCTAAATGCTAAAACTCCAGCTATGAAAATTTAAGCAAACAAGATAAGATTTAAAAGTAGCAGTACCAAAAAACGATTTTGTTAAAACCGTTTCTTTTCATATTTCTCTACTTTAGAGAGCCTCTGGACACAGTGAAGTGCTCACTAAAAAATTTAAAACGACGTTTCGGGATTTATCTTGAGAATCCGTATCTAAGTTATAAGTGCATTATACACTACACTGACAAAAGTCATCGAACACCAAGAAGAGAAACACAGAGTATCATTTATTGACATACAGTAGTACGGTGTTGGTCCACCTTTGGTCTTAATGCATGCTCTGACGCATAGAGACACGCTTTCGAAAAGGTTTTGGAACACAGTAATAGGTCTGCGCTTCCATTCAGTACACAATACTGCCGCTAACTGTAGCTTATTAGTAGGCATTGGTCACAAACTTCTTATGCAGCACTCTAATTCATCCAATAGGTACTCTATGGGATTAAGATCAGGGCTCTGTGCTGGCCAGTCCACACACGATACGGAATTATTGCCAAACCACACAGCACCAGTCCTTGCTTTATGACTCGATGCATTAACCTGATGGTACCAACAAAGCTCGGTTCCATAGTATTGCCACAGAGTTGGTAGGGCATAATGGTCCAGAATATCGACGTAGACGTGCTGGTTAACATGTTTGTCCCCGATAACCAATGGGCCGGGATCATACCACAAAAAAACACCCCCACACGAGTTCACTTTTAGCTCCAAACTTGGCCGTAGGAACAGTACACTGTAGTAAATAGCGTTCCCCATGCTGCCGCCATACCCACACACGGCCATCAGACTGATGGATCGTGTATCTGGATTCATCAGTCCATAGGATCCGTTTCCATTGATCTACGGTCCACGATAGATGTTCTTTACACCATGCTAAACGACGAGTACCATTCCTAGTGACGATGAAAGGCTTATTAGCAGCCGCACGACTGCGGTAACCCATGGAATAAAGTTCTCAGCGAATGGCACGTGTACATACCGAGGTTCCAGCATTTTTACTCACCTGTACACTGAGGTCTTGAGCAGCACTCCTTCGATTAGCTGTAAGGACTCTCCTGAGGCTTCGACTTCCTATATCACTGATTTTCCTTGGTCTGCCGGTACGTTTTGGTGCTTCAGGCACGCCATGTGTCTTCCACTTATTCAGTACATCCAAAACAGTTGACTTGGGTATGTTTAAACGCCTCTCGGTTTATCTTATGGACAGCCCACTAATATAACACCCAACAATCTTTCCTTTCTCAAAGTCAGTTCTCTCCCGCTGCGACATTTTCACTCAACCTCACAGTGCAATATGATCGCGGTGAAGGCTTGTTTTTATACCGTTTGCAGCTGTACCGCGCATCTCAACAACGCAGTGGATCCATTCACTTGCTTTTGAAGAAGTTTCCGGTGACTTTTGTCAATATAGTGTATAATTGGCCATTTCAAATTACTTTTTCGTAAAAAAAAAGCATCGAGAACGAAAAATACTTTTCCAGCAAACCACAATTGTGGACGTATCGAAGTTTTTTATCTATCTTTGCAGCTTTTCAGCAAGTCTTTTGAAGAAATGAACGTGCTTGGGTTACCACTATATCCGTCCATCTATGACGTCATGTCTCGGCACGTACTAATTCGTAAGATTTGATTAATTCTTTTTGCATTATGGAGCCTGAACTGCGAAATAGACAACTTATAGCATTCAGTCTTTTTACGATGCATAAATTTACCACTAAGGGACTCATGCATCGGACTGAATTCAAAATGCACTCCGTACCACTGCTTGAAAAATCCTATCAAAGCATTTGTTTTCCTTCGTGACGTTTCAAAATGAACTAAATATATGTTGCTTCCTTTTTATAAACTTATGTTCCATTTCTTCGATATCTCTGCTTTAAAAGTTATATGTAAAAAAAAAAATATTATGCGTCGGATAGAGTTCACGATGAATAATATTTTACATGTAATTCCAATACGTTTAACGCAAAATGAGTCCACTACAGGACGTAAGAGGATATTTTGTTTACAATATCTTTAGAGAAATATTTACGATTCAAAATACTCGATTGTAAACATTCCCTGTTTGCTCTGAAATCGCCCCCGGAAACATTCTGAGCTGCTTTCCAGCTTCAAATAATGAAGTTTTCTCGATAAAAGAAGAAGATTGTATATCTTAGTTAGTGTATGTATGGGGGAAGAGGGATGATCCGAAGCTCTGCTTCCAGAAATCATATTTAAGAGATTACTTTTGGTAGGACAGCGTTCACAGTGAAGAATATTTTGCTTCTAATTTTTGTACGCGCACGTTTTCGCCGCAATTGATACATCTTGCTTTTTGCAACATGTGTATGCAAATACGAATGAAATGCCCCCCCCCCCCAAAAAAGGGCCGTTTCTGGGATTTCCGAATCTATACGCCAGTCGCCATCTAACACTTGAAAGACGCTCAGGTCATTCGTTTTGCCCAATCTGGCCTTCATTCGAACGTTAACTGATGCTGGATGAACTGGTCTGCCCAAGGCCATGCCCACATGCCGTATTTCATGTTCGAGTGAGCTTTTTTTCTTTTTTTGAAGAGGTGTGAATCTCTGAATTTTCCAGTGGTGGTACTCGAACCCACATCCTTCTGCTTAGGAGCCGAATGCTTTCCCAATTAAGCTACACCGACAAAGGCATTTTTTGCCGTTTTGACATATGCAGTGCGTCACAAAGGGCAGGTTTACCAAATAAACTGGTTTCTCGGTATAGATTTTAATGTTGTTGTTTTTTTTTCCTTTTCTCCTTTTATTATATGTATCTTTGTTTTCTTACATTTTTCGTCACACATTTTTCGAAGAACCTAACGGCCAGTAGATCCATTTTTATGTTCGGGCGCCAATGTGAAGATACAAATTTGCCGGTGGAAGTACTCACATCAGCATTCATCTGCTCCGGAATCGAATACTTTCCCAATTAAGCTACACAGCAAAAAGGTTTACAATGCTACTTGTCCTCTTGACAGGTGAGTCGCATCTGCAGTATTTCACAGAGGGCAGGTTTGCTCAAATGCGTTTACGTTTGAGTAATTAGGGGGTTTATAAAGTAGTTTGAAGTCTTCATCGTGCTCTGTCACACAGCTAGAATTGTCCAACCACTCTCGGACAATTCCAGCTGTGTGACACGTCGCATTGTCGTGCTGGAAGATTCCATCCGTCCCAGGGAAGACAATCAGCATGTATGGGTGTACGTGGTCTGCAAGGATGGATACCTAACGAATTCTGTCCATAGTGCCTTCCACAGGTATGAATAGATCCAAAGAATGCCACGAAAACATATTTCAGACCACAACGCTACCCCCACCAGCTTCTGTTCTTTCAGCAATGGTTGAAGAGTGTTCGTTCTCAGATGTTTCCCGCCTTATACGCGAACGTCCATCCGTTCGATGAAGCAGAAAACGTCACTCATCGGAGAAGGCAATCCTTTGCCAATCAGCGGAGGTCCAATTGTGATACTGCCGTGCAAACGTAAGCCTTTTCTGTCGATGAACTTTCGTTAGAATAAGTGCAGTGACTATTCGTCTACATCGGAGCCCCAAACGCAGCAGAGTTCGTTGAATTGTCGTTTTAGACACACTTCCGGTAGACCCCTAGTTCATTCGGCCAGTGAGTTGCTCCACTGAAGTATGTTGATTGGCCCTCACGCTTCTTCGAAGCCGAAATTCACCCCTCACATCAATGGCACGTGGTGCTCCGAAAGTTTCCACGTCGCTAATTCGTAATGGTGCCGTTTCTCCAATCACGATACACTTTAACCACAGCAGCACGCTAACAGTTCACGAACTGCGGTGTTTCAGAAATACTGCTCCCCTTGGACCGAAAGCCGATAATCATCCTTGTTTGCAAATCTGATAAATCGCTCCTTTTATCCATGACAGCAACGAGTGATATGTTTTCATATTGCCTACGGCACACGTTATATACCCACCAAGCCAGCTCACGACACGTGCCTTCTTTCATTTGCTACGGCCTGTTGACGTCAAAAGTAGGAGGTGGTCACATTAATGTGACTTGACTGTGTATATTTCAGTGTTTGTTTGTTTTTTCATTTATTATTTGTGCTCCTTTTTTTTTTTTTTTTGCATTTTTCGTTTTTCACATTAATGGAGCTGAAACTAATGGTAGTATCAAAACAGGGGAAGTGTCCCCTTCGAGGAAATGGAGTAAGGAAAACTGGGTAAGTGGAAACATCCTCACGGGTATTGTTCTGAACAAAAGAATATCCTGAATAATTTAATATGCGTATTTGAACAGCGTGGTGGTGGAAACAAGAGACATAAAAATGACATAAGCGCAGCTGTGTGTACTTTGAGTTCATATTGTAAGCGGAGAGATTACGAACAACAGTTTAAATGATAGATGTTACGAGGAATGTTTGCGGAACTCGATTATGCTGGTTCGAATACGTGCATATTAAGAACAGACAAAAGTAATTTGAGCATCATTATAGATGCAGTGAAACCTATGTTGGCGGTCACCTGAATTCCCAGGTCATCTGCCAAATCGGGCAGTTTTGTCTGGCATGGATATTATATTAGAAACAATGAGTAATAAACCTTCATTTGGCTGCCACTTGCAGGATGCGGCCGTATGTAGGTAATTTTAAAACGTATAAGAGAATCTACCTGCATTTCACAGCCGCGTGTTTCGACAGTTTTACAAAGAGAACAAAAAGGCTGTAAGTTTAAAAGCATCACATTCTTTCCTTTTCTTTTTACATCTCTCTGGTACCACCATTCACGAGATTTAAAATGGTGCCAGCGCCTTGAGGTCTTTAAAGTCCTCTAAATTTTGCTTCAAGATGGTATAATTACCTGTTAATTACACAGTAAAAAATTAATGGTGTGAGTTCACGGAAAATTTCTGAAACTAACGTGAAGCAAGGTTGCCGGTAAGTGTCCGTATTTTAAGGAACTTTCCGTTTTAAAAGTTCCCGTTTTTTTACGGTTTCCAACCGTAAATTGAAGAAGCATATATGCTCCAGTTTTGTCCATCTGTCCGTCCGTACGATAACTCGCGTAAAAATGTTTCGATTTCGATGAAATTATAAAATGTGGTAGGGGAACACCTGGGAAGGAACCCTATTGAAAATGGGCGAAGTGGGGTCAAACGTCAGGATACAGGAGCAGGATGCATTCCGTTGCCCTTATGCGTTATTAATGACTTGCGTAAAAATAGCTCGATTTCGATTAAATTTTAGTACATGGTACGGGACCAACTGTGGACAAACCCTATTGAAAATGGGCGAAATGAGGTCAAAGGTCACGACATAGGAGCGGGATCTATTCCATTGACCTTATGTGTCATAACTTACGTCAAAATGTTTCTATTGCGACAAAACCTTAGTATGTTGTTCCGGAGGTATACTGAACCGGTTCTGTTGAATATCATCGAAATGGAGTCAAAGGTCAGCACACAGGAGCCAGATTTTTTCCACAGCCATTATCCTCATAACTTGATTAAAAATGCTTCTATTGCGATAAAACTATAGTATGTTGTTCCGGAGATATACTGAACCTATCCTGTTGAATAGCATCGAAATGGGGTCAAAGGCACAAGAGCGAGATTTATTCCACAGCCATTATCCTCATAACTTGATTAAAAATGCTTCTATTGCGATCAAACTTTAGTATGTTGTTCCGGAGATATACTGAACCAATCCTGTTGAATAGCATCGAAATGGGGTCAAAGGCACAAGAGCGAGATTTATTCCACAGCCATTATCCTCATAACTTGATTAAAAATGCTTCTATTGCGACAAAACTTTAGTACGTTGTTCAGGAAATATACCGAACCAATCCTTTTGAATAACATCGAAATGGGATCAAAGGTCAGGGCACAGGAGCAACATTTATTCCACAGCCATTATCCACATAACTGGTGTAATAACTTGAGTAATGATTTCTGGTATGTTGGAAAGCGCATCATAATCAATGCATTGCATGATTTTACTAACTAGTTTTTTTAACTTCCGTATTTTCTCAGATTTTCCTCATTAATTCCGTTTATTTCAGAAAAGCCCGTTCCTAAGTTTTTCCGTATTTATACACAGACTTGGCAAAATTAATGACATTCAATTTTTCAGCCCTTATGCTAGGGAAACTTTTCGCGCCGGGTGGTACTCGAACAGGCAACATTCGGAATGACTCAACAGAAACCGAGCACCTTAACCAATGAGCCAGAAAGACTCAGAAATGGCGCTCACGTTCGAAGTAAAACTCTCATGCCGGGACGATTAAATTTTTTTTAAAATATTTATCACTAATGCGAATGATTTAGTCATTTTATTTTGTCTGTCGGAGCCGATTATTATTTTCAAACACGTTTGTAATAATTTTATTATTTCTGTAGGAGGAAAATATAAAATTACGCAATACACAATGAAAAAATAAATAAATTATTGTTTTTTAAATAAATAAATTATATATATTTGTTTAAAAAATAATAATTTATATTTTTAAATAATAAATTATTATTTTTATATCATTTTCAAATAATAATTTAATAGTATTATTATTATTATTATTATTATTATTATTATTATTAATTATTAAATAACTATTTACTATTTTTAAATAAATAAATTAATATTAATAATAAATAAATTATTTTTTAAATAAATAAATTAATATTAATAATAAATAAATTATTTTTCTAAATAAATAAATAAAAATTAGTTATATTTTCAAATACACATTGAAAGAATAAATAAATTACACAATACATGTACAATAAGCTTTTGCGCAAAATGGGGGAGAGCAGAAGAAATATTCTGTTCCACAATAATCAAAATTCATACGATATACCATCGACAATATCCGGTTTCCGCTTAAAAATTAGACTCTTCGACATACTACGGGAATTTAACAATTAATCAAAAGTCAAGTATTTACGATAATCTCTCTTATTAACGGAAATTTTTCATCATATGGATACGGAAAAACTGAAAACGGAGTTTTTCTATTAATATACGAAAAGAAATTCGGAATGGTTTCTGAGAATTCAGAATTTTCCGTTAACACATCATAAAAACGGCAATTTACCGTCAATATGAGAAAGAAATTCCGGGGAGGTTTCTGAAAATTCAGAGTTTTCCTGCCGTACAAAAAATCCGTGACATTCAGGTTTCTTCCCGTCATTTCACGGAAAAGTTTTTATCAGAAGTATGCTTCGTTATTTCACGAAAGGAATCGCGGAAAGTGGCACGTGAATATCGGAAAATGTTTTATAGTGTAGGTTATTTGCGTTCGATCTTTAATTGTCATAAATGAGAGCGTGAAGCTCACGGAGGAGTTCATCCCTTTCATCCTAACGAACGTAGTCACCTCACAGGGAGGCCCTATTATTTAAGCAGAATTGTTGGTCACTCCAGGTAGGGAAACGAACACATCGCTGACTTCAAAGGAAGAAAAATGAAAAAGGGAAGTGAAAGTGGCATTAAAGCTCAACTGCAGTAGTGGTGCTATTACGTTCGGTATCTTCTTACTTTCCACTTCCTCCAATGGATCATGTGGTAGGGACGCCATTTTTTCAACAATGCACTTATATTCCCAACATCCTACCACATTCCTCAGTCTTACTTCTTGCTCTTACTGAGAGATTTAACGCAACACATTCTTTAATAACAAATTGCCAGGGAAGGAAAAACAAGAACTTCATAGCAGGCTGCATTAAAAAAATGGTCAGCCTTCTTTTACATTAGTTTTCAAATGAAGAGGATGATACTGTATTTTGTTAAATTGAACCAAATACGAGGGTGTGTCAAAATGTTCGTACAATCACCAAGAAATAAGCAAGCTAGAAAAAAACTTTTTATTCAGGTACTTGAGGCCTTCTCTACATAGGCACCACAAAGTACCACACATTTCTCCCACGTTTGCTTGACCTTCTTTATTCCCTCAGTGTAGAACACCTCAGATAGTGCCTGAAACCACTGTTCTATCTCGAAAATGACGTCATCAGAGTCATTAAATCGCCTCCCACGTTGTGGACGTTTCATCTCGCGGAACAAAATGAAGTCACTTGGTGCCATATCAGGATAATATGGAGGATGAGGCAATATATTGTATTTAAGACGACTCACAGTGATGATGCTGTTGGCTGCTGAATGAACTGGTGCGTTGTCGTGCAACAAATGGACCACTTTTGTGATGGTTCCGCGTCTTTTGCTTTTAATTTTCTCTCTTCCTTTAGTCAGTAGGCTACAATAGTAGTTAGAAGTAATAGTTTGACCCTTCTAAAGGTAGTCTGTTAAAATAATACCTCTTTTATCCCAGAAAACAGAGAGCATCACTTCGGCGGCAGGCTTTTGCACTTTTGCTTTTTTCGGGGGTGGTGAAGAGGGATGTTTCCATTGCTTGCTTATTTCTTTAGTTTCTGGATCATAGAGGTATAACCAACACTCATCCATAGTAATCAAAGGGTAAAAAAAATCTTCGGAATTCGCATTACAAAAATCCAACATTTTTTGCGCGGGTTGTGCCCGAGCTTCCTTTTGGAATGGGGTGAGAAGTCTAGGTACCCATCGCGCTGAGACCTTGGACATGTTCAATTGGTCATGTATGATTGTCCACACTGACCAATAGCTTAGACGAACTTCTTCACAAAGCATTTCAATGGTTGTACGCCTATCTTCAAGGATTAACTTCTCCACTTTGGTCACAACTGCCTGATCATTTGTCAAAGATGGCTGTCCGGAACTTGGATCGTCAAAAATGGTCATATGACCACTTTGAAAATTTCTTTTCCACTTTGCCACAGTCTCGTATGCTGTATACTTATTTCCTAGTACATTTAACATTTCTTGATGGATTTTTTTAGCTTACTTTCCTTAGAGATGAAAGAACTTGATCAGACTGCAAAATTACACTTTCTCCATGATCATGGACTTTTCAATTCCTGAAAAAAAAATGGGGGTGCTAAATATTATTTATGTTGTACAGTATACTGAATGTATATATACCAAAATAAAATAAATGGTTTCTGTAGCTTTCATAATTTTGGGTGATTGCACGAACTTTTTGAAACCCATTCGTATTTGGCGATCACCTGTCATAAATGTCAGTTTAAAAAAAAAAAAATGTGGATATTCTTGCTAGTCAGGTTCACTGTACGTAGCTGCGCCAAAACAAGGGCAAAGGAAGAACTTGAATGAGGTGAAGGGACTGGTTTATATCATGAAGGGTGAGAAGTTAAATGGTTATGTGACACAAAACTGAACTGAGTGGAAAATAGGGGCTGTCATAGGATTTTCGTGAGTAGGGGGCGTAAGTGTCGGTAATAACGAGGGAAATTTCTGATATTTGCCCGAAAAATAAAAAATTGTTCTTAGTGTGTCTATAAAAGTGTTCTTAGTGTGTCTCCAATTAATTAACGAAGGTAATGTACTTTTAAGTAATACTTTCTTTCACGAAAAATATTCATTTTGTTATTAAAACCTAACAAATCGAAGCTTTTCCTTGGTTCCTGAGGGGAGATGCCCCAGCGCTATCCCCTTGGATTCGCCCCTAGTGGAGAAGGAGAATCCTCGAAGGTAAGCCCCAAGCAAGTGAGGGATTTAGAATTTTACAGGAGCAGAAAAATATTTTATAACCGACGTAAATTCGCATTGCCGTTCTGTATAACTTATCGACCGCCCGTCATAATGAAAGAAGGAATTTCCTTGAGATAACGTTTGAGCACACTGCACAATATATTTTTGTTCTTGCGATATATACTTTGGTAGGCACTGAAGAAATTACCCTGGAAATCGCTTTTCTAAGCTTTCAAACCGTACGTTGAAGAAGTGTATATGCTCCAGCTTTGTCCGTCTGTCTGTCCATTCGCCTGTCCGCACGATAACTCGCGTAAAAATGATTCGATTTAGATGGAATTTTAGTATGTGGTAGGGGACCACCTAGGAACGAACCCTATTGAAAATGAGCGAAATGGGGTCAAAAGTCAGGACATAGGAGCGGTGTTCATTCCATTACCCTTATGCGTCATAACTCACGTAATAATACTTCCATTGCGACAAAACTTTATCATGTTGTTCCGGAGGTATACTGACCCGCTGCTCTTGAATATCATCGAAATGGGGTAAAAGGTCAGGACACAGGAGCCAGATTTTTTCCACAGCCATTATCCTCATAACTTGACTAAAAATGTTTATATTGCGATAAAGCTGTTGTTCCGAAGATATACTGAACCGATTCTGTAGAATATCATTGAAATGGGGTCAAAGGTCAGGGCACAGGTGCGAGATTTATTCCACAGGCATTATCCTCATAAATTTGAGTAAAAATGCTTCTATTGTGACAAAACTTTTGTATGTTGTTCTGGAGATATACTGAACCAATTCTGTATAATATAACCGAAATGGAGTCAAAAGTCAGGGCACAGGAGCGAGATTTATTCCACGGCCATTATCCTTATAACTTGAGTAATGATTTCTGGTAGGATGGAATACGTATCATAATCAATGCATTGCATGATTTTACTAACTTATGTTAACATCGTCTATCTATAAGTGAATTCGTAAAGGTTTGAAAGTCATGCAAATCTCAACACGGAAGAATCTTTATTACTTTGCTGCCCACACACATAAAATGCATGAATTTTTTTTTTGTTTCTTTTTTTTATGTCGCCATTTCCGCTGCAGAAAGAATAAAATCTACAAGTGACGAACGCTGAGAAATGAAGGACTCACGTTTTAATTTTTGATGACTTCTTGCTTATTCCCACTTCACTTCTTTCTAACGTAAATATAGCAAGCCAAGAAAGTAAGGTAAACAGAAAAAAGACTTTTGGAAGGAACAAACGAAAACTTGGTAAAAAGTTCTGTTACTAACTTGATTATTTTCCCTAACTAAATCTTCAAATGCGATGGAAAAAAATTGAGTCAGTTAGAAAGTTTCATAAAAAGGCCCAAACTTCGTTATAAAGAGACATTCTTCTTCTTCTGGAGATTTCTGTTACACTCAGAGGAAAATAATGGCTGGAGGATATTTTACGATGAGAACTTCTTGGGCTAATGTGTTCTTAGAATATCTAGTGGCACCTTACGGCAGAGTAAAACTGTCATTTTTATTAAACTTGTGTTTGCTACAGATACGAGCAAACAAGTACAGGGTTCTGAAAAAATTGTTTATGTGCACGATTTGGCTAACAGCATTATTTCTACATACGTGCCATACCCACGGAAGGCGATACTAGGGCACATTTGCAACCCCCCCCCCCCGGAAAAAAAATTCTTGGAGCTTCATGTTTAATTGCATATGCATCATGCAATTTCTCGCTTTTCCAAATTTTAGTATATGAAAAGATAAAATCATGTTTCTTATTATCTCCATGCAACTTAAATGCAATATTATATATGCACAACTTAAATGTAATATACACGGTTGAGTCACATTATTGTGACCACCAGCTGATATCCAGAGTAACCGCCATGTGCAGAGCGGACAGCAGCTAGACGGGCTGGGAGTGACTCAATAAGGTGCAGAAAGGTGTTCTCACGTATGTGGAGCCATGCGGACTTCAGTGCATCTGACAGCTGCTGGAGGGTGCGTGGCAGAGGATCCAAAGAACGAATAACACGATCGAGGTGGTCCCACAGATGCTCAATTGGGTTTACATCAGGGTAATTAGGTGGCCAGGGAAGTACTTTGAAGTCCTTATCGTGCTCTTTCAAACACTCTCGGATATTTCTAGCTGTGTGACATGTCGCATTGTCGTGCTGGAAGATCCCGTCTGCCCACGGGAAGACAATGAGCATGTATGGGTGTACATGGTCTGCAAGGATGGATTCACAACGAATTCGATCCATAGTGCCTTCCACAGGTATCAGTAGATCCAAAGAATGCCACAAAAACATTCCAAAGACCATAACGCTGCCCCCACCAGCTTGTGTTCTTTCAGCAATGGTTGAAGAGTGTTCGTTCTCCGATGTTTCTCGCCTTATACGCCAACGTCCATCCGTTCGATAAAGCAGAAAGTATGAATCATCGCAGAAGGCAATCTTTTGCCAATCAACGGAGGTTCGATTCCGATACTGCAATGCAGATGTAAGTCTTTTCTGCCGATGCACCTTCGTTAGCATCAGAGCCCCATGCGCAGCAAGGTTCGCTGAAATATCATTTTAGACACACTTCCGGTAATCACCTGGTTCATTCGGTCAATGAGTTGCTCCACTGTAGCGTGTCCATCGGCTCTCACGCTCCTTCGAAGTCGAACTTCACCTCTCTTATCAATGGCACGTGGTGCTCCACAGTTTCCACGTCTCTTATTCGCAATAGTGCCATTTCTCCAATCACGATACCCATTAACCACAGCAGCACGCGAACAGTTCACAAACTGCTTTGTTTCAGAAAAACTGCCACCCTTCGCCTGAAAACCGATTATCACCCCTTTTTGCAAATCTTTTAAATCGCTTCTTTTATCCATGACAGCAACGAGTGATATGTTTTGAGAATACCTACAGCACACCTGATATACCCTCCAAGGCAGCTAACGACACGTGCCTTCTTTCATTGGCTACGCGCTGTTGACGTCAAAAGTAGGAGGTGGTCACAATGATGTGACTCGACTGTGTATATAAACTGAAGTGCCAAAGTCATGAGATACCAGTATGCAAAGTTTTAACTGGTGCTGCTATCGTATAAAGGCTTTGACGCACGCCACGATTTTTATCAGTTTAGCGGTGTAATCCCGTAAGTCAGCTTGGAAAACTCCCGGTAGGAATATGGCAAGCCGACGTTAATTATCGGAGTCTGAACGACGCATGATACTGGAAGCTAGACTGATGGCACATTCAATTCCCGAAGTTGTGCGAACATTCAACATACCTCGATCCACAGTGTCATGTGTTTACCGAGAAAACCTCATGGGAAGCATTAACACCCACCATGGACAGCGCAGTGGCTTACCAAGGGCGCTGAATGACCATGACCAGCAGCGTCTGATCAAAAGTGCATTCGAAATTTCAAAAATCTGATCAAAATTGTCCATGATAACATACAAGCGACACTGGTTCAAATAACATCAACATTCAATGCAGGAGGTACAAGACTCATATCCATCAGGTCAGTGCAGCGTAATTTAGCATTTAATGGGGTATTGCAGCAGAAGACCCACCAGAGTGCCTTTCTTAACACCACGACATCAAACACAATGCCTCACCTGGGCTCCTGAACACGGAAATTGGATCCTGGAAGATGCTGAACACGGTAATTGGATCCTGGAAGATGCTGAACACGGTAATTGGATCCTGGAAGCTCCTGAACACGGTAATTGGATCCTGGAAGCTCCTGAACACGGTAATTGGATCCTGGAAGCTCCTGAACACGCTCATTAGATTTTGGAAGCTCTTGAACACGGTAATTGGATCCTGGAAGCTCCTGAAACGGTAATTAGATTCTGAAAGCTCCTGAACACGGTAATTAGATCCTGGAAGCTCCTGAACACGCTCATTGGATCATGGAAGCTCCTGAACATGGTAATTGGATCCTGAAAGCTCTTGAACACGCTCATTGGATCCTGGAAGCTCCTGAACACGCTCATTAGATCTTGGAAGCTCCTGAACATGGTAATTGGATCCTGGGAGCTCCTGAACGCGCTAATTGGATCCTGGAAGCTCCTTTAGACGGTAATTGGATCCTGAAAGACTTGCAACACGTGACGTCGTATGATGAGTCACGCTAACAGTTGTTACAAGCTGATGGTAGAGATCGGGTGTGTCGCAGACCCCATGAAGCTTATGGACCCAAGCTGTAAACAAGGCATTGTGTAAGCTATTGGTGGTTCCACACCGAGGTGTCTTTACGTGGCACGGCTTGTGTCTTCTGGTCCTGGTAAAGAAGTCATTAACGAGTCACCGCTGTATTTCACAGCTGTGTGACCATCTGCAGCCTTTCATGGACATCATGTACCCCAACAAGGATGTGGTTTTGTAGGCGGACAATGCCCCATGTCATCGGGCCCAAGTTGTCCAGAATTGGTTCGAGGAGCAATCTGGACAGTTCCGACGGATGGTGTGGCCACAACGTTCACCCGACAAGAACCCTTTAGAGCACTTATGGGACGTGCTGGAAAGGTCCATTCGCACCCAAGATCCTGCACCTAATATAAATACCTAGAAACTGTGGGCGGATGTTCTGACGGCATAGCTCATATCTCTCCAGAAGTCTTCCGGCCACTTGTAGATTCGATGTCCCGTGGAATTGCTGCCCTTCGCCGGGCAAGAGGAAGTCCTACACGATGCTAGGTACGTATCCCATGAATTATGGTACTTCAGTGTATATAAGTGAAGTCACAGGCAATTTCCGCAAATCCAAACATACTCTCCTTCTTACTTAAGAGGTATTTAATATTTCCTTTGTTCATGCAATATTCATCAAAGTACTGCTACGCTGCGCAAAACATCTGAAATGTCTTAGTCAAGAAACGCTGGTATTCATTAAACTTCCTTCAAGCAGAAATATGTTATGCTGATAAAAAATTACAGAACTTCCTAACCAGACTAAAAAAAGAAGGAACGCGAATTTAAATTATGACGTACTTTACTTTCAGTATTCCTGGTTTTAGGAAAACTTCAGCAAAACATCGCAGCAGTAAGTTATATTATTGGGGTGTCCGAAAAAAACCCGGCGGTTTTGCATAGGATCGTTCCACGAAGTAAATATGCATATCTTTATTATTCGGACGGATCAAACACCATAAACAAGA
Source organism: Macrothele yani (assembly GCA_039090855.1). Classification (NCBI taxonomy): domain Eukaryota; kingdom Metazoa; phylum Arthropoda; class Arachnida; order Araneae; family Macrothelidae; genus Macrothele; species Macrothele yani. The sequence goes on from CM076993.1 coordinate 118,106,207, forward strand.
GTTTCAGGTGAGACCAATTGTCGCTAGAAGAAGTGCGTCCTCGTTAAATCTGGAAAAAGCAATGGCCAAGTTCCTTACGTCGTTTCTTCAACCCTCGAATCGTGTGATTAAGTCATCGAAGGACTTTGTTGAAAGGTTAAAGGAAGTGCAGCTTACCACCAGCGATATAATGGGGAGCTTCGACGTTGTGAGTCTATACCCATCATTTCCTGTTAGAGAAGCGACGGGCAACCTAAAAAAGTCACTCGAAATCTCAGGTTTGTTCCAACAGCCCACGATCTCAGTAATTAGTCGTCACAGCTTTGTTACGAAGCATTCAATAAGCATTTATAATCAGTGATTTTCAAGTTAGTAACGTCTTGTTTTTCTTTAAAAAAAAATCAGTTGAGGAACAGGGGTGGATCGGCCAACTGGGACAACGGAGCATATTATTGAAATATTATAGTCTGAATTTTTTTTAAGGAAGGAACAATTATTTTGCTCCTTGTGAATACTAATCGGGAATTTCATTTGTGCTTTATATTTGCCTGAAAAGAAAAAAAAAGCGTTTCTTTCTATCTGTAATTAGGACGTTTGTTCTGAAAAAATATAGCAAAATTATCTGCACTAATACGAGAAGGGTACTGCTGGATCACGTACACTGTCATAAATTATTTAAACAAAAGCTAACTACTTTTAATCGTAAGATGTTGGACTTGTAGCACAGCGGGATTTGTACGTCCTACCATTCTTTTGCAATTTTGACGAAACTTTTTTTTTTTTTTTTTTTTTTGTACTCATTATGATGGCCCGTCATCCCCACACCCTTCTCCACATACGGGCAAAGCGCTTCCCCGGCAGAGATACTCCAAAATATTTGTCACTCCCGTATTTATCTTAAAAACAACAACGATTTACAACAGAACTGGTTCATATGGGTCAAACTAATAGGTCTACTGAAATAGAGGTTATCAGTACTATACGAAGAGGTACCAATACGTATTTATTTGGTACGTAATCACACAGTAGGTGATCAGTGACCAAACAAATCCAAAAAATAATTTCTTAGGAAATTATTATGTGGTATATGCAGACATTTCAACTATCAGAATAACCTTCATGGTGATTATATTGGAACTGGAGTTTTTATGAGACTCCTGATTTTGTCAAAACCAATGTTTTCAAAGGAAAATCGAAGGGCAACGTACAACTACGTCAACTAAAACTGTCCTCCGGAAACTACAACGTAGAATTACGTCAAATGCAATTATTTCATGTCAATATCTCACTAGTTCTATGTCCTTAAAAGTATTCAGCGAAGGACAGTTGGCGTAGTCCTACGTTGTAGGTTGCGGCACAGTTGCAACTGCGTCCCTTTGATTTTTTTAAGAAATAAAACGAAAGAAATGGTTGCGGCACAGTTGCAACTGCGTCCCTTTGATTTTTTTAAGAAATAAAACGAAAGAAATGGTTGACTTTATTTACTTAAAAGCAACTTATACTATTACAATTCATAGTAACTTTTGCTGATTATGAATTAATGTTAGTAGAAGTAGAAGGTGTAGTAACATCGTTGTCAGTAGTTATTGCGAAAATTGTTTTTTTAAGAAATACTTCTTCAGAAACAATTTTTCAAACTCTTTAGTTGCCTTGTTGTAAATCTGGCGCTACGTTTCGGGCCTACTGAAAACGTGACTCAGAAAACGTGACTCAGAAAACGTGACTCATCGGAGAAGGCAATCCTTTGCCAATCAGCGGAGATCCAATTCCGATACTGCCGTGCAAATGCAAGCCTTTTCTGCCGATGCAATTTCATTAGCATAGGTGCAGTGACAATCCGTCTGCATTGGAACCTTATGCGCAGCAGGGTTCGCTAAACTATCGTATTAGACACACTTCCGGTTGCACCCTGGTTCATTCGGTCATTGAGTTGCTCCACTATAGCGTGTAGATCGGCCCTCACGCACCTTCGAAGTCGACGTTCACCTTTCGAATCAATGGCACGTGGTGCTCCGCAATTTCCACATCTCTTATTCGCAATGGTGCCATTTCTCCAATCACGATACGTTTTAACCACAGCAGCTCGCGAACAGTTCACAAACTGCGCTGTTTCAGAAACACTGCCACCCTTGGCCCGAAAACCGACAACCATCCCTTTTTGCAAATCTGATAAATCGCTCCTTTTATCCACGACAGCAACGAGTGATATGTTTTCAGATTGCCTATAGCACACCTTATATATCCTCGAAGCTAGCTCACGACACGGGCCTTCTTTTATTGGCTACGCGCTGTTGACGTGAAAAGTAGAAAATGGTCACATGTGACTCGACTGTGTATATGTAACCACTTCCTTAGCAAAGCCTCACAGTGGATAGCGATCTCTTGGTTGTTTGTATTCATTTATGCCATATTACACCACCAAATAACCTGATTTATCCTACGCTGTATGCGTTTTGTAAGAAAGCCACTGTTCCATGACGGCCACTGCAAGTAAGTCAGCAAATGAAAATTCACAGAAATCTACTATCGCATTTGTTTAGGGGGAATGGTATACGAACATATGCATAATACCCCTTGCTATATGAGATTTCGTCAAAAATTGGAGTATTTCAAGGAAAACGAGAATACTTTAAAATATTAGTTTTAATTCTTTACAATCTTCAGGATACAACAGAGTGCCAGTGGATCGACGAAATGTGTGCCTGTCTTAAGACAGCTCATCAAAATACACGCATTGATCTTTCCCTTTAAGTGAAATATGATGTGAATAAGAATAAGCAGACCATTACAATAATTATTCCATTTCCTTAAATTGGAGAACAAATATACAACACGGCAAGGTATTCATAAAGGTCCTTTCCTATCATTAAGGAAGCAAATGATACAGACGAAGAGCATTCGCTTTGATAAAAGAACAAGATGTATAATGGAGATGAGAGATGCATTCACTTTGATAAACAACAAGATGTATAATCTCGTAAGGAAGACGATGCGAACGAAGAGATTACATCTCACGATAAAGAATTCCAACAAAAGTTACAAGACAAGCGATTGGTTGGTTGTTTACAGCGTGTCGTATATCCTATTCATGAATTTCCATTTTCATGGTACTATTTATAATACCCTGTCTGAAGTGGTTCTTAGTAGCTACGCAGTTCAAAAAACTGCATTTTTATTCCTTAATCCTGAAATCTTTTCATTGATGCAATCTTGATAACCGTGGTTTAGAGATCCCACGATTCAGGTATTACATCGCTTATACGAGCAAAATATATAATGCTTTCTAGACGCGCAGGAGAGTTGTTTTGCAAACCCGACATTTTCCCTGAGTTCATTTCGCTCAATTTCTTGTTCGTTTATTTTCTACGTAAATAAGGAAGAAAAATATACAGGGTTCTTAGGAAAGTTAGTTTATCCCCCCCTCTAACTTTTAACCAGCGTATCGTATCGCCACGGAAGTAACGTGTACCTATAGAAGAGTGACCATGCGCAATCGATTGGGCGTGCTTGTAGGGCCTCTAGTGGCGAAATACGGAACTTAGCAAAACTAATTCTGAAACCAAGAAAGATACGCAAAAATGCCCAATTACAAAATGCAAGAGCGGTGTTTAATTGTTTAATTAGTACAAAACGACACTAGGTTCAACAGAAACACTTACAGAAAAGACAAGACATGTTAAAGTAGTAAACTTTAAATTACACACAAACCAACACACACGCAACACACAATTCATGTAGTGCAGGTGCAACTAACCTGGCGAGTAGTCTACCGTACACATTGTTAGAAGCGTGCGTCATCAGCGACAATGCATATCTGGACTCGGGCCGAAATGCATTTCGAACAGCATGCAGCATCGCAGGGGTTACATAATTACAGGCCCTGACGATGCGTTCCTTTCAATCTGCCACGTTGGAAGGTTCCGTAGAGTACACTTGATCCTTCAGCTATCCCCAAAAGAAGAAGTTAATCGGTGTTAGGTCGTTTCCCCGTGGCGGCTATTCCGTACAACCTACCATACCCAATAATATTGTTGCCGAACGTGCGAGATAAGAACGAGCGAACTGGAAAGGTTTTGTAGGAAAGACAGCCGTCATGTTGAAACCATATTCGTGGTAACGTATTCAAAGGAACAGCATGCAACCAATCGCTTACTGGACCACATAACAGCTACACCATCTACCAACAAGTAATTGGACACCCGTGCAATCGACGATATCTGCGGTCCTGATACACGTCACGGCCGCCGCCGTTAAATATCGTGTGGGAAACAATAACGCAACAAGTCGCATGCAAGATGCCACGCAGTTCGGAGCTCTCTGATTTCGAGAAAGGTGTAATCGTCGGGTATCACAGAAATGGCCGATCCATACGTGACATATCCAGCGAGTTGAAATACCCAAAATCGACAGTGGCCTACGTGATTGGCAAGTGGAAGATGAGGGGTGACTGTCGGAATGTGCCCCGAACCGGCATATCCACAAAACTGGGAGTTAGAGACCGACGGGTGCTGGCCAGAGAAATTCGGAAGAACCGCACTAAATCGATGGGCCACATCCGCGAGGAGTTTCAACAGGCATCCGGGAGTGTTCTTTCGATTAATACCATCCGTAAGGAAGCCCATCAGCTCGGTTATCATGGACGTGCTGCCACCCACAAGCCTTTGATCACCAAGTCCAATAGCGCTGCTCGGCTAACGTGGTGCAAAGAACGTCGACAGTGGACCGTTGAACAGTAGAAACAGGTTCTCTGGAGCGACGAATCAAGGTTCACCCTCTACTGTTCGGTGGCAGTGTCTGGGATTGGCGTCTGCCTGGAGAACGCCTCCTTCCGGAATGTATTGTGCCAACTGTGAAGTTCGGCGGCGGTGGAATTATGCTACGGGTTTTTTTCTCCTGGTATGGCACGGGACCCTTGGTCGCAATTCCTGGCAGACTCAACGCCGAGACCTACTGCACCATTTTGGATGACCATGCGCTTCCTAAGTTGTGGCAGTTTTACGGGGTGGACCATGTTACTTTCAGGATGACAATGCCGCCTGTCATGTTGCGAGGTCCACCATAGCTTGGTATGGTGACAATGGGGTTAATCGAATGGACTGGCCTGCACAGAGCCCGGACCTTAACCCTATCGAGTACCTCTGGGACGAGTTGGAGCGTCAACTTAAGGGGTGCTCCTACCGTCCAAAATCGGTGAAGGAACTGACCTGTCTTCTCCAAGCCGAGTGGAAGAAAGTACCGCTAGCCGTCGTACAACGCGTGGTTGAGAGTATGCCCCGGAGGGTTGCAGCTGTAATCGCCGCTCGTGGAGGCTCCACCAACTATTGAAGGTGAATAAACTTCGTTTTCCTTTGCTATCACAAGTGTCCAATTACTTGTTGGTAGATAGTGTATAAGTAACGCTGACCTGTTAAATTTGCCACATTCCACACCACACATTAAGTGACCAGCGTACCTGATGGCCTGCTTGTCTCGTCATGTGTGGATTTCTCACATCCCAGTAGTGGGAGTTCTGATAATTCATGATCTCTCCCCTTGTAAATGTTGACTCGTCGGTCCATATGATGTTGTCCACAAACCACGGGTTTTCCAGTAAGGTGTTCAAGACGAAGTTACAAAAGTCATACCGCTTTTGAAGGTATCCAGGCATCAGGTTTTGCACGACGGCATGACTGTAGGGATGCGCACCATGCTCGTTCAAGATTTGCCACACCCGTGATGCTGATAATCCACATTCACGGCTCACTGCCGCCGTACTACTTCGGGGATTTGCCAGAACATAGCCCAAAATATCCGCAGCATGTACTCGCACACCGGGCACCAACGGGACGACCGGAACGATGACGCTCAGTAACGCTTCCTGTTTCTCGCAGGCGACGGACGACTTTGGCAATTGTCTGTACAGCTGGATGCTGACGAGTGGGAAACCGTATTCTATACAACCTCGCAGCCTTTTTTTTGCATTCTGCTGACATTCGCCGTACAGCAAGACCATATCACAGCACTCGTCATTCGTGAAGATACCCATCCACCTGCCGTCCTCGTACTCTGATTCACTCTCAGTTCCCACACGTCATTTATAGCCCTTCGGCTGTCTGACCTTATTTTACGTCAAACTTGAAATTAGCATAACTACGTGTTATATAACGTAATCACTTTTCTGTTGCTGCCGCGTGCTGGCAGCCGGACATCTGACGCTTTATTCGCGTATCCTTGTTTTTTCTGTAAGTGTTTCTGTTGAACCAAGTGCCGTTTTGTACTAATTAAATACCGCTGTTTCATTTTGTAATTAGACTTTTCTGCGTATTTTTCTTGGTTTCTGAGTTAGTTTTGCTAAGTTCCGTATTTCGCCGCTAGGGTAACTACAAACACATCCAATCGATTGCGCATGGTCACTTTTCTATAGGTACACGTTACTTCCGTGGCGGTACGATACGCGGTTTAAAAGTTAGAGGGGGTAAACGGACTTTCCTAAGAACACTGTTTATACCAAAGAGTTTGGAGCAATTGCTTCCAGTTGCATAACCAGCGAGTCTTTATGCAACTGGAAACAATTGCTCAAAGCGCGTGTAAAAGTCATGAACCGGTATAAATACGAGTATAGCGTGATTATGAGCACTGTTAATGAGTGCTATTCTTGTTTTTCTGAAAGGAAAGGGAACATACTTAAGAGCGCTTGACAAAGGCCAAATCGTAATGGCCAAAAGACAAGGTCAGAGCATTTCCCAGATGACAAGGCATGTGGGTTGATCACATTCAGCTATGGGCAATAACTGCAAAACGTGATCCGAGAAGGTAAAAACCACGAACCGCCGACAAGCTGTGGGCAGACCACCACTCATCGGTGCGAGACGTGAGACAAAGCTATTCCGAGCCTACGGAAGGAATATTGTCCCAGCAAAAAACAGTCTTGCATGGCCAGCACTCAAGACAGCAGTGGCCCGGCACTCCTTTGCCGCTACCCGAAGGTCAATAAAATGTCCCTGCGGATAACAAATGGGACAGGAGTTCAGGCCAGCAGATGGCTCACAAATGGAACTTTCATCAGTTGTCATTTGCCAGAACAGGGACATCAGTTAACCATCAATGGCAGTAGCTTCCACAAGCGGCCCTTAAGTGGTCCTGCAAGCACAAGCCATAACTGGTGGCCAGCCTACTGTTTTCCCATCAGTAGCAGGCGGCAATCACGTGACGTAACTGATGGCTTGCCAAATCTTGTCAGCCAATTTCACAGTAGTAGTTAAAAAAAAAAGGAAAAGAACCGCAGTTCCCCAAAGGCACAGCTTCTCTTCCTTTCCCAAGGAAACTTATCTGCATGAAGTCACAGACCTGGGATTATTTTCTCAACAAGTCCGGAAAAAAAACCCTCTAGACCAGAGCTGGCATCAAATAGACGACATGCTGTAAGCGAAGCGCACGCTTTAGCCACTATACTAATTTGCCACCTTTCCACGCTTGCTTGAAGGTGAGCCTCTTTCCTGTGCGTCTAGAACAACAGGTTATCAGGGTAAGAAACTTGCTGTTTAATGGACAATATTCAAACTTGCGGAATGAATCCAGTTGTAGGCAAACTTTAATAACTAAAAACACACACAAGTTAAAATATGTATATTTACATGGTTAAAATAACATGATTACTTTCGTGCTCGCTACGAGCACATCATTAGATGAAAGACCAAGTTGGAGTTCCAGAAACACATTTATATTAGGGCGCCGTTGCCAAACGTTCTCAATGAGGGAAGAAATTCAAGAACGAATACTTGCTTTAACGTAATATGAGAAAATAGAGGCCTATAGAGTTCTATTAATGATGGGCAGAGTCTGCGATGTAAGAGGTAGGAACAGGAATTGAGGTCAGAAAAGTTTTCCAGTCCTGGGAAATATAGCTGGGTACTTCATCGTTGCAACAAGTGTCCGCTCGATGCAAAATGTGCACTCGATGCAAAATGTGGAGACTCTGTAAAGAGCACTGTTTCCCTCGTTATAGAGATAGATAGAATGGAGACGTCTGTCCAAGATGGGTAATGTGTACCAGCTGAGGAAAGCCTGGCTAAAGCATTCGATGACGAGCCACTTTTTACACTGTATTGGTGTTCCTTAATTCTTGTTTGCAGTCTCCGTAGGGTTGAGCCGATATATATAAGGGCCTTGTCTTGAGGATAGACAGATTTCATAGAAATGGAATAGATTCCGCATTTGTCCAACAATTCAACACGGTCCCGATCATTTTTAATCAGGGAATAAATGTTCGATATTTTTAACCCAAAACCGACACCGTGACTGTGACATATGTTCGATAAATTACCATTTACATGAGGGACGTAAGTCATCGATCCAACATATCTGACATCCCTTCGTTCACGTGTCAGGGTAAAAAATGTTGAATTCTGGATTTTACGGTAGATTTTGTGGATATCTGAATATGAAAATCCGTGCTCATAAGCAATGGTATATATCTTTTGAAGTTCCTAATCACGAAAGGCTACAGAAGAGGAGTGGGTAAATGCTCGACGAATAAGAAAGTATAAGGGTGAAACTTTATATCTAGTCGGGTGGGCGGAAGCGCGTGGTATAAAGATGGGTATAGAGGAAGGCTTTCTATATAGCGAATAACTCAGGTGCTGAGGTGGGGTTCCTACGAAGTTGGAAGTCTAAAAACGGAAGTGAATTGTCACATTCAAAGGGTTCTCTTTAAAAACTTTGAAGATGGCATTCCGTTTTTTGGTGCAAATATGACATGGATGGTAAGTCAGATACTCTCCGAAAACGTCGTCCTTGAGTGGGTATCGAATCCGCATTTCCCAGATAGCGCCCGGGTATGAATGCCGGTTGCTTCGACTAGCGAATCCTGTGATGCTTATATTCAAATTAATCGGAAACTTGAGACTTAGTTGCTTTGGGTGGTGTAGTGGTTAGCATACCAAGGAGCTATCCGGGATACGATGGTTCGATTCCCACTTCAGGACGACGAAATTTTCAAGTTTTTGGATATCATCTGGCTTACCATCCTTGTCATATTTACAGCAAAAAACGGATTGTCATCTTCAAAATTTGTACTGTATGGTGTAATCCCATATTCCTTTTATCGGTTCTTTTTAATTTCACAGTATTGCGAGTTAGCTTTCATAAAGGTCCCTTTCATATAATTCATAAATTTATGTTTTCAACGTAACGATTTCTTTTATTTTAATGGAACTTCACTCACTTTCAACGAGTGTACCAGCTTAAAGACGTTTTCGAAAGTTTTGTGCTGTCCTTGTGGCCGTGAAAGGCGATTGTTTAATTAATATATTTACCTGTTAATATCCCATTCTGTTACATTTTTTAACGTTCTATCTTTTTATTCCACGGTCCGAAGCTACATTTGTTTTAAATAGGAAAGATATTTTACTTCCGGTTATTTTTAGGAGCGAATTCCTTCAATTTTGTGTATTCAACAAACTTATTATGTTTGCATACACCTTATACTAATTATACACTGCTGGACAATTGCTAAGGACGGATCATAAATGGCTATATAGCGCATAAAAAAGTAAGTGTGGTTGGATGCCAAGTGAAATAAAATAATGTCAGAATGCCAGGACATTACAAGAAAGACAATTTATTGTGCTCTGAAATCCAGAAGGCTTTGGAACGTGTTCAAGGGACAAACAGGCCATTTTGTGCAGAATACGTAAACGTGAAAAAAATGCAATTACCGTCCGCAGGCGTTCCGGCGTAAGATGTCAATACGGGATATGGCAACCATGGAGGGCGATGCAAGATTCCACACGTCGTGTCATGCTTTGCACAACATTATCAAGCAGCTGTTGGGGTAATTTATCCCATTCTACTGTCAGCGCACGGATGAGGGTGTCCTTGTTTATTGGAGGGCATTGGCGACCAGCAAGATTCCTCCCCAAAGCATCCCACACATTTTCAATGGGATTCAGATGTGGAGAACGTGCTGGCCATATGAGGCGTTGAATATCCTCGCTCTCAAGACACTCCTGGACAGCGACTGTTCGATGACATGTTGCGTTGTCGTCCATAAAAATGAATCTATCACCAACAGCACCACGGAACATGCGAACTTGAGATAGAAGAACATCATTAATGTATCGTTGGCCAGTCGTAGTCCCAGTTGGAAGCACATAGAGGGACGTACGGCCATTGATCATGATGCCAGCCCATACCATGACACTACATGTCGGATATCGGTCCCTTTCCTGTATGTTTGCTGGACAATATGCAGTACCACTATCACGCCAGATCAGTTGTCGTCGACAATCAGACGATAGACTGTATCTACTCTCATCTGAGAAGAGGACAGCCGACCAGTCGTTATCAGTCCAATTGCGATGTTGATGGCACCATTGCAAACGGGCGGTACGGTGACGTCTGGACAATGGGATGCACACAACAGGACGGCGGGCGTATAGTCCTCCTTCATGCAAACGTCTGGCGACAGTTTTTCGGGAGATCCGCTTGCCAGTAGCAGCCATAAATTGATTTGCTACCTCACTAGCTGTGCTGCTCCGGTGTCTTTTTGTTGATAGCACTATGTACCAATCTTCTGCAGGTGTCGTACTGCGAACACGACCTCCACCGTGACGTTTGCTACACTCTCCATTTGTTTGAAATGATTTCCAATGCCTTGAAACAACACTGTGGCTGAGGTCGAACTCCCTGGCAACATCTGTTATTTTTCGCCCCTCTTCAATCCTGCCAATAAAACGGCCACGCGTAAAATCATCTGGGTGATGTCGGGAAGACATACTGAAAATTGCAAGTTCGTCAATTGATTCTTTCCCTTTCAACTTTGCGTTTGAACAACAACGGTCAATACGCGTCAAATCCTTTATATCTCTTATCAGCGCTATGACGTCACGAACAAGTTCGGCAATCCAAAATTTGCATGCGCACAACACGTAGTACTGTATCCTGCAATTATGCTAATTTCCACATTTTCCTGCCTTCCATTTTATGGTTGCTATCGTTGCTATTGTCAACCGTCCTTAGCAATTGTCCGGCAGTGTATTATGTTAACATAGCGTTGATTTTTTTTTTCAAGTACTTGATCATTTTGTAATGAAAAACACATTTTGTTCTTATTTTTTTAACAACATAACGATATTTCAATGTCTTTCCAAAACTTCTGCATGAAATCCGGAATTTCTTATTATTCAGTGTGTGTGCTTCATGGCTGTCTATTTTCTCGATTCTTCGTGTGTTATTGCAGGGATTTTGCTATGAAATGAGTTTCTATAAAAAATGAGAGTAGTTGACTATCTCGTACAGTTCATTAATTATTTATATAATTTTCCTCTGACGTTAATCTTCGCCGATGCGGCATTGTATTAGGAAATTAATTGATCTTTCTACATTTAGCTGTTTTTGTCTTAACATCCATTAAAATAACACAATGGAGATGGCATCGTTTTCAGTTAATTGGTACCAGACTGTGCACGGGTTGCTTCTGCGCATGCGCTGTCCCGCTGTTTCCACCTCGTGTTGGTGCTGCTTCAGTTGCCAGTTGCCAGCTACGGGCTACTAGTGGCGCTTGCTGGAAGGCCCGTAATTGACGGCGATGCTGCATGGCCATCAATGGTTGCCAACTGATGGTGCTGCCACCAACGGATATCTACCGTATCGTGAGATTTCAGCCGGCAGCGACCCATTACTGCCAGCTCGTGGCCAGCAGTTTCCAAACACGTGTGCTTTTGCTGGGGTGGCGCAACTCGTCAATACTGGTGACGGGAGCAATGTGTCGCAACACACATTACATCAAACCTTGCTGAAAATGGGCCTGCGCAGCAGAATGCTGCTCCGAGTGCCCATACTAAAATCGGTTCAACGACTGAAGGGCCTACAATAGGCACGCGCACAGCAAAACTGTACCTTGAATAACTGGAAGAAAGTCGTCTGATCAAATGATGTCTCGTTTATTTTTGTACCATGTGGATTGTCGAGTACGTTTGCGCCGTTAACCTGGGGAAGTGTAAGCACCACAATGCACTGTAGAACGCAAACAAATCTGAGGAGGAACTACACTGAAGAGCAATTGAATCAGAGACAGCTCGCGTAATGCAAATGCGGTGCTGTGGGCGGCCCTGTAAACAGAAACGACATGACGTATGCAGCTATCGGACAATATAAGGAGTGATGCGACGGGAATCAGTAAGAGTCGGACACAGAATGGGTAAGACAAAGGTTTTCAGCGCATTTGATAGTGGACAAATTGTCGGGGCCCGACGAATGGGTCACTCCATCTCGGAAGTCGTGTGGCACTGGGATTTTCACGAGCCACTGTGTCACGGGTGCACCGAAAGTACATCGAATCCGGCAAAACCATCCCTGCAAAGTCCGAATGCCGTAGACAACAGCGTGTGGATGAGCGGGGTCATCGTCAGCTAGCTCGCATTGTAACAGCGGATAGACGGTCCACAGTGCAAGAAATCACTCGGCAATTTAACGCTGGTGCACAAAAACGTGTAAGCAGCCACACCATCCAGAACCATCTCCTCGCTATGGGTTACAGAAGCCATCGTCCCACGAGGGTACCGCTGCTGATCGCATATCAAAGGGTGCAAAGATTAGCACGGGCGCAGGAACATCGCCACTGGACCCTAGATATGTAGGGAAAATTTTGCCTGGACTGATGAGTCGAGATTCACGTTGGTACACGTGGATGGCAGGGTACGACTAAGGCGCAAACCACATGAAGCTATGAATCCTTCTTGCCAGTAGGGTACTCTTCAAGCTGGTGGGGGTGGCATTCATACCTGGGGACTGTTTACGTGGACTGAAATGAAACCTCTGGTACGTGTGACATCGTCCCTCACAGGTCAACGTTACCGGGATATCCTGGACGATCATTTGCTCCCGTTTGTGCGTCTTCAACATTTCACTCCAGACCTCATAATGCAACAAGACAATGCAGCTCCCGAATTGTATCCGAATGGTTGGATGAACACTCCACCGACGTGACCTCGCTTCCTTGGCCAACTAGGTCACCTGACTGCAATCCCATCGAGCACATCTGGGATGCCATCGAGAGAGAGAGATGATCCCCCTCCCTCCATCAAATCTTCGTGAACTGTGGGAGCTTGTTAAGTGGTCGTGGATCCGTATGGCTTCCCAACGCTTCCGTTGCCTTGTCGAGTCCATGCCGAGACGAAGCGCTGCCGTCATCAGGGCGAAAGGTGGTGCGGCACGTTACTAGACAGGCATCTCTAATTCAATTGGTCTTCAGTGTATATTGGATCGGGCAATGTTCTGCTGGGGATTCTTGTAGTCAGTCATTCATGTGCAAGAAAATATGATGTCTGCCACCTAGAGAAATATCATTGCAAATCACGTACTATCCCAACTGTATTCCCTTCCAGTATTGCCTTCTGTCAGAAGTATAATGATCTCTGCAACACTGCTCGGATTATTCGAGAATGCTCCGCTGAACATAAGGAAGACTTCTAGGTATTGCCCTAGCCCACAAATATTTCCAAGACATCAATCCAATCGAGTATCTGTGGTTTGTGTTGGTATAGCAAATCCGATCTTTATTGGCTCGACCATGTATCTTACAAGCGTTATATTATGTACTGGTAACGTGTTAGTACCACATACCACAAGACACCTTAGAAGTCTTGTAGCGTCTATGCCTAAGTAAGAACTGTTTTTACGGGACAGGGTGGACCAACATCGTATTAGGCAAGTGGTAATAATGTTTTTGTTCTTCGGTGTATGATGAACAATATTCGCTAAAAAAGAGCAAGATGTATTCCGGAGTTGCTACAACACTGAAAATCATACCCATGTACTGGAAGAACTACACTGCTGGGCATTAAAAGTGCAAAACCAGGAAGATTGCATCTCAGGTGCTCGAAAGTTGGCAGAAGGGTAGAGCACGAGCACACATGTAAATGATTAACCGGGCAGCAGATATGGAAATCATGTGGGATAGTAACGTTCCCGGAAGCCATATATGAGCGCTGCACAAGGAGCCGTTTTAAGCCCCTCGAAATGAGTTTGCTCGCCTTTTCCTGGCCACGTACACCTACAGCATGTCCAGTCGATGACAACGGCAGCCCTACCAGCAGGTTTTCGACTTCGATCGCGAGAGAATTGTTAGCATTGCTTCACATACCTGTGCACACCTTCCAGCACTTTATTGAGTCACTTACATCCCGTCTAGCTGCTGTCCGCGCTGCACACGGCGGTTGTTCTGGATATCAGCAATGGTCACAATAATGTGACTCGACCGTGTGTTTACACCAATAAACGGATTCACAACTTCAAAGTTTGTATTGTACAATGGTGTAATCCCGTATTTCATTCACTGAGCTCCGAGGCATCACATTCGTTTAGCACGGAGGAATCACGGAACGAAAACAAAAGGTATTCACTATTTGAAGAACTGGTTTCAAACTCGTTGCAACGCCAGCGAGACGCTGCCATTCCATGATTCCCTGTTGGTGATGATCTCCAAGATTTCGCGAATGGCAGTAGATTTTGGGGTGGAGTAGGAAGCTAATTTCTTAAAAAAAACGCGTATGGCGTATTAAATCCGTTTATTTTTGCGGCGTAGTGAGTTCAAAGATTCGCCAAGCTTTCGCACTCCACTGGGAGGCCTTCTTAATGCAATTGTACACATAAAAATGCAGAGAATTGGAACACGTAAGGAACACAGATGATTTTTGAAAATAAAGTGATTGACATCACGAGTGTATTACACGCATTTTTATCACGCAATTATACGGTGTGTCGCGATGTGCTTCCCTCTTTTAATAACGCATGTCAAGCTCTTGGTAGGTCAGTAGAATTTATATCATTGCACGCTAGTTTGCTAGATAGTATTTCGACAGTTTCCCTGATGGCAGACTGTCGAAATCCCGCGAATTCATACCAACTCAAGCAAAGGAAATGATCGCCGCCTTAAGTTTGGTTACTAACCACAACTATCTCAAGTTGGATGAAGGCATCTACGAACAAACAAAAGGAGCACCTATGGGTTCACCTCTATCTTCAGTCCTTGCGGAAGCAGTACTTAGACCGGTAGAATATCTCATCTTTGTAAATTGTATCCAGAAACCCCGAGTGTGGATTCGCTACGCTGACGACATATTCTTCATATAGGAACACGGAGCAGATAAATTAAATCATTTCATGTGCAAGACAAAGAAACTACACAATACGATAAAATTCACCATGGAGCTTGAATAGATGGGGCGTTGAATTACCTTGACGTCGCGCTCAAAAGAAACAAAATATCCAACTTCAATATTGACGTTTATTATAAACCGACCGCAGTACCGAACCTTGTTCCTCCTGATTCGCACTGCCCAAAAGAGTACAAACTTTCTGCTTTTAGAGCATGGTTCTATAGAGCACATAACGTATGCAAACCCGACTCCTTAAATAACAAGGAAATTGATAATATTTATAGCAAAGGTCTAAAGGCTGGATATAAGAAAGATGGCATAGACAGAATACACAGAACTGTAAGAATCGTATAATGTCAGCAATAACGAAATCCACTAGTAATACTATGAGATTCGCAGGATCCATCACATATATTCCAGGCTTTATATATTGGTTCAAGAATTTATTACGTAAATACAACATATTGATAGCACTGAAGTCCTCGACCCCGTTGTCACATATTATGTCAAGTTGCAAGGAGAGACAATGTGAGAAAGAAAAGGCAGGTGTTTACGCTATACCGTTGGTATATCCTGACAACACGGAAAAGTTATACAGTATATTGGAATGACAAAGCGTTCGTTTGACACTAGATGTAAATAGCACGTGCGAAGTGTCAACCAGGACATGCAGAATACAACATTCGCCAGAGAAGTCATGCATTCATCAACAACACCTCTATGGAATAGTATTAGAAGAATTGCCCCATTCACGACCTTTAAAGAGACTGCCATCAGAAAGACTGTCGAAATCCTATCTAGCAAACTAGCGTGCAATGATATAGTTTCTACTGAACTACCAAGAGCTTGACATGCGTTATTAAAAGAGGGAAGCACATTGCAACACACTGTATAATCGCTTGATAAAAATTCGTGTAATACACTCGTGATGTCAATCACGTTATTTTCAAAAAATCATCTTTGTTCCTTACGTGTTCCAATTATCTGCATTTTTATGTCTACCATTGCCTTGAGAAAGCCTCCCAGTGGAGTGCGAAAGCTTGGCGAATCTTTGAACGTATTACGCCGCAAAAATAAGCGGATTTAATACGGTATATGCGTTTTTTGAGTGTTCACAGTGTAGTGTATTTCTAATTTATAGCTAATTTCTTTACGTCATCCCACATTGGAGCAGTGGACTTGAACTGGATTTCTCTGGATAGGGCAGTTATGCAATGACAGCGTCTAGCTGGAATTGCCACGAGTTTTGAAATCCTTCAAGTACTGAATGGCTTTTGTTTTCCTCCCATGATTCCGTGTGCTAAACGGACGTGATGCCTCGGGCCATTGAATGAATAATTACTTCGCGTCTGTTCGTTTATTGTCAAGTCACAAGTCATCGCGTTCAAATTGTTGAAGCGTCCTATTATTCAACTTGCAGTTTGCTGTCTACCTTTTTTGAAAACCTTCTACCTGTCTACCTTCTTTGGTTGATGTGCAAAAGCTTGGAAACTTTGATTTATATTCTGCACCAAGAAATTCGGATTACTAGTACAGTTATACTATTCTAAGTATAATTGGTGTACAGTTCTTTGATATTAGTAAGTACTATTCATATTTAAATATTTTGAAATAATGCTTACATGGGAAATTTAAGGGTAAGGAAAGGTGAAATATTCGGAACTTTTTCAGAGGAACAAAGGGACTATTATTTCTTAAAAAGATATTCATGGAAGCAGGGATTTGTGTTACATTTTATTTGCGGAAGGAATTTTCAACATAATATATTCGTCTAATATTAATGTTATAGCTATGTTTTAAATTTGCACTCAACAGCAAACAAGGTGTGCACAACAATTCCTAAAATAAAACAAGAGAGAGTAACGGAAAACCCCGAAAACTAAGGACTATGTGTGGAGCTGCGTACATCAGTGATCAAGGCAGTTTAAGAGGGCATGATCAGAAAACTAACTATAGAAGATGGAAAGTGATTAGTTAGTTCAGAAAATAATACTAAGAAACAACTAGATTTAAGTTTCTGATATTATAAAGTAATCTAACTTGATAGCAAATTTTTACACAAAGCAATCATTAGCAAAGTTCAGTAAAGGTCAGAATAAGCCACAACTAAAAACATGGTTTTGAAAATATCCTTCACACTCTCCTTGTTTCTAAACAAGTGAGCTCTCCTGGTTCACTTTAACGAATATTTCCATGGTTAACAGAATAAATATTGAAGGAAACATGATATAACTATACGCCTTCTAGGGGAAGAATTTTGCAGAACGGAAAAATTTAAAACAGGCGAAAAGTATTCTTCATGGAAAAAGCTATGCTAAGGAAAACGAACTTTTCAAATATGTCTCCCAGAAGCAGAAACAGCGAGAAAAAAGGTTTTGACCTATACGCTGTGTAGCGGGAAATCTGTGCGTCACTTTAAGAGGATAACGATCCCCCATCTTTATTGTAGCGAATGACATAGAATAAAAAAAATTCTTTAGTATAGTTTTTAGAAGCGGATGTACAGCCCCGAACAAAAGTACGCAAACATAACCTAGCAACTAAACTGTGAACTACTAAACTCATCAAATACAAACCTAAAGTGCGCCTTAAAGACAATTTAGTAAAATCATGCAATGCATTGGTAATGATACGCTTTCTAAGATGCCAGAAATCATTACTCAAGTTATGAGGATAACGGCTGTGGAATAAATCTCGCTCCTGTGTTGTGACCTTCGACCCTATTTCGATTATATTAAACAGAATTGGTTCAGTATACCTCCGGAACAACATACTAAAGTTTTGTCGCAATAGCAACATTTTTAGTCAAGTGATGAGGATAATGGCTGTGGAATAAATCTCGCTCCTGTGCCCTAACCTTTGACCCCTTTTTCGATGATATTCAACAGAACCGGTTCAGTATACCTCCGGAACAACATTATAAAGTTTTTTTTGCAATCGAAGTATTTTTACGCAAGGTATGATGCACGCAGGCAATGGAATGGATATCGCTCCTATGCCCTGACCTTGACCCCATTTCGTCCATTTTCAATAGGGTTCGTCCCCAGCAGTCCCTACCACATACTAAAATTTCATCGAAATCGAACCATTTTTAAGAGAGTTATCGTGCGTACGGGCGGACAGACAGACGGGCAAAGCTGGAGCATATACGCTTCTTCAACCTATGGTTGGAAAGCATAAAAATGGTATTCGGTGTTAAAATAATTTTTTGAATCGCGCATTTAGAAGCAGAGATATTGAGAAAAACAGATTAAACATTTGCGCCCCCTAGCGGTGAAATTGTGAATTAGTTTCGGAAGCAAATATACACATACAGTTTTCATACTTAGTAGTATTTGACTGCAAATAATTTTTGAATTGAGTTTTTAGTCTCACAGACACTGCTGCTCATGCAAACGTGAACTTACGCTCTATAGTGGCACACTTATGCGTTAAGAAAAATTTGAAATTACATGAGAAAAATTTCACAACGGAAACGCTTTCCAATAAAGGAAGAATTTTTCAAATCGGGCTCACAGTAGCGATATCGACAAAAATATGGCATACATCTACGCCTCTTCCCCTCCAGCGGAAAAGCTGTGCAGTATTTTAAGCAAATCGTATTCTCAAAAGGTTTTCCGAGGTTAGCTGTATCGGCTCACTAAAGAATTTTTTCAACCGAGTCTTCACAGACCCTGGTACAAATACATCAGGAGCAGAAAAAAACACTTACTTTCCCTGGTGGGCAAAGCATTCGTTACCAAAACTTAGAAATTATAATTAAAGCATCTCCCATCAGGAGCTGTGTCTGATGCAAGACAAATTTTTCAAATCAAACTTTTTTGTCCGTCTGTATGTCTGTCTGTCCGCACGATAACTCGTGTAAAAAATGGTTCGATTTATTTGAAATTTTAGTATGCGGTGGAGGATAACCTAGGAACGAACCGTATTGAAAATGGGCGAAATGGGGTCAAAGGGCAAGACACAGGAGTGGGATCCAATTCATCGTCCTTATGCGTCATAACTTACGCAAAAATGTATCGATTGCGACAAAACCAGTATGTTGTTCCGGAGGTATACTAAACATTTTCTGTCGAATATTCTTGAAATGAGGTCAAAGGTCAAGGCACAGAAGTGAGATTTATTCCACAGCCATTATCCTCATAACTTGACTAAAAATGCTTTTATTGCGACAAAACCTTATGTTGTTCCGGACGTATACTTCATCGAAATGGAGTCAAAGGTTTAACATCATCAAAATGGAGTCAAAGGTCAGGGCATAGGAGCGAGATTTATTCCTTAACTTGAGTAATAACTTGAGTAATGATTTCTGATATGTTGGAAAGCGTATCATAATCAATGCAGTGCATGGTTTTACTAATTTGTTTTTCAAAAAAACGTGGTGATAACGCAGCTACTGCTAACAGACAAGAAAACCAAAAGCCCCTGCATTTTGCCTGGGGTGAAGAGGAAAATTTGTCGGACGTATGTTATATCAGTAGAAAGTTCCTCTACTACAAAACATCGCGCAGTGTCAAAAAGCACGAATGTTTAAAATTCCATTACTTGTAAGAGAATATTTGGAAATTTCCAAGACATTTTCTGGACAAACTGGAATTCCAGCACTTTTCTAGGATTTCCACGACGCGTACGAACCTGTAACGCATTTTCCGCCACACGTGGTAAGTCTTTGCCTTGCTGAAATTTAGATGGTGTGACATTATCCTACAAAATGTTTTCTTGATTTACTCCTGGCAGCTCAGTGTCCTGGTAATCCGTATGAGAGGGTATGGGGGAACGTGAACGAAACCTAATAGCACTTTACGCCGTAATGCTCTGTGTCGGAGCTGTACGTCCCACAGCAATGCATTCTTCCCGCCGCGCTACACCAGAACGTATACATAAAAGCGCCCGTCCGTCATGGGGGCATCAGGTTTAACTAAAACTCGTCCGTAAGCACTATGCACTGCTATTCGTCACGCCATTGTCTCCGTTCTTGGCACCACTGCAGTCTCAGACGTCAGTGGTACAGGACCTGTGGAAGTCGATGCAACGGACGGCGAGTGGTGAATTCTCTTTTCAGCAAACGGCGTCCACAACAGAGCTTGCGAAAAACTCTAAAAGTGTGACAAAGCTAAAATATTGCGCGAATGTTTGGGACGTGGCATTGCGGTCCGTCAACGCCATGTCATATACGTGCAGGTTTTCTCTTTCATTCGTGGGACGCTGCGTTCCAGACATCTCACGACAATGCATCCTGCTTTTCTCTTCTTACTGTCACCATTCTACTGTAACTGTGCTTGAATTTCTTTATACACGAGCGACGGTATAACGAAAAGACTAATCGCCTTCCTGCAGTCCTTTCATGTCAGTACTGCAATGTACATAACATTTTAACCACACATTCATCTCTGTACCTATTACTAGAATTGTTCATTTTGATTCTTTCATTGTGTATCTCTTGAGCATTACTGATACATCATTGTTCCCGCTCACTTTGTTGCTCAACTTTTTCATGTTGTCACTTTTCCTTTGTTTTTACTGTCATTGTATATAGCACATCTGCATCTGTAAATTTTCATCGCCATTGTACATATGTCGTCAATTATGTTTCTGTTGGCACTGTAAATACAGGCCCTCTGTTTTCTTCCATCCTAGTTTCTCAATAAACATGTTGAAATCTACACTTCTGCCTCGCTCAAAGTCTGACCACTGTACATATGGGTTTCCTTCTCTGTGGTGTGGTATGGTCACTCTGTAGAAATGCTACACTGTCAGCATTTGCGCGATGCGATTACGGAAAAGCATTCTCTTCGACCTGATTTGTAATTACACTAGATCAGTTAAGTGGCAGTCGCTCGCACATGAAATTTGCATACGCACTGCGTTAGGAAAATATTTGCATCAGCTACAGTCACCTGCACCTTCATATAAGACCCCAGTCACGGTTCTTGGTGTTGCTATTTCAATAGACAACAATGCACGACGGTTGTACCCAAAGTAATGCAAAAGTGCGCATAATTTTTTTATTAACTGACAGAGGTCGTTCAAATTCTACATATTGGTAGAATAACTCTTCCTCAATAGTAACCCTTCTTCTTCATTGCAGGTAAATAATGGATTCCAAGCAGAAGCAACGTGCCGTAATTGAGTTCTTGACGAAGGAAGGGTACAGGCTGTCCGACATCCACAGAAGGCTACAGAATATTTACGGATATGACACCATTGACAAGAACAATGTTCACAGGTAGATGAAGAAATTTAAAGAACTAAAAACCAGCATTAAAGACAAACCACGCAGTGGGAGATAATCATCTTCGACCACTGACAGAAATAGTCTGTGAGTGGATGAATTGATTCGCGCGGATAGACGATTCACATTCCGTGAGCTTGTTGCACAACTTAATTGTGGTCACAATGTCATACAGAAGATGGTGGAAGACTTAGGATATTGGAAGTATGTGCAAAGTGGGTACGTCGGCAGTTGACACCCGATTTGAAGGAAAGAAGGGTGGAAGTCAGCTGTGATCTGCTGGAAGCGTTTGAAGCAAATAACGACACTCTTGGTCTTCGATCTGGTGACAAGGGATGAAACGTGGCCGTATATTTACGATCCGGAAACGAATCATCAATCCATGGAATGGCGTCACACCTTTTTATCAAGGCCTAAGAAGTTCAAGAACCAGAGATAAGCACAAAAAGTCATGATGACTGATTTTTGGGATGACGGAGGTGTCATTCTCCTTGGTTTTCTGAAGCGTGGCCATACCGTGACTAGCGAGTTGTACATTGAGACACTCAAGAAGTTTATGGAAGCCATAAGGAGGAATCTGAAAAGGATCCACATTCACCATGACAATGCAAGACCACACACATCTTTAGGCATGTCGGCTGTCCCCTATCCACCATACAGCCCAGATCTGACGACCTTTAACTTCCACCTGTTCGGTCCAATTCAGGACAGTCTCCGGGATCAACGATTTGATGACACAGACGAGATGAAAGTTGCTGTAAAGAAGTAGGTACAACAGTCCACGCCTGAATTTTTTCAAAGAGGATTGGAGAGTTGAGTTCGACGATGAGGCATACGCACCGCTTGTGAAAGAGAATATGTTGAGTAGTACCTTTGTATAAAGAAAGAGTTACTCTACCAACATGTGCAATTTGAACAATCTCGGTCAGTTAATAAAAACGTTATGCTCACTGTTGCATTACTTTCTGTACAACCCTCGTATTTCATCCAGCTCAAACGCAGCCAAAATTTCATTCATCCACTATAAGACGTAATCAGGGTTGAACAGAGTAGAAGTCAAATTAGTTTCACGTCTAATCCCCAACTTCCTTGAAAGCTTTCTTCCTGAGCGGAAAGCTCCATAAATTTCCGCACAAGCCTAAAATCACTGTTTAAACGGATACCTTCTCCACTTATCACTGTTTATCTGCTGCAAGGCCCTGACATTTCGTGGAAGGTTCAGTTTTATCAAATATCCTGCAGCTAATGAGATGAAATATCTGATGGCGCGATCAGAAATCCATTACATTGTAAGCCGAACTAATCGATAAATTATTAATCAGAACTGGAAAGACGAAATATATCATTTCATTAGAAGATTCCTTCTGACGTGAGAACTCAAGCTTTTATTGACATGTTGGAGGTAAAATGTCATTCTATACGTTCTTAAAGACGTTTCCTAGAAATCAATAAAGATATGACCCTGCCACCCACAAACTGGTAGCAGATCATATTTTAATTTAGTGAGCATTCTGTGTGATCTTTATATCCGATAACCTTCAGCACAATTCGCTATGTGAAGCCATGAAAAAGAAAACTTTCGACAAACTAACGTACACTTCTAAAATGTCACTCTTTGTAGAAAATATTCGGCGCACAAAAAGGAGACGCATCTTTTGACTGACTGTTTGAAACCAGAACAAGACAATTTTTGTATTACATATTAAGTTACCTAAATCTATACACTATACGTCAAAAAATTAGTTGCACCCAGAAGGACGTGTCGGCTTGCAATGCTATTCGGGAGGAAGGTAAAGGTTACCAGGACCATAAATGATTAAACAGTGAGATTGATATGGGCAATATTAATTGAGCTACAAGCCAAGAAGTAGTATTTTTAGTATGGCGTTGGGTCGCCGTGTTTCTCCATACAGCATGCCAGACGTCTCGGCATGGAGTTGTACAGGTCCCTAATGATGTCCCGCAATAAGCCATCCCATGCAGCTTGAATCTTCTCACGCAGTTCCTGCAGATTGTGCGGTTGGGGTGGAGTGTGGATAGCGCGTTGAATAGCATCCCACACATTTTCAACCGGCGATAGGTCTGGTAATGCAGCTGGCTGTGACAGAGTGTCAGTGCCTTTAAAGCAAGCTCTGGAGACAGTAGCAGTATGCGGATGAGCGCTGTCCTGTTGGAAAATCGCACTAGAGTGAGCTTCCAGAAAACGTAGGACCACTGGTTGCAGAATCTCATTAACGTAACGTTGTGCTGTCAAAGTGCCTGTAATGAACACCAAAGGTGATCTGGCATTGTAGTGAATCGCACCTCACACCATGACACCAGGACTTCCTGGACGTGTGACGCTCGACAACAAACCATTCATCTTGGCGCTGACTACGGTACCTCCACGCGTTGGTCGTCTCCTCCAAGACAAAAGCGGGACTAGTGACTGAAGATCCCTCGCTGCTATTCGGAGGATCTCCATGACAGCCTGGCACGACACCATTGAAGTCTTGCGCGACGATGCGAATGTTTTAAAGGCAGTCGTCGTAACGGTCTGCGTGCGTGTCGTCCTACGTCGTGCTGCCGTTTGCCACTGGTGTTAGCACTAATAGGACGATGCATAGACGGCAGCACTACTCCCTGAATACCCGCAATCGTGGTTATTGGGTCACTCCGCGAATGTTCGACAACCGTCGGTCCTCTCTCTCCGTGGTTCGCCTAGTTCTCCCAGTTTCTTCCTGTCGCTGATACGTGCCTTGTTCTATCCACTGCCGCCAACAGCGTGCTACGGTAATATCCACACCACTGGTATGGCGCTCAATACCGCGATAAACCATCCCGCTTCCCGCAGCCCGAGGCTGCGGCCCCTCTCGAACTCCTCCAACTGCTCGTATTGCTTCAGAACATTTCTCCGAGGCATACTTTGCTTGCAAAGGATGCAACCAACTCGATAGCAGGAGTCAGAATGGCAAGCACGCGCAACTGGACGACCGATATAACGCTACTACCCCTCCTTGCTTGGGTCACATGCGCGCCCGAGCATGATACTTGAATCATTTGCCTGTCGTACAATGTCAAACCGACCCATCAAGTTTCCGTCGGTCGCTTCCTTCTGGGTGCAACTATTTTTTTTTACGTGGAGTTTGCGTACCTTTTCAATAAATATATCGCAACACAGCATCAGCAGGATTTTCTCCACAAACGTGGCCATATTGAAAGGTTCAATCGAGAAATGCTCATGTCGTAATAAATCCGTTTATTTACTCGCGTAATACGCATATAGATTCGCCACGCTTTAGCTCTCCACTGGAAGGCCTTTTCAAGGCAGTGGTAGACAAAAAAAAAATGCAGGGAATTCGAACACGATGATTTTTAAAAGTAACGAAGGTGACATCACGAACAGTATTACGTGAATTTTTATACGGTGTGCCGCGATGTTTTTCCACGATAATAACGCATGACAAACCATTCGTAGTTCGAAAGTGAGAATGTCACTTTCTGGAAAGGATTTCGACTGTTTCTCTGATGGCAGTCCCTTTAAAGTTCGTTTAAGGAGCAATTCGTATAATAATATTCCATATAGGACCAGCCGAGCAATGTATGCCTTTTCTGGCAAATCCTGTTTTCTGCATGCCTTGGTTGACACTTCGCATATGTTCTTTACGTCTAATGTCTAAGGATTGCTTTGTCATTCCGATATACACTACCGAAAAGTGAAAAAAGAACTCCCAGAAGGAATGCTGGTAGGAACGTCGTATAATGTTAATTGTCAAGATTAAAAGAGTCTGTGGTCTGAGTTGGAATGGCATTGGATGAAATAATGACGCCACTGCGGATGACAACATGCAAATGTACGCAGCGCGTATTTAAGGACAAGGTCGAGCAGAACGAAGTCATTCGTCTGGTGCCGTGTTGTCCAGTGCTCGCTGAAGAAGCTACCATACCTTGACGACGCAGGAGCGCAATATTTGTTCAGTTATGAGAGTTCGAGCAAGGTCGTATAGCGAGTCTGCGGGAAAGAGGTTGGTCCTTCCTTCAAATTGCGGACCGAGTGGAACAAGATGCATCGGCAATGGTAAAATGCTAGCGTTGGTGGTCAGGCAAGCATTCGCACACTCGCAGACTTGGTTCCGGGCAACACTGAGTTACTGACGCATGATAAGATCGTCGTACGCGGAGGGCGGAATTGGTAGAGTAGACGGCTACGGCATCACAATTCGATCCTCTGTCATACTAAGGGTGTTTACCAGAACGATATGGAATCGTTTGTTAGATGCCGCCGGCACGGTTACCACTGGCCGCTGATTACTGTCAAACACGTTTGCTGTAGGGTCAAGAACGAGTTCATTGGAGGGAAGAATAGTGGTCTCTAGTCTTCAGTGATTAAAGCCGATTATTCTACTTGGGAGCGTCTGACGGTTGTGTACGCGTCCGAAGGCGACAAGGTGAGCGTCTTCTGCCATTGTTCATCCGCCAACGATACACAGGCCCCACGCCGGGCATCCTAATGCTGGTGAGCGGTTAGCTATCACTCTCATGTGAGTCTGGGGTTTGTACGACGTAATCTGAATAGCAGTGTGTACGTCAGCGGCACACATTGTGCAGCCGGTCGTCCTGCCGTTTTTGAGTGCGATCCCAGATGCGATATTCCAGCAGGATGACGCCAGCAAACACTTCACTAGGGCAACTGAACATGCTCGTGGGATGTGCATCAACTCCCTTGGCCAGCACGCTCTCCAGACTTGTCTCTAATCGAGCATGTCTGGGAATGGATGAGACAAACGCTCTTCCGCAGACTCCGGTAGGGAGCAGATATCTCTGATTTAGGCTTTCAGGTTTAAAACGCATGGAATGCTATCCTCCAGCGTGATACCCAGCATTTGTACGACCGATTACATGCCAGATTGGAAACCTGTATTGCTGCTGGAGGAGGTGCAACACCTCATTAAAATGTGCCTTCTGTACACTGTAATACGCATTTAAAGGCAAAATAAACATTGTATAACTTCACATGTAAAGTCTGGGAGACACTGATGGATGCTTCGTATCTGATTTTCCCACCAGTTGATTTTGTTATCGGAGATATCATACGATTAATTACAGTTCTAGGTATTATGTCCATGTCATCTTCTTTATATCCAATCTTTAGACCTTTGCTATAAATATTCTCAATTTCCTTATTATTCAGGTACCCCGATTTCCATGCGTTATACGCCCTGTATGCTCTAAATGCAGACAGTTTGCATTCTTTTAGGCAGTATGAATCAGGAGTAACATAGTTCTGCACTGCCGTTGGTTTATAATTAACGTGAAAATCGAAGTTGAATATTTAATTTCTTTCGAGCGCGACGATTACAAGTGTACGCCAGTTTCATTTCTTTTGAGCGCGTCCCATTCATTTCAAATTCCATGGTGAACTTTATCGTATTGAATATAGGAAACCAGGAAAACGCCTGCACTCTTGAGATTTGGTTTCAGCTCCACTGTGAGTTGATAGGGCACCCAAATTTCCTTCTTTCGCACCTTTCCGAGTTGACGCATGGGCATGATAATGCTCGTGTGTGTAGTTCCCTAGCTGATCGGCCAACTCCCTCGTGGTCACTTTTGGGTCGGTCTCCCCTAAGGTCTTCAGCATGTCCATATCCACTTTTGCGGCTCTTCCTCCTTTGGGACGATTTGACAGGTCAAAATTTCCCTCTCGAAACCGTTTGAACCAATGAAAGCACTTACGATGTGATGTAGCATTGTGGTACACACTGGTAATGCTCCTTACAATACTCGGGTCTGCCACCACAAGGAATCTCGCACAGCAAGCAGTGGTGGATGTGCTCCTTTCTTCAAACACTCGACGTGGATCAGGAACACCAAACAGAAATCATCTCTCTTTCCACGTTAATAAGTGAGTCCCAGAAAACTTGTCATTGGCCGCCTCAAATGAGAAATTTTCCCAGACTCCCTTATTAACGTGGAAAGAGCGATGATTTCTCTTTGGTGTTCCTCATCCACGTCGATTGTTTGAATTAATTATCCATTCGCCTCCTAGTTATTTGTTCAGTTGCTGATGCTTTCCATCTTTGGTGAATATCCAGTACTGGGCGGGGCTCCATGAAGCAACCTGCCATGTAGTTTGGTAGTTTATCACGTGTGAGTCTGGATAATTCGAGGCCGCTGTGGTGCAGTGGAAGCATGTCCGGCGCATAACTGGGAGACCCTGGATTCCCGGTGGCGGCCAATGAGAATTTTTCCAAGACTTACTTGTTAACGTGGAAAAAGCGATGATTTCTGTTTGGTGTGCTCCTTTCTACTTCCATGTCGGATGGCGCGTATACATTTCTTTTTCTGACGACTAACTATCACTGATTTAAATCATCTAACTGCTCATGTCATCCCGGTGTACTGCGCAATCCCAGTGGCAAATGTGCGATGAGGCCGGGACTTCCAACTTCGGGTACTTTGTCATCTTACATTACTTTATTTCCAACCCAAATTGTATGAAACAAAATTCAATTCGAAATTGCGCTGCTAGGTGAATACCCAGCAAAAATAGTCTTGCTGGGCCATTGCAAGGAATGGCCCAGCACTACGTTGCCGCTGCCGAACCGTCAATAAAATGTCCGGGCGGCCAACAGAAGGGCCAGCAGTTCAGGCCAACACTTGGCACCTCCATAAGTTGTCATATGCCATAACAGGGCCACCAGTTATCCATCACAAGTGGCCCTTCAGCGGCTCTGCAAGCATGTGCCATAAATGATAACTAGCCTAATGTGGTCTGCTAGTTTCCCGGCAGTGGCAGTCGGCAATCACGTGACGTAACTAATGGCTTGCCGAATCTTGTCCGCCAATTTCCCAGTAGTAGCCATAAAAAAAAAAAAAAGGATGACCGTAGTTTCCCAAAGCTACAACTTTTCCTTTCCCCCTTACGAAACTTCTGAATTATGGCAACGCGCTGGGGAAATTTTCTCAACAGTCCGGAAAAACGACCGTCTGGAAACGAGCCAAGGTTGTCGGAGTGGGCGACGAGCTCTCTACCGACGGGACTGATTTACCACGCACGAGCGTGCGCTTGAAGCTGAGTATCTTCCCTGTTGTGGAATGTGTAATCCGAATGGTTCTCTCTTTCAGTATACAATATTGCGCGGTATTTTTCATAAATGCCAGTTTCATAAAATTCAAAAATTTATTTTTTCAACGTAACGATAGTTTTTTTTTTTTTTTTACCTTAAGGGAACTTCACTCATTTTCAAGGAGTGTACCAACTTAAAAACGCTTTCCAAAGTTTTCTGCTGTACTTATTGTCTTAAAAGGCAATTGTTGAATTAATATATTTACCCGTTCATGTCACATTCTGTTATATTTTTAACGTTGTATCTTTCCTTTTCGTTGTCCAAAACTACATTTGTTTTAAAGAAGAAAGATATTTTATTTTACTTCTCGTTATTTTTAGAAGCGAATTTCCCCAGTCTTGTGTATTCAACCCATGGATGAGTACATTATATCCACATAGCGTTGCTTTTTTTCTTTGAAATAATTGATAAATTTTGTACGCGTATAATTCTTTTTTTTTCCAACAAACGTTTTTTTAATGTTTTTCCGGGACCGTTGTTTCAAGCGGTTTCAAATTATTTCTTGTTATTCATGGAAATGGAGTGAGTGTATTTAATGGCTGTAATCTTGTATTTCATGGCTTAATCTGATATCTTCGTCGACGTGGAATTTCATTAGGAAATTAATTTGCCTCTCTATATATGGCTTTTTCTTCTTAACATCCACTAAAATAACACGATGGCGATAGCGTCGTCTTCAGCTAACTGGTACCACAAGAGACACATCACGTGTTGCTTCTGCGCATGCGCAGTCCCGTTGCTTCCACCTGGTGTTGGGGTTTCATCGGTTGCCAGCTACGTGCCACTAGGGGCACTTACTCGGTGGCCCACAATTCACGGCGATGCTGCAGGGCCATCAGTGGCTGCCAACAAATGGCGCTGCCACCAACGGACCGCTACCGGGCGTGAGCGGCAGATTTCAGCCAGCAGTTTTCCAACACTTGTGTGTTTGCTGGGTAATGGCACTGCAGAAACACTAAAGGAACAGACATATATCTCGTAGTCGATGCTTTGCCATTTCGCGTCTGATGCCGTTTTACAGATCTTCTAAATAGCGTAAGCCACCCCGATAATATTTGCCCCTCATGTATCTTAAAGCCAGAAATCACACAGACTAAGGTGCAGTGAATGGCTGGCCAGGACTGTGGAATCCCTCGAGAAATTCTGCTCTGATTGTCGGATGTTTTATTGAGCAATTCCTCTGGCACATAATTTACTCGTAAAATACGCAATGTTAGTGTAGTTGTTCACAGTTAATGGGACCGGTTAGGGAAAAAAATCAAGAGAATACCCTGGCACTCTTTTTATACTATGCAGCTTTCGCATGCCAAGATCTTTATGAGTGTGATATAGTATGAGTTACCCGAAAGTATACATTTATTTACGTACACTACATTGCATTTATTCCCTTACTCACGATCGCACCTAGCCAACGTCCCGTACAAACTAAGTGGAAATCAATCATAACAACAAGCAATACGGTTCACTAATCCCTGATACTGAGAGTTTGTTTATTGAAATATTCTGCCATACAGCTGGTAATTCAATACATAACAGTAATTACACAACATACTCAACCACAATGAAACTACATGAAATATTAAATAATTAGTCAAAAATATTCACTTTACATGGGTACCATTTTACATATTTCATAAACTGTTCAACAACCCAGCAGAAACAGAAGTGTTGGGAAACTGTTGGCCACCAGCTGGCAGTGATGGGCCACTGCTGGCTGAAATCTGCCGCTCACAGCACGGTAGCAGTCCGTTGGTGGCAACGCCATCAGTCGGCAGCCACTCATGGCCCTGCAGCATCGCCGTGAATTGCGGGCCGCCAAGCAAGCGCCTTTAGTGGCTCGTAGCTGGCAACCGCTGAAACCCCAACACCAGGTGGAAGCAAAGGAATGCGCATGCGCAGAAGCAATACGTGCTGTGTCTCTCGTGGTAACAGTTAGTTGAAGACGACGCTATCACCATCGTGTTATTTTAGTGGATGTTAAGAAAAAAAATCCATATGTAGGGAGGCGAATTAATTTTCTAATGAAATTCCACGTCGACGAAGATATCAGATTAAGCCATAAAATATTAGATTACAGCCATGAAATACACCCACTCCATTCCCATGAATAACAAGAAATCATTTCTATGTAATCTTTCGTTTTAACATTCACTAAACTGCTTGAAGCAAAAGTCCTGGAAAAACATTAAAAGAGCGTTATGTTGAAAAAAAAAGAATTATACGAGTACAAAATTTATCAATTATTTGAAATAAGAAAAAATGCAACGCTATGTGGTTATAATGTACTCATCCATGGGTTGAATACACAAGACTGGAGGAATACACTTCTAAAAATAACGAGAAGTAAAATAAAATATATTTCCTCTTTAAAACAAATGTAGCTTCGGAGAACGGAAAGGAAAGATACAACGTTAAAAATGTAACAAAATGTGAACAGGTAAATATATTAATTCAACAATCCCCTTTCAAGACAACAAGGACAGCTCGAAACTTTAGAAAGCGCCTTTATGTTGGTACACTCGTTGAAAAAGTGAAGTTCCATTAAGGTAAACAAGTTAGTAAAATCATGCAATGCATTGATTATGATACGCTTTCCAACATACCAGAAATTATTACTCAAGTTATGAGGATAATGGCTGTGGAATAAATCTCGCTACTGTGTCCTGACCTTTGACCCCATTTCGATGATATTCAACAGAACCGGTTCAGTACACCTCAAGAATAACATACTAAAGTTTTGTTGCAATAGAAGCAGTTTTACGCTAGTTATGAGAATAACGGCTGTGGAATAAATCTTGCTTTTGTGCAATGATCTTTGATCCCATTTCGTTGATATTCAACAGAACCGGTTCACTATACCTCCGGAACAACATGATAACGTTTTGTCGCAATCGAAACATTTTTTGGTAGGTTATGATGCACAAGAGCAATGGAATGGATCCCATTCCAGTGTCCTGACCTTTGACCCCATTTCGCCCATTTTCAATAGGGTTCGTCCCCAGTGGCTCCCTACCACATACTAAAATTTCATCGAAATCGAACCATTTTTACGCAAGTTATGACGCATAAGGGCAATGGAATAAATACCGCTTTTATGCCCTGCCTGACCTTTGACCCCATTCGCCCATTTTCAATAGGGTTCGTACCCAGAGGTTCCCTACCACATACAAAAACTTCATCGAAATCGAACCATATTTACGCATGTTATGGCGCATAAAGGCAATGAAGTGGATCCCGCTTTTATGTCCTGACCTTTGACCCCATTCCACCCATTTTCAATAGGTTTCGTTCCCAGGTGGTTCCTTAACACATACCAAAATTTTATTGAAATCGAACCATTTTTACGCAAGTTATGATGCATAAGGGCAATGTAATAAATCCCGCTCTTATGCCCTGCCTGACCTTTGACCCCAATTTGCCAATTTTCAATAGGGTTCGTGCCCAGGTAGTTCCCTACCACATACTAAAATTTCATCGAAATCGAACCATTTTTACGTGAGTTATCGTGCCGACAGACAGACGGACAGGCGGACGGAAAAAGCTGGAGCATATACGCTTCTTCAAATTACGGTTGGAAAGCGTAAAAAAGAAATCGCACGTTGAAAAAGTAAATATATGAATTATATAAAACTGATATTTATGAAAAATACCGCGCAATATTGTAAAATTAAATAGAGAACCATTCGTTACACATTCCGCAGAAAAGAGGGTCAGCTTCAAGCCATGCTCGTGCATGTCAAATCTGTCCAGTTGGTAGAGCGCCGGCTTCCGACGCAGACAGTCCTTGTTTCGTTACCAACTAGATCCAAACGGGCGTTTTTCCGGACCTGTTGAGAAACTTTCCAAAGCGCAGTGCTATATTTCAGAAGTTTCGTAAAGAGAAAAAAATAGTTGTAGCTTTGGGAAACTGCGGTTATCCTTTATTTTATTTTTTTATGGCTGCTACTGGGGAATTGGCGGAAAAGCTTCGGCAAACCATCCGTTACGTCACGTGATCGCCGGCTGCAACTGCCGGGAAACTAGCGGACCACATTAGGCTAGCCATCATATATGGCACGTGCTGGCAGGGCCGCTGAAGGGCCACTTGTGGCAGCTACTGCCTCTGATGGATAACTGATGGCCCTGTTGTGGCATATGACGGGGGTGGCAACTGTTAGCCAGCTGCTGGCTTCAACTGCTGGCCGTTCTATTGGCCGCTCGGACATTTTATTAACGGTTTGGCAGCGGCAACGTGGTGCTGGGCCATTGCTGGCCCAGCAAGACTGTTTTTGCTGGGATATTGTCATAGTACCATTATGTATAACCGTGAGAACCATACAGGCCAATGAGTCATGCATTAAAAAAGATCTGAATTACTCATTGAAATGTGAAGTCAGAAAGTCAAAAGATGGTAAGTGGATTAAGGTCAAAGAATCAGGAATCATAATCCATGAGGCCTACAACATGGGTAGCACGAAATTTAATAGAATCACAAACCAGGTTTAAAGTTACTTGAGTAGGTGGATTAATGAATGTTGTAGGACCAATGATCACCGGAATAGTGCAGTTAGCTAAGTCGCTATGCGCTGTGTGGGAGGTTGACTGTTTCTAACGGGTGTTCGAA
Organism: Macrothele yani; assembly: GCA_039090855.1. NCBI lineage: Eukaryota > Metazoa > Arthropoda > Arachnida > Araneae > Macrothelidae > Macrothele > Macrothele yani. Next base: position 118,139,264 of record CM076993.1, read on the forward strand.
TCCCGCCCCTGCGGGCCTTCAGTCTGCGGGTTTTTCCGCAGGATCCCTGTCGTTAGGGGGTGCGAATGAGTAGGTGGTTCCCTGTGAAGTCGGCCACGGACGCACTTTATCTCTTATCCATATGCTGCAGAGGAATAGTAAGCCAGCTGCATTAATTTGACAGTAATCCTCAAGAGCGCATAGTCGTCTTTGCGGTACTCAACCCACCATGGGCGTACAAGATACATAGATGGTAGGACCAATGAAAGATGAGCATAAAAATAAATATTTACTAAACTATGGCGCCAGCTATACTAAGTATTTCGAATGTTTGTTTTTTTTAAAACGAAATTTATTTTCATTATTCAGATTTAGACGAGGTAAGAAATGTCTATGACACTAATACAGCTGCAAAAGTTCATCAACGCATGCGCAAGCTAAAATATCATATCAAGTATAACGTAGTGTCTTTTCCGTGAGCAAGATTGGTGTTACGCTATGTCCAAAACAATGACTTAGGAATGTTGAATTAACTGAGAATACAATGCAATAGTTCCCTATTAAGCTTTTACGGCCAGACGAAACATAAACAGAAGTCAGACTTACGATAACCTTTTATTGGTCTAGCACGAATTTCAGTAGAATTCCACAATATAAGACAGAAGATATCAGATTACATTTATCTAATTGAACGTCTACAAACACACACATCCAGATGAGCAACTGTCGTATCGTCCTTTTTATCCATCGATCTTATCACATCCATATGTCACTTTCACTCTGACCTCAAATGTATTGCCAACAGTATTCTCGTTTGAGAGAGAAGATATCACGTTAAGTTTGGAAGTACAAAGGAGAACAAACTCAAATTTACATAGGAAAAGGAACTAAGAATGAAAGTTATATTAGAATATACGTCAGACAAGATAGAAAGAAAAGCTAAATCGCAAGTGTGTTAGTGAAAGGGATTAATAACTTTTGGCCTGGATCACTCGTACAATCTGCAGGTTACATTCCATCGTGTTATATATCATACTAAATCTCTCGTCAATAGCAAGTACACCCCCCCCCCTTTTCACGCACACACACACACACACCTGGGGAAAGTTGGGAAAAGAAGCCGAATTTTGGGGAAGACGCACCGTTTTTATCAAGATTTTTTATTTTATTTTTTAATTGGAGGTTTAACGACCACCGTGAGCAACTCAGTGGGTTATAAGCAGTCGCCCGTCCCTACTTTATGGCCACTGGTTCCAGGGAAGGGAGAGAGCCAGTGCCATAAGACAAAAACAACATCCATGGCTGATCGGGATTTGAAACCGGACCCCTTCCGGACAAATGATCAGAGGCCATCGCTTAGACCACTGCGCCATGTGGTGCGGCCAAGATATTTGAGAAAATCACCCAAGGTGACTCACCCATTACTTTCCGTTACCCATTTTTACTGTATCTAATTTTTTTACTTGGGTTTACTTTACTATTGTCGGAAAGGATAGAATCAGAAACCGTATTTCTACAATTCATGAAACATTCAGAACAAGAAGGAGCTGCTTCTCCAACTAGCGGCTGAAAATTTTTTGGGACAGACAAAGATCGAATTATTCAAACGAACTGTTATAAGCAGGAATATCGAAAAAAATGAAATATACATTTGCGCCTGTGGTGGGGAAAACTATGCATTATTTTAAGTAGATGATATTATCAAAAATTCCATCGTGGAGAGAGGAATGTGACAACAAAGGAATGTTTTAAATCGTGTAATCTGAACCTCAGATATTGCTGCAAATTCATCAGAAAAAGAAATATGCACTAACGCTCTCTAGTGGCGAAATCGTTCATTGCCAAATATGAGAAATTGTATGAAGAGCATTTCCCACAAGGAGTTATACCTGATGCAAAAAGAATTCTTCAAGTCGCATTTTTAGAAACAGAGATATCAGGGAATTCGTAATTTACCTTTACGCCTCCAAGCGGAAGAACTATGAATTACTTGAAACAGAAACTGAACCTAAAACTTTCTCCGTTATAAAGTTATAAATGGTATCAAATGTAAGAAATATTTTTTTCCAATCGTGCATTTGGAAGTAATGATATGGAATAAAATGTATTTCGACATCATCTGAATGTTCGCGTTAAGTTAAGTTTCCGTAAAAGAACGGAAACGTAAGGGGTCATTGTTCTAACATTTTAAGCTTTCAATTCTAAAATAATTTTTCACACTGGGCAAATACGAGTAGTCACACAGATGTTGTATTTACAGACGAAAAAAATGATATCGTAAGCACGCACTCATTTTATTTTTTTTACAGAAGACATAATACGGCAGGAATCAGCCATTTCATTTTGTAGCTCTCTTTTTTCGATATACGTAATTAGATATCCATCTCTTCAATATGATTGGCTATAAACTCCCAAGCAGTTTCAAAAGTACCATTCAAAAATGACAGCACGGCCGAATAGTTCCTTTGTGGTTAAGAGATCGTTTGGATGTGAATATTATAATTTCAGAGAGGAACTTTCCCGTTTTCTCCTGTTCCCGTAATATGATCCAATTATGTGCGACACGCAGATTTCTAGAACGGAGATGTGTTCTCATCAGTTCTCCCCTACAAGAAAAACTCATTTATCGTTAGTATGTGATGTCTACATTCAACTCAGATAATATGTTTTATGCCGCAAGGTGAAGAATTTGGAACCGTGCTTTTCAAGACGAAATTGATATGAATCCGCTTTCGAAAAGAGAAAATCCTTTCAGAGATTTGATGAATTCCTCCTCGGCCTGAGATAAACTTCTGACGGGGGTACAAAAGAATTGCCGTTCTACCGATGCTGGTAAATCCTTCTGCGAAGAAACAGCGAACCTATATTGAACTCGAATTTTTCTAACATTATCCACGTCAATGGGTGGAACATTCTCTGGTTCAAAACGATTTGCTAGTATGATGCCACCAAATTATCTGCATTTAAGTAATAAACATGTTTTTTTTTCGTATCGTTTTCTGAAAAACAAAAATGCCTGTTCATAGGCGTTAAAATAATTAGAAATTATGGCGCGTCGAATTCATGTTTCTGAAGTATCAACGGCATCTGTACAATTCAAATGAATGCGCGTACGTCGTACAAACGCGAGCTTCTGAATTCTTGTACCGTTGGTTCCGGGTTTGTTTCCTGGGACAGAGTTGTCCATCTCCAATTTAGAGACAGTGGCTCAAAATTAGAGATGGACAACTCTTTGTAATTTCAGATACTCGTTGGTGTAGTTGAGCTACGAAGAAAAACATGTGTGCTTGTGTTACTGAGATGGGTGTCCCGAAAAGGTGCAACCGATTTCAACTGATGATAACTTTGGACACAAAGCTAATATCAGCAAATGTGATACTAAGGATATTAGTATCATTTGATCAAAACGTGTTATAGAAATATATAATATTAGCATTACACACTTAACAAGAAGTGTGTATGTTTGTGAAAAACTCTTCACACGTTATTCTTGAGTAGCTAAGGACATTCATGTACGTTGAAGCATACCACTTCCAATGTATCAGAGCAATAACATCTGCAACCATTTGCAATAGGCTGACTTATTACTGACATAGTAGTATCTGCGATCATCTGCTACAGGCAGACTTTTTCCTTTTTTTCCTTTTCCTTTCCCTCTCTTCCCTATGTATATATAATGAAATTACTACGTAGATTCTAGCATATTAAATATTCATTTTCCATATCTTATATAACTATACCATTCTCTGACGTATATTTTACCAGACATAACGAATCACTTGGAGGTAATGTCATCAAAAGTTCAGTGCACTCAAATATGTTCAGTCCATATATATGATATTAAAAGTCAGATGAAACTTTATACACCGAAATGCATAGCAATCTGTGAAGATCGTCAATTACTACTTGAGGGCGCTATGGACCATGACTTGAAGTTTTAGCCTTTCAGTTTCTTTCATTGGTTATTTTTTGATGTGTATCATCGTCATAAGGTATGTTTTTAAAAATATTTTAATGTTTTCATTAGAGGACATTTTCATTACGTGGAACCATAAGGTTGAGTCCTAGAGAATGGGAATTGCCTGGAGTTGTGGCATGCATACAGCTTGGTCATCTGTGGCGGCAAAGAGGATTGTTTAGTTTTTGTGATTTAACCTATTTACATGATTTGCATATGCCCTGCAATGCTAATCGTTTGTATGTCCTCTCGCGGGCGACGCATGCTGCGAATTTCAGGCCAATCAGATGCTTCCTTCTTGGTGTTGCATTTTGGGTGGCCAGCAGTATAGTTTGGATTGCTAGGAAATGTTATAGGCTTAACCTTAACGAAGTTTTACAGTGATGTTTTAATTTAATTTAATCTGATCCGACCATTAATTTGTACCTAAGTTAAGAAATATGTTGCAATAAATTTTATAGTTGTTTCTTTAAACAAACGTGTTTTTCTTCGCTGCTGCTCTGCAAGAGAGTATGAGTGTCGTGTTCTGGTTTTTGTTAAGATAAAGTTTTCTTTCTTTTGAAATTACCAGGATTAAAACCTCGTAGGTTAGTTCTGAAAACTTAATTTCTTTGCGGCATAAAAGTTCTTGCGGCCAACCTCGTACGAGCTCGTATGAAACACAACGCCTACAGGTCTCAACGATGAGACTGGGTCGCCCATATACTAGGAAACCCAATGTCGTTGTTGCCAGTTAAGGCGATCGGAATTAATTACCAAAATTTATGCCCGCTAGTTCCCAAACGGGGCTTGGCACGGAAATAGGAGAGCTAGAAAAGAAAAAGGGAAAGCACGCACAGTCGTGGAACAAACATAAAGGATACAAAGATACTACTGAGGGATACAAATCAACCCTTAAAAGGAGAAATTCATGCCCTTTATTGGACATAACACTCCCCCTCCTGATATTCTCTCGTAAACCTCATTGCGACGTGCAGTCTGCGGAATAAGGGCGCTATGAATTTTCCACAGTGAATTAGACGAAGTTGGATACCAAACGTACAGATTGTACATAAACAATCTGTACGGACTGAGTAGTCGTCATCAACAGTATGCCATATTGTACATCTTCAGAGCACGTACATTTACTTTTGTGTGTGAATAGTCAGGACACCATTATTTTTACCATTCCGTCTATTATTTTTAAATGATGACCGAAAGGTAATTCAGCAGTTAGAGCCCCCATTTTTTTTTTAATTTCCTTCTTTCGGATATTAAAGGAAATGTGTCTATATAAATAGTTATTATTTCAACAAAATAAGCAAAACATATTTTGCAAAAGTATTAGAAAGTAGTGCATAGTCGTAGTTACGGCTGAATAATACACTGGCGGAAAGTGAAAAAAGAACACCAAGAAGGAGACGTCTGATACCAACGAAATGTATACAGCATAAAAACGGAATACAGGGGATAACGTGATCAAACATTATGGAAAAATACAGCTGTGTTTGCTGGTAAACTGAAAAATAACATTTCCATGTAACATGCTTAGTATGAGGTTGCACCGCCATGAACTGCGTCACACTGTGCAATTCTGGCATGGAGTCTGTCGTACAGATGTTGGATGTAAGTTTGGGGTATTGAGTTCCAAGCATCCTCAACCTGGACGCGTAAATCGGGGATGCTCGTGGCTGGTCGTGGAGACCGCATAAGTCGTTGTCACAAAAAATCCCACACGTGCTCAATGGGGGACAAATCCGGTAAACGTGCAGGCCTTGGAAGTTGTCTCTCACCCTGAAGTGCATGTTGCGTTGCACGTGCCGTGTGTGGGCATTGCTGGAAAACACCACGATGGACCTACCTTGCAAATGGCACAACAACGGGCTGAATGATGTTGTTGATGTAGGAGACGCTGTTTAACGTACCCGGTACAAACACTAGTTGTGTACGGGAGTGATAGATGGTCGCTCCCCACACCAGGGACCAGGTGTAGGCCCTGTGTGTCGCTGGCGAATGCCAGAAGGGTGGAGACGCAGCCCTGTGCGTCTGCGAGCACGCATACGGCCATCAGAGGCTCCCATGCAGAATCTGCTTTCATCGCTGAATACGACAGATCGCCATTGCGTTCTCCAGTGCAGACGTTGGCGACACCACTGCAGTCGTTCCTGACGGTGGGCTGGAGTCATAGGTACACATGCCAGAGGCACACGTGCACGTAGTCCTGCATCCAGTAGACGGTTACGGATTGTTCGCACAGTCACCTCAGGTGCAACGGCAGCTCGGATTTGCGCCGCAGTGGATGTTCTGCTTGACAACGCCGCTCTTCTTATACTTCGACGATCGGTCCGCTCATCAGTCCGTCCGTGACTTCCTGTTCCACGTCTTTTCTTGTGGGAATGTTACTCGGACCATCTACGCCACCATCGTAACACCACTGATACTTCCCGTCCATTTCGCTCCGCAATACGACGATACGACCACCCGCCCTCGCGGAGTCCGACTAGACGACCTCGCTCAAAATCCGATAACTGCTGAAATCGTACACGTCTTCCATGTCCAGGCATTGCAGCCTCTTCAGGGTCTTGGCACGTGTCCGTACGCCGAAGACTGATTACATTCACTTCGCCGTACTCCTTAAATACCACCGATGATAATTTGCACATTATGCCATGCTGTGGCGTAAGCGCTCACGGGTTGGTTCCGAAATTAACATCACACCTACGTAAACTCGAACCCATTAACATATGTAAATTTCATGATCGTCCGCAAATTCCTTCTTGATGTTCTTTTTTCACTTTCCGGCAGTGTATTTGAAACAGCAACGCTTGTTCTTGACGGAGAAATGCTCATTGTGTATTAGAGAAACTACGAATTCTTCGTGACTAAAATTCCTTCGCAGCGAACAATTTTGCTTGTCTGCAAAATTTCAATTTAGAGTGTTATACACAGAAAATGAACGAGTGAAACTTTGGATCGACACTATGTTGAAACAAAGAAAGAAAACGAACACCATTTCTCTTTCACTTATAATTCTCAGTTTCTTCAATTTGAAATGACATTGTGAAATACCCGTTCACGGTGTGACTCGCAGAGATCTGTTGAGCACTGCTTCACTTTATTTTGCTGCAATTAGTTTTAATTGCATCAGCGTTGTTAGGCAACCATAATTTATATATTTACTGAAACGCTGGAAGTTAAACCAAAACTGAAGAGCGTAACTGACATTCTGCCACTCAACAGAATATACAGTGTGACAGAAACTAGAAAATAGTTTCTGACTATTTCTGTTGAAAGGATTCGTTAAAAATTATATTCTCAGGAAAGGTACCTGGCCATAAACGTTAGAGTGGTAGAATAATTTTTACCATTCTTTGATGTCTGGGAGGCACGTGAAGGCGTTCTTCCGTTCTCATTTTAGAAAATTATCTCCACTGCAAAAGTGCTGCTCGTTATTTTGGGCTCATTGGAAATCCCAGAACTCTAGGAAAACATTCAGTAATGACTGTTCCTGGAGTGTTTTATTCGTGTGTATCTGTTTGACTAGGATTTAATGATTTCATTTGTAACCTACTCTGACGAAAGGTCACACATTTTGACGATTTCTATTTCAATGTGCTCATATAAGCACAACGGACAAAAAATTAGTCATCCCTATCAGAAATGACAGTGGGAAGTTACCGGTTGGGTTGCACAGAGGGCGCTGTGATAGCATTATTGGGATATAAATAGCACTGACGTGGTCTACAGAATCATTTAGAGCCGCGGATGGCTTAGTGGTTAGTGTTTCAATCTATCGATGCTGGGTCCCCAGGTTCAAGCCTGGGCTGATCTTTCAGAGATGGCGTGATTTACTAACAATCGCTGAATATCCGCCGTGCATCGGACGAACACGTTAAGTGACGGCCCCCAGGCTGGACCCACTGGTTAAATGGGTATCCTTTCCTATGTCCTCCCTGAAATTCTCTCACCCATCTATGTGCAATATCGTACTTGTACGGTGGCGCCATCTACTGTACTCTAATCTCACTACAAACTGTTCTGTCAAAGTCGCTAGACTTGCTCTCATTCCTTCCGTTTCTGTGTCCTGCCCAAAAGGCGATCTCGCTGTAGGTGGCTGGGACCTAAACTTTACTACCTGTGGACGGAAGTCCTACAAGAAAATGACGCTGACTACAGGATCATTTCTGTCTTGAGCGGTGATGAAGAGCCACGTGTTTGTTGAATTTAGTCTGCAAATTGGGTCGTAAGACAGACGCTATTTATTGCCAGAAAGGATCTCTCGTGTTTGGTCGTGCCCACGGACACAAAGGGAATGAAGCAGTCCAATTTTTTGGTGTGTACTGTCCAGGGGATCTACAAACAGTAGTGTAGTTCACAATCAACTGCAAATCGGCGACGTAACTGTGGCCGGAAAACGATTCTCACCAACAGGGACCGCTGCCTATTTTCACGCCTAGTAACTGCAGATTGGTTTCAAACCAGGAACAGTTGTTCCAAGAAGTCGATGAAAGTCCACTCCAACCAATTTCCGAAAGGACATTGCGACAAGAACTGCATGCGATGGACATCTGGAGCATAGTACCACGGAAGAGGCTTATTTTAACAGCAAGTCTCAAAGTCGCACGTTATCAATGGGCTCAGAGGCACAAAAACTTTACTGTAGAGGATTGGAAACGAGCAATCTGGTCTCACGAGTCTCGTTTTTGTTTGTACTCCAATGATGGGAGGCGACGAGTGCACCGCATGCCCAATGAAGCCTTTAATCCTGATTGTGTCTAAGGTGTTCAAGCTGGAAGTGATTCTGGGATGTTTTAGGGATGTTTCTCGTACCACGAAAGGTGCCCTCCCGTTGCCGTGACGATGAATTTGAACTAGCATGCCTACCTGCGCATTCTGAATGACGTGATGCCCTTTGCCCTACATCTCCAAGAGCAGCATCAGATTGCCACTCCTGTCTTCCAAGACGACAATTGCCGTGTGCACAGGGCTAAAACTGTGTCTGAGTGGCATGACGAACAATCAGAAACACTGTCTCGCCTCGACTGGCCCGCCAAATCCCCAGGTTTAAATCCTATTGAAAATCTGTGGGATCATTTGGAACAGAAGGTGAAACGCCGGAATAGAAACCCACGTGCTCTGGCGGAACTCCGGGACCAATTGACGCACGAATGGCTGCAAATTGGTGTTCAATACATCCACAACCTCCTGGAGTCTCTACAACACCGGGTTCATGGTGTTATCAAGGAAATAGTCACCGTTTCCCGTTATTAGGTGAAATCTGCCAGGGTTGACTATTTTTTTGTCCGGTGTGCTTACATTAATTACTTATCTGTTCACAACATTGTGAAATCCCATGCGCACCGACATTTTTCCCTCTCACGATTTTTTTCGGAGTTATAAGACTCAAAAAAATCAAAGTCTAAGTTACCTTCCCATAATTTTACACCGGTAGTCCAGAATAACGGTCTATGATAGTCAGGTGGTACAACGCTGGAAACAAAAATCTCCCGTTAATGTCACTTTACACTAGATGGCGCGACCGACATGTGGGTCGATGACTGAACACAATCAATGCCTTCTTATGGGAGGAAGGGGCAGACATATTCGCGTTTTAGGAATGCTGCTTTCCTTGGAATTGAAAAAACTAAAATCTGAACATGCACTTTTGTGCCTACCAGGTGAGATGTTGTTAATTATAACGATATACACTAATAAGCAATTGAATTAGAGATACCTGTCTAGTAACGTGTAGCACCACCTTTCGCCCTGATCACGGCTGCGATTTGTCTCGGCATTGACTCGACAAGACACCGGAAGCCATACGGATCCACGACCCCTTAACAAGCTCTCACAGTTCACGAAGATTTGATGGAGGGGGGTCAGAGCCTCGAACATCTCTGTCGATGGCATCCCAGATGTGCTCGTTGGCCTTAATAAGGTCAGGTGACCAAGCTGGACAAGGAAGCGAGGTCACGTCGGTGGAGTGTTCATCCAACCATTCGGATGCAATTCGGGAGCGATGGCACGGTGCCATGTCTTGTTGGATGATGAGGTCCCAAGTGGGATGTTGAAGACGCACAAACGGGAGCAAATGGTCGTCCAGGATATCCCAGTAACGTTGACCTGTGAGGGACTGTCACACGTACCAGGGGTCCCATTTCAGTCCACGTAAGCAGTCCCCAGACGAGAATGCCACCCCCACCAACTTGAAGAGTACTATACTGGCAGGAAGATTCCATCGCTTCATGTGATTTGCGCCGTACTCGTATCCTGCCATCCGCATGTACCTACGTGAATCTCGACTCATCAGTCCAGGCAATATTTTTCCACATGTCTAGGGTCCAGTGGCGATGTTCCCGCGCCCATGCTAATCTTTGCACCCTGTGATGTGCGGTCAGCAGCGGTACCCTCGTGGAACGATGGCTTCTATACCCCATAGAGAGGAGATGGGTCTGGATGGTGTGGCAGCTTTCACGTTTTTGTGCACCAGCGTTAAATTGCCGAATGATTTCTTGCACTGTGGCCCGTCTATCCGCTGTTACAATGCGAGCTAGAACACGATGACTCCCCTCATCCACACGCTGTTGTCCACGGCTGTTGGCCCTTGCAGGGATGGTTTTACCGGATTCGATGTACTCACGGTGAACCCGTGAAAATCCCAGTGCCTGCATGACTTCCGAGATGGAATAACCCATTCGTCGGGCCCCGACAATTTGCCCACGATCAAATGCGCTTAGATAATTCGTCTTACCCATACTGCGTCCGACTCTTACTGATTCCCGTCGTATCACTCCTTATGTTGTCCGATCGCTGCATACGTCATGTCGTTTCCGTTTACAGGGCTGCCCACAGCGCCACATTTGCATAACGCCAGCTGTCTCTAATTCAATTGCTCTTCAGTGTACACTCACGGGACAATGAAATTTTCGCACCTAGAATAAAACATACTACAATCGCGAAACTTTGCAAATAGCTAAAGTGCGTGCTGGTAAGCACATGATCCACGTTTGGTGCGATTGCGCATTACCGCACACCCTATGGTGGCGCTGCAAGCACGAACCGGCAGATTTATTTCCCGACGTCTCGCGGAAGCGCATCTCTGATCCCAGCGTCTCTTACATGTGCTGCAGTTAACACCAGAACATCGCCGGCTCCGTTTGCAGTGGTGCCAAGCCAAAGAGAAGTGGAACGCCACAGACTGGAGATTTGTGGTGTTTAGCGATGAGTGGCGCTTCGTTTTAGGGACAGTTGATCATCGTGTCCGGGTTTGGAGGTCCACGGGTCAACAGCACAATTCCAACCTCGCTATCGAGCGCCACACTGCAGGCATTATGGTCTGGGGAGCCATAGCCTACGATAGCCGATCAGCTCTAGTAGTGGTTCGTGAATCATCGATGAGCCAGTGGTATGTGGATGAGATCCTACGACCCCATGTGCTCCCATTCCTGGAGAGGATTTCAGGTGCGCTATACCAGCAAGATAATCTCGCCCGCACATGTCTCGGGTTGCCCAGGACTGCCTACGTCATGTCCAAACACCTCCATGGCCTGCCCGCTCCCTGAACATGTCCCCTATCGAGCATGCGTGGGACCAGTTGAAACGCCAGCTGCACCGTCCAACACGTGTGAGCCAGTCTGCCGCAGGTCAACATCTGGCGTCTGTTCGTCTCCATGGAGGGCCGTATTGCAGCATCTATCACCGCACGAGGCGTTACGACGCGCTATTGAAGATGACCGGACAGCATGCCACAGATCGCTCTGTAAATGTCCTGCAGCTCTGTTTTTGCCATTATGTGCAATCATTCGTCTGTATCATTACGTCCATAAACGTTCAGTTCAATCCGATGCTTCCTTCTTGGTGTGCAAAATGTTGTCCGTGAGTGTATACATACATATGTATTTCACTTCATTTTTTCTTTGTTTGTTTTTTTTGTTACATGATTCTAAGGAAAAAAGGAGTGAATGAAAAAAAGGTTGACAATTCATAAATGTCCATCGTATATAGCAACAACATGGAAGACAAGAGAAAAGGCCAAAAATGGCCTCACATAGCCCTCTACGCCCCGAAAATTAAAAACAAAGGGAACAACACATACACACATCTAGTCAAACAATAAAAATAGGTTTTAGCCATTTTCTTTCATTTCTGAGTTATTGAAGAATAAAAAAAAACCTTTATTTAAATAAATTAAAATTATTCAAATTAGTCAGATCACTGGGTAAATAATTCCAGTATTAAGAATCTCTTTAATTTAAGATAAGTTTTGTTGATTCCAATTTTGAAAAAATAGGTTTTAATTGTAATTTATTCTTTATTTCCTAAAAATGTTTATGTGTTAAGTAATAGAAGATCTGAACATAAATTATTTTGAATTCGTTTGAACATAACTTCACCACGATTAAAATTATATTATTAAAGATCGAGTATTAGGTTGTGAATCGAGATTAATTAGTCTAATAAATTTATTTTGTAAAATTTGTAATATATTAAAATTCTATTGTGTCGTTTGTCCCCAAGATAGTATGCAATAACTAATATGAGTTTGGAATAATATGCAATACAATGAAATCAATGTTTCAGGTGTAAAATCTGTCAGAATATTACTTACTATACCTACGTTTATGGATAATTTAATTAAAAGAAAATCAATATAATTACTCCATTTGAGGTCAAAATTTATTATAGTTTCCAGGTAATTAAATGAGGGTACTATATCAATTATCTCATTATTAACTGACATTTTTGCATTTGACATTAAAAGAGATAACAAATTGGACAAAATCATTGCTTTAGGGTTATTATAATTGATTATATCACTAGCCAACAACGGTTCTGCGGTAAACGCGAAAATAGGTGATTCGTGTGGAAATCTGTGTCCTGAATTCGAAAATAACGTTAGTTTTGGTCCATCGCATCTAGTTGTTTCGCAATATTGTTTTTTCCGTATACGTGAACTGACGTATCTACATTGTATGTAATGTAGAGTCATCTCCTCACAATCGCACTTAAATATCCACAAGGAACTTGACTTAAACCTACGAAATGATATATTACTATGAGAAATGTCCATTGTCAACGAATGTTCCTGCGTACTTCTGCGTTTCGTCATTGTTTGTTTTCAGACGCCGCTGCATTGCATCAGAGCCGTCGGCACGACATTAGGCGGCGCGCAGCCGGTTGTTTATTGTACCCCTAGGAGTTTCTGTTTAAAGAACCATCACATTCCCTCACTGAATATCCTATCAGTTGAGCAGAAGGCAGGCATCCTTATGCACGTACTGTCCTATATTGGAAGAGTTAAAGTAAAACGTGAGTTTGTAAGTATGGCTAGTGCGTCAGGACTGTGTAGACGATAGTGTGTGCGAAATCCTCAGCAATGTTGTTACATTTGTGGATGTTATGTGTTTGATGGTACGGTACGTAAACTAAGTATACTAGATTCATTCGTGAAGGAACTATACTTTGCCTACTTCAAAGTGAAAGCCGGCCACCAAGATAAGTCGTTTGCGCCTCGCGTTGCTTGTAACAGTTATGTCGAGAGACTGCGGTACTGGTACAAAGGAAAACGGAAGGTAATGCCGTTTGCAATTCCAATGATATGGCGTGAACAGAAGAACCACCACGATGACTGTTATTTCTGTATGTGCAATGTTGCTGGTTATAACAAAAAGAATCAGAAAGGAATTAAATACCCAAATCTGCCATCAGCCATACGGCCTGTTCCTCATGGACTTGACTTTCCAATACCTACACCACCAGCTAACTTGAGAGATGAATCTGAAAGCAGTCCTCAACCGCGAAACTTTGCAAATAGCTAGAGTGCGTGCTGGTATGCAAATGATCCACGTTTGGTGCGATTGCGCATGACTGCACACCCTATGGTGGCGCTGCAAGCACGAACCGGCAGATTTATGAACCGTCGTGTAGTCGATGCCATGAAATGATAAAGCACCGGCCGACGCAAGCAAGATTATAAAAGGACAAGGATGCCGGGTAGACGCCAGAGACATGGATTTACGCAACTTACGGACTTTGAAAGAGGCCTGATCATCGGAATGAAAACCGCAGGGTGGTCGGTGCGCCATATAGACTGCCACGTGGATTGTTCTGACCATACCATCCGACAGTGTTGGGAGCCGTGGACACGTGAAGGCACTGCCACACGGCGGAACGACTCCAGACGGACCAACGGAAGAGGGAAAGACGGATCGTACGTCAGGCACAAACGGATCCCACGGGGACCCGGTGCACTAAAAATGTTTACTCAACCCGAGTTGAATGACTTGATAAGAGAACTAGGCACCTAGAGTTACATTTTCTTGGTACAGGAATCGTGACAAGTGTTTTCGGAAGTACTACTCAAAGGAAGATGATCTGTTGTTGTTTTTTTTGTACGGACATCCGTAATCTTATTCTTCAGCTGGGACAGGAAATCTATCAAATTAGTTCCTGGCGCCTTTTCATTGACTTTTCCAAAAGAAGCCTCAACGCGGTTTCACATCCTAACGGGAACAAATTCGATGCTGTCCCACTTGTTCATTCCATAAAATTGTCAGAATCATACGAAACATTAAAGTTAGTGCTGGAAAAAATTAAATTCCATGAACGTGAAGACAAATATGTGGTGACTTGAAAGTCATTGAAATATATTGTTAGGACAGCAGAGAGGATACACAAAATGTCCCTGTTTCCTTTGCGAGTGGGATAGCAGAGCCAGGGACAAACATTAGGATACTGCATATTGGCCTGAGAGAAAGCAACTGACAACAGGTTCCAGAATGTCATTGATGACAGTCTAGTTGATCGTGAGGAAATTCTCCCTCCGTTACACATAAAACTTGACATTATGAAAAAGTTTGTAGAGGCACTAGACAATAGTCGTCCGTGCTTCCACTACTTATGCACAACATTTCCTTCATTGTCACAAGCTAAAATCATAGAGGGAATATTTGATGGCCTGCAAATTTGTAAACTGACGATGGATAACAATTTTACCTGTATAATGATCGAAACTGAAGAAGAGGCGTGGAACGATTTCAAAGAAGTGGTGAAACATTTTCTTGGAAACGTAAAGGATCCGTCGTACTAGACAATGGTACAAAATATGTTGGACAAATTCAAATTGCTTGGTTGTAATATGAGCCTAAAACTTCATTTCTTAAGCGCACATCTCGATTACTTCCCTCCGAATTTGGGAGAGCAAGGTAAAAGGTTCCACCAGGACTTAAAACAGGCAGAGCGACGTTATGTGGGACGTTTGGATGGGCGTATGATGGCTGATTACTGTTGGTCTATTGCACGTAAGGATCCTTCCAGAGAAAACTCAAGGGCATCGCGAGCACTGAGCTTCCATGGCAAGAGAAGAAAACGAACTGCCGACTAACATTAAGGAATGTAATTAGGTAAGTTTTCAACTCTTGTGCACATTTTAATTTTTATTTCTATGCAGTTTTGTTCTGTTTATTCCCTTTCACTTTTAAAGGTTGTTCTTGCTTATGTTTAGTTTTAAAAATAGTTAAATATGCATGCTATATATGCAAAGACATGAAACGTATCGCTTCGATCAACAGAAATTGATGAAATTACATTATACGATATTGCCAAGGAACCCGATATGATACAGCAGAACCGAATGCATTTTTGAATTCAGCGTACAAATATTAGTAAAAGTCACATATTCAAGTTCATACCGCAGAAAAAAAAATTTTCATTTGCAGGCTAGTGATCAATTAATGTGAATTTAACCAGTCAGAAATAGTTTGCAAAGTGATTATTACATTATGTTAAAATTTCATCTAAGTTTTTTTTTCTTTTAAAAGAATAGTTGTATCATTCGCATACAGAAAAGGATCCATAAGAGTTGACAGTGAAAACACATGCAAAAGAGGTTACTGTGAAAATTTCTAAATGAATTTGACTGGAGCTGACGGAAAGCGTGACTTCACTTAATTAACTGTCATGGCACTCTACTTCTCAAACTCTACTGCTCCCCTGGGAAGAGCAGCCAAGAGGTCCATGTCTATAACCGGTCCGCCACCACAGCGATAAATTTGAGTTGAGTCGAACAAATCGTTCCTGATACAAATCCGAAGACACACTTCAATCAAACGTCTTTCGACTGCAGTATACTCAATTTTTAGAACTTTTGGAAGCAGATGTCCAAAAAACACTCGACTAAGATATTTCTAATAAGCTACTAAGGGTGAGTCGAACGTTTTGCAATGTTTGGATCACTATATGTTTTTATACGTACCTGTACGACGAAAGCTGACTAGCATTCAAAGTATAGGCCATCATGTTGCACCGTCTTGAGCCATCTGTCTGCCAGTTCTTCGATTCTACAGAGGGTGAGTAGAAAGTTTTGCAATATTTGGATCACTTTATGTCTTCATACGTACCTTTACGACGAAAGCTGACTAGCATTCAAAGTATAGGCCATCATGTTGCACCGTCTTTAGCCATCTGTCTGCCAGTTCTTCGATTCTACAGAGGGTGAGTAGAAAGTTTTGCAATATTTGGATCACTTTATGTCTTCATACGTACCTTTACGACGAAAGCTGACTAGCATTCAAAGTATAGGCCATCATGTTGCACCGTCTTTAGCCATCTGTCTGCCAGTTCTTCGATTCTACAGAGGGTGAGTAGAAAGTTTTGCAATATTTGGATCACTTTATGTCTTCATACGTACCTTTACGACGAAAGCTGACTAGCATTCAAAGTATAGGCCATCATGTTGCACCGTCTTTAGCCATCTGTCTGCCAGTTCTTCGATTCTACAGATGGTGAGTAGAAAGTTTTGCAATATTTGGATCACTTTATGTCTTCATACGTACCTTTACGATGAAAGCTGACTAACATTCAAAGTATAGGCCATCATGTTGCACCGTCTTTAGCCATCTGTCTGCCAGTTCTTCGATTCTACAGATGGTGAGTAGAAAGTTTTGCAATATTTGGATCACTTTATATCTTCATACGTACCTTTACGACGAAAGCTGACTAGCATTCAAAGTATAGGCCATCTTGTTGCACCGTCTTTAGCCATCTATCTGCCAGTTCTTCGATTCCGCGGCGGTAACAGTTCTTGTCCTTAGAAGTGAAGAACTCCTTCACCTCAGCTACTACCTCCTCCTGGTTGTTGAATTGCCGCCCACGAAGTGAGCCATGGGCCGGATCAGATAATAAACCGACGGTGCAAGGTCCGGACTATATACTGGGTGTGGCGTCACTTCGATGCCCTCAAGTTCCTAGAGTTCTGCACGGGTCGTATTGCAGAAGAGCGTGCTTTCTATTCACTGGTGCCGGGTACTTCTCCTCCAAAACGGCATTCATCCGCTCTAGCTATTCAGAGTATAGAATGGCAATGATGGTCCGACCGGCTGGAACAAATTCGTAATGGATTATCCCCTCGAAATTCCACCAAACGCAGAGCATTATTACCTTGTGCTCGAACCCCCACGTTTCGCAACATGTCCAGGAAGCTGGCCTTGGCACCACCACTGCAGTTACATGTTAGGATTACGGAAATAGACCCACTTTTCATCGCACATAACAATTCTCTTGATGAAACGTACATCGCGCGTGTTTTGTAGGAGTTTTGTGAACACTTCCACTCTCCCGTTTGCTTCAGCTGGCGTCAGTTCGTGAGGGACAACCCGGCAGCTCCTGCAGACCTTGCCGAGATCCTGAAGGTGACGAACCACGGTGGTCTGTGATATGCCCAGCTCGCCTGATAATCTGTGAGTACTGGTTGTCGGATTTTCCTCAACGGCTTGGAGCACGGCCTGCAAATCCATGGCTCGCGGACTACCTGATCCTGGCTGATCGTCGAGGTTTCTTTCACCATAGCGAAATTTCTTGAACCATCTGGTTGCGGTGCTGTGGTCTACGGACCCTTCCCCTTTCGCATGACAAATGTTTCGTGTTGCTCGATCGGCATTATGGCCGAGTTCAAACTTGTAAAGCAAACGTTCCCTAATTAGCCGATTGTGGCTACTCATCTTTTAGGCGTCCCAACCACAGACAGAACGGCGACATGCAATGCAGCTCACAGCAACCACTTTATATCTCTTTGAGCTGACTGCAGTCCGCGATTTGAACTAGTTTAAACACGTGACATTCCCGCCGCAGCACATGCGTTTATGCAAATAATGCAAAATTTTCGAATCACCCTCTGTATCTACGACATTCATGTCTTCTGTGTTTACCCTTCTAAGACTGTCGCTAGTTCTTTGCAATAAGTTTGTGTCCCCCCAAAGGGCATAACGGGTTTCCGAACAAAACTCACAAAGTCATTTAAAGTGCAATTTTGCATGCTTAGTATGGCACAGTATGATACGTTCTGTATAAGTTTTCTTAATTTATGCACATTATACAGAATTATTAGAGACCAAAATTCTGTGTTTTACATTACGCTTCCTACTGAGCTTCACTAATGGACCCTGCGCACTCCATTGCTATTGATACTTCAAATTTTCATAAGCCCATAACTCAAACACTTGCCATGATAGATAAATTTCAAGTACGTTTTGGGATTAATTATATTTAATATGAAAGTTTCGGTAATCGTGAAGCTTCTGGGAAAATTGCGTTGGCCAGCATTATACGAAAACTTTGCGAAGCATTCTTACCAAAATGGTATCTTCAACACCAGGAAACTCTGGTTTCTTAAGAAACAAGCAATACCTCCTCCTAAACTTAAGGCGACACATACGGGAATGCAAAAGACAACAAGGCCAAGTAATGTGTGCAATCTTTAATTACCGTTTAATTAAAGAATGATGCATCTTCGCTCGCGCTCGTATATCTGTGTAATTAAACAAGAACTGCTTGGTAATGGCTTGCAGTACCTGTCTTTACGGCTGATTGTCCCTCACTTCGTTGGCTTACAGAAGACAAGTCCTAGAGCGATGCGCACCGTCAAGTGCTAATCACAGCCATACAGACTTTTAGAAATCTTAATCACACGTAGTTGGATACTCCTGGTCTAATAAATCGCTAATAAATAATTATTGCTCATCAAGTACTAGCTTCGATTTTTTCGTACATCAGTGATCAGCTCTTTAGAAAAACGGCAAGGTGAAACATTTGGAAGGTACTAGAATAATGGGAAACAATCTGCATATAAATATTGCTGTTCCAATTTTTATTTTCACTCTTTTTGGAAGCACTTAGTTCTCACACATAACACAAAACAGTGCGAAGCATAGACTGTAATGCACAAAGCACTTTACAAAACAGAAATTTAAAACAATATTTCATTGCGACAAATCCAAAGCGTTGCTCACACTAACCAAATTAAAAAACACTGTCAAAATTATGTTTGCTTGTATTTTCCTCTCTATGCGTGCGTGCATGCAATACTTTACAATCCTGGACTTGAACATGGAATAAATACACTGGCCTAAAGGGTTTTTATAACATAAAAATATAGCTGTTTTTAACTAATTCTTAGGAGCTGATTTCAGATTTGACCTTAAAAATGGCCACCACGTCACGTTTTTTTTTCTTATGTAGCATTAAATATGTACTATTTTTCACATTAGCGTTTGTAGGCATTTAAAAGGACACTAGATTTTTTTATCGTCATATTTCGCCACCGGACATGTTATGGGAGGCAACACTGATTTTTCACAGGTAGACAATACATAACCGCAACCGAACCGCCATTTCTTTTTTTAACATTAAAAGAGAAACACGTGCAACATGTTTATGAGCAAAAGTTGACGAAATGGAGAAAAGGGATCGCCGCGGATGTTTTAATGTTGGGGATAAATTTTGCTATGTGTGCGGACAGTATATTATAAAACTGCAGTTGTCCATTGACAAAGACTGTGAGGAAAGCCTACTACACTGGCGGAAAGTGAAAAAAGAACACCAAGAAGGAATTGGCGCCCGATCATGAAATATTCATATGTTAATGGGGTCGAGAGCATGTGGGTGTGATGTTAATTTCGGGACCAACCGTTGTGCGCTTACGCCACAGCACGGCATAATATAAAAATTATCGTCGGTGGTATTTAAGGAGTACGGCGAAGTGAATGTAATCAGTCGTCGCCGTACGGACACGTGCGAAGACCCTGAAGAAACTGCAATGTCTGAACATGGAAGACGAGTACGATTTCAGCAATTATCAGACTTTGAGCGAGGTCGTCTAGTCGGACTCCGCGAGGCCGGGTGGTCATATCGTCGTATTGCGGAGTGAATTGAACGGGAAGTAGTGGTGGTGGTACGATGATGGCGTAAATGGTCCGAGGAACATTCCCACACGAGAAGACGTGGAACAGTTAGTCACAGACGGACTGATGAGCGGACCGATCGACGCATAAGAAGAGCGGCGTTGTCAAGCAGAACATCCACTGGGACGACGCAAATCCGAGCTGCCGTTGCACCTGAGGTGACTGTGCGAACAATCCGCAACCGTCTACCGGATGCAGGACTACGTGCACGTGTGCCTCTGGCATGTGTACCTCTGACTCCAGCCCACCGTCAGGAACGGCTGCAGTGGTGCCGCCAATGCCTGTACTGGAGAACGCAATGGCGATCTGTCGTGTTCAGCGATAAAAGCAGATTCTGCTTGGGAGCCTCCGATGGCCGTATGCGTATTCGCAGACGCACAGCGGAGCGTCTCCTTCCTTCTTGCATCCGCCAGCGACACACAGGGCCTACACCTGGTCTCCTGGTGTGAGGAGCGATCAGCTATCACTCCCGCACACAACTAGTGTTTGTACCGGGTACGTTACACAGCACCTCCTACATCAACAACATCATTCAGCCCGTTGTTGTGCCATTTGTAAGGTCGGTCCATCGTGGTGTTTTCCAGCAAGATAACGCACGCCCACACACGTCACGCGCAACTCAACATGCACTTCAGGGTGTGAGACAACTTCCATGGCCTGCACGTTCACCGGATTTGTCCCCCATTGAGCACGTGTGGGATTTTATGGGACAACAACTTATCCGGTCTCCACGGCCTGCCAACCAGCCAACCATCCCCAATTTACGCGTCCAGGTTGAGGATGCTTGGAACTCAATACCCCAAACTTTATTCCAACATCTGTACGACAGACTCCATGCCAGAATTGCACAGTGTGACGCAGTTCATGGCGGTTCAACCTCGTACTAACCATGTTACATGGAAATGTTGTTTTTCAGTTTACCAGCAAATACAGGTGTGTTTTGCCATAATGTTTTGATCACGTTATCTTCTGTATTCCGTTATTATGCTGTATCAATTTCGTTGGTATCAGACGTCTACTTCTTGGTGTTGTTTTTTCACTTTCCGCCAGTGTATTTGTACTTTGGATGTCATGTTGGAGATCAAAATAAAATGTGGGATCCACATACCTGCTGCATTTCGACTTTTGTTGGCCTGAGTGAATGGTTGAATGGTAAGCTGAACTCCATGCCTTTCGCAGTTCCGATGATTTGGCGTGAGCCAACTGATCACATGGTGTTATTTTTGTTTAACCAAAGTGAGTAGCGTTTCAAAGAATAAAAGTAAAATACAGTATCAAATTTGTCATCAGCCTTAAGGCCTGTTCCGCATGAGGAAGATTTTTCTATACCACAAACTTCATTGAACTGTGAAGAGATAGATTCAAATTCATCCAATGGAGATATGGTCGTACATGAAGATCCGGATCCTAGATACACTCCTAAACACTAAGACTAGCCCCACTTGATTGAGCAAAACGAACTGAATAATCTCGTTCAAGACCTGATAAAAGTTCAGCTTGTTGTTTGTACATATCAGGGTAACTAAATCTGTGCAAACAACAAGCTGAACGTTTAGCTTCTCGACTGCAAGAGTAGAACATGCTAGAGAAGAGTGTGTGTCTGTGTTAAGAAATTGAAATTTGGATCTATGTTCTCTCTGTGAAATACAGGATGGTATGTGTTTTTGTTCATTTCCGGGGCTAATGACAGATTTAGAAATATTTCACGATTCTACGGAATGGTGTCTATTTATCGACTCATCCAAGTTTAGTTTAAAAACTATCCTTTTGTCGAACGAAAAACAGGGGCCTTCCATTCCAGTAACACATGCTGTAGGAGCCGAGTGAATGACACGTATGGAAAGCATGAACAAAATTCTCACTGCAATGCAGTATGGCCAGTTTAGGTGGCCAACACGTGGTGATCAGAAAGTGATATTTCTTTTGCTCGGACTTCACAGTGGCTTCACCAAATTTTGTGGTTTTCTTTGTATGCGCGAGAGTAGGGCCACAGCAGAACACCGCGAATGAACAGACTGGCCTAAATGAGATGTTTGCATTCTCTCCAAGAATAAATAACGTTCGTCACAAACCCCTAGGCAATCCCTCTGATGTGCTGCTTACACGACTTCATATCAAACTGGGCCTGATGAAAATTTTGTAAAGGCTATGTACGAATCTGGCCTAGGTTTCTTACAATTGTACGAATCTGGCCTAGGTTTCTTACAATTGTACGAATCTGGCTTAGGTTTCTTACAATTGTACGAATCTGGCCTAGGTTTCTTACAATTGTACGAATCAGGCCTAGGTTTCTTACAGTTGTACGAATCTGGCCTAGATTTCTTACAATTGTACGAATCTGGCCTAGGTTTCTTACAGTTGTACGAATCTGGCTTAGGTTTCTTACAATAGTACGAATCTGGCCTAGGTTTCTTACAATTAAAAGAAACATTTCCGCATTTAAGTGATACTAAACTTAAAGAAGGCATCTTTGTTGGTCCTCAGATACGGAAACTACTGCGTGATTCTGTTTTTTAGAAAAGATGAACAGCATAGAGCTCACCGCATGAAAATCTTTTACATTTGTGCTCAAGGGTTCACAGGGTAACCACAAAGAAGGCAACTACAAACAGCTGATTCACAACCTTCTCAAGAACAATAAAAACCTTGGGTGTCGGATGTCCTTAAAAAATACATTTCCTCCATTCGTATCTAGACTTCTTTCCTGACAACCACAGAGCAGTCAGTAATGAACAAGAAGAAAGGTTCCACCAAGATATTCGAACGATCGAGGAGAGGTAGTACCAAAGCAGATGCGATCTCTCAATGATGAGCGATTACTGCTGGTTTTTGCAGAAGAAGGACAACACGACACATCAGAGAAAAGATGACCTTCATGTACGGGTATACATGTACGTATGTTTGCATTTGCATTTGGGTTAAAATTGTTTATACGATTTCTTTTTCCTTTTGATGTCTAACATGCAGTGATATACACGGTCGAGTCACATTATTGTAACCACCAGCGAATATCCAGAGCAACAGCCGTGTGCACCATGGACAGCAGCTAGATGGGCTGGGAGTGACTCAATAAGGTGCTGGAAGGTGTTCACAGGTATGTTGAGCCATGCTGACTGCAGTGCATTTTGACAGCTACTGCAGGATACGTGGTGGAGGATCTATAGAGCGAACATCACGATCGAGGTACTCACACAGATACTCAATTGGGTTTAAATCTGGAGTAATTAGTGGGCCACGGAAGTAGTTTGAAGTCTTTATCGTACTCTTCCAACCATTTTTGGACATTTCTAGCTGTGTGACACGTCCCATTGTCGTGCTGATAGATCCCATCTTTCCCAGGGAAGATAATCAGCGTGTATGAGGGTACCTGGTCTGCAAGGATGGATTCATAACGAATTCTGTCCATAGTGCTTTGAACAGGTATGAGTGGACTCAGAGAATGGCACCAAAATTTACTCCAGACAATAACGCTGCCCCCACCAGCTTGTGTTCTTCCAGAAACGGTTGAAGAGTGTTTGTTCTCCGATGTTTCTCGCCTTATACGCCAAAGTCCATCCGTTCGAAGAAGCAAAAAACATGACTCATCGTAGAAGGCAATACATTGCCAATAAGCGGAGGTCCAATTCCGATACTGGAGAGCAAATGCAAACGTTTTCTGCAAATACACCTTCGTTAGCATAGGGACAGTGACCATCTGTCTGCATCGGAGCCCCATACAGAGCAGAGTTCGCTGAACTATCGTTTTAGATACACTTCCTGTAGCTCCCTGGCGCATTCGGCCAGTGAGCTGCTCCACTGTAGCTTGTTAATCGAGCCTCACGCACCTTCGAAGCCTACGTTCAACTCTCACATCAGTGGCACGTGGCGCTCCGTAGTTTCCACTTCGCCATTTCCCAATGGTGCTATTTCTCTAATCACGATATACTTTAACCACAGCAGCACGTGAACAGTTCACATACGACATTGTGCATGACAAATTGCAATTTCGCAAGGTCAGTGCGCGATGGGTACCCAAGAACATGACAGACGACCAGACGGGACATAGAATGATGTCATTTTTGGACCACTTTATGCGTTACGAAGAAGGAAAACATGAATTTCTGGCAGATGTAGTGACAGGCGATGAGTCTTGGGCGTACTACTACACTCTCGAAACAAAGAAGGCCAGTATGGTATGAAAACATTCTTACTCCCCACCAACACACAAAAAAAATCAGAGTAACCCAATCTGTACAAAAAAAGGCCTCAGGACAGGGTTCTGGGAGATGCAAGGCGTTCTTCTGGTGAAGTTTCATCCAACGGGGACCAATGTAAGTAAATACCAAAACCTACACTAACACACTGACAAAGTTGCGTCGTGCCCTTCGTAACAAAAACCGAACAGAGGCGCTGCAAAAGTCAGACTGATTCATGACAACGCTCGCCCACATATTTCACATCACGTTCGTGACAAAATTGCGCAATTTGGCTGGGAGATGTTCCTGCACCCACCATACAGTCCGGATCGGAATCTTTCGGATTTTAATATGTTTTGTCCCTTGAAAGGATGCCTGGGCGGCCAACGCTTTGGTTCGGCTGACCAAGTCAAATCTGCTGTCCTCAGGTTGATTGGAGGTTTAACGACCACCGTGAGCAAATCAGTGGGCTATAAAGCAGTCGCGCGTCCCTAAATTAGAGCCAGTGGTTCCATTGAAGGGAGAGAGCCAGCGCTGTAAAACAAGCACAAGATCCATGCCTTATTGGGAATAGAACCTGGAACCATCTCTGACGAATAATCAGAAGCCATCGCTTAGACTACTGCGCCACCAGGGCGGCGTTGTCCGCAGGTGGCTATACACCAAGTAAACGGACTTTTATGAAAAAAGTATACTGAAACTGATACCATGCTGGGGTAATTGTTTCCAGCGTCTCGGTTCTCATGTTGAAAAATACCTAGGAAATGTAGTTTCACAGTGTATATGTCTTGTTTTGCCTATCTATCAACTTGTTCCACGTATCATCATCATCATCAACAATCATTATCAATCCACTGCTAGGTGAAGGTCTCCCAAAACTTCTTCCACAATTGTCTGTCTTTGGCCCGTCTCCTCCATGTCACTCCAGCAAACTTTCGAATTTCATCCATCCATCTCAAATGGGGTCTTCTTCTGGGTCTTTTTCTGTCCCTCGGAATCCAGTCTAAAATTTTGGTTGTCCATCGGTGGTCCGTTTTTCTGGCAACATGTCCAGCCCATTGCCATTTCAGTGATTTCACTCTGGTCACGATGTCGTCCACTCCTGTCATTTTCCTTATCCATAAGTTCCTCTTCTTATATTTCCTAGTTACACCAAGCATGTATCTCTCCATTCTCTTTGAGTTGGCTGCAGTCTTTGTATGTCCTTTTTAGTTAAGGTCCATGTCTCTGCTCCATGCGTAAGCACTGGCAGGATGCACTGATTAAACACTTTTCTTTTGAGACATAATGGGCATACCGCTCTTAAAATTGTACTGTTTCTTCCAAAAGCTCTCCATCCAAGTTTTATACGGCGATTAATTTCTTCATCAATGTAACCCCCACTTGATATCTGCTGCCCAAGATAAATGTAGGAATCGGTTATCTTATGCTTTTCTCCATCAATCGCTAAATCTTCGTTCCTTGTAAAAGCATTGTACATCACTTTTGTCTCCTGAAAGTTCATTTTTAAAACACTTCTTTAATCTCGTCAGCACGTTCTTGGATCATACTCTGCAGCTCTGAAGGGGTAGTTGCAACCTTAGTGAAGATTTTAAAGATACTGAAAGGAGGCTGATGGGCCTATAATTCCTGAGAACCTCAATGTCACATTTTTTATGTAGCAGGATCATTGTAGCATTGTTCCAATCCTCAGAAATCCTCCCTTCATTAAGGCATCGAGTGAAAACTTGGGCGAGTGTAGTTTCAATTTCTCCACTTGCTTCTTGTATAATGTCTACGGAAATTCCATCTTCTCCTGGAGCTCTTCCCCGTCTTATGTTCTTAATTGCATACGTAACTTCTGTAGGGAGGATATATACACTGACAGAAAAAAATCCCAACACCAAGAAGGGGTTGTGTTAGAGAAACGACAGTTGGTAGGCGGTGAGAGTACATCTGTAAGATGACGTCTATGCAAATTTCGCGCTCGGCGCATACGTGTGGTTCTAGTAGCGCCCCTCGGAACATGCAAAGCAATGTTGCTGTAAATACGCGCTGTAACGTTTGTGAGCGTTAGTTATCGTTGAGATTCGACGTAGGGTGTTGATGTTAGTCAAGAATGCCTTTAAGAAGACGAAGAAGCCATTATCAACAGCTCACGGAGTTTGAACGAGGTCGTGTAATTGGGCTACGAGAAGGTGGATTTTCTTTCCGCAAAATTGCAGAACGACTTGGCAGGAATGTAGCCACTGTGCGTAATTGTTGGCAGGGTGGTCAAAGGAAGGTACTGCCTCAATAAGACCGGGTTCCGGCCGGCCACGTGGCACTACTGAGAGGGAAAACCGCCGTGTACGGCGTATGGCCGTGGCGCATCGTACCGCGTCTGCGGCAGCAATTCGAGCTGCAGTTGTCACCACATTGACACAACGAACTGTTACACATCGGTTACTTGAAGGACAGCTCCGAGCCAGACGCCCTGTAGCGTGCATTACACTTACTCCAAACCACTACCGTTTGCGACGTCAGTGGTGTCAAGCTAGAGCTCATTGGAGGACGGAGTGGAGATCTGTTGTGTTTTCTGATGAAAGCCGGTTCTGCCTGGGTGCCAGTGATGGCCGTGTGTTATTTAGAAGGAGGCCAGGTAAGCGCCTGCAACCAACCTGTCTGCGGCCGAGACACACTGGACCTACACCTGGAGTTATGGTTTGGGGAGCAATTTCCTATGACAGCAGGAGCACTCTCATGTGGTTATCCCACGCACCCTGACGGCACAGTTGTACGTCGGTCTGGTGATTCAACCTGTTGTGCTGCCATTCATGAACAGCATTCCAGGGGGTGTTTTCCAACAGGATAACGCTCTCCCGCATACCGCTGTTGTAACCCAACATGCTCTACAGTGTGTCGACATGTTTCCGTGGCCTGCTAGATCAGCAGATCTTTCACCAATCGAGCACGTATGGGACATCATTGGACGACAACTCCAGCGTCACTCCCAACCAGCATTAACCGTCCCCGTATTGACCGACCAAGTGCAACAGGCATGGAACTCCATTCCACACAAACTGACATCCAGCACCTGTAT
Organism: Macrothele yani; assembly: GCA_039090855.1. Classification (NCBI taxonomy): domain Eukaryota; kingdom Metazoa; phylum Arthropoda; class Arachnida; order Araneae; family Macrothelidae; genus Macrothele; species Macrothele yani. The sequence goes on from CM076993.1 coordinate 118,166,651, forward strand.
ACGACACAATGCATGAACGTTTGCGTGCTTGCATTCAACATTCTGGCGGTTACACCGTTATTATTGTACCAGCATTTCACATTTAAAATGGCTCTTCTCGCGCTTACAATAAGCTGTGATCTTGAAACCTTAATCGATTAAATATGTTACCTATACGAATGTATAGCCGCCATTTCATTCCTCTACAACTATTTTTACGTGGTGTTGGGATTTTTTTTTTCCGTCAGTGTATAAAGCATCAGGTCGTTCAGAAAATAATGACCAATTTGGAGGGTAAAAATGAATAAGACACACCCTTGTTCTATTCCAATTAGGCACCTTAAGCAACTACCCACCTCTCTCAGCGAGTGACAAGTGCTTCAATGCCAGTCCGGAAAAGATCTAGCTCCCGTCGATGCAAGAAAGTCCCGGAATGAATTTTCTGTTTCCTCTCGGTTCCTGAAGGTCCTGTCCTTGAAGTTATTTCTAAAATGCGTGAACAGGGGGAAATCGGTAGGTGCCAAGTCAGGCGAATAGGTTGGATGTGAGAGGGTTTCGAACTTCACTTCGTGTAGATTTTGTTTCGCCATTTTTGACACTTGTGGTCTTGTGCTATCATGGAGAAGAATATGGCCCTTTCTGTTCACCAAAAATGGCTGTTTGGAACACAACGTCCAGAGCATTCGGTCAATTTCTTCACAGTGTGTGACAGAGGTAATGCTCTCACCAGTATTTAAGAACCTGTACTGTATGACACCGTGAACAGTTCACCACACTGTCAATAAAAGGTTTTTTGGCGTCAACCTTGGTTTAGGATGGTGTTTCATTGGTTGATCATGGTTTAGCCACTGTTCAGATCGCTTATGCGTTGTTGAATAGCTCCAACGTTTCATCAGAGGATACAATACGATCAAGTAGGGGCCTCTTTTCGTTGCGAACCAGAAGGTTACTGCACATCTCAAACCAACCGTTGTAGTATCTTATGCTCCGTCAGTTCGTGTGGGACCCACGTACCGAGCTTCTTGGCCTCACCAATTTGGTGAAAATGTTCGGAAATGGTTGACACTGACACATTGTACTATTTTATCATTGATCATAACATGTTGTACAGACCACTCTCACAAGAGTAACAACGACTGCAGATCAACCGATGTGTCTTCTGAGTTGCTCTTCAATTCGTAGGTATGGCGCTGCGAGTGGGTTGGTCTGCAAGCATTGTGGGAGAGTTGAATGTCCCACTCCAGACAGTCCGCCACTATTGTTTGAACGACCTGATATATATACACCAATGAGTCATTACATTATGACCACCTGCCTAATAAGCTGTTAGACCCGCTTCAGCCCACATAATAGCGGCAACTCGGCGAGGCATTGATTCGATGAGGTGGCGATAGGTATCCTGGGGTATCTGTTACTATAATGTCAACAGCAGAGCCTCCAGTTCCCGTACATGTCGAGGTGGTGGTGAGTTAGCGCCAACCTGCTTTTCCAAGACGAACCACAAATGTCCGATTGTGTTCATGTTAGCTGACTTTAGAGACCGGGACATTAATGGGAAGCCACCAGCATGTTCGTCGAACCACTCCCTGACAACTCTGGTAGTGTGGCATGGCGCATTATCTTGTTGGTAATGGCCATCACCAGCAGGGAACACAGTTGCCATGAATGGCTGAACTTGGTCCGCAACGATATTCAGATACCTGACTGCTGTTAGGCATTGTGCTATTGGAATAATGGGGCTTAAAATCTCCTAAGAAAACAACGCTCACAGCATAACACGGCGTCGCCTGCCTGTTTCGCCCAACAGTGCATATAAGAGCAATAGCTTTCGTTGGTAATCGGCGTATCCGCGCTCAATCGTCTACGTGATGCACCAGATATCTTGATTCAAACATTGTGACATATACTAGACCAATTTCTTCCAATCATTCGCGGTCCAATCTCGATTATCGTGGGCCCATATTATGTGTTTTTTGGCGATGACGTGCAGTGAGCATGGTGGCCCGGATGGGTCTTCGGCTACAAAGGCCCATGCGCAGAACGCTGCGATGAACTGTGTGGTGTGGCAAATTACCCTGATCACCACTGTTGTAGCTGCGGGAGTTTGTCGCACTGTGGCTCATGCGGTCGCTGTGAACAATGCGCGACAGTCTCCGCTACCCTCTGGCATCAGTTAGCTGCAGACGACACACAACTGGACGACGCTTCGATGTTTTGCCATCTGTGCAGCACTTTTGATACGTACTCACTACAGCGGCACGTGAACAACACACAAGCCGCGCCGTTTTCTAGATCGTAGTTCCGATTTGCCGTTCCATCATAATTTGTCCTTTACCAGTCCGATTAATCGGCAGCTTTTCCCATTCTGACTCGTAACACTATACTAGCCGAAAGCCGGTCCTTGGGTTGCATATATTCTGCTCTGTCAACTTCACCTGCGACACCGTTCAGTCTCCAGGCGCTCTCATTTCTTTAGGCTTGGATTGGTCATAATGTAATGGATCATCGGTGTATATATGCTCCCTGCTTGCTGCGCCAATGTCCATATTTCTATCGCACTCCTTCTGGAGGAGGAAGATCCAAAGTTCGAACGGTTCGTTCCACAGGGTTCATGTCCGATGAACAGAGAGGCTATTCCACCACAAGAACCTATGAGGAATTCTATCCTACCCATGATCTCGTCATCACGGTTATGTGGAGAAGTTCACTGTGCTACTGGAAAAGTACACTGCCTTGTGGGTATATAATGACCAAGATCGCATGCAGATACTCTGCAGGGACGGACACGTACCGTTGATCGTTCGGAGATGCGTTTAGGCGTATCAGAGATCCCAACATGTTCCAGTTGCATACGCCCCTGACCATAAACGACCTTGCACCTGCCTGAGAAGTTTCTTGAAGACATTACAGGTACATGGGCTCTTTCGGTTTCTGCCAGATTGGCTCCCTTCCGTCTGCGCGAACTAACTGAAAACGGGACTCATGCGACCAAGAGACACCTCTTCACTCGTCCGAGGTAAAGCTATGATTGATGCTCTTTCACCCAGTTGAAGCGTAGAGTCCGGTGGTGTAGTGTTTGCAATGGGTCTATGGTGGTCCGGTGGTTCCAATAACATATAGCTACCGATGACCACCTGATGGTCTATGTGGAGACGTTTTCGACACATCGATCGTTGAATTTGGCAGAGATGTGCCACTGTTTTTCTCCGGTTTGTTGCAACTGTGAGAGACAGACGTATGTGACTGTGTGTATCCACCACCTATCTTCGCCCATAGAGGTATCCACGATGTCCAGAAATGGCAGATTCCCGATCAGTGCTAAATTACACTCTTAGTACTGTCAAGCTGGTTTTCCTACCGGGCTGTAACATTTAGCAAAAGCACGAGGACAAAAGTAACGAGATCTATCGCCATCTATTGACGTTTGACTCGGAAACAAGTCAAGCACGTTTTTTCTGTATCATTATCTAAATGATTCAAACAGATGGGTTTTATTTACATTCTGAACCCGTACCATTTGGGTGGGGGAAAATCTGCTTTCGTTTAATAGGTCACAAAACTATTACATAGTTGGCAGAATGAAACACATGAACAAACTATTTTTTTATATAACACGCATTATCGTGGCTAAGCCTCACATGGCTACTGATGCAGTAATACTGTAACGTATACTCTATATTCACTTTCCTTTTGATTTTTACTATCTCTGGTTATTTTATTTTCCTATGTAAATTATCTTCTTACTGAACGAGATGTTATTTCACCCGCTGAATGAGATCTGGCAATGAGTGTAAGTCATGACGTGGTGGTAGCCAGTATAAATAGGCGTGTTCAACGATACCAAGGGAAAGCTTTTTGTTGATGTGCGTAGGGTGAGCTGTTGTTAATGTGTCAGAGAGCGTTGGTTTATGTGAAAGGGAGCGTTTGTTGTTGTACGAAGTGAACTGTGGTTTATGTGTAACGAGATCTTCGTTTATGTGAGAGTGAAAAGTTGACCAAATAAAAGATTGCTTTCGTAAGTACGTCTTTCTCAGTTCATAGTTTTGTCAGATCTCTGTCTGGCTGTTAGGTTTATTTCATTTAGTGTTATTAGTAACAACCAGCATAAGACTTTATTCATCTTAATTACTACTACAACATTACTACCAGTTATAAGCTTGTTCATTATTGTTACTACACTACTAGCAGGAAAGTTTATTCATGATTTAATTAACAAACAACAACCATTACTAGAAGAAACTAGTAGCAGAACCATTATTAGAAGCATTATAAAGCATTATAACATTAGTGAAAGCTATATTCACTATAATTAGCTGAGTAGTAAAAGCTTTATTCATTATAATACGTGATAAAATCAACCATTAAAGTCATTCCTGAGAGTATTTATAAAATGAAGTAATAAATCTGTATTATCGAAGTATGTTACACTCCTTGTTTTCGTTTTCGTTCTAGTACAGTTATCTGGAACATCACTCTTTCTCATAAGAACACGTCGGTTGTATTTTGTAAAAGGCACTTCCTACTATATGATATGGATAACTTGGAAATCTGTAGATAGTACAACGTCTCCTTTCACTTGCTTGTACCACACGTTAGGTAAGCAATTATCAAAATGGAAATGCTTACCACAAACAACAATTGATGGTGACTCGTCATTTGGTTGAAAATCCGACTGTGACATTGCTTTCAACCAATTTCTTCAGGCCTATTCTCACGAAACGACATTCGAATATTTTTCTCCTTTAAAGACGTGCGCATCGGTAAATAAAAGTTAGCCGTATTGAAAATCCATTATGTAATTTGTTGTAAAAGCAACGGATTGTTTTAAAACTGTAATGGAGCTTTTTTTAACAAACAAACACAATTCAGGCATTCGAATAACGCAGAAACTCTATTGTTTATATATACCTTGGGACGCAGTGCCATTTAACGGTAGGAATTATCTTTAACACCCACTGACTAATCAACAAAAATCTGTTGCCTTAAACGTTAATATTGTAGACTGTAGTAGTCTAGTCATATAATTGTGACCACCACCTACTTTTGACGTCAACAGCGTGCAATGAAAAAAGGCACGTGCCGTGAGCTGGCTTGGAGGGTATATAAGGTGCGCTGTAGGCAATCTGAAAACATACCACTCGTTGCTGTCATGTATAAAAGGTGTGATTTATCAGATTTTCAAAAAGGGATGATTATCGGTTTCGGGAGAAGGGTGGCCGAATTTCTGAAACAGCGCAGTGTGTGAACTGTTCGCGTACTGCAGCCAAAGTGTATCGTGATTGAAGAAATGGCACCACTGCGAATAAGCGACGTGGAAACTGAGCGACACCACGCGCCATTGATGTGAGAGGTGAACCGGCTTCGAAGGTGCGTGAGGTCCGAACGACACGCTACAGTGGAGCAGCTGACTGGCCGAATGAACCGTGGTGCTACGGGAAGTATGTCTAAAACGACAGTTCAGGGAACCCTGCTGCAGATCGGGCTCCGATGCAGACGGATGGTCACTGCACCTATGCTAACGAAGGTGCGTCTGCAGAAAAGGCTTACATTTGCACGGAAGTATCGGAATTGGACCCCCGCTGATTGCAAAGGATTGCCTTCTCCGGTGAGTCACATTTTCTGCTTCATCGAACGAACGGACGGACGTTGCCGTATATGGCGAGAAACATCGGAGAACAAACACTCTTCAACCATTCCTGACAGAACACAAGCTGGTGGTGTCAGCGTTATGGTCTGGTGAATGGTTTCATGGCATTCTCTGGGTCCACTCATACTTGTGGAAGGCACTATGGACCGAAATCGTTATGAATCCATCCTTGCAGACCACGTACACCCATACAAGCTGATTATCTTCCCTGGGACGGATTTGATCTTGTGACGTATATTCTAGATTAACTTTCCTTTTTTAGTTTCTTTCCCTATGTAAATCTTGAGTTTATTCTTAGCATTCTTCACGCTTAACGAAATATTTTTTCTCTCAAACGAATACGTTGGGCAACACAATTGAGGTTGAATGCACGTGACGTATGCCTGATCGTGATAAGAGCAAGAGATAAAAACGACGACTGATCGATTGCGAAAGTGCGTTGCTGCAGAGCGTTGTACAAGAGCGTTGTAAGAGAGCGATTATTACGAGCGTTGTACTGTAAACTGATTAATATTGAAAGGGGTGTTGTGATCATGTGTGGTGTGTGGAGTACATTTGATGTTATCGTTCAGTTATGGAAGTGTTTTCTGCAGCCTGAATAAAGCTTTTCCGTAAGTTGACTTCTGTTGTTTCGTCTGGCCGTTAAGGTTTTCTTTCATTTAGGAACTATTTCTTAGTATACTGATGTGTTAAAACAACGCAGAAGTACAAAAGACTTTTACGCTACAATCTTCCAGCACAACAATGCGACGTGTCACACACTTAGAAATACCCGAGATTGGTTGGAAGAGCACGATGAAGACTTCAAAGTACTTCCGTGGCCACCTAATTTGCCATGCTTAACCCTTTAACGACCAGGACCCAAAAATCTTGTATCACTCCAAACACCATAGCGCCCGAAACTGTCTGTTTGTTCAGTTCTTTGTTTAATAACAGCCATATTGACTGAGAGTGACTCCAGCTGATACCTCATAGGTCGAGAAAATTTAAAGCACAGATAAGGGTAGAAATCTGACTTACCCTAGATAGGCGTTTCAGGCGGCTATAGCCATTTCTAAATACGGGCGTTTTGGGCGTGATGTTCGTTAAAGGGTTAAACCCAATTGAGCATCTGTGGGACCCCCTCGATCGTGTTGCTCGCTCTATGGATTCTCCAACACGCACCACCCTCCAGCAGCTGTGAGATCCACAGCATGGTTCAACATACCTGTGAACACCTTCAAGTACCTTAGCCCGTCTAACTGCTGCCCGCGCTGCACACTGCGGTTACTCTGGATATTAGCTGGTGGTCATAATAATGTGAGTCGACGGTGTATTTACAGGGTGTATCAAAAAGTCGCGGCTCTCTTTAATAACTTGGAAATGAATTTTAACAGAACAACAGAGTCAACGGGTATTAAAAACAGATGATACGATCTATTTAAGGGATATGTGAGTTACTCCTAAAGCCCCACTCCAATTCGGGGTCGACGCCAGCTATCTCGCAAACGAAGCAAGCTAGGGAAAAAATTTCCAATCACAAAGTTGTATAGCGCTCTTACCTTAGTGTCAATTTGCAGAAAAAGTCCTAGTAACCCTCAGAGTTCGTACTGTGCCCTCTTAAGCTATAACGTATTTACAAGGAAAACATGTTTTCCCCGCAAATCTTGAAATGTTTCTGCCTTTTCTTCAGCTTCGGAGGAAAAGGCATCTCAGGGGATGATTTCCGTCAGCGAAGTTAAGGGTTCGAAATCACCCCTTTCTGAAATAAGTCCTCCCCGAATAACTCCAGTTTTCACCAAGAAGCTGTAAACTCACCTAGCTTTGCGTAAAACCCTGCTGTGAAGTAAATTTAGGGTCTGGGTTCGTGTATTTTGATGTTTAGAACGAAATTTCGGAAATTATGGCCCTAAGCTCTCCTGAAATAAATTATTGCCTGGGGGTCACGCCCTTAAGGAGCTCAAAAAATATATGAGTGAGCAGATATTTAAGAGGAAAAAGCAACTCAAACTATGATACCTTGACAGTAGTGACTGATATATCAGGACAAAACAAAGTAGATGATTTTTTTTTTTTTACCACCAACTTTATAGCTGTATTCAACAAAGCAGTTGGCCTCACTTGTAACAATGGTTTGTTGTTGAAAAGAACCTTGAACTGCATAAACTTGTCATTTTAATATTGTACTTCATTTTAAGGGGGAACGTTTGCCCCCCCCTCCTCAACTTACATTAGAAAAAAATGCTTTAATATTTTATTCTAAATGTCATAAAGTTTTATTTTGTTCTGGTGTATTTTAAAAAAATGCATTTTTCGTCGCCCCCCTTCGAAAAAAATACTATGTACGCCCCTGCAACAAGGGCAACACGCTCCAAATAATTGCTTAAAATTACAGGTAGCTGCTATGGATACATTAAATATTAGTCGATTTTGTATTTGTTGATTTCCTGAACTAACCATAGACAATAATGTATTTCGGAGATTCCGGGAAACTTAGCTCCATAATTTCCAAGATTTAATTCTAAAGTTCTTCACACGCGAACAGAAACCTCAAAATTTACTTACCAGCGGAATTTTATGCAAAGCTTAGGCGACTTTGCAGCTTCTTTGTGAAAACTAGAGAAATTGGGGGGGTGGGTATTTTAGTCAGGGGAGCTTTCGTACCCTTAACTTCTCCGACAAAAATCGTCTCCTCAGGTGCCTTATCCTCCTCCGAAGCTCAGGAAAAGGCAGAAACATTTCAAGATTCGCGGAGAAAACAACTTTTCCTTGTAAATATGTTGTAGTTTAAGAGGGCACACAAGGAATTTTGAGAGCTACTAGAAATTTTTCTGCGGATTTACACAAATTTGTAATTTGAATTTTTTTTTCTAGCTTGCGTCGTTTACGAGTTAGCTTGCGGCGCCCCCGAATTAAGGGGTGCTTGGGGTGGTCACTCACATATTCCTTATATAGATCGTATCATCTCTTATTAATACCCGTTGGCTCTGTTTTTCTGTTAAAATTAATTTTCTACTTATTAAAGTGAGCCGCGACTTTTGAAAACACCATATATATATATATATATGGGATGTAAGGTCAGGTGATGCGTAACATCACAGCCTCTCCTTGACAAATGTCAAATCCGCCTTCTTGTGGTACATCCTGTTCCCACTAAAGGGGCTCTGACGACCGCCAATAGCGGTATAACTATACCATCGGGATTAGAGGAAATGCTATCCCACACTCACCAACCCGCTTGGCCAGCTCTTCTACTATCGTGGGACAGATACTGGCAGAACTAGTGGTGTTGGATTTATAATAAACAAGAAACTGAAGGATAAAGTTGTAGAAGTTGAAAGTTCCTCTGACAGAACTGCACGACTCGTTATCCAACTCTCGAGAAGATACCAGGCTCAGATTATTCAAACTTATGCACATACCACAAGTCATGCTGAAGAAGAAATTGAAGAATTTTATGAGGAAATTCGTGATCTAAATAATAAAGGTAAGCAGCACTTGAAGATAATTATGGGAGATTTCAATGCAAAAATAGGGCAACGACAACAGAATGAAACTTCAGTAGGTAAATTCGGTCACGGCAACAGAAACCAGCGTGGAAATACTCTCGTAGAGTTTGCAGAGGCAGAAGGGTTTTTCATCTTGAACTCCTTTTTCAAGAAAAAGCCACACAGGAAATGGACATGGAGACATCCAAATGGGACGACAAGTGAAATTGATTTTATTATGTGTAACAAAAAATTCGTCATAGAAGACTGCGGTGTGCTAAACAAGTTCAACACAGGCAGTGACCATAGATTGGTGAGATGTAAGATGCACCTCAACACTAAACTCGAACGTAGCAAACTCATAAGACAAACAAAATGTATTGACATAACCAACCTTAAAAAACACCATAATACCTTCAAATTGGAACTGAAGAACAGGTTCTCTGCTTTAGAAGGCCTAACATTGGAAGAAGTGGATATTTCTGAAGTTAACAGAAAAGTAACCAAAGCTCTTATGGAAACAGCAACAAAATTAGCTGGGTCTAAGAACAAATTGCATGTGAACAAATTATCAGGAAAAACCAAAATGTTGATGCAAAAAAGAAGAGTGATGAGGACAACTAAAGAAGATGTGACTTCCAAAGTGGAATATATAGAGCTATGCAAGACGGTACGAAAAAGTATCACTGAAGACGTAAGGAAATTCAACTGTGAACTAGTAAGGAAAGCAATTGAAAACAACCAAAGCCTAAAGATAGCAAAGGGACATCTCAGTAAGGGAAAAAACAGATTATGGCACTGAGAAAAGAAGATGGTTCTGTAACAAGAAATAGAGGCGAAATTTTGACAAGAGTGAAAGATTTCTACTCCAAATTATATGAAAGGGATGATACATGTACTCCAGGCATCATGAAAGGTACCAGAGTTCTTCCAGTCCTTCCAGCAGAAGTTGCACATGCAATCAAGAACATGAAGCGGGGAAAAGCTCCAGGAGAAGATGGAATTACTGTAGACATCATACAAGAAGCAAGTGGAGAAATCGAAACAGTACTCGCCCAAATTTTCACTCGATGCCATAATGAAGGGAAAATTCCTGAGGATTGGAACAACGCTACAATGATCTTGCTACATAAAAAAGGTGACATTGAGGATCTCGGGAACTACAGACCTATCAGCCTCCTATCAGTGGTTTATAAAATCTTCACTAAAGTTCTTTCACACCGCTTGAAGGTAACACTGGACATGGCTCAACCGAGAGAACAAGCTGGATTCAGGAGTGGCTACAGCACAATAGATCATATCCACGTACTGAGAGAACTAATTGAAAGAGCGAGGGAATATGAACTTCCATTGTGCATGGCTTTTATCGATTATGAAAAAGCCTTTGATTCGGTGAAACCATCAGCAGTTGCAATGGCTCTGAAATCCTGCGGTATTGAAGATGCATACATTAATATTATTAATAACATCTATGAAAATGCAAGTGCAAAGATTCGGCTGTTTGAAAATACAACACACATAAAAATTGGAAAAGGAGTGAGACAAGGTGACACCATATCTCCGAAGCTCTTTAATGCCACATTGGAAAATGTCTTTCAATCACTGAACTGGGAAAACAAAGGGATAAAGATTAATGGAGATTATCTAACCCACCTTCGTTTTGCTGATGACATAGTCATTTTTGCAACTACCCCATCAGAGCTACAGAGTATGATCCAGGAACTTGCTGACAAGAGTAAAGAAGTGGGATTAAAATGAACTTTCAGAAGACAAAAGTGATGTACAATGCTTTTACAAGAAATGAAGATTTATCGATTGATGGAGAAAAGCTGGAGATAACAGACACGTACGTTTATCTTGGACAGCAGATATCAAGTGAGGGTCACATTGATGAAGAAATTAATCGGCGTACAAAACTTGCCTGGAGAGCTTTTGGAAGAAACAGCATAATTTTCAAGAGCAATATGCCATTATGTCTTAAAAGAAAAGTGTTTGATCAATTCATCCTTCCAGTGCTTACGTATGGTGCAGAGACGTGGACCTTAGCTAAAAGAGACATACAAAGGCTGCAGACAACTCAAACAAGCATGGAGAGGTGCATGCTTGGTGTAACCAGGAGAGATAAGAAGAGGAACACGTGGATCCAAAAAATGACAAGAGTGGAAGACATCATGATCAGAGTTAAATCCCTGAAATGGCAATGGGCTGGACATACTGCCAGAAGGACAGACCATCGATGGACAGCCGAAATTTTAGATTGGATTCCAAGGGACAGGAAAAGACCCAGAAGAAGACCACATGGAAGATAGGTGGATGAAATTCGAAAGTATGCGGGAGTGACGTGGAGGAGACTGGCACAAGACAGACCGTTGTGGAGGAAACTTGGGGAGACCGTCGTCCAGCAGTGGATTGATAATGGTTGACAATGATGATGATGATGATATGTATATATATATATATTATTTTTAGTTTTGCAACCTGGAATCTGAAGGGGAACAGCAACTTGAATAAATGTAAAGAGAACGCAAACATGATGAGTTATTTCATTCTTCGTGTTGAGTCTCAAGCTGTAATGTTCATTGGTTTTGAAGAATGCCTTTGTTGAATAATATGGTAAAAAATTCACGAGCTTATGTCTTACGAAGCTAAATTGTGAGATATGTGGACGTTACATGTTTTGTATTGTTATAAGTGTTAGCTTAGCTGCGCTATGTATTTCAGGGAGATTCAGTTATTTTGCAGCGTACTGTTAAACATTACTCACAATCTAGGAAACTAAGTTTCGTCGTTAAAGGTAATGTTAAAGACAGTCTATACAGTAATTTGCAGATGTGAAAGGATTTCTCATCACCAGCTGCATGCGATTTAGGTAATCAAAATTTCAAAGCATCGTTGTTAATGGGCAATCATTATCTAAGTTTACGGCAAGAGCGTGCCAAACAAAAATGCCGCAACCCCATCGGGAAAGCAATGATCGTGAAACTTGATCGATTTTTGCCTTTTCAGAGAGCTAGAGGTGTTCACATTAAGGAAGCCACAAACACGTGACTCACATTTATCTCAATGAGTTCTGGAGATTTACTCTGTTATTCGGAAGGATACAAAGGGGAAAGATCTCTAACAACTGGAGTTTATTTCCTTTGCGTAATGATGCCTTTATCTAGATAACGTAGCAATGAAACTTTTTTCTCACATTTCTCACTTTAAGTTGAAGTTAACGCATTTTAAGTGTTGTGCATTTGTAAACGCAAATTTTTCTTGACTTACATTTTTTTGCAGTCGAGATGTAGTTCATCAGATTTTCTGAAGGAAGTGGAGGGTTAATGACCAGCATGAGCAACTGTGAGGGTTAAAATATTTCTCTCGTTTCTAATATAGGGCCACTGGTCCCAGCGAAAAGAAATGGTCAACGCTGTAATACAGACGTACGGCCCCAAGAAATGTTGCCTGAAATCGTCTCCTGAAATCAGTAGACCAGAGCTCGAGAAATCAGTAGATCAGATTTTTTTGCTTGAAACATGAACCACCGGACAATTGTAATGTAGTGGTTTTCAATGTAATCTCAATACGATGGACTACTTAAACCTACTAGTGTGTCAAATATTACCAGCATTCCACAAACTATTAGGTGCGCAAATAAGTTTTAAAGCGCTGTTTTGTGTGAGGTATACCACTAATTTACATATCCGACATTCCCCCGCGTTGTTGTCATGTGACCGTAACTGGTCCAGAGTATAAAATGTTATACAGAAGTTTACCCAACAGTCAAACGCACTTCCACATCGGTAGGTGAAAGATGGCAAGCGATACTGCATTTATTTGACACTGCATTCGTTACGAATTTCGTCAAGGAAAAAGTGCTGCAAGAGAATGTGCATCTATCAGTTTTGTTCTGGGGAAGAATACTGTATCGAAAAGCATTTGTGAGTTTTAATTTAGACGGTTTTTGTTGACCATGCGCGGCCGAGCGTGGTACTTGAATCATTTGCAAGTCTCACGATGTCAAACCGACCCACAAAGTTCCATTCGGTTGCTTCCTTCTGTGTGTAACTATTTTTTTGACGATGAGTGTATATCGACAGGCGACAATCGACATCAGCAATTGGCAGAAGAGGAATCAAGAGGTCTCAAGCAGGAGAAATGGCCAAAAGAAAAAAAACGGAAGGCCTGAAACTGCAGTTCCTGACATTAATAACCAATGGCAAGTTGATAAAATCATTCGGAGAAATCGACGTGTGACTATTCGAGAGATATGTGGTACACTGCATTGTGGTCATAGTGTTATGGAAAAAATCTTCTACATAATTCCTTTGTGTCACACAAAATTAACAGACATAGATACGTCGTATGAATTAGGGAAATGGCTCATTTTAGAGATCTCGATCCCAAGAAACGGAGGGAAAATGAAACTTTTCTTCCAAATTAAATCATCTGATTGTTGTACGTGTCACAACACTCATTCTGACTTAATCATTGAAACGCGGGACAAAGGGGTAGTCGTACGACCTTGGAAGACGGCGCCAGCCGGAGCCAGCGAGCAAGGAGCTGATTGGCTATTATCAAGGACAAATCGACTGCACGTGCTTTCACTGCTATTTAACCGTAAAATGTGTTACAGTGAGAAAGGAATCAGGGTTCTGTTATGAGTAGCGTTAGAGGGAGACCACTCCAACGAGTGCGTGTTTTTTCATAACGTACGTGAGGGAAGGAATTTGACGGCACACGTAATGATCGCAATAATACACGCTGCAAGCTACTTTCCGAAAAGCTTTACTTAATTCCTGTTGCCATAACGGCCTTATTTCCCTTCCAGAGCTGCAGATAAATACGGGACTGAAGGATTTACTTCGGAACAGTCCTAATTTTGTCCAACAAAACCGGAAATACAAAGGTGCAAAGCCATTCGCTTCCCTGTCGGCCACAAAAAAGGAGTTTCCAGGAAATGATACGTACTGCTTTAAAATTCAGAGACAGATTTAGCGGTACATCTCGATTTTATTACCACTTACTGGTGAAAATTGTACTTTATAGATTCCTCGATATTGACAGACCTCCCTGGTAGATATTCTGGCTAACAGTCCTTACGCCCAAGCATACAAGACTGCAGCTGAGGCGATTGAACATGAAGTAGCACGACACGACCTGGACCTGCATTTTGTTGATAATGTATTTACACATTCTCTATATTTGTTCACCAGAATACATAAAGCATGAAAAAATGGCGCAATTTTGTTACCATTTTACTCCCTTGAAAACTTTGAAACATACCTCTTAGTAGACTGGGGTTTTTACCCCACCAAGCCATTAGTAATTCATAATCTGAAATATCGGAAAGAGTGGGAAAACTGGGATTCATGCCAAATAATCCCAGCTCATCGGAATCGAAGTATGTAGAAATCTGTTAAGACTGCTTGAGATGTGGTTACATTTCTTTCCAATGTGGTTACTAGAGATAAATCCTGGGCTCTCCTTTATGACTCAGACACCAAAGAGCAATATGCAGAATGACGGCACAAGACGTCGTCGCATAGGCAGGCGTAAGAAATTCATAATACGAAGTTCACCAAAAAGAAGGTGATGGGGAAAATATTCAGGGATATCAGCGCTCTTATTGTTGTTGATTTTCTTGAACAAGGTGGCACTGTAAACAGTTCTCGCTATATTGAGGTACTAAAAATACTCAGATAAGCTATCCACAAGAAGAGATCAAACATGCTTGTTCGTCTGTCCGACTACAGAGGAAGTTCACACGTTTTTAGAACGTTTTTGATAAGAAATTACAGAAAATAAAAGAAATTAAAGAACTGAAACTGTCAACACGAAACAAACATCTGCAGCATTTAAATATCATCTGCTAAGAAATTGGAGCACGTAAACAAGTTGTGGATAAAAGGTTATACTTTTCCTCTTTACGAAGAGAAATTTTGGCATTCTGTAATTAAAAAAACTGTGAAAATGATGGCATTAGCATTTCTAAATGCAAAATATGCAACGCTATTAAAAATAGATGGAAAAAAATTGTCAAACATTGCTTTTAACAGGAAAGAGAATACCAAACGAATATTCAAAAGCACGTACTTTTAAGACTATTTCAAAAATAAGATCTGTGGTCTTAGAAGAAAATCCAACTGCACAAGGAACGGTCGTTAAGTTGTTAAAAACCTCTGTATCAACTGTAAACAAGGTAATAAACAAAGATTTGAATTTGAAAAGAACAACAACATAAAAAACATAACACTCACCGCCTTTTTCTTAAGCACGTGGCTGACGCGAAGCACAGTGTAGACTTCTTTATGAAAATAACTTAGCAGGAGACAGATCAAAATTTATTGTGACTATTGATGAAACAATGATCTCCCTAAACGACTGTAACAAAACAAAGGTTCGATTTACTATTGGAAAAGAGGAGAAAAAACTTACAAACGTAGTTCCAAGAATCCAAAGAAAGTTTCAGTAAAAGATTCAAGTTTGTAAGTGGTTTCTCGTACAATGGGAAATTAAAGTTAAGGAAAGTTGAAAAGAATGTTAATGCTCTACGAGACCCGCCATATTGTATTGTGTCTTCTCTTGTTAACCAACGGGAAAGCGTATTTCACAAATTGCTCGGGCAATTTTGCACATTTTGGAACACCGTTTGTGACTAACGCAAGATATATGATAAATATAGAGTTCAATGGTTTCAGATTTTCATTTTGGACTCTTTAAGTATTTTTTATTAATTAATAAAACTATGATAGACGCCTTGGTACGGCTTCTGCTGGAGATAAAAAATGAAGGGAAAGGTCAATAAAAATTCTGAAACCAGGGAACTCTTTATCATATATCTTGCGTTAGCCACAAACGGTGTTCCAAAATGTGCAAAATTGCCCCTAACAATTTGTGAAATACGCTTGCCCGTTGGTTAACAAGAGAAGGCAGCAACATAAGATGGCGGGTCTCGTAGAGCCTTAAGCTCAATTACACATATTATCAAAATAATGTTTTAACTCCTATATTTAAAGTGAAAATACCACTCCATAGAGCTTTCAAAGAGTAGAACTCCATCAGGATAATATTACCAGTCATACACTATAATGACAAAAGTCACCGGATACCCCTTTAAAAACAAATGGATAGATTCGCTACGTTGTTAAGCTGCGCGGTACAGCTGTAAACGGTATCAAAACAAGCCTGCAGCTGACCGCGATCATATCACACTGTGAGATTGAGTGAAAATATCGCGACGAAAGAGAACTGACTTAGAAAGAAAGATTGTTGGGTATTATATCAGTAGGTTGTCCATAAGAGAAACCAAGAGGCGTTTAAACATACCCAAGTGAACTGTTTTGGATGTACTGAATAAGTGGAAGACACATGGCATGCTTGAAGCAGCAGCACGTACCATCAGGCCAAAGAAAATCAGTGGCAGAGGACGACGAAGCCAGAGGACGGTCGTTACAGCTAATCGACGGAGTACTGCACAAGACTTCAGTGTACAGGTGAGTAAAAATGCTGGAACCACGGTATGTACACGTTCCATTCACAGAGAACTTCATTCCATGAGTTACCGTGGTCGTGCGGCGTCTCATAAGTCTTTCATCTCCACTCGGAATGCTACTCGTCGTTTAGCATGGCGTAAAGAACATTTATCGTGGACCGTAGATCAATGGAAACGGGTCCTATGGACTGATGCATCCAGATATACGATCCATCAGTCTGATGGCCGTGTGTGGGTATGGCGGCAGCCGGAAGATCGTTATTTACCACAGTGTACTGCTTCTACGGTCAAGTTTGGAGCTGGCAGTGTACTCGTGTGGGAGTGTGTTTCATGGTATGGTCCCGGCCCATTGGCTATCTTGAACAAATCGGTTAACCTGCACGTCTACCTCCATATTCTGAATAATTATGCCCTCTCCACTCTGTGGCAATACTATGTAACAGAGCTTTGTTGGTACCACCAGTATAATGCACCGAGCCATAAAGCAAGGACTGTTATGGCGTGGTTTGACGATAATTATATATCGTGTGTAGACTGACCAGCACAGAGACCTAATCTTAATCCCATACAGCACCTATGGGATGAATTATAGCCCCGCATACGAAGTTTGGAACCAAGGCCTACTACTAAGCAACAGTTAGCGGCAGCATTATGTACTGTATGGAAGCGCATTGCTGTGTTCCAAAACCTTGTCGAAAGCATGTCTCGAAGGGTCAGTGCATGCATTAAGGCTAAATGTGGACCGATAGCGTACTAATGTATGTTGTGTTTCTCTTCTAAGTGTCCGGTGACTTTTGTCAATGTAGTGTACATGCAAATCTACCACTCATTTTTCTGAAAAAAACAAGGAAAAAAAAGACGAGTATCAAGTGTATTCCTTCTTCTTATATCTTTTCAAAGTCCATTGAAGTGTCACAATGGACCATTATGAGTTTTAACTGTTAAAAACAGCACTTTCTGAACGCAGACCTAAAACAATGATTTTAGTATGGAAAGCAGTGGAAGAGAAGTGTAGTAAAATACCACTACCAATTTAAGAAATGCCATGCTATCTTGGAATTTAGATGTACGAGAGTTGTTTGATATGTAAGGTCTCCTACCGAATGGCATCGTTAGTTAGGGAAGAAAAACGTTTGCGCATGCGCTCGGTATCCGATACTGTGTAGTGTAAACGAGCTTTGTTTCAGGTCACTGTTTGACGTCCTTGAGTAATAGGGTTCTTTAGTCATGAGTGCTGCCTACGTGTTACGTGTAAAGCAGCGATCAGTAATAGCGTTTCTGACACTAGAAGGTTGCGCGCCAATCGAAATTCACAGACGTATGAAGACAATTTATGGGGTGTAAAAGCAATTATGAAACCAGTTCCTTGCATCACGATAACGCCAGGCCACACTGCAGTCGACAAACGATGGAAACAGTGATAAGCCTGAAATTCACATTTGTTCCACGCCCTCCTTACAGCCTAGTTTTGACACCGTCCGACTTCTGGTTTTTCCAAAAATTGAAAGAGAAAGGTCAACATTTTTTATACGATGCTGAAGTTGTTGTGCGCTATGGATCAAAAGCAAACCACAAATTTCTTCACGGACGGATTAGAAAAGTGGATAGCACGATTGGAAAAATGTGTGCCAATATATAGAGACTAAGTTGAAAAATAAGGTGGTAATGTTGAAGAGAAATTGATTTCCTTAATTTTGATACCACTTTCATTATCTTTTTTGCCGAAAACTTATTTTATACGATTGGAGACCTTACTTTTCAATCAACTCTCTTAGTTTAATATTCTGAGAAAGGGCTATGAGATATCTAGAATATTTAAGAAAACAATAATTTTATTGTAAACATTAATTTCATCGCTAAAAGTATTTCTAGAAATGTGTGAACACCCTCTTTACAACACGAGAACACACGAGTTTCTATCTCACCTGAAACACCTCGGGCTAATGCCGAAACGGGCTGGACAGTAACATTGGGTTAGTGCGAATGAAATGTCCGGTTCGAACGAGCAGTGGAAACAGGCACCCACCACAGCAGAATGGCCCATGGGTGTTTCAGGTATTACGTCACAGAGTTACTATAAATAGCTAGCACGTGTGTGAAGAACAAGGTTCATGCGTGGTTTGTTTGGACGTAACGTACCTTGCAAAGGAAACATACAGACGCCGGATTTGAGATTCATCTTCCTGTATGAATTTAAACTGGGCCGTTCTGCAGGATTTGCCGCCCGAAACGTTAACAAAGCGTTTGCAGACAATACAGTCAACGCACAAACTATTCGTCGATAGTTTGGAAGTGTCGAAGCGGACATACGGACCTGCAAAACGAAACAAGTCGTCACCGACCTGTTACTGTTTCTTACGATGTTCTGTTACGTGTGGTTGAAGCAGACCCACCCTCCCTCCCAATAAACGTGTCGTGAAATAGCGGCAGAGATAAGTGTCCACCACACGATAGTTGTTCGACGTTTGGCTACCCTGGGTTAGGCCAAAAAGCTGGACACGTAGCTGCTGCACGAGTTGAAAAATGCCAAAAGGACTAGGCGTTTGGACGTCTGCACGTCGCTGCTTACCAGGAATAAACAGGAACCTCTACTGCATCGAATCGTTACCTGTGACGAGAAGTGGATCATTTATGATAATTGGAAACGATCTGCACAATGGTTAAGCAAGGCACATCCTGCGGGACTGCATCCTAAGCCACCCCTACACACCAAGTAGACGATGCTCCTTGTCTGGTGTTCCACAACCGGGGTAATTCATCGGAATAAACAGGAACCTCTACTGCATCGAATCGTTACCTGTGACGAGAAGTGGGTCATTTATGATAATTGGAAACGATCTGCACAATGGTTAAGCAACGCACAGCCTGCGAGACTGCATCCTAAGCCACCCCTACACACCAAGAAGATGATGCTCCTTGTCTGGTGATCCACAACACCCTTCCCTATTTCACAGAACAGTACAACTCCAATTGCAACAAAAAATTCATTTTATATAACCAAATTTCTACTGATTCCAAAACTTCACACACGTTTACCCAAATTCCCTAAAACCTTAGATGGTTGCATGCTCCAACTGCTTAACTATTTTTGGAGGGGATCAAGGGTGGGCTCAAAAGGAAGTTGGACGAGAAAATGCCCAATTGTGCGCTCGCGTTGCGTTGTGTCTCTCTGCGGTAGCACTGTTCCAATGCATAGTCATCTTGAGTATATGAACGTGAATCACACACAGCGATTTTTCACTTTTTAACTGACACCATTACACGAATCTATTACTAGTGAAACCAACTAGACTGTTTGGAAGCATCTGGATAGTTTAACTTGGAGTGATTGGTAAATTAAAGGAGAACTTTCTTCACAAGTTAAAAGATCTTCATAGCTTAACTGGCAGTGATTGGTAAATTAAAGGAGAACTTTCTTCACAAGTTAAAAGATCTTCATAGCTTAACTGGCAGTGATTAGTCAGTAAAAGAGGAAGCCTTGTTCTAGAGTAAAGAGATCGCTCGAAGGACAAGAAGGAAGGACTCAAAAATCAAAGGTGGAAGTTTCTCCATCGGACTTCTACTGATGCGCATTGCTTGAATAACATAATGGCGGTTGAAGGCTTCTGCAAGTGAAAAATGCGCAAGATGCCATCACCCGTCAAAATCTCAGAGCTTTCATCAGTAGAGTATTGAAACTTGTTGGAAAGGTACCACCAGTTCCAATGAAACATACACTATATTGACAAAAGTCACCGGACACTTAGGAGAGAAACACAACATAGCATTTATTTACATACATTAGTACGGTGTAGGTCCACCTTTGGCCTTAATGCATGCACTGAGACATGCTTTCGACAAGGTTTTGGAACACAGCGGTAGGTATGCGCTTCCATTCAGTACATAATGCTGCCACTAACTGTTGCTTAGTAGTAGGCCTTGGTTCCAAACTTTTTATGCGGCGCTCTAATTCATCCCATAGGTGCTGTATGGGATTAAGATCAGGACTCTGTGCTGCTCAGTCCACACACGATACATCATTATCTTCAAACCACGCCGTAAAAGTCCTTGCTTTATGGCTCGGTCGATTATCCTGCTGGTACTAACAAGGCTCGGTTCCATAGTATTGCCACAGAGTTGGTAGGGCATAATTGTCCAGAATCGCGAGGTAGACGTGCTGGTGAATAGGTTTGTTCACGATAACCAATGGGCCGAGACCATACCACGAAAGACACCCCGTACGAGCACACTGCCAGCACCAAGCTTGACCGTAGGAACAGCACACTGTGGCAAATGTCGTTCCCCCGGCTGCCGCCATACCTACACACGGCCATCAGACTGATTAATCGTGTATCTGGATTCATCAGTCCATAGGACCCGTTTCCATTGATCTACGGTCTACAATAAATGTTCCTTACACCATGCTAAAAGACGAGTAGCATTCCGAGTGGAGATGAAAGGCTTATGAGCAGCCGCACGACCACGGTAACCCATGGAACGAAGTTCTCTGCGAATGGTACGTGTACATACCGAGGTTCCAGCATTTTTACTCACCTGTACACTGAAGTATTTTGCAGTACTCCGTCGATTAGCTGTAACGACCCTCCTCAGGCTTCGTCGTCCTCTGCCACTGATTTTCTTTGGTCTGATGGTACGTGTTGCTGCATCAAGCATGCCATGTGTCTTCCACTTATTCAGTACATCCAAAACAGTTCACATGGGTATGTTTAAACGCCTCTCAGTTTCTCTTATGGACAACCCACTAATATAATACCCAACAATCTTTCTTTCTCAGTCAGTTCTCTCCAGTCGCGATATTTTCACTCAATCTCACAGTGTGATATGATCGCGATCAGCTGCAGGCTTGTTTTGATACCGTTTACAGCTGTGCCGCGCATCTTAACAACGCAGCGAATCCATTCATTTGCTTTTAAAGGGGCGTCAGGTGACATTTGTCATTTTAGTGTGTGACAGGTAACATTATCCTGATGGAGTTCTACTTTTTGAAAGCTCTATGGAGTGGTATTTCTACTTTAAATATAGCAGTTAAAACATTATTTTGATAATATGTAGAATTGAGCTTAACATTCTTTTCAACTTTCCTTAACTGGATTCATCAATCCATCGTGTATTTGGATTCATCAATCCTTTGGACCCGTTTCTATTGATGTACGGTCCACGATAAAAGTTCTTTACACCATGCTAAACGACGAGTAGCATTCCGAGTGGAGATGAAAAGCTTATGAGCAGCCGCACGACCACGGTAACCCATGGAATGAAGTTTTCTGCGAATGGTACGTGTACATACCGAGGTTCCAGCATTTTTACTCACCTGTAGACAGAAGTCTTGTGCAGTACTCCGTCGATTAGCTGTAACGACTCTTCTGGCGCTTCGACGTCCTCTACCACTGACTTTCTTTGGTCTGCTGGTACGTTTTGCTGCTTCAGGCACGCCATGTGTCTTCCACTTATTCAGTACGTCAAAAACAGTTTACTTGGGTATGTTTAAATGCCTCTCGGTTTTTCCTAAGGGAAACCCACTATTATAACACCCAACAATATTTCCTTTCTCAAAGTCAGTTCTCTCCCGTCGCGATGTTTTCACTCAACCTCACAGTGCGATATGATCGCGGTCGGCTGCAGGCTTGTTTTTTTTAGCGTTTGCAGCTGTAACGCGCATCTTAACAACGGAGAGGATCCGTTCATTTGCTTTTGAAGGGGTGTTCGGTGACTTTTGTCAGTATATTGTATGTCTGCATAAACGGCGGACTGTGTCAGGGTGATGAAAGATGTTTGCGCCTCTTTTTCTAAAGGCATGCTAAAAGGTAACGGATATGCTAAATAAAAGATAAAGAAGACATGCTAAAGGTAGTATGATAACAGACGACTTTTGATATCAAACTGACAAAATCTTCGCTTCATTTTCATTAAACATTCTCAATTCATTGCTCCAAGAAGGGTCTTAAATTTCCACAACTTGCGTATTTCCCTTTGTCAACGACTTGTTAAACACTGGGCACAGCAAAGCAAATTTTTGGCGATTTCGCTAGTTCTGTGTTACGTCATTTTCGTTATTTTTAGCATACAAAGTTCCAAGAAATATCTCTTGTGACAAGTTCTCAGGTATTTCAGAGAGAGAGCTTAATTTACGAAAAGTAAAATCTGAGAACTAGGGATTTCGGTAATAAATCAGCCATTAGTATCGCAGGGTATTTTACAAGATTAACAGAGATCTCATTTCTCCGCCAAGCCCGTTCGAAAGAAAGTTTCATAACATGCTTACCTTACCAGAAGAGCACACTTATCTGCTCAGCTTAATGAATTCGTTGTGGTAGCAGGATATTGGGGAACTGGTGGTAGAAAATGGTTGTGGTATTTTTCAAAAGCCATCTTAATGATGTCATTAAAACGCCCACAAATGGCTTGGTCGTGTGATCAACAACCCTCTGCCCTTATTCTGTATCTTATTTTAAGTGTAACTCTGTATTTCAAAATCAAAGCATCGATACAATATAGCTTTTTAATGATTTTCTGTGGAGTTTCGTAGATATAGCAGTCTGCGCATAATTACTTTATGTATGCTAAAAAATAAAACCTGATCGGAACAAACATGCTCCAGCTTCATAGAAACGAAGCAAAGAGAGGGATAACAAAGCTAATATTTTCTGTTTTATTTGTACACCAAACTTATTAAAATGTTCACCAGTTCTGCAGGAAATAACGAGAACAATATATTTTTAGATTCTTTTCAGAAACAAGTCTTTATTATTCTTTAAAAGAAAATGCGCATTTTGTAAATGCCGGGATAGTGTCCACAGGTTTTTGTAGAGAAGAAGAGGAACATTTTGTTTTTACCAAAGACGTTTCAGCGGTGACGGAATTGTAAAGAAATCTTAATGAGAAAAGAAAACAGTCTCCTTTACCTGAGAACACGGATACATTTTGCACGCTTACTGTTTTTGCCAAACCCTTCATGTTATATAGAGCTTCTATATCTTTGTAATGTAATATTTGGTATAGAAAATATTTGGAATGCGCATGTTTGTACGTCAACGAATGCTTTAACTACTGCAAAATTCGAAACTCTTGAAACGGTTGAATGGACCAAATATTAATTATTGGGTTCAGTGAAACAAGTTAGTAAAATCATGCAATGCATTGATTATGATACGGTTTCCAACATATCAGAAATTATTACTCAAGTTATGAGGATAATGGCTGAAGAATAAATCTCGCTCTGTGTCCTGACTTTTGACCCCATTTCAATGATATTCAACAGAATTGGTTCAGTATACCTCCGGAACAACATACTAAAGTTTTGTCGCTACAGAAGCATTTTTACTCAAGTTATGAGGATAACGTCTGTGGAATAAATCTCGCTCCTGTGCCCTGACCTTATACCTCATTTCGCCCATTTTCAATAGCTTTCCTCCCCAGGTGGTCTCTACCACATGCCCCCGCACGGGGATAACTGGTTTTCCAGTTATTTGGGGAGCGGCGCCCCCACGGCCCGAGCTGACCTTGTGACTGGTCAACATCTGATGTCATGCCACAGCTTGTTTTTTGTTTCGGTGCTGTTGGTGTTTGCAGGGACGGCTGTTCATCCAGCTGTTGGGGAGTTGCGGCCCCACGATCCCTAGCTGGTCTTGTGTCTCGCTTTTTCGTTTTTATTTATTTTCTCCACTGGCTAGTTGCCCGTGTTGTGTTCTCTACCTAATCGCTACCACGTTATGTACTAACACCCCGGTCTTGAGGTTTTGTTACCCTCCACCACTAACTGATTTATATTAACCGCTCAGTTCGTAGGTTGCTGAGATTCCGTTTAGGTTCCCTGCCAGGATTTGTCTTCTTTGGAATTATTTTTTTTTCTTTTAGCTGGTTTGGGTGCTAGACCTACCTGCATGTTTGCCGCGTGCGGAGACCCGTGAGGCGGAAATGGGATGTCTGGCGGCTGAGGTCGCAGGAGACCGGTTAAGTGCCTCCTGTGTACCAACACTCCTCTTCGACCCCGGCTTCGCTGTAAACGGGAGGCTAGAGACTAACCCACCTCTAGTCAGGAGTCTTGTACCAAGTTGTGTACAGGGCTTTAGCGGCTTTTTTGTCGTATAGCACGGCAGGGTAAGCCCGGGGGCTGTGGGATCATGCCAAAGGCGTTGGCATGACGGTACCAGGAGGCCGAAGTGTCCGCCGAGTGCGTGTGATCACAGCCAACGGACTATATCTGCAACGTATAAGCTCCAGAACTGTGTCCAGCGTCATTTTCTTGGCTTGCAGACCTCCAGTTCTCCCTTGTAGGGCTCGGTGGTGGGTGGAGTAGTTTGCAGACGAATCTTCCTCCCTTTTTTCCATGGGTAAAAACAAAAAGAAAAACTCCAAATTTAAGTCACCTGAGGAAATGATTGTTGACAACGACTCTCCTTTGTCTTCTCACCCTACCAAGTCTCATAACCTTAAACGATCTTTAGACCTTGACCTGGACCAAGAATGTGGTACCTCTTCTTCGGCAGCTGTACCAGTCGCTCCGAAGCGTCGTCTACCCTCGATTGCTGTGAATACACATGCTACACATTTAGTTGTAGAATCCATCGATCCGAATGAGAGACTGTCCACCAGATCTCCCTTTTTCATTTCTAAAGCTTTGGACGCTGCGGTTGGCCCCTTGAAGTCTGTGAGGAAGCTTCGCTCTGGGGACCTGCTTGTCCAAACTTGCAGTGTTTCTCAGAGTAACACTTTTCTGCACCTCACTAGTCTTCAAGGCATTCCTGTCAAAGTGACACCTCACCCGTTTCTTAACACCTCTCGGGGTGTTATTTCGGAGTTTGATCTCTTGCCATGCAGTGAAGACGAATTGGTGACTGAACTTGCCGATCAAGGTGTTATTGCTGCACGTCGTATGATGTTCCGGTGCGATGGTTCTTTGATTAAGTCTAAAAATGTGATCTTGACTTTTAACTCCCCGAAAGTTCCGACCGAAATCAAGGCTGGCTACTTGGTCTGTGGAGTTCGCCCGTACATTCCCAGTCCTCTGCGCTGTTTCAGGTGCCAGAGGTACGGACATTCCCAACGTTTCTGTAAGAGTTCCGCTCGTTGCGCAAATTGTGGCTCCAGTGAACATGACGGGGATGGTTGCACCTCTGCGGCCTGCTGTGTTAACTGCGGTGAGGCCCATGCAGCTTACTCCCGCAACTGTATGAAATGGAAGGACGAGATGGCGATCCAGCGCCTCAAGACCCTGGAAGGCCTCTCGTACCCTGCTGCCAAGGCCAAGTTGGGTATACCCACCACCCGACAGCGTACTTTTGCCGCAGTAGTTCAGTCTCCGCCACAACCCGTGCAGCCCTTTGTTCCGCGCCCTGTAGCTCTCGCCGCCCTTGCCAAGCGATCTACAGCTGACCAAGCGACACAGGTGTTTTTCCCCGAGCTCCAGATTTTTAGAATAGCTGATTCTGGGCCTTCTCTTTTGCAGCCGACCGTCTCTTCCAGTTTCCAGCCGAAAGCCTGCACGTGCGGAAAACCCGGCCCTCAATCCGCAAAGGTGTGCAGTGTCCATCCAACTGTCGCGGTCCGCCTGACCAACATTGCGACTGTCTCGGCCTCAGCGAGGTCCCCACCCTCAACCAACATTATAGAGGAACATAGGGGGAGGAGAGTGACAGTTCGTCCCCAGCCTCAACCAACATTGCAGAGTAACATGGGGGAGGAGAGTGACAGTTCGTCCCCGCCCTCTGCCAGCATTGCAGAGGAGTGGGGGGGGAGGAGTGACGGTTCGTCCCCCTCCTGGTGATTCATCCTTTGTGTAGTGGTGTTACAAAAAAAAATGCTTATAATAGTAAATTCATAAATTTTTATATACACCCAATTACCTACCTTGTCTTCACAGCTTTCATCATCCTCTTTTCCAACTTTTGCCAAGCCTGTCTGCTCTTAATCATTTTCCACGCTTTTAAAAATATATAAATTTTTATATATTTTAGCTAATTGTTCTTTGTCTGGCGCTCTTTGGCCAAACCTGGCCCTTGCGCCAATAAAACCCATCAACCAACCAACCACCCATCTACCACATACTAAAATTTCATCGAAATCGAACCATTTTTGCACGAGTTATGACGCATAAGGGCAATAGAATGGACCCCGGTCCTATATCCTGACCTTTGACCCCATTTCGCCCATTTTCAATAGCTTTCCTCCCCAGGTGGTCTCTACCACATACTAAAATTTCATCGAAATCGAACCATTTTTGCACAAGTTATGACGCATAAGTGCAATAGAATGGATCCCGGTCCTATATCCTGACCTTTGACCCCATTTCGCCCATTTTAAATAGCTTTCCTCCCCAGGTGGTCTCTACCACATACTAAAATTTCATCGAATTCGAACCATTTTTGCACAAGTTATGACGCATAAGGGCAACAGAATGGATCCCGGTCCTATATCCTGACCTTTGTGCCCATTTCGCCCATTTTCAATAGGGTCCGTCCCCAGGTGGTCCCCTACCACATACTAAAATTTCATCGAAATCGAATCATTTTTACGCGAATTATCGAGCGGACGGACGGACAAAGCTGGAGCATATACGCTTTTTCAAACAACGGTTGGAAAGCGCGAAAAAGGTACGAATTCATTTGGTATGCCAAAATGTGAACGATTTGGGTAGAAATTCTGATAGTGATCCGAAACGCTGTGGAGGTTTTACAGAAAAGCGGCTATGATAGCAACTTTAAATGACACAAATACCTGCATTTATGAAATATGTGATAGGGATTAAATGCAATATTCCTTGCTTGGGACGTTCAGGTGGTGATCAGGCAATTGGTGGAGGTTTGGCAGGAAAACGGCTACGATATCAAATTTAAAGGACAGAAAGACCTGTGTTTATCAAATATGTGATAGGGATTAAATACAATTTTCCTTATGTGTGACGCCCGAAGAATACTTTGAGTTCATTTACAGTACGTCTTTTGTGAAAAAGATCCAGCGTATGTTACCGGTTTGTCCGTCCGTCCGTCTCCGGCGATTCGAAAACTTTTAGCCCGATTTGAAAACTTCTTCCTGCATTGGGAAGCTTGAAATGTGCGAATGATGATCCTTGCATTCTGCTTTTTTTTTTTTTTAAGATGCACAATTTCTCAGCTGGGGGTAGGGGCGTAAATGTTGACGATATCATATTCAAAAACACGTTTTCTTCCATATATACACTCACGGACAATGGAATTTGCGCATCTAGAAGAAAACATGCTACAACCGCGAAACTTTGCAGATAGCTAGAGAGTGCGTGCTGCTTTGCAAATGATCCACGTTTGGTGCGATGGCGCATGACCGCACACCTTGTGGTGGCGCTGCACGAACCGGTTGCCTTATAAACCGGCGTGTAGTCCATGCCCCATGAAATAATAAAGCACTGGACGACGCAAGCAAGAGTACAGAGTGACAAGAGTGCCGGGTAGACGCCAAAGACGTCGATTTACACAACTTACGTACTATGAGAGAAGCCTGATCATAGGGCTGAAAACCGCAGGGAGGCCTGCGTGCCGTATAGCCTGCCACCTGGATCGTTCTAACCATGCCGTCCGACTGTGTTGGGAGCAGTGGACACATGACGACACTGCCACACGGCGGAGCGGCTCCGAACGGACCAGGAGGACCATCAGTAGAGAGGATCGCGGGATCGTGCGCCAGGCAAGAACGGGACACATGGGGACCCGGTCCACTATACAGGCAGCTATAGCGGCTCCTATGTGCCCACGAACCGTTTCCCGATGTCTCTTGGAAGCGAATCTGCGATCCCAGCGCCCCTTATGTGTTCTGCCATTAACACCGAAACATTGCCGACTCCGTGTGCAGTCGTGCCAGACCAGAGCGACGTGGAACGCCGCTGACTGGAAACGTGTGGTATTTAGCGATGAGTGCCGCTTCGTTTTGGGGACAGATGATCATCGTGTCCGGGTGTGGAGGTTCCCGGGTCAACGGCACAATCCCACCTACGCTATCGAGCGCCACACCTCTCCCCCTGCAGGCCTTATGGTCTGAGGAGTCATTGCGTACGATAGCCGATCATCTCTAGTATTGGTACGTGGATCATTGACGGGATAGCGGTATGTGGATGAGAACCTACGGCCTCACGTGCTTCCATTCCAGGCAGGGTTTTCAGATGCGCTTTACAGAAAAATAATGCCCGCCCGCACACGGCTCTGGTTGCGCAGGACTGCTTACGTCATGTCTAGACACTCTCATGGCCTTCCCGCTACCCGGATATGTCTCCTATCGAATATGTGTGGGACCAGTTGAAACTCCAGCTGCCGCCGTGCAGCACTATCCGGGATTTGGAGCACACCATTCAACACGCGTGGGGTAGTCTGCGCAGGACTACATCAGACGTCTGTTCGCCTCTTAGGCGGACCGTATTGCAGCATGTATCGCCGCACGAGGCGGTGCGACGCGCTATTGAAGATGACCGTACTGATAGTCACAGATCCCTCTGTAATTGTCCTGCATCTCTGTTGTTGCCACCATGTTTACCATTCATCTGTATCATTACGTCCATAAAATTTCAGTTCAATCCGATGCTTCCTTCTTCGTGCGCAAATTTCATTGTCCATGACTGTACAAAGGCCGTTCCACAAAACTGAGAGTTATTGTTTTTGAGTTGGCAACAGTGCGAAGAGGGAAAATAACCACGCAGACGACTAACTGAATTAAGGAAGTTTCTATGGCAACAGTTATTAGCCGTGGCAAACGATTAAGGTTTTGTTATTGCGCAGTTGTTTAAGGTACGTCCGCATTTCGCCATACAGCTAAGGAGGTGGGTGATTCAGAGTAAAGAAGGGAAATGCGTTGTACGATAACATTTTGCCATCGCTTGAGTAAAGCGGCTCCAGAAATAGTTGATTTAATGAAAAACGCTTAAAACTTTTAAAGATAAGTGTTTGTGTGAGTCAACGATTTTTAGATGGCCCCATGATTTCGAAAAAGGGCGTTTTTCGTTAGAACTCGCTCCTAGGCCTGGTCGACCTGAAAATGTTGTTACCGAGCGTATTGTTAACACTGTTTTAGCAATCCTACAAGAAAATCGACGAGTTCGTGGGAAGACATAACGGCGTCAACTGATAATTGAAAAATGTCGGCATTCCGCATTCTACGCGACAAATTACTGCTGCATCGTGTGTGTTCCAGATGGGTAGCTCATCACCTGATGAGAAAACAATTGTTGGCCAAAGTTAAGATGTGTCAGCAGTAGGAAAAAATGATTGCAAAGGATCCAGTTTAAAAAGATCTCAGGTTCCAAAATATTCTGTTGTTTCGAAAAATAACGATGAAAAAAATACTTAATTTGTGATAAATCCTCTTATGATAATAATAATAATAAAATCACAAGGCTATTATTATTATCACAAAATAATAAGCTTCAACAGAAAATAAAATTACTAATTTACTCGCGTTAATGGCAAAAAAACATACATTATCTCGTAATTAGAGTTTTGTTTTGATGTCTTTCTGGCTCAGTGGCTAAGACGCGCGGTTTCTGTTGAGCCAACCCAAACGACCTTGGATCGAATCCCGTCGGTGCGAAGGGATTATCTGTTGCAAAGGCTGAAAAATTCGGGGTCTCCGATGTTCGGAAATTTCTGTATAAATACGGAAAACGCCGAAACGGCCTTTTCTGAAATAAACCGAATTCCTAACTGCGGAAAGTCTATGAAACTACGGAAATAAAAAAAATAGGGAACTTTTAAAAACGAAACTTTGGTTACAAAAAAGACACCTACCGGCAACTTGGCTGCACGCTATATTTAGGAATTTTCCGTGAATTCCCACCACTTATTTTTTACAGTGTAGGTTTTGTTTGGCGTGTTTAAATTTTTCTATAAATGCTGTAATGTCTTGACAAGAGCACATCAATGAAATTTATGAGGCTATATATACGAGTTCTCCTTGGATATTCTCTTATTTTGGATCTAACCGCTATATTTAGGAATTTTCCGTGAATTCGCCCCACTTATTTTTTACAGTGTAGGTCTTGTTTGTCGTGTTTGAATTTTTCTATAAATGCTGTAATGCCTTGACGATAGCACATCAATGAAATTTATGAGGCTATATATACGAGTTCTCCTTCGATATTCTCTTATTTCGGATCTAACTGAGAATACCCGTTATTCTTCGAAGATATATATACGGCGGAAGGCTGAGCCGATTTTAACACCGCAATGGCTAAACTGGTACGTATATTAATTTCTGCGGTTGTCATATATCAGAATAAAGTGATGGTGACACCACTCTCTCTTAATGCTTCTGAAGCTGACATTAATCAACCATGATTCCAACCCATTAGCCGAAAGATAACCTGCAAAAGCATATGTGCTTTGGCAACCACCTATTTCGTTTGCAATGCAATCTATTAGGAACATTTTCCCTAGTATTGCAATGGCTCTTAAGCTCTCGTGATGGTATAAGCAGTATTGTGATACTCTCAAAGTTGTGGGTGGTGGTTATGGAATCAACGTTTCCTCGCTTTGGAACTAGTTGCTGTAACCGACTAAACTTCACCATCGGAATGTACACTATATTGACAAAAGTCACCGAATACCCCTTCAAAAGCAAATGAACGGATCCGCTGCAATGTTAAGATGCGCGGTATAGCTGCAAATGGTATATAAACAATTTTACCCGTGATCATATCGCACTGTGAGGTTGAGTGAAAATGTCGCGGCGGGAGAGAACTGACTTTGAGAAAGGAAAGATTGTTGGGTGTTATATTAGTGGGTTGTCAATAAGAGACACCGAGAAACGTTTAAACATACCCAAGTCAACTGTTTTGGATGTACTGAATAAGTGGAAGACATATGGCGTGCCTGAAGCAGCAAAACGTACCAGCAGACCAAAGAAAATCAGTCATCGAGAACGTCGAAGCCTCAGGAGAGTCGTTACAGGTAATCGACGGAGCACTGCACAAAACCTCAGCATGCAGGTGACTAAAAATGCTTGAGCCTCGGTATGTACACGTACCATTAGCTGAGAACTTCATTCCATGGGCTACCGTGGTCGTGCGGCTGCTCATAAGCCTTTCGTCTCCACTCGGAATGCTACTTGTCGTTTAGCATAGTGTAAAGAACATTTATCGTGGACCGTAGATCAATGGAAACTGGTGCTATGGACTGATAAATCCAGATACACGATCCATGAGTCTGATGGCCGTGTGTGGGTATGGTGGCAGCCGGGGAAACGCTGTTTCCAAATGTTCTCAAGTGGATTGAGGTAAGATGACGTTGAAGACAGCTGTAACGGTTCAATACTATGATTTTTCAGCTTCTGAAGCTCCAGGCTAGGTGACTGGTTGCACTCTTATAGAGGAAACGCATAGCAGGGTGAAACAGTGTCACAATGGCAACAACGATCGCGTTTCGGTGCACAGAGGCGTTCATGTTGCTTTGACAAACATACAAGGAAGTTTTCCCATTAAAACATATTCCTGCCTAGACCGGAACTGACTGGCTCAGGTAAGGGTGGACGCGCCGCGCATAGTGTGGTTCCATTTGTGTGCTGGATCCACTCCACATGTGTCCTCGTCTGATATCAGGACAATGAGCGAAACGGGATTCGTCTTGAGAGGTACGTGATGCCAATTTGTATTCCATGGCATTTTATGCTGGACCTAGGTATATCTTTGACAATGGTGAGCTTATGTCTGTGCTATTCATCTCAGCTATCTCCTTGCTCTGATTCCGCACTCATGAAGAATGTTTGGTACCATTTTAGTACAACACACATTGGAGCCAGAAGCCGACCTATGTAGTTCCAGGAGTTTTCTGCTCTGCCTCCTACCAGCACTTACTCTCTTGCCTCCTAGTGGTTATCCTCCGGCGACAAGTCCTGGGTCGATCTACAACATTTCCATGCCACTGAAATCTCGTGTGTAGCCGACTAACTACACTTTGAAAACTAAAGCAGAAGCCACCATACACCTGCCTGTAACATACCAACAGCCCTATATCTGTTGTCAATGCTTAAATGTCATCTGGACATGTTTTGAGGTTAATCCCACATTAAAGGCAAAATACTCAGCAAATTTCTAGACCAAGCGATGAAATGACCCATTTTTCGCTTCTCGCATGATACTTTTATCGGAGATCGCACGCCGCGTGATGTGTTGTCATGATGCTAATGTCCATATGATGCACCCACCATCGCTGATAACCGATCTCCAGTAGTTCAGTATTTGCTAAATTTGCATGTCACTACGTTTTTGCTTCGAAACCGGAATATCCAGAACTTTTTGTGACCAGTGTGGGAAAAGTGTTGGGATGGACTGTATTTGGTGTTCCAACTCGTCCCACAGATGTTCTATTGGATTTCGCCTAGACTTTAGGCCAACAAATCCACAAATTGAACGTCCTGCTCCTCAAACCAAGACTGAAAAGATCTTGCAATGTGTCCAGGTGCTCGATCTTACTGTAACACGCAGGATTTGTGTCGAAATAGTGTCACAACGTAATAGTAGGAAAATGCTTAGAAAGCGTTCGTACATTACGGCCATTAGGCTGAAGGGTACAACAACCAACGGACTGAGTACTTTCCAGCAAAAACTGCCACACACATCACAGATGCCCCTCAAACTAGACGTTGGGGCAATCCAGTCACGCTAACAGCACGTTCCCTGGGTAAAGTCTATACCCAAATACGTCTATCTGAAAGAGTGAATAATGTGATTTCTGACTCCGCACGACCTTTTCATCTTTTCTGCTCTCCAGGAACGGCGAGCATGGCACCTCCGGAGTCTTCGTCTGGCATTGATGGAATAATGTACAGCTTGCTCGCAGGAGACCAAGCATGGTAACCGTCTGCATGCTGTTCCCGATGGAGTGCACTGGAGTAGTTTCAGTGGCTTGTTCGCAGTCGTCGGCCATTATATTCCGCAACAAGCTTCATTCTGCTCGATCACTTCCCAGAAAAAGAACAAGTGCTGGGAAACTGCTGGCCACCAACTGGCAGTATTGGGTCACTGCTGGCTGAAATCAACCGCTCACGGCCCGGTAACGGTCCGTTGGTGGTATTGCTATCAGTTGGCGAGCCATTGATGTCACTGCAGCATCTGCGTGAATTGTGGGCCTCCAAGCAAGTGCCACTAGTGGCCCGTTGTTGGCAACCAATGCAACCCCAACAGTAGGTGGAAGCAACGGGACTGCGCATGCGGAGAAGAAACACTTGCTGTATCGCTCATGGTACCAGTTAGTTGAAGCCGGCACTATCGCCATCGTTTTATTTTAGTGGATGTTAAGAAAATAAAATACATAGGTAGAGAGGGGATTTAATTTCCTAATGAAATTCCACGTCGACGAAGATATCAGATAAAGCCATGAAATACAAGATTACAGCCATGAAATACACCTACTCCATACCCATGAATAACAATTCATGGAATGGAGTGGGTGAATGACAAGAAAATAATAGAAACCGTTTGAAACAAATGTCCTAGAAAACCATTAAAAAAGTTTGTTGGAAAAAAAGAATTATACGCGTACAAAATTTATTAATTATTTGAAAGAAAAAAAAAGCTATGTTATGTGGATATAATGTACTCTTCCATGGGTTGAATACACAAGTCTGGGATGAATTCGCTTTTAAAAATAACGAGAAGTAAAATAAAATATCTTTCCTCTTTAACACAAATGTAGCTTCGGACAACGGAAAGGAAAGATACAACGTTAAAAATGTAGCAGAATGTGACATAAACCCGGGTAAATATATATTAATTCAACAATCTCCTTTCGAGACGACATGGACAGTACAAAATTTTGGAAAGTGACTCTAAGTATGTACACTCCTTGAAAATAAGTAAAGTTCCCTTAGAGTAAAAAAACTGTTGTTACGTTGAAAAAATAAATTTATGAATTATAAGAAACTGACTTTTATGAAAAATACCTCGCAGTATTGTAAAATGAAATATTCTAAATGAAAGAGGGCAGCTCTGGGAAATTATTACACATTCCGCACGAAACAGACAGCTTCAAGCACACGCTCGTGCGTGGAAAATTAGTCAGGTTGGTAGAGAGCTCAGCTCCCACTCCGACGGCCCTGGTTCGTATCCACCTAGATCCAAACGGGCGTTTTTCCGGTCTATTGAGAAAATTTCCCCAGCGCAGTGCTATAATTCCTAAGTTTCGTAAGGGTGTAAAAAAAGTCGCAGCTCTGGGAAATTGCGGTTATCCCCGATTTTTTTAATGGCTACTACTGCGTTATCTTGCTGGAAAACACCACGGTGGACCGACCTTAAAAATGGCACAACAACGGGCTGAATGATGTTGTTGATGTAGGAGGTGCTGTTTAACGTACCCGGTACAAACACTAGTTCTGTACGGGAGTGATAGCTGAACACTAGTTCTGTACGGGAGTGATAGCCAGGTGTATGCCCTGTGTGTCGCTGGCGGATGCAAGAAGGGTGGAGACGCTCCCCTGAGTGTCTTCGAACACGCATACGGCCATCGGAGGCTCCCAAGCAGAATCTGCTTTCATTGCTGAACACGACAGATTGCCATTGCGTTCTCCAGTGCAAACGTTGGCGACACCACTGCAGCCGTTCCTGACGGTGGGCTGGAGTCAGAGGTACGCATGCTAGAGGCACACGTGCACGTAGTCCTGCATCCAGTAGACGGT
The DNA here is from genome assembly GCA_039090855.1 of Macrothele yani. NCBI lineage: Eukaryota > Metazoa > Arthropoda > Arachnida > Araneae > Macrothelidae > Macrothele > Macrothele yani. The sequence goes on from CM076993.1 coordinate 118,201,845, forward strand.
TGCGGATTGTTCGCACAGTCACCTCAGGTGCAACGGCAGCTCGGATTTGCGTCGTAGAGGATGTTCTGCTTGACAACGCCGCTCTTCTTATGCGTCGATCAGTCCGCTCATCATTCCGTCTGTAACTCCCGGTTCCACGTCTTCTCGTGTGGGAATGTTTCTCGGACCATCTACGCCACCATCGTAGCACCACCGATACTTCCCGTCCAATTCGCTCCGCAATACGACGATACGACCACCCGGCCTCGCGGAGTACGACTAGTCGACCTCGCTCAAAGTCCGATAATTGCTGAAATCGTACTCGTCTTCCATGTTCAGACATTGCAGTTTCTTCAGGGTCTTCGCACGTGTCCGTACGGCGACGACTGATTACATTCACTTCGCCGTACTCCTTAAATACCACCGACGATAATTTGCATATTATGCCGTGCTGTGGCGCAAGCGCTCACCGGTTGGTCCCGAAATTAATATCACACCTACGTAAAATCAACCCCATTAACATATGTAAATTTCCTGATCGACCGCCAATTCCTTCTTGGTGTTCTTTTTACACTTTCCGTAAGTTTATATATAAATAATCACATCTGCGTGACTGCGAGAGTCAAAAAACTATTTCCAAAATTACCTGATATTAAGGCTGTTACACTTAATTCTCCCGGCGCTACAGCCAAAATGTTTGAATTAAGTAACTTGTTGTATGTTTAATTTTGCATTTTTGGCTGCTTTCTTGAAAACATATCGAGCTTCAAAATATGTTTCACAGCAGCACCAATTTTCACCAGATTCTGATGAGTTGAAAGTTTCCGAAATGTGGATGTTGATGTCATCATTGCCCCTCGGAAGGAAGAAGCACTCATGAAATCAACACTCACATTTTGGAATCTTTCTACTCGTCACAAACTGGTGACAAACGTCTTCTGGTTTCTGAATGATACGAAACAACTTCCAGCATTCACTCCTTCCCTTTTTGTTTTGAACAAGAACGTATTTCTCGGCATCAACGCCTTTTTCAATCTCCTTAATATTACATTCATCCATATTAACAAATAAGCCATTAATTACGACGCGACATGCAATGGAACCGGATGTTAGCACGTCAAACGAAAACCTCTGAATGCTCAATGCAAAAGATGTGATGTGAAAAGTAACTCTCAGTCTTACAATGTGGCACGCGGGGTGTGAGCGAATGAATCATCAGAGAAGCAGACAATAGGCGTTTGCCTGTATCGTGCTCCGGATCACACTTAAAACAAATGCAAGGGAAGTATCGTTTTACCATGTGGTATCTTCGGTCGGTGGTAATCTTCTTTGCTTTAAGAAAGAGACGGCAATATATTTGTATGACAAATCACTTTTCACTCCGCTGGCACCAGCATCGAGCACAAAGCTCTAAGCACTAATTTTTCTTTGAAATAAATTTATTGTTTATAAAAATAAAACGAAAATGAAGCTGGGTCGAAATCGGTTCAGGAACACCTGGACCCACTGACCCGTGACCCTTTTTCATCTCTGGATTCAACTTTATGCAAGTTACTAAATCTGGATTCAGGGTCGTGCAGGAGAGTAGAAAACGGGTGAGAGTGTTTCACGTTGTAAAAGAAATCTTTGTGTTGACGGAAACTGACTCTTTCATTCACGAAATGTTCTTGAAGTGAATGCTGCTGAACTGATTGGCGTTTTCAAAGCTGTTCGTTATACTTCGCGAGCCTGTTTAAAAATTAAAACACCGCCCAACTAAGAAACAAGCCTGTGATAAAGTTAACTCCGTGGTTTACAAAACAAATGCGCCACGCTGACTGGTATACCGCGGATTCATCGTGTTAAGACCATTATCCCGATCCTGGGCTATTTTAAAAACGATTGAATTTCATTGTATGCGCACATTTTTGAAATTCCCAGTTGATACTTTTGCGCTCTTTGTGGTTCAGTTGTCTAGACGTTGCAACGTCTTGAAAACATCAGAAGTCAACGCGTTGGCCTCTGATGTTGTCAAGACGTTCATAAAGAAGCCAACGCGTTGGTTTCTAAGGTTGTCAACGCGTTGGTTTCTAAGGTTGTCAACGCGTTGGTTTCTAATGTTGTCAACGCGTTGGTTTCTAATGTTGTCAACGAGTTGGTTTCTAATGTTGTCAACGAGTTGGTTTCTAATATTGTCAACGCGTTGGTTTCTAATGTTTTCAACGCGTTGATAGGAGTGGGGCCTGCCATAGCTGCTGGAAGTCAGGCGCTAAAAGGTATTTGTGACCTTTTTGAAAAGGCGGCAATTAAGAGAAAGAGTAAAATTAGGAATAGGAAAACATTTAAGAGGAGGAGGTCTCAGCAACCGAGAAGGGTTGAAATTCCAATGGAAAGAATGACAGTAATGTCACCCATACGGTTAGAAAGGAGAGTGAGGGCTTGATTTAAAGTTTTGGTACTAAACAACTAGAACATAAGAGGAGAGGCCCAATCCATTTCACCCAAGTATAACAAAGAATACATTGCTCTAAAAATTAGGATTAATGTGCAGAGGATAAATGTCAGTAAAATGACAGAAAACCAGCCTGTTCTTTGTGTGGAATGTATCTGTAACTATAATAGCAGAGGAAATAAAGAGTTACAATGTAAGAGAATAGAAGACACACTCAATCAATAATAAGTCTTAGGTTAAGTTCTAATGTTTCGTCCAAAATGGTGGTCGGTTCGACCCCTAGGAGGAGATAAAGTGGTGTGTTTGCCTCACCGCACTGGGGCTCTCTTATTTTCCTTAGACATATGGCCCGAATTAGAGACAGACGACTGTTTAAATCCAAAGATTTGTTCATGGTGGTCGTGAAATTTCCAAAACGATGATACATTTCTAGGTATTGAACTAAATCGTCAGTACCTATAAATGGAACTACGAGCTTTCTGAGCAGCCACCGTAATAATTACCGAACGTTTACTGGAATATGAAAGAACATACAATATGCAATATCAATTTGTGATTGAGAATGCAGTCAGACGGAGAAAAAGATTTCAGAAGCGGAGAAACGGTTGCAAATATAAATGGCCATTTACGCTCCAGTAAAATATTGGAAAACATTTAGACACCAATCCGAGCTACGATCGATTTTTTGTTCAGACTTTCAAAAACGGAGATATGGCTGCAAACAGAAATAAATAGTATTCCCCTGTTAGTATCGAATATTTTGCATCAGTAGGAGCAGAAGATATGAGAAAATATTTCTGATAGAGAATGTTAACCCATGTAGAATCAATTTTTTCAGTCGATGTTTCAGAAGCGAAGTTTTGACTATAAATACAAATATGCATTTCTATCCTTTTCGGACGAAGTTGTGACTTGTGGAAAAGGAAAAAAATACACCAAAAGCTTCCAACAAACAAACAACTATTTTGACTCGAAGAAGAATTTTCTAAATCGGATTTTCAGGAGACGAGCTTATCGTGAAAAACGAAAATCATTCACACCATTTAAGGATAAAAGCGCGCATTGTTTGAAACATTCAATGTGCATGATTTTCTTCGCAGTTTATGCTACCAGGAAAGTGAAGGTTTTTATCTAACAGAAAATTTATAAGACAAAATACATTTGCCAAAAGACATATGCGATTATGTGCAATAGCGGCAGAACTCTTAAAATATCAGAAAAGGAATTCATAATGCTGCTTATACACGGTCGAGTCACAATATTGTGACCACCAGCTAATATCCAGAACAACCGCCGTGTGCAGAGAAGACAGCAGCTACACTATCTACCAACAAGTAATTGGACATCCCTACAATCGACGATATCTGCGGTCCTGATACACGTCACGGCCGCCGCCGTTAAATATCGTGTGGGAAACAACAACGCAACCAGTTGCATGCAAGATGCCACGCAGTTCGGAGCCCTCCGATTTCGAGAAAGGTGTAATCGTCGGGTATCACAGAAATGGCCGATCCATACGTGACATATCAAGCAAGTTGAAGTACCCAAAATCGACAGTGGCCTACGTGATTGGCAAGTTGAAGTACCCAAAATCGACAGTGGCCTACGTGATTGGCAAGTTGAAGTACCCAAAATCGACAGTGGCCTACGTGATTGGCAAGTTGAAGTACCCAAAATCGACAGTGGCCTACGTGATTGGCAAGTTGAAGTACCCAAAATCGACAGTGGCCTACGTGATTGGCAAGTGGAAGATGAGAGGTGACTGTCGGAATGTGTCCCGACCCGGCACACCCACAAAACTGGGAGTTAGAGACCGACGGGTGCTGGCCAGAGAAATTCGGAAGAACCGCACCAAATCGATGGGCCACTTCCGCGAGGAGTTTCAACAGGCATCTGGGAGTGTTCTTTTGATGAATATCATCCGTAAGGAAGCCCATCTGCTCGGTTATCATGGACGTGCTGCCGCCCACAAGCCTTTGATCACCAAGTCCAATAGCGCAGCTCCACTAACGTGGTGCAAAGAACGTCGACAGTGGACCGTTGAACAGTGGAAACAGGTTCTCTGGAGCGACGAATCAAGGTTCACACACTACCGTTCGGATGTCAGGGTCTGGATTTGGCGTATGCCTGGAGAACGCACGCCTCCTGCCGGAATGTATTGTGCCAACTGTGAAGTTCGGCGGCGGTGGAATTATGCTATGGGTTTTTTTCTCCTGGTATGGCACGGGACCCTTGGTCGCAATTCCTGGTAAACTCAACGCCGAGACCTACTGTACCATTTTGGATGACCATGCGCTTCCTACGTTTTGGCAGTTTTACGTGGTGGACCCATGCTACTTTCAGGATGACAATGCCACCTGTCATATTGCGAGGTTCACCATTACTTGGTATGGTGACAATGGGATTAATCGAATGGACTGGCCTGCGCAGTGCCCGGACCTTAACCCTATCGAGCACCTCTGGGACGAGTTGGAGCGTCGACTTAAGGGGTGCCCCCACCGTCCGAAATCGGTGAAGGAACTGACCTGTCTTCTCCAAGCCGAGTGGAAGAAAACACAGCTAGCGGTCGTACAACGCCTGGTTGAAAGTATGCCCCGGAGGGTCGCAGCTGTAATCGCCGCTCGTGGAGGCTCCACCAACTATTGAAGGTGAATAAACTTCGTTTTCCTTTGCTATCACAGGTGTCCAATTACTTGTTGGTAGATAGTGTATAAGGTCTGGGAGTGACTCAATAAGCTGCAGGAAGGTGTTCACAGGTATATGTGGAGCCATGCTAACTGCAGTGTATCTGACAGCTGCTGGAGGGTGCGTGGTGGAGCATCCATAGAGTGAATAGCACGACTGACGTGGTCCTACAGACACTCAATTGGGTTTACGTCTGGGGAATCAGGAGGACAGGGAAGTACTTTGAAATCTTCTTCGTGCTCTTCCAACCACTCTCGGACATTTCAAGCTGTGTGACACGTCGAATTGTGGTGCTGGAATATCCTATGCTCCCCAGAGAAGACAATCAGCATGTATGGGTGTACCATGTCTTCAAGAATGGATTCATAGCGGAATTGGTCCATAGTGCTTTCCGCAGGTATAAGTGAACCCAGGGAATGCCACGAACACATTCTCCACGCCACACCAGCTTGTGTTCTTCCAGCAATGATTGAAGAGTGTTTGTTCAACGATGTTACGAAGCAGAAAACGTGGCTCATCGCAGAAGGCGATCCATTACCAATCAACAACGGTCCAATTCCGATACTGCCGTGCAAATATAAGCATTTTCTGTTGATGCACCTTCGTTAGCATAGGCGCAGTGACCATCCGTCTGCAGCAGATGGATCTCGCCCTGTGGATTTACAACTGCTATAATATATATAGCTAGTGCCGTTAATGTCTCAGTAGCTGAGCCCATCTTACGGATTTATGATATCAGACTTTCACCTTGGATCTCGCCCTTTGGATTTAACTGCTATAATATATGATGGAGACGTCTGAGTAGCTGAGCCCATTTTACGGATTTATGATGTTAGATTTTTAACTTGATTTTTTTTTTTTTTTTTTTTTTTTGATTGGAGGTTTAACGACCACCGTGAGCAACTCAATAGGCTATTAGCAGTCGCCCGTCCCTAATTTAGGGTCACTGGTTCCAGGGAAGGGAGAGAGCCAGTGCCGTAAGACAAACACAACATCCATGCCTGACCGGGATTCGAACCCGGACCCCTTACGGACGGATTTTTAACTTGGATCTCGCCCTTTGGATTTAACTGCCGTTGTACCCCGCACCTGGAATACACAGCTGGCCACCCAAAATGCAACACCAAGAAGGAAGCATCCGATTGGCATGAAATTCGCAGCATGCGTCGCCAGCGAGAGGGCATGCAAACGATTAGCATTGCAGGGCATATGCAAAACATGTGCGCACGGCACTTCACCGAGAAGCACTATAAGAAGGGTGCACAGAAGGCGGGTTGTAAGTAGCGGAATGTGTTGTGCTGCCGGACCAGTGCGTGGGAAGCTTCCTGATGCCTCGTCGCAAAATACGGCAGTCATTCCAGCACGTTTCAGAGTTCGACAGAAGACGAATAGTGGCTTATTGCGACAGCGGTTTATCGTACCGAAACATCGGCGGCCGTATTGGACGACTTCCAGCCACAGTGAGTCGAGTATGGATTCGTTGGGTGCGTGAGGGGCGGACGGACCGACGTGAGGGATTCTCACAGCCGCGGCACACCACTGAACGAGAGGACCGGCATGTGGTGCGGCGGGTATTGATGGCTCGCACCGCCACATCACGGACGTTACCGCAGGAATTAGGGTGTGTTGCGCAACAACCTGTGTCAGTACGTACCTTTCGACGTCGTCTGCAGGTGCGGGGACTTGTCGCACGGCGCACATTGCTTCGACTACCATTGACGTTACACCACCGGTGAGTGCGCCGGCAGTGGGCCGCTGAACGCCGCACCTGGACTACGGAATGGCATGACATTGTCTTTTCCGAGGAATCCCGCTTCTGCCTGCAACTCCACGATGGTCGGATCCGCGTGTGGCGGCAGCGCGGAGAGAGACTGTATGATGCCTGCATTATGCATCGCCATACCGGTCCGTCGCCTGGCGTTATGGTTTGGGGCGCAATTGGATATGAGAACTGCACTACTCTGGTATGCATTGCCGGTGCACTCAACTGCCACCGCTACATCTCCGACGTTTTGGAGCCTGTAGTCCTCCCTTACTTGCAGGACCTGCCAGTGGCCACGTTTCAACAGGATAATGTGCGCCCGCACGTGGCACGCATCGTGCACCAATTTTTTACGGCCCACCAGGGGCCACTGCTGCCGTGGCCCGCCTGTTCTCCCGATATGTCGCCCATCGAACACGTCTGGTCACTGATCGGCAACCGAGTGGCCCGCCAAGCCCCATCCGCGGCTACGCCTGATGAACTGTGGCAACGTGTGGAAGAAGCCTGTATCGACATACCCCAATCCCACATCCAAAGCCTCGTTCGTTCAATGCCGCGGCGTATAGCGGCCGTTATTGCCAGCCATGGGGGCCACACGAACTATTGATGTCTGCGTGTTCCGCAATTCACACGGGCCTGTAAGCTCAATTATTTCATCTTTGTATCTGTTGTTATGTGTCTAATAAATCTGGCTTTGTTATCTCGTGCCCTTCATGGTGTTGCATTTTGGGTTGCCAGCAATGGATATGGCCAGTGCCGTTAATGCCCACCAGATGGAGACGTCTCAGTAGCTAAGCCCATCTTACGGATTTAGGATGTCAGAAGCTGACTTAAAAATACACATAATACCGCAGATTGTTGGCCACCGTGGTGTAAAGCTAACGCGCTCGGCTAGATATTGAGAGATCCGTGGTTCAATTCCACGGCGGCGGCTGAAAATAATATTTCGGTTGCTATGTGTTTCTGAAACGTGGAAAGAGCGATGTGTTTATTTATTTAGCATATCATGTTTGGTTCTAACATGAATGAGCTTTTGCTGTATATGTTTTTATTATATTTCCTTACAGAAATCCGGAGTCTATTTGATTTGTTTTCAATGTGTTTCAATTAGAAATTTATCCCCGTCATATAGAACGGGCAGCACCCCTTTATATTAACAGTACGTTGTACGCTAGTATTCTAAGATTTTTTCAAGCGTAACTGTGACGTGTACCCCAAAATAACTTTCCTTTGAGTCATGTTTGTGTGTGTGTGTGTGTGTGTGTGTAAATTTAATTACATTTCGCTAAATGTTTTATTACTGATTTACACGTTACTTCCCCGAAGGAACTTTTAATTTTAGAAACATTCACAGTGAATCAGAGCAGAATAAGATTATCGACTTAAGTGTATACGAGACTTAAGATACGCGGAGATTTTAGGGATGTCATTAGTGTGGAGTTTTCAAGAGAGTTACACTCATTAGTCAAAACATTTGACAGAGGAGTGATATGCAGTTGACATGAGCATCCGTCGAGCAGAGTGGAAAAGTCTACACCGAACGCAGGCGATAAATATGTCCGTCAACAGGGCTTCCTAACAGTGTATTGCAATCGAGGAACATGGATGATCTGAGCAACTTTGATCGTGGACACAGTGTCGGCGCAAGACAGATGGGTCATTCTAACGCTCAAGTGTTGAGAACCCAAGCCTTCAGGAGGGCAACCATATCAAGGCTGTACAGCGCGTATACCACCGACGGACGTACGAGCGCCCAGACAGTAAGTGGTGGCAAACCACACGCCACTGATGACCGGGTTCGACTAGATTATGCACGCTTGTACAGACCGACCAAATGCTGGAAGCTCAAGCAGCGTCAACGAGCAAAACGTACGGCGCAAGCTGACGCTGCACACGGGTAAAGAGTCGGTTCCCGTAGCTTAGGAGCCGGCTCTCTGCTCGTGTGCCAAAAGTGAGTGCTCGTCATGGGCCATTACCAATCGCCTAGGGCCAGCACATCAAAACTGGACACCTTCAGCGTGGCACCACGTCGTGTGGACATATTAATCTCGGTTTCAGCTGTACAGAACTGACGCGAGGGTGCGGGCCTGGTGTCGACAGCATAACTCCATGGCCCCGTTGGATCTGTTCAAGAAGACGGTGGCTCTGTGATACAATACAATTATTTATTGCACACATTTAAAACTTACAGTTATATAAAAATGCAATACACCAGGAGGAATCTGAACACATTGGTTGTAAGGCGATTATCCCCCTATCAGATGTAAGAAGAAGAATAAAACATATGGCATATATGAAAGCTAGTAATATGGTTATAACAGAAGCACCACTGTTAGCAACATGTTTGGAACTACAATTTAATGATAGGGTTGAGATTCGTTATGGAGATCAGGGTGATTTACAATGAAATTTCGCAGAGTCAAGGAACACTTTTTGATATTTTCCAGAGATCTGATGCTCTCTGGGAGATTATTCCATAGTATAATGGCTTTATACAGTATGCTATTTAAACCATAATTAAGTCTACCACATGGCTGACATAATTTGTTGTTAGCAACAGATCTGGTGAAGATAGAATAATCCGGATATTTGATGTCAGATGGGAAAATAGGCAGTTTACGATGCATTATTTTAAAAAACATGATACCTAGTTTCAAGGTAAAAATTTAATGAATTTTTAGAGTATTTAGTTTTAGAAATAATGGTTTTTAATGAGACATGTAATCTGTGTTCAGCATATAGCGAACAGATTTCTTTTGTAATTTGAGCAAGCATAACTTATTGTTTGCACTTATATTTGAATACCAAGATTCCAGACAATAGGAGAGATGGGTATAAATAAAAGCATAGTAAAATGTTTTTAGGACATTGATAGGGAAGAGATGCTTAATTTTACCAAGCAGGCCAACCTGTAAGGAAACTTGTTTTAAAACAAACTGAACATGCGTATTCCAGTTAAAGAATTCATCAAACCAAACACCAAGATACTGAACTTTGTCCACAATTTTAAGGGGAGATCATTAATCCTGACTGAAAGTTATTTATGTCATATCTTTTATGAACGTTCCGGAAATATACGGCGTTGGTTTTTAGAATATTAAGTGTTAATTTGTTAGAGCATAACCAATGAGAAAAATTTGATGGATCATTATTGATCATTATCTGTAACTTATGCAAATCATGACATTTTTGAAAAATGACAGTGTCATCAGCGTATAGCAAAGCATGAGTTGATTGCAGGCACATAGGAAGGTCATTAATATATAACAGGAACAGTAACGGTCCCAATACCGAACCTTGAGGCACTCCACATGAAATATTAAGTAGATCGGAGTTTATTTTATTTACAGTGACATACTGTTTGCGATGAGAGAGGTAGCTCATTAAGAGGGAAAGAATTTTGCCACGAAAACCGTATTTGGGTCATTTATGTAACAGAATGCCGTGATTCACCGTGTCGAAAGCTTTTTGGAAATCAATAAAAAAACAAATAGTATAATAACTGTCATCTAGTGCTTCGGAAATGAAGTTTGACAACTTAGCAACAGCCATTTCAGTAGATCTGTTTCTTTGGAAACCGAACTGTTCCAAAGAGAGCATACCATGGGGGTGCAAAAAATCAGCCATTCTGCTGTGAATAGACCTTTCAAAAATCTTACTCAAAACGAGTAACAAAGATATCGGTCTGTAATTACAGGTAGATTCCCTATCTCCTTTTTTAAAAATAGGAATAGACTTAGCGATCTTCAGACTGTCAGGAAACTGACCTGAATAAAAACTCAGATTAATAATATGTGTTATAAGTGCTACTAAAATAGATATCGAGTCTTCTCTGCTATTAATATTATCTGAACCAGCACTTCTTTTTAGGGAAAATGAAGTGATAATATTATAGGTTTCAGTATCATCCAAAGGGCGTAGAAACAATGAAAAAGGAACTTCCTTAATTTTGGATAAAGAAGCATAACCTTTAGTATTTGTGGGCAAGTTTTGCTGAGATGCTAAATCATGACCTATGTTAATAAGTAATTGTTGACTTCATCAGCGACTGATTTTGAATCAACATTAAAATTACCAGAATTTCCTTTTAACGTCAGCGGAGTTTCCGGAGCCTTATTATGTGACACATTATATCCCTTAGTGTGTCTGGAATTGTCCTTAACAGCTGCGCGCTGATATCATTTCCTGGCCGATTACCCAAAGGCTTTCATGGCGTTCCCCCATCCTTCAGCTGCCGATGAACTGTTCCAGCAGAGCAATGCGCTTTTCCACTGTAGTGCAACCACACATGTATGGCTCGAGAGAACATTTATCTGAGTTTGGAATCATCCAGTGGCTCCCTTGGTCTCCAGACTTAAACCCTGTGAAAGCTATCTGAAATTCCGTGGAGCGCAACAACCGATCCGTGTATCCTAGACCGACGTTTCGGGGAAAGGTTCTGGATAACGCTGTAACATGCATGGCTGTCTTTAACTCCGGAAACCCTCCGGCATCTGATGGATTCGATACCACGGCTCGTACAGGCTGTTATTCCCGCTAGAGGAGGACTAACATACACTTAAGTAGATATCCCTAATGTTGTGCCCGTATACTACAGAGTGAAAGTGATTTGTATGCGTCGTTGTTATTGAAATCGATGTGATCAACGTATGAAGTGCATGAGTGATCTGACGTTCCATTCGTGAGCGAAATAAAGTCGAGGGACTGGTCGTAAGATACTTAGGTCGTTCATAAACGAACAGCAAATTGACAGTATTGCGTGAAACGAATTTCCCGTGCAGGGAATATACAATCTTAGAGAAGGTATTGACACTGCCCAATAGATGGCGTTGCGTGCTTAAGCGGAAGTGCAGCATAAACAAAATGGCGACACCCTTAGCTGTTTGCACCGTAGAGAAACAGAGGGCATTCATTTGGTTTTTGTGGTCCGAGGGTGTGAAACCTCATGAAATTCATTATACAGATGCCTGCATTTACCAAAGAAGAGTGTATGAGTGGGTAGACGCGTTTAACCTTTTAACGAATAGGACCCAAAATTCTTGTATCGCTCTAAATACCATAGCGCCCGAAACTGTCTTTTGTTTCACTTCTTTGTTTAATAAAAACAGTAGTGACTGAGGGTGACTCCAGCTGATCCCTCATAGGTCGAGAAATTTTGAAGAACAAGTACCTGTAGGAAATCTGATTCACTCTAGACATGCGTTTCGGGCGGCTATGGCCGTTTGTACGTACAGGCGTTTTGGGCGTTATGATCTTTAAAGGGTTAAAAATGGGCGAACATCCATCCGTTATGAGCAACGCTCTGGCCGTCACAGTACGGCCGTCAATGATAAGAAGGTGGGCTGCGCTGACGCCATTATTCGTGAAAACAGGCGCGTTTCTTTAAAAGTTCTAGCCAGGGAATTGGATGTCAGTATCGCATCCACTCATACCATTTCCACGGAACTTCTCAAGTATCGCAAGTTGTGTGCGCGGTGGGTGTCTAGGATGCCGACTGAAGAGCACAAGATGATTCGAGTGCAGATTTCCACAGCCTTTTTGGCTCGGTATAACGAAGAAGGAGACGACTTCCTGGTACGTATCGTCACAGGGGGACAAAACCTGGGTTCATCACTATGAGCCCGAAAGCAAGAGGCAATCTTCAGAATGGTGGTACACATCTTCTCCAGAAAAGAAGACGTTCAAGTCTCAACCCACCGTCGGAAAGGTGTTCCTGTTTACCTCTTCTGGGATATGAATGGACCAATTTTGGAGCATTATCAGAAAAAGAGGAAACAGTGAATAGTGCCCAATAGAACGAAATGTTGGATGAGGAGCTGAAGTCAGTAATATGGAGCTGACGCTGATGACATTTGCTTAAAGGCGGAAGATAAACACGAATGCCTAGGTCTGTTGAAACAATCCGAATAGTATTGGTATAATAAACAAAGACGTCGCTCTTTCCACTTTTAGCAACGCACAGCAACCGAAAAATTGTTAATCGGCCATCGCCGGGAATTGAATTCCGAATCTTTCCATATCTAGCTGAGCGCGTTAGCCTTACACCACGGTGGCCAACAATCCACGGCGCTATGTGCGTTTTTCTGTCAGCATCTGACATTAATATATAGCCAGTGCCGTTAATGCCTACCTGATGGAGACGTCTCAGTAGCTGAGCCCATCTTACGAATTTATAATGTGAGATGCTAACAGAAAAACGCACATAGCACCACGGATTGTTGGCCACGTGGTGTAAGGCTAATGCGCTCGACTAGATAACGAGAGACTCGGGATTCAAATCCCCGGCGGCGGCCGATTAACAATTTTTCGGTTGCTGTGCGTTGCTAAACGTGGAAAGAGCGATGTCTTTGTTTATTCACTGACGCCACTTATTTGGAGGATTTTCACTTTAGTATTTGTAGATTGTTGAAATCGATATCTTACACCAATTTTTTTGCGATGATGACTCGTCGGAAACACCGAAGGCAAATAGGAACAGCAGTACGAATAATTTAAAAAACAAAAATGAGTTTCCTCATTTTCACTCCCATTTCAAAAGCTGTAGGTGGAATTTTTATGAAAGTGAAAAATTTACGAACTTACTTTCTTTCTCCGGGTTTGGTGTAAATCGTTGAAGAGCAGGTCTGGGTTGAACATCCCGTTTAAGAAAGTGCAGCGCCTTTAATGTACCGTAAAATACACGCTCATAATTTCACAAGCAGTCTCTTTACCCGAGTCGTGTACTTCGATAAAAGGCAAAAGATTTGCCGTTGAAAGAATTTCGCAAAATTCAGACAACGCTTCGTCTGCCACACTCAGAGAAATGCTTCGATGTCACTCTTTCAGCATTCCACTTAAAACCGTGGGAAATAGTTTGAAACTATATATCTTGTAGTGGGTAAATGTTGTATTCATTTCACTGTTACGAGAAAAGGACTGATATTCTTTCAGACACTATTTGTCACCCATGAACGAGCAAAAGTAACGTATAAAACGATGTCCCCATTTCATCCGTGTAGATTCTAGTTTTTGCGCTTTATAAAGATCAGAGACAGTTTGGAGAAAAATGGATTTTGTAAGCCTTCTTTCAACGCTTGCGGATTTATTTGGAAACACGGCTTCTTCCTCGAGGCGTCATGGAAATGCGACGTCTACCTAACATTGTGAAAAATAATGGATATGCACTAGCATTTCACTGATGTGAGATATTTTCTCTTCATTTGTGTGCTGCTCCCTTAAGACAAATATGTAAGTCCTTAAAAGTCTTGCGACATTCAAGATGTCATAACATTTTAAATGTCGACTACCCTATTGTATTACTCAGTGCATTGCCAAAAGATTGACGATCCAGCGCTAAAGTATATATGTGACGTACCTGCCAGCCGGACGCATACGACATAAAGACAGACAGGAGTCAGAATGAACGTCTGCGTAGCTCAGTTGGTAGAGCGACTTGTTCCGGAATAAGCCGACTCGGGTTCGAATCCCGACGTAGACCAAAAATGACGGAGAAATTTACTTCGTTGTAATGGCGCCCGGACTTTCCGGATGACTTGGCAGTTCAAAATCTCGCATTGGTGTGGTGTTAGTTCCACACCGCGAGATAAGAAAAATAAGAGAATCCCTTCTCCAGCGCTTCGAAAAATAAATGTGTGTGACGTTGCATTCCACACACCAGATTGACTGGGAGTTCTCAAGTGCACGTTCTACAGTGGATGGCTGCCTGCAACGATTCACGGTCACGGCTGACCCGTGGGCCATGCCCGCGGCCCTCCTTGGGGGGGGAGATGTGACGTACCTGCCAGCAGGACGCACACGACATAAAGGCAGATAGGAGTCAGAATGAACGTCTGCGTAGGTCAGTTGGTAGAGCGACTTGTTCCGGAATAAGCGGACTCGGGTTCGAATCCCGGCGTAGACCAAAAATGACGGAGAAATTTACTTCGTTATAAGTACGAAAAGAAAATTCATAATTTAAATGTGCGAGGTTATAACGCACAAGTTTGTCCGCGCCGGCCATCGTATCCGGATCCCCTCACTCCGCAGTAAGTCGCTCTCCCAACTAAGCTACAAAGACATTTGCTCTCACTGTTACCTGCCTTTATCTCGTGTGCATCCTGCCGGGAAGGCACGTCGCATCTCCCAGTCCTCCGGAAGAGGGCCCGGGACATGTCCCACGGGTCAGTCGGGACCATGTGTCGCTGTAGGGAGTCATCCCATGAAGAACGTGCATTCGAGAAATCCCAGATAATTTGGCGTGTGGAACGTAACATCCCACTGATTTATTTTTTCGAAGCACTGAAGAAGGGATTCTAATTTTTCCTGTCTCGCCGTGTGGAAAGAACATCACATCATTGCGAGAAACTTAACAGCCGGGTCGTCCTGGAAGTTCGGGAGCTAATATAACTTACAAGTTTGTCCGCGCCGGACATCGACTCCGGGTCCCCTCACTCCGGAGTAGGTCGCTCTCCCAACTGAGCTACACGAACAAGTGCTCTCACTGCTATCTGCCTTTATCTCGTGTGCGTCCTGCGGGACAGGCACGTCACAAGGTGTGAAAATTTAATTCCCGAAATGGTGGCGTGGTGTCGCCCTTGTGGCGATGCGGGCAGAAGCACCTGACCAATCTGACTATGCATGTCTGGACATGTTTCACGAAGTGCATGCGTTAACCGCAGACCACTAGGGCCATTTGTGGGTGAGCAGTTACGGAATCAATGTAAGCCTGTGTGTGTGTGTGTGTGTGTGTGTGTGTGTGTGTGTGTGTGTGTGTGTGTGTGTGTGTGTGTGTGAGTGAGTGAGTGAGTGAGAGATAGAGAGAGAGTTTTGAGGTAAAATTGGGCGATTGAAATTTAGAGCGGCACATTAACATCAAATTCTGTGCGAAGATCAATAAAAGTGCTACTGAAAGGTTAGAGCTATTGGAAAAGACGTGTGAATGAGGATGCTGGGAAACAGTCAAGTTTCTTTGAGTGGCATAAGGGCCAAAAAAAAAAAAAAAAAGCACGCATGTCACTCTCGCTATTCAAGACCATGCTTTTATGTATTCTCGATCACAGGGGAATAGCTCATCAGACCTTCATTGAAGAGGGACAAACGGTCAACCAGCGACGCTATTTAGAGGTTTTGGAAAAGTTCTGGTACTGTTGGAAAGAAAAGAGCTGAAATGTGGCCTGACAAGTGGATCATCCATCAGACGATGCCCCAAGCCTGGATGCGTTCAGTGTTAGAGACTTCCTGGCTAGAAATCAGTTAGTAAATTGGATCATCCACCTTATGCATCTGACTTAGTCCCATGTGATTTCTGGCTCTTCCCCAAAATAAAAACTGCAATGAAAGGACGAAGACTTTCGGGCATATCTGACATCCACCATAACATGACAAAGGAACTCGAGAGTAATATCGTTCCAAATTCGTGACCTAAAAGTATACATAACAAGTTAGTAAAATCATGCAATGCATTGATTATGATACGCTTTCCAACATACCAGAAATCGGGCGAGGACAAACCCTCTTCCCTACTTTGACTATTGATTCGTTCATTATGCCTCCGGAACAACATACTAAAGTTTTGTCGCAATGGAAGCATTTTTTACGCTTTCCAACCGTAGGTTGAAGAAGCGTATATGCTCCAGCTTTGTTCGCCTGTCTGTTCGCACGATAACTCGTATAAAACTGGTTCGATTTCGATGAAATTTTAGTATGCGGTAGGAGACAACCTGGGGACTTACGCTATTGATAATGGGCAAAATGGGGTCAAAGGTCAAGGCACAGGAGCGACATTTATTCCACAGCCACTATCCTCATAACTTGAGTAATTATTTCTGGTATGCTGGAAAACGTATCATAATCAATGCATTGCATGATTTTACTGACTTGTTACTCACGTTATTCCTCAAGTTATAAGGATAATGGCTGTGGAATAACTCTCGCTCCTGTGCCCTAACTTTTGACCGCATTTCGATGATATTAAACAGAATTGGCTCAGTGTACCTCCGGAAAAACATACTAAAGTTTTGTCGCAATAGACGTATTTTAAGGGCCTCTACCGGGAATCTATCGGATTAACGTGACTTTTAAACCGCAAGCTAAATGGTCCGGCTCTGAGACCCAGAAGAATATGTGGACTTTTTTTATCACGAACGGGTTGAACCTAACATGCGCTCTCTACTCTGGTAACCGAGTGGTCTGAGGCATTGGCTTATCCTCATTCGTCTGATGTGTGCCAGGGTTGAAATCCCGCATGAGGTAAGGTATTGTGTGCTTGTTTGAATCTACTGGCTCTGTCTTAAATGTCAAATTAAAGTGCCCGGATTTGGGACCTAGAAACATGGGTGAACTAGTTAATTTCGAAAGGGGGTTTTACATTAGAACTAGCGGCTTAACATTGCTTCGTCGCCCCCGTGTTCCAGTAGTCAGAGGCTCTGGCTTATGATTATTCTTCCGAGGTGGGCTAGGGTTCAATTCCCAAATAAGGTATGGGTTGTATGTTTGTCTGATGGTGCTAGCTTTGGCTTTTTCCTAGTGCCAGTGACCCTACATTAGGGACAGACGTCTAGCCCTTAAAATTGCTCATGGTGATGTTAAAATAAAGGGGAAAAACAGCTTCCGGACACGGTAGATGTTTGGTGCTGAAGAAATTACCCGGAGAGGAGCTACAGGGAAAGAGGTGGTCGATTTGGTTGTTGTAACCTTAACATGACTTCGGAACCCGATGGGTGTTTGGCGACACAGCGCGACACACGAACCTGTGGATTGAAGTCGTGTTCCGTGACGTATATTCTAAATTAACTTTCCGTTTTAGTTTCTTTCCCTATGTAAATCTTGAGTTTGTTCTCAGTTATAGTTCATACTTAACGTGATATCTTTTCTCTCAAACGAATACTGTTAGCAACATAATGGAGGTGGAATGAACGTGACGTATGTCTGTTATATGATAAGAACCAGAGATAAAAACACCGAGTAAACAGTTGCTAGGGAGCGTGGTGTGGTGGGACGTTCAATGTGGAATGTGGATACCGATTTGTTATGTGAAGTGCTATATCTGTGCTGTAGAAATAAAGCATCATTTCCGTAAGTTTGACTTCTGTAAATATGTTTCGTCTGGCCTTTAATTTTTAATTTAGGAACTCCTTCATCGTATGGTGATGTTTTAAAATAATGTAGCAGTACGAAAAGACATTTACGTTATAGTTCCCTAAGCACTAGGCTATCTGCGATTCCGCGTAAGTTTTTTTTTTTGTTGTTTTTTCTTTTGTTGTTGATTTTTTTTAAATGATTTATTGGACCTGGTGGTACAGACATGACAAACAGGAAGACATAAACAGGATATTTCACAGCAACAAGTACAAATCATACATGGTTGACAGCATGCCAAATGATCAATTTACACAGATATAGACAGTGTTGATCATGTAACACACTGTGAAGTGGTAGACATCAAACATGGATTCTACAGTATGTTAAATGACCAATGTACACATATAACCAGTGTTGGAGAAGTAACACATTGAGAGCCAGTGCCGAAAGACAAACATCCATGCCTCATCGAGATTCGAACCCGGACCCAACTAGGAGGAATGGTCACAAGCCAGCGCCTTAGACCACTGCCTGGGCCACCAGGGCGGTCCACGTAAGTTGTGTGGGTGAAAGGTAGAAGAGAATCTGCCTACTATATAGCTAAAATACGTTAACAAGGCAAAATATTTGCGGAAAACAGCTAGTTGAAAACCAAAGTGCAATATTTCTGTTTGATTGAACTCCTCTAAAATAATAATACCATCAGGAAACTGAAACGAAAGTGTTTGATTTCTGTTGAAATCTTACAGTGTTTGTGAAAACACAAATTTGCCAGTGGCGATGATCAAACCTGCATCCTACTGATCTGGAGCCGAATGTTTTCTCAATTAAGCTATACCGACGCAATTTATCGCTGCAACTTTGCGATATTCTATGGAATGAAGATAAATTAAAATAAGGCAAAACTAATGGTAATAAGGGAAGATCCAGAACAGGCATTTCTTTAAATTGAAGGACAATTCGTTGAACATGTTAAATCATTTCGCTATTTGGGTCAAATTATCACTGAGGATGCGAGATATTAAAATGAAATTATAATGAGACTAGGGATAGCAAAAACGGCCTTTAGAGAGAATAAAAGACTGTTAACTGCCAGAAATATAGATCTAAAATTAAGGAATATAATTCTAAGGACATATGTTTGGCCAGTAGCTCTCCACGGCTCTAAGACATTGACATTGACCAAGAAGGAAGTGAAAGGGTTGGAGACATTTGTGATGTGGAGTTATACAAGAATGAAGAGAATGAGCTGGCTTGATAGAAAGACTAATGAGGAGGTCCCATAGGCGGAGATAGAGCCTATTGCTTGGGGGAAGGGGGAGCACGATAAAGATTTCGGGTTAAGAGGGGGGGGGGTGAGGGATTGTTGATCCTTGATCCCAGAAGATAAAAGTCATGCCAAGACCTGTAATTGTCAATAATACAAAAAAGATACGATTGACGATGGCCTATGACATCGTATATGTAAAAACCATCGTAGAATATTTTTCTATATTTAGGATTAAAAGTTTAGAATGGCGGCTATTTTGTGACAGTGAAAATGACATGTAACATTGTAACTAAGAGATAGATGATTTAAATAAAAACAATGAATTATTTATATTTGTTTTAAATTATTCAATCCACAATAAAGTTATACTGTATTAACACAGTCAGACTATAATACCGAATAAAATTCACTTACAGAATAAGTCTGGTTCTGAATCAGTGGTCAGTGCCAAACTACTATTGCAAAACAATCTTTCGTTTTTCACATTTCGAGTTATATTTGTCAATCAAGGCATCTGGGTCTAAATCTTTAACTATATCTGATTTTGAAAATACAATCACCAAGTTAGATAATGGTTCCTGGTTCATAGTGCATCTTAACCAGTTATTAATACGACGCATTGCCGAGAACGACGATTCACAGGTAGCACTGTTAGATGGCAAAGTTAAACAGATATCTACTGGAGTTTCTGTATATTCGGATAAATGTCCATGCCTTTGTTCAAAACATTTTCTTTCATATCTTTAAGAACACTTTTAAAGGGCCTGTCCTTTAAACTGACACCCGAGCTTTTAATAACGTTTCTCAATACAGACATTTGTGCTTTCAATATTGCGTGATCTTTTCTAAGCACAGAATAAGTGTTAATAAAAAACTTGGAACCTTCCTCCTTTAAACGAAGCAACTCCTCACTGGACTCTGCAACTTGAAGAGCATCACTAATAAATCTTTTCATTTTTTCCAGCAACATGTCCAAAACAGGGTAGAAGAAATTGCATCTGTAATTTCGTTTCAATTGAGATTCAACATTTCCGATTTCTTCAACTTTTGCAGTTACTCCTTCGTTCCTCATTCTTTGACCGACAGATGACAGACAACACAGCGTAATGGTCTAGGTTTTTCAAAATAATCCGGGGCCGTTTTTGTTTTTGAACCTCCCAATCTTCTTCCATTTCACTTGTAAACAGGTATTATGTCGAGTTAACAGTTATTTCCGAAAACTTTCATTTCTTCCCATTTTTATCTCAAGCTACTTAATTTCTTTTCGAATCAAGGTCTTTAATTATTCCACTGGCTGTCTTAGCACATTGTGCGATGCAAGTGTCCACTCTCTGCAATGCTTTACTCAGGATATTGATAAGAGACAGGTATTCAGCAAAATCAACCATGCAAACAATGAAATCAAATAATTTGATAGACATTAGGAGTCCTCTTGCTTCTGCCGATTTAGAGTGTCTCATGTCTGCAGCTGTATCGCTTAATACAGCCACAATCGCCATGTAGTTTTGCTTGACAGGCAACACAGTTGTTGCCCTACAAGAATAGCGTGTGTCGCTCAATTTATTTATTTCGTGAGGTCCTGGAGTTTTGATCTTTATTTCCTTTTGCACAGCTAGGAACATGGCATGAGTATCTGGATATGAGAAATACTCATACAACAAACGCTAACGCTGAAAGAATTACAGCTGAAGTCATTACCCTTGCAAGCAGCCACCAGAACCAGGTTGACCTTGTGTGCCAAGCAATGCACATATATCGCAAAAGAGTGATTTTTTCGAATAATTTTCTGCAGATCGTTTTTCACTCTAGACATGACACTGGCCCCATCGTCTGACTGGCCAACGATCAGGGTATTAACTCCAATGCCATTAAGAAAAGTCAGAACAAAATTGCTAACGAATTTGCAGTTCGTGACAGCGATACATCCTCCATTGTCAGTGTTATTTCTTTTAACTCTTGGCCGTAAAGTTATCGTATACAAATACATAGCTGTTGAACACTATGGGATTTGGCCTCATCGACCGTGAGTGAAAAAACCCAACTTCATTTACCTCGTTCACAATTGTTTTCAAGACTTCTCTGACAATTTGTAACAATTCATTCTGTACATAAGAACTGTTAAAATAATGGTAACGTTCATACTTGTCTTTAAATTGTTTCGTCATATTTACAAAACAGTTCACACAACTCTACATAATTGCCCTTGTTGTGGGATTCACTGGACTCGTCATGGCCGCGAAGTGCTAAGCCCTGCTTTGCCAGATACAGAAGAATATCAAACACCTTTTTTAAATATTCACGGTTTTCATTTCCTTCACAAGTTCCTTATGAGACGCACATATTTTCGTAGCTACTGTCTCTGTCGGTTTCCTAAAATTAACCCATTTCGACATAAAAGTTTACTGCGCTGCACTAACTGCATGGTTTTTCAACTTTTTGTGACGTACCTGCCAGCAGGACGCACACGACATAAAGGCAGATAGGAATCAGAATAATCGTCTGCGTAGCTCAGTTGGTAGAGCGACTTGTTCCGGAATAAGCGGCCTCGGGTTCGAATCCCGCCGGATAAAAATGACGGAGAAATTTACTTCGTTATAATGGCGCCCGAACTATCCGGATGACCCGACCGTTCAAAATCTCGCATTGGTGTGATGTTATTTCCACACCGCGAGACAGGAAAAATCAGAGAATTCCTTCTCCAGCGCTTCGAAAAATAAAAATGTGTGATGTTGCATTCCACACAGCAGATTGACTGGGAGTTCTCAAGTGCACGTTCTACAGTGGATGGCTGCCTGCAACGATTCATGGTCACGGCTGACCCGTGGGCCATGCCCCCGGCCCTCTTTCGGGGGGGGAGATGTGACGTACCTGCCAGCAGGACGCACACGACATAAAGGCAGATAGGAATCAGAATAATCGCCTGCGTAGCTCAGTTGGTAGAGCGACTTGTTCCGGAATAAGTGGCCTCGGGTTCGAATCCCGGCGTAGACCAAAAATGACGGTGAAATTTACTTCGTTATATTTTCACCTGCTTTTTTCCAATTTTTCATTCCTTTCTCTGTGTATAAATCCTCTTTGTTACTTGAAGGAAATTGCCTACATGCATAGCAAAACACAGCATCTTTTTTCACACTATATTCTAGCCATTCAAACTTCTTTAAATACGGAGCTGTAAAGCCACGTTTAGTGCCTGAGAAGTCTGAAAGCGGACACTGTAGTAAGACTGGGAGAGATGGACCGCTCTGCAAATCACCCAGATCGTCCATGAATTCAACATAACTACATGGTACCGGTTTAGGAAGATCTCGTTCTCGTAGCACTTCACTTTCACTTGTTGAAGTTTGTGAACTACGCTAGAAGGTGTTTGCGAGTCATTTGACTTTGAAAAGAAAAAACATATGTCTCTAGAACACTTACACATGATTAATTTCTTAAAATGTAGATACTAAATACTGTACAAGCACATAGCACAATAATATTTTATTACACGCAGAAACAACAACGTAAGACTGAGACCACGCACACAAGCAGTCAAATACTGTGCTAAGAATAACACACAGGTGGAGCAGGTGTGTTGTTTGAAGGGAAGGGGAGGGGAGGGGAGGGGGTCAAAAGTGGCTCGCTCGAGACTGAGAAGCGCAGGCGCTTGTCCAATCAATAACGGGAAGATCATCTGTCCGAATCCGATGTTGATTGGCAGTGGCAGGATTGGCGATTGCTATGAGTCAGATATCATAGCGACTGGATTCATCATCATCATCATTGTCAACCATTATCAATCCACTGCTGGATGAAGGTCTCCCCAAGTTTTCCTCACAACGGCCTGTCTTGTGCCAGTCTCCTCCATGTCACTCCCGCATACTTTCGAATTTCATCCAACCATCTCCCACGTGGTCTTCTTCTGGGTCTTTTCCTGTCCCTTGGAATCCAATCTAAAATTTCGGCTGTACATCGATGGTTTGTCCTTCTGGCAGTATGACCGGCCCATTGCCATTTCAGGGATTTGACTCTGATCATGATGTCTTCCACTCTCGTCATTTTTCGGATCCACGAGTTCCTCTTCTTATCTCTCCTGGTTGCACCAAGCATGCACCTATCCATGCTTCTTTGAGGTATCTGCGGCCTTTGTATCTTTCTTTTAGTTAAGGTCCACGTCTCCGCACCATACGTAAGCACTGGAAGGATGCATTGATTAAACACTTTTCTTTTAAGACATAATGGCATATTGCTCTTGAAAATTATGCTGTTTCTTCCAAAAGCTCTCCAGGCAAGTTTTGTACGCCGATTAATTTCTTCATCAAGGTGACCCTTGCTTGATATCAGCTGTCCAAGATAAAGGTACGTGTCTGTTATCTACAGCTTTTCTCCATCAATCGATAAATCTTCATTTCTTGTAAAAGCATTGAACATCACTTTTGTCTTCTGAAAGTTAATTTTTAATCCCACTTCTTTGCTCTTGTCAGCAAGTTCCTGGATCATACTCTGCAGCTCTGATGGGGTAGTTGCAAAAATGACTACGTCATCAGCAAAACGAAGGTGGGTTAGATAATCTCCATTAATCTTTATCCCTTTGTTTTCCCAGTTCAGTGATTGAAAGACATTTTCCAATGTGGCATTAAATAGCTTCGGGGATATGGTGTCACCTTGTATCACTCCCTTTCCAATTTTTATGTGTGTTGTATTTTCAAACAGCCGAATCTTTGCACTTGCATTTTCATAGATGTTATTAATTTACACCGGATTATATAGAAAGTTGACGTTCTGCTGTATAGAGGAGCACATTTTGACATTTTGAGATAGCTTTATTTGTCGTTGGCATCATTTCATTATTGTGGAATATGTGAGGGCGACAACTGTTGGTTGTTTATATTTCGTTCAGAGGCCGGTTCACATTCAATAATTGTCTTGGTTATAGATATAGACTATCTTTATTGTAGAACATTAATTTCTCCTCCAACGTTGGCGGGCAATGTCCTCCCATTCCCCCTCCCCCACGGTAATTCCGCTCATGGGAGGTCCTGGGGGGAGTGGGAATACCCAGGAATCTGACCAACATGTTAAAGAGAAGAATAATATTATGGATGGGACACATATTGCGTAATTTAGGCCCGATTCTAAACGTTTTGGAAGGAAACATTCAAGGCAAAAGAGGAAAAAGATGGCCAAGAAATACTTTTGTTGCATAGCTACTCCAAGAAACTAATACCAGGATATACTACAGTATGACTTGAAGAGAGTGGCGAAGAATAGAGAAAGATGGAGAAACAAAGTACATCTACTGAACAACCAGTCCTTGGACTGAGTAATCAAGAAGAAGAACTTTGCCGTCTTGACATGTGAGTCAAGTCTGAGCTAGGAACGTCACATATATCCCATTCCTTGAGAAAGGCGGTTAGCTCGATATCGCAGGTTTCGAATCCGCCATAACCCATGACTGAAATGAGTCTCTGGAAATAGCAATTCTTACTAACTCCAGACGATGTGTGGGAGAAGCACCACATATGTTTCAAATAACCCAACAGCCAGCAGAGCCATTCCCGCAATCGGGCGCCATTATAAAAACACAAATTTCATCATTCTACCGTAGCCGAATGCTTTCCCAATTAAGCTACACCGATGGCATTTATCGCTGCAACTTTGACATGTGCGTCAGTTGGGAGGTAGGTACGTCACACACAAGCCCCTACCGCTTGAGAAAGGGCTGGGACGGAATCGTAGGTTTCCGAGTCAGCCGGGAAACCAAGCTAGAAGGTGGTCACGGCAGATGAAAGATTTCGGATTGATTCCGGATGATGTGTAAAACCAACATCAGACATTTTTCGAAGAACCCAAACGGCTAGGGGACTCATTTCACGTTTGGGCGCCGTTATGAAAGCACCAATTTGCCGGTGGCGGCACTCGAATCGGCATCATTGCGCTCCGGAACCGAATGCTTTTCCAATTAAGTTACCCCGATGGAATTAATCGCTGCAACTTTGCCATCCTGATATATGCGTTACATTTACGGTAGGTACGTCACATATTGACACATATCAAATGAACCTGGTTGACGTTAAAGTAAACAAACCGTGAATAATTTCTCCAAGGAAGAATATTTTATACAAAGATTCTCGTGTTTCGCCATATCAGCGGTTTATGTTGCTGCCTCATATTAAACATAGCGAAACACTGCTGAGAGCAGCGTATTACAGGGAAAAGGAAAAAGAATTCCTCAGCGATGCCCTCTAGCTTAAAATCTTCGAAATGGATCTTGGAAGATCTCATAATTTCGATGCAGAGCGAAGAGCTTAGATGACATGTCACATGCCACATCGTGTGATCCCACAGAGACAGTAATTTCTACCCCTTAATTACTGCTGTCGTCAAATTATCTCTTGAGGATCATGTTCATTATGGCGTCTCCTTACTGATGGAAATAGGAGACATCTGATTACAGTTGATCGAGAAGGGGTTAGCAAAGCCCGGTAGCAGAAAATTAAGCAACACGCGTACAAAACAAGTCAACCTAATAAGCTGAAAGATTACAAATAACGAAGCCAAATTCTCTGGAAAATATTTTGATAGCTGCTGACAGCTTCATATTAAAAAAAACACTATCATAGTTGGATTTAGTTTTTAGAAAGCAATCCCGACTTTATAAAAGAGCAAATTCTAGGCAGAAATTTAGACACTTTTCTCTTCTAAAAGGTGTTTCAAACGATTATTTTTGAATTTTTTTATTCTTTCTCCTCTCGCAATTTATTTTAAATACCACTTGTTTCGGAACATAGGAAAACATAAGACGGCTGACCCAGTGGCACAGTGCTCTAAGTGCTGGCTTTTCAATTCGACCAAGATGGGTCCGGGTTCGAATCTCGATAGGGTATGGGTGTTGTGTTTGTCTTACGCACTGGTTCTCGCAATTTCCTGGAACCAGTGGCTCCAAATTAAAGACAGGTGACAATTTATAAACCATTGAGCTGCTCACGGTGGTGGTTGTTAAACTTTCAAACAGATATATATATATACTTAAGAGCAGAGCCGAAAACATAAGAAAAACTTAAGAATTTAAAACGAAAGTTGCAAAAAACCTGAAGATCAAAACGCGCAACGCAGCAGTTATGAAAATTCAGAATGCACATTCTATTAAGAAGAGACTGAAGCAAAAAAAAATTTTGACTCATACCAAGTACAACATAGAAAAGGTTATGTATTGACCGGTGTGAGTAAAAAGAAAAAAAGAAAAAAATAGAAAATCTGAATGTAGAATATATATATATATATATATATATATATATATATATATTATAAGACTTTCGTCCAGCAGTGGATTGATAATGGTTGACAATAATGATGATGATGATGATGATTATAAGACAGTTAAATTTATACCAGGTGAAAGCTAAATTTATACGGTAATATTTAATAGCATGTAGTTAAATTTATACCAGTAATATTTTAATAACATGGTATACCTATTTGGGGGATGCCTAAATATGAAAGTATGTTTCATGAACATTACAACAATAAAAAGAAAAGTATATTGGTTGAGGCAGGGATTCCACAATTAAAACAGACAAACGCTTTTTTAACATCGCCACCAAAGTGGAACAAAACGTTCAGACCAAGGAAATTATATTGTTTGTGATGATACGATCCACTTATGTATTTTAAGAAAATTTTAATAAAAATGAATCCTTTCTGTGATTACGTATGGAGCAAAGACGTGGATCTTAAATTATAAAAAAACATGGCAAGGCTGCAGACGACTGAAAAAAGCCTAGAGGGATGCATGATTGTTATAACCAGGAAGAGGAACTCGTGGATAAGGAGAATGGCAAGAGTGGGAGACACCATGATCAGAGTAAAATCCATGAAATGGCAATATGCTGGATATATTACAAGAACTGATTACCAACTGAAAAATGAAATATTACACTGGATACCAAGAGAACAGATAAAGACGCAGGAGTGGAACATGGGTGGAAAAAATTAGAAAGCATATCAGAGCGACGTGGATTAGACTGACTCAAGACAGACAGTTGTGGAAGAAACGTGGGAGATCTTTACTAAAAGTGGATTGATATTGATTGATGGCGATGATATAAATAACATATAAAAGTAAATATTATAAATCAATGATAATATTAAAATATCATATTTTTAAACGGTAAATGGTAGAGAAAATGCAACAGGAAATTCATGGATTTCGAGTAAAAATGCACTAGATAAACTTTATTTTGTTAAAAGGATCAAACTTTTGTTTAGCAGTGATTATAGCCATACGAATTGCGGATGGCGGTCGTTAAACTATACAAAACAAATCTGTACAGAACTGAAACAAATCTCTACTATACCACATCACCTGGTATGCTCAATGTCATCATCATCATTGCCAACCATTATCAATCCACTGCTGGATGAAGGTCTCCCCAAGTTTCTTCCACAACGGTACGTCTTTTGCCAGTCTTCTCCATGTTATTCCCGCATACTTTCGAATTTCATCCACCCATCTCCATGCGATCTTCTGATTCTTTTCCTGCCTCTTGGAATCCATTCTAAAATTTCTGTTGTCCGTCGGTGGCCTGCCCTTCTGGTCCAGTCCATTGCTCGTTCTTAACAGACGTAGTGTTGGTAGCTCCAATATTTTATGCATTTTAGTGTGCAATACCTCGTCCCTCACTCACCTGTTGCGTGGCACGCCTATCTAAAGGTACTATGTACGTCTTGAGCTACTTTTCTGGCGTTATCGTCCCTGTATTATTTCATATTCGTCCGTTTTCATATCGTTTGCTCGTTTGTTTACGTTTATAAGCTGCCAACATGGCGGCTTCCTGTCTTTCCTTATCATCTCTGGGCTTGGCGGATGCACGTCACGTCACACTTCCCACGTCCATGGAAGTTAACATACTCTCGTCCTCAGATGTGTCTGCTAAGATGCCTTCCCAGCTTTCTAGTACTCCTGCTCCGGTGCCTTCACTGGACTTGGCTGCGCTTCCTTCTTCAGCTTCTGCCTTTGCCTCAGTGCCCTCCCTGGGTACTACTGATACTACTGCCTTGCCTTCTACCTGTGCTTCTCTTCCCTCACAGCTTACCGGCAGAATTCTCTTCCGAGGATGGCATTTGCCTCTACAGTGCAACGAGGCGCTACTTCTACGTCCGATTCTTCTCAACCTGATGGTCTTTTGCAAGCAACACCTATTATGCAGATATCCAACCACAAGGTAAAGGTTCATGACAATTCGCAGATTGGCCGTGAGTTCCATAACCTCCTGGATAGAGGTGTGCTGTTTTTTTTTTTTTTTTTTTTGATTGGAGGTTTAACGACCACCGTGATCAACTCAATTGGCTATAGTCGCCCGTCCCTAATTTAGGGTCACTGGTACCAGGGAAAGGAAAGAGCCAGTGCCGTAAGACAAACACAACATCCATGCCTCACCGGGATTCGAACCCGGACCCCGTTCGGACGAATGATCAGAGGCCAACGCTTAGACCACTGCGCCACCGGGGCGGCAGAGAGGTGTGCTGTTTCATGCCTTACTAAATACTCCTTTGCCACGTTACATGGATTCCCTGTCTGGTCATGTGTCGTCTGAGTCTATTACCGGAGTTTCTCGTACCCCTCGGGGTATCTCAGTGCAGTTCAAGCACAAGGTGGATGCTGAGTTTTTTCTTCCACACGGGCTTTCGATTGGAACAAATGATCTCATCTCTTCGCCTCTTTCCAGGCGTCCGGTGAACATAACGTTCTGTCCTGTGCCACAGGAAGTGCCTGATACTTCGCTTCCCCACCTTGTCAATCATGTTTGTAAAATCGTTGGCAAGGTCTGTCGCCTTTCTGACGCTCCACGCGGAACTCGATTTACACATGCTACGGGACCTCACCGTCAGTTGTTGGTCGTTTTTCCACTGAGAATGCCTTGGCGGATTGTCCTACAGACGCTACTGTAGAAATTGGTTCCCGCACGTACAGTTTCAGGGATTTTCACCACTAACTATTGTACTCACTGTCTTACACAGGAACATACCACTTCCTCCTGTGTGCGCATACGCCGTGGTCTTTCTTCTAACTCCTCCCAGTGCCGATCATACTGGTTCTTCTACCATCCTCTCTTCTAGTGTTTTGCCAGACGAGACCTCTCCTTCTCTCCGTCAGACGCACATTCCAGTTAAGGACAATGATCCCTTTCCTCCTCTTCCGCACCGTACGGACGTGCATCCTCTTTCTGGGTCAGTAGCGAAGTCATCCAATACTGATGTGTCTCCGGCGGAGTGTGCCGACTCAGATGTGTCGAGTGGTGCTTCGGCACTCCGACCGACTTGGCTTTCCTCTGTGTCTCTCGCATATCGGAACTTCAACTACGACCGTGTCTGATGTTCCCCTGTTGCCGCACCTTCCAGCTGCCTCGGCTGATGTTTCAGCGTTCACCTATGCTGATCGAGAACATACTGATTCCTCGGCGCAACTTGAGTTCTCGTCTCCTGATTCGGGTGCTCATCCAGATCCACCAATGGATTCCTCCACCTCAACTTCGTCTTCGAAACGGACTGGTACTTCCAAAGGCTCTGTTAAGCAGAAAAAGGTGAAACATCATTCTGTTACTACTTCTGTGGTCTCCTGTAGTGTTCCAGATGTTTCTCAGCCTGATGATCCTTCGAACAGTTTGCATTTTCGTTCTGGCCCTGTCAATCCTCTCTCAGATGATGAGTATATACAGGCCATTGATAAGTTTCCTCTTGTTCCTGGCCCATTGTTCAGACAAGAACTTGCACGCCTCTTCCAATCTACTCGTACGGTTGTCTGTAACGAAGAGTTTCTCCGTTCGCCTGATCTTGATCTCGGTGCAGCGGTGATGCAATTTGAAGCGTATGTGTCCTTTTACAAATCCCCGAGTCTCAGATAATAAGTCTACATGAGACGATACACCCGCCGTCTCTCCTCCTTAAGGCTCTACGAGACCCGCCATCTTGTATTACTGCCTTCTGTTATTAACCAACGGGCATGCGTATTTCACAAATTGCTTGGGCAGTTTTGCACATTTTGGAACACCGTTTGTAATTAACGCAAGATATATGATAAATAAAGAGTTCCCTGGTTTCAGAGTTTTTATTGATCTTTCCCTTTATTTTTTATCTGGAGCGAAAGTCGTACCAAGGCGTCTTCTATAGTTTCATTAATTAATAAAAATACTTAAAGGGTCGAAAATGAAAATCTGAAACCAGGGAACTCTTTATCCATCATATATCTTGCGTCAGTTACAAACGGTGTTCCAAAATGGGCAAAATTGCCCGAACAATTTGTGAAATACGCTTGCCTGTTGGTTAATAAGAGAAGGCAGCAATACAAGATGGCGGGTCTCGTAGAGCCTTAAAAGATCTAGTTGAGAATCAATTTTGTGATACCGTGCTTCCTATAGCTGATGACATTTAGCGCTTCTTCCCCACCAGACACTGTTTCTGTTATCCCTCACGTACTGCCATATTGTTTCATGTGTTTGTTATTGTGCTTTGTGTTTTTTATTTGTTCGCATTGTATGTCTTAGATGTCCTAGTGTTTTCCTTTGTCGCGGATTTCTTTCTTATTAAATTTGTTAACTTTGTTCTAATTCCCTTGTTCATATGTTTATAACATTGTACATGTTCTACATTGTATCGCAGAATATGCCGATCTTCATTTCCTTCATTAAGTACATCGTCATTTTAAACCAAACGTTTCACCTTTATGCTGTCTACTTCATGCTTTCAGTGATATCTCTAATGTATGTATTCCATGATAGCAATAAACTGGGCACCTTTGGTACCCGCACTTACCAAAACCAAAGCTATTGCCATTTCAGAGATTTTACTCTAATCATGAGCCTTCCACTATTGACATTTTCCTGATCCACGAGTTTCTCTTGTTATATCTCCTGGTTACACCAAGCATGCACCTCTCCATGCTTCTTTGGGTTGTCTGCAGCCTTTGTATGTCTTTTTTAGTTAAGGTCCACGTCTCTGCACCATACGTAAGCATTGGAAGGATGCACTGATCAAACACTTTCTTTTTAAGACATAATGGCATATTGCTCTTGAAATTTATACTGTTTCTTCCAAAAGCTCTCCAGGCAAGTTTTGTATGCCGATTAATTTCTTCATGAATGTTACCCTCACTTAATATCTGCTGTCCAATGAAGGTATCGGCTGTCTCCAGCTTTTCTCCGTGAAACGATAAATCTTCATTTCTTGTAAAAGCATTGTACATCACTTTTGTCTTCTGAAAGTTCATTTTTAATCCCACTTCTTTACTCTTGTCAGCAAGTTCCTGCATCATACCCTGCAGCTCTGACAGGATAGTTACAAATATGAGTACGTCATCAGCAAAACGAAGGTGAGTTAGATAATCTCCATTAATCTTTATCCCTTTGTTTTTTCAGTTCAGTGATTGAAAGACATTTTGCAATGTCGCATTAAAGAGTTTAGGAGATATAGTGTCACCTTGTCTCACTCCCTTTCCAATTTTTACGATTGCTGTATTCTTAAATAGCCGAAAGTTTGCACTTGTATTTTCATAGATGTTATTAGTAATACATATTAATGTATGCATCTTCAATACCGCAGGATTGCAAAGTCATTTTAAGTGCTGAATGTTCAATGTAGAGTACATTATTTCGAAAGTTCCAGAATTTTGAAAGAAGGATGAGCACTCAATGGACGAAACATTATAGATGCCTACTTAAGAGTATGTTGGTCCCCTATAGCGCGAATAACACCCTGTAAACGCAGAGTCAAAGACTACACTAGATGTCGGCGAGTTTCTAGACGTAATGCCAGCCATGTCTGTGTTACAGCATTGTTCACAAACCCGCCCAAGATGTCATTCCAGGATCCATGGATGCCCTCCCAGAGAGTTTCCAGAGTTTAAATCCGGAGTTCGTGGGGGACACTGGATGATTCCAAACTTAAATGAGTGTCCCTTGAGTCATACCAAGGTTGTTGTGGTTCCCAGGAGTGGCGCATTATTCTGCTGAAACAGACCATCTGTTGCAGGACGCGCGAAGGCCATGAATGCGTGTGTATCAGCCAGAAAATGCTGGTAGCGCGCAGCGGTAAAGGACCTCATCAGACACACTGAGGGACCTAATTTGTCCCATGATAATGCTCCTCAAACCATCACAGCGCCACCACCACTTTGAACAGAGCCGAGCTGGAAAGACCGGTTCATGGCCTGATACTGTCGACATTACACCTGCACCGTCCCGTCTGCTCGGCACAGCTGAAAACGACATTTATCTGTCCACACGGCACGGCGCCACTATGCAAAAGTGCAATTTTGATGTTCCCGCCACTAGGCGAAGCGTAAAGTCCGATGACGAGCAGGCAACAGTGGCACACGAATAGGGCGTCGGCTCACTAAACAGCGTGTATGAAGCGTGCGCCTGCGCCATACCGTTCTCTTGTTAACGCTCCTTGGGCCTCCCTGGGTGTTATTTGATCCGCCGTTGGCAGCCGGTCGGTTTGTACGAGCTTCGATAGCCTACGCCGACGCAGATCATCAATGGCGTGTGGTCGGCACCGCTTTCTCTCCAGCCGCTGGTACGACCGTCGATGGTATACTCGCGGTACAGTCTTGATGCAGTTGTCCTCTGGAACACTAGCCTTCTTACCACTTCGGCAATAGAATGCCCCTTATGTCTTGCGCTGACAATGCTTCCACGGTTACAGTGGCTCAGATCATCACGTTTACCCACGTTCAACGATTACAATACACTGTTGGGAAAACCTGCTGTCGGCCTATTTATCGCCTGCTTTCGGTTTGGGTTTCTTCCACTCAGAGCTGGAGATGCTGATATCAACTGTCTACGACCGCTATCTCTAATGTTTTATCTACTGAGTGTATATGAACTACTGAATTCAACGAGGTTTAGATTTCTACTCTTGCCAAACTCGAAGTCTAATTAAAACGCTATGAGGTTTAGTAAACATTGGTTCCCTTGGACACTTGCCACTGTTTGGCGAATGTGTCTGTAGATATGACGAAGATACATGACATGTTTTTCCTTGATGCATGAGAGCTTGGCTTGTTCCTTGAAAATATTCCCTACAATTTTGTCCTGTGGAATCAAAGAAACGGGATCAACCTAATTAAAAAGACCGTTCCATTAAAATTGAGAGTAATTTTTTTTTGAGTTCGCAACAGTGCGAAAGGGGTAAATAATCACGCCGACGACTAACTGAATTAAGGAAGTATCTATGGCAACAGTTATTAGCCGTGGCAAATTGTGGGATTCTGGCTTTGTTATTACGCAGTTGTTTAAGGTATGTCTGCATTTCGCCATACAACTATGGAGGTGAGAGATTTCCAAAGTGAAATGTGTTGTGAGAGGAAATGTTGCCAACATTTGGGTACAACGGCTCCAGAAACAGTTGATTTAAGGAATAAAGCTTACAAAGATAAATGTTTGGGTACGTCAAAGATTTTCAGATGGCGCCATGACTTCAAAAAAGGGCGTGTGTTCGCAGAGCCTGCTCCTAGACCTAGTCGACCTGAAAGTGTTGCTACGGAGCGTATTGTTAACACTGCTTGGACAATCCTGCTAGAGCATCGACGAATGACGTGTGAAAATATAGCGGCGTCAACTAATATTTCAAAAACGTCGGCATTCCGCACCCTACGTGAAACATTACTGCTACATGGCGTGTGTTCCAGATGCGTACCTCATCACTTGACGAGAGAACAATTGTTAGCCAGAGTTCAGGTGTGTCATGAGTGGAAACAAATGATTGCAAAGTATCCAAACTTTCTGAACTCAGTAATAACTGTCGATGAAACATGGGTCCACAATTTTGACCCATCACAAAGCGCGCAACGAGTGTCTGGAAACACACAGGCTCCCCTACTCCGAAACAAATTCGCCAAACCAAATCAGCTGGGAAGGTGATGATGATAATTTTCTTTGATCACAAAGGTGTAGTTGACCAGCAAGGCGTTCCTCCACAAATTACTGTCAATGCTGAGTATTACATTTGAGTGTTGAAGCGTCTGCGATGACACATATCGATTAAGCGACCGGAACTACGCAAGTATAACGCCCACCCACATGTGGCTTCTGGTGTTCAACAGTTTCTTACGAAATGCAGTATGGAAATCATGCCACTGCCTGCCTACAGTCCTGTTCTCGCCCCCATGCGATTTCTGGTTGTTTCCAACAATGAAGGAAAAGTTCCGTCGCGCAACATTCAACAGAGATGCTGACGCTATTCAAGCTGTACAGGGGTCGCTAAAGCAGCTTCCACAAACTACCTTCGCCACATGCTTTGAAAAGTGAACTGAATGATGGCACCGTTGCATATCATCCGAGGGAAGATACTTTGAGAAAGAATAACGTATATTTTGCTGTAATAATATTTTTTTCATTTTGTGTGATTTTACTCTAAGTTTTTATGAAACTGGTGTTGTATAAATCTTCATCGTGTTAGGTTTCTTAGCTCACAAACTTAAGACCCAAACTGTTTAATTCATGCTTTTGTACTTGGTAGTGAACTGGAGATATTGTTAAGCTTCTGCACTAAATTAAAATTAAAAAAAAAAGCTTTTGCAATCATCATATGATTAAATAGTGCAATGACATCAACAACGTCTAATTCGTGTTATAAATATATTTTGGGATTAGTTAAAATATCCTTTGAATGCTGGATTAGTTACATGTTCTGTAAATATTTGAAATATTAATCTTATTCTGAAAGTAGTTGATAAAGAATAAGAATGGGACCTGTTTGAAGCGAAATTCTTACTCGTTCGAGAAATACATGTATATAGAGACCGAAGTGTGCTTCTGAATATCTGTCTCGGTAATTTATTAAAGAAACCCAGAAAATGGAAAGATTTGCTAACCTGAGATAACGTGAAAACGTAGAGAAAATAGCTTTGTTGGAGACTCTGAAAGTAGATTGAATATAATTCCCATAGCTTTAAAAGACATTTAAAATAGTGAATATGTTACTTTAAGAGGATTAATCTGTCTTTAGAATTACCAAACAAATTATAGTTAAAGCTGAATAGGATTACCGTTTATTTTCTGAGTTTCGAAATTAACAAATCTTTCCGAAATTTAACAGTTTACCTGCCTTCACGAATATCGATTGCTGCGACGTACCTCCATTTCAATCTTTTTCTTTGTTTCGGGGTTTAATGACCACCACGTGCAATTCTAAGAGCTATTATCAGTCGCCCGGCCCTAATTTAGGGCTCCTTGTTCAAGGAGTAAGCAGAGTCATTCCCGTCAGGTAGGCACATTACCCATGACCCATCCGCTAATCGATCGCAGCTGCAACAAATGATCAGAATCCAGAGTGACTGGCCAATGATGCGACTCCATTTCTGATTAAGGTACTCGCTGAGGACGACTATGAAAGAAAAAACCTAGCAAATTGAGAGAGCACCTTTGCTTTAAGGCTGTCTTTGAATGAGTGTTAGGGTTCAACTTCTACCCTATATCTGCAATGTAAATTCTTCCGTACACATTTTTTCAAAAATTATTACTTTGCAGTGTTTGAAATTTTAAGCACAAATAAAACGTCCCATAGCTAATACACTGAAGAGCAATTGAATTAGAGATACCTTGTCTAGTAACGTGCAGCACCACCTTTCGTCCTGATGACGGCGGCGATTCGTCTCGGCATGGACTCGACAAGACACCAGAAGCGTTGGGAAGCCATACGGATCCACGACCCCCTGAACAAGCTCCCACAGTTCACGAAGATTTGATGGAGGGAGGTCATCTCTCTCGATGGCATCTCAGATGTGCTGATGTCATGTGACCTAGCTGGCCAACGAAGCGAGGTCACGTCGGTGGAGTGTTCATCCAACCATTGGGATACAATTCTGGAGCGATGGCACGGTGCATTGTCTTGTTGCAAGATGAGCTCCCCAGTGGGATGTTAAAAACGCACAAACGGGAGAAAATGGTCGTCCAGGATATCCCAGTAACGTTGACCTGTGAGGGACGATGTTACACGTACCAGGGGTCCCATTTCAGTCCACATAAACAGTCCCTATACAAGAATGCCACCCCCACCAGCTTGCAGAGTACCCTGCTGGCAAGAAGGATCCATCGCTTCATGTGGTTTGCGCCGTACTCGTATCCTGCCATCCGCATGTGCCAACGTGAATCTCGACCCATTAGTCCAGGCAACATTTTCCCACATGCATAGGGTCCAGTGGCGATGTTCCCGCGATCATGCTAATCTTTGCATCCTGTGATGTGCGGTCGGCAGCGGTACCCTCGTGGGGCGATGGCTTCTGTACCCCCATAGCGAAGAGATGGTTCTGGATGGTGTGGCTGCTTACACGTTTTTGTGCGCCAGCGTTAAATTGCCGAGGGATTTCTTGCACTGTGGCCCGCCTATCAGCTGTTACAATGCGAGCTAGACGACGATGAACCCGCTCATCCACACGCTGTTGTCCACGACAGTTGGCCCTCGCAGGGATGGTTTTACCGGATTCGATGTACTCACGGTGCACCCGTGACACCTAGGTTCGTGAAACTCCCAGTGCCTGCACGACTTCCGAGATGGATTCGTCAGGCCCCGACAATTTGTCCACGATCAAATGCGCTTAGATCCTTCGTCTTACCCATACTGCGTCCGACCTTTACTGATTACAGTCGTATCATTCCTTATATTGTCGGATCGCTGCATACGTCATATCGTTTCCGTTTACAGGGCTGCCCACAGCGCCACATTTGTATAACGCCAGCTGTCTCTAATTCAATTGCTCTTCAGTGTATACCGTGTGTCGCGATGTGCTTCCCTCTTTTAATAACGCATGCCAAGCTCTTGGTTGTTCAGTAGAAACTATATCATTGCACGCTAGTTTGCTAGATAGGATTTCGACAGTCTCCCTGATGGCAGTCTTTTTAAAGGTCGTGAATGGGGTAATTCTTCTAATACTATTCCATAGAGGTGTAGCCGATGAATGCATGACTTCTCTGGCAAGGGCTGTATTCTGCATGTCCTGGTTGTCACTTCGCACGCGCTCTTTACATCTAGTGTCCAACGAACGTTTTGTCATTCCGATATATAACTTTTCCGTGTTGTCAGGATATACCAGCGGTATAGCGTAAACACCTGCCTTTTCTTTCTCACATTGTCTTTCCTTGCAACTTGATAGCATATGTGACAACGGGTCGGGTACTTCAATCAATATGTTATGTTTACGTAATAAATTCTTGAACCAATATATAAAGCATGGAATATATGTGATGGATCCTGCGAATCCCATCGTCTTACTAGGGGATTTCGTTATTCCTGACATCATACGATTTCTTACAGTTCTGTGTATTCTGTCTATGCCATCTTTCTTATATCCAGCCTTTAGACCTTTGCTATAAATATTATCAATTTCCTTATTATTTAAGGAGTCGGATTTGCATGCGTTATATGTTCTATAGCACCATGCTCTAAAAGCAGAAAGTTTGTACTCTTTTGGGCAGTGCGAATCAGGAGGAACAAGGTTCGGTACTGCGGTCGGTTGATAATAAACGTCAAAATCGAAGTTGGATGTTTTGTTTCTTTTGAGTGCGACGTCAAGATAATTCAACGTCCAATCTACTTTAAGCTCCATGGTGAATTTTATCGTATTGTGTAGTTTGTTTATCTTGTGCATGAAATGATTTAATTCATCTACTCCGTATTCCCATATGAAGAATACGTCGTCAGCGTAGCGGATTTACACTCGGGGTTTCTTGATACAATTTACGAAGATGAGATCTTCTAGCGGTCTAAGTACTGCTTCCGCAAGGACTGAAGATAGAGGAGAGCCTCTACTGTATTGCATTAACATTTTGTATTATTTAAATGAACGAAAAACTAAAAACGTATAAATAAATTAACAAAAATCTTAATTTTACTTGGCTTTGAAAGAAGAACAAGCGATCAGAATAATCGGAGTTCCGGATATCTGGAGTCCCGGATAATTGGAGTTCTACTGTACATCAAATGTTCAACAAGCGAGTTGTTCAGGAGAATATCCGACACCCAATCGAAAGTGCCTTTTTATGAGAGTATCGCAACAGCAGAGTGGGAAGTGGACTCCCTACTTCTAGGTAAAAAGAGAATGGAGCGGTATGTACTAAGTGGATTTCTGGGAGACTATTTCAGAGAGGATAAGGGAATATTGGAATGGGAATGTTACCAGAAGGGAAGCAGGAGATAAATTACATGGAACTGTGTCCATTGCCGCTTTCACCCTCCAAGTGAGCGTTGCAGTGGAAGATCGGTACTGGTTTTGCTTCACGTGTGTCGTTAAAAGGCCGTAGCCGTCAATTAGGGAATTTTAAACTTATATATTCGACAAAACATCTAAGAAAAAAAGTGTTTTTTTTTTCTAAATGACAAAGTACTCATCATTAGAGAACTATAAAGAGGTGGAAAAATGTTGCCATGTGATATGACACGCATGGATGTATATTACGCACGTTCAACAAGTAATGCATCGGGGCAAGTGTCTGGCACATGACTTGTTGCCAAGCAACCTGTCAGACGGCAAGTGATTCTTTGTGTCATTAGCTTAATCTTACCTCTTAACAGAACCCGTACATCCATTTGTTCGTATTTCATTGCTTTTAAAAGATTCTTTTTCAACTTTGTCGACGGATGTCAAACAACAGTCAGCAATAGAGTTTTTATCTCATGAAAATGCCTCGCCCCCCCCCAAAGAAATTCACACTATTTTAGTAGCAGTTTATGGTTCTGGAACTTTGTACTTAAACACTGTTCGTCGATGAGTAAGAAAATCAAAGGACAATGGATTAATGTTAGTCGCAAAGAATCTGCTGCAGGGAGGGAGTCTCGTAATCGCAACTTGCGATTTGAACAAGCAAAGAAAAAAATCAACGAGCTCATCAGGGCAAATCGAACTATAACTCAGAAAACCATAGCAAGTAGTGCACGTTGATATACTTTGCTTGATATTGATTGATTAATTTGATATTGATTGATTAATTTAATCCATCCGGCCGTAACATCCATTTGTCCATCATAGCAGGTAAGCTGAACATTATTTTAGATCAGATCAGATCTGATCTAAAATAACAACCCTTAGAAATAGGAATCTAGGAGATTTGGGCTAGGGCGCCAGATAGAGAAGTGACACGGAAGCGAGGCAGAAAGGGGGAGAAAGACGCCTTTATTTATTACCGGGACCCATGTACCCTGGGTCCGACGGCTTAACGTGCCCAAACGACGCACCGCGGATATTTAGTGTTTCGAGCGTTCGTACCTGCCTGGGATCGAAACTGAGGTTTTTCCGTGGCAGTCACGAACATTGACCACTAGGCACATTACTTTAGGCAGTGTCAATGCCACTGTTAACGTGTTGGGATACAACAAATTGTGAGCTCGTTGGTTACCGCTCCTCCTAACGACAGAAATAAAGAAATCAGGACTTCAAACATGCCAAAGGTTGCTTGCTTGCTATAAAAATATAGAAGGAATTTTCTCCAAAGCATTGCGACTAGCGATGAGAATTAGGTTCACCATTATGACCCAGAATTGAAAAATAAATCGCTTGAATACCAACACCCATTTTCTCTTCAAGCAAAAAAAAATCGAAAATCAAATTTCTGCCGGTTAGTGCATGTTCACTATGTTCTAGTACTACACAGGCCTTATTGATGAGGAGTACATAGTCAATGGTACGACTATCAACTCTGAGAGCTACGTGCGTACCTTAAAAATAGTTAAACCAAAAAATAAACCGCGTGCTTGAGGGGAAGAGGTCAATGATTCTGCAAAATGACAACGCCAAACCCCATACCACTGTTTTCACTTCAGAGGCCATACAGAAAATCGGGCTTGAATTTCTTGAGCACCCTACCTATACCCCAGATTTAACGCCGTCCGACTTCTGGATGTTTTGTACTCTCAAGAGACATCTGAGAGGAATTCAGTTCACCTGTGATGAAGATGTTCAAGCCTCTATGAGGAAATGTTTCCGAGAGCAACCTCAAGATTTTTACTGAGATGGGTTTCAAGAGACATCTGAAAGGAATTCAGTTCACCTGTAACGAAGATGTTCAAGCCTCTACGAGGAAATGTTTCCGAGAGCAACCTCAAGATTTTTACTGAAATGGGTTTCAAGAGACATCTGAAAGAAACTCTGTTCACCTGTGACGAAGATGTTCAAGCCTCTACGAGGAAATGTTTCCGAGAGCAACCTCAAGATTTTTACTGAGATGGGTTTCAAGAGACATCTGAAAGGAATTCAGTTCACCTGTGACGAAGATGTTCAAGCCTCTACGAGGAAATGGTTCCGAGAGCAACCTGCAGATTTTTACTGAGATGCGTTTCAAGAGACATCTGAAAGGAACTCAGTTCACCTGTGAAGAAGATGTTCAAGCCTCTACGAGGAAATGTTTCCGAGAGCAACCTCAAGGTTTTTACTCAGATAAGTTTCAAGAGACATCTGAGAGGAATTCAGTTCACCTGTGACGAAGATGTACACGCCTCTACGAGGAAATGGTTCCGAGAGCAACCTGCAGATTTTTACTGAGATGGGTTTCAAGAGACATCTGAAAAGAATTCAGTTCACCTGTGACGAAGATGTTCAAGCCACTACGAGGAAATGTTTCCGAGAGCAACTTCAAGATTTTTACTGAGATGGGTTTCAAGAGACATCTGAAAGGAATTCAGTTCACCTGTGACGAAGATGTTCAAGCCTCTACGAGGAAATGGTTCCGAGAGCAACCTGCAGATTTTTACTGAAATGGGTTTCAAGAGACATCTGAAAGGAACTCTGTTCACCTGTGACGAAGATGTTCAAGCCTCTACGAGGAAATGTTTCCGAGAGCAACCTCAAGATTTTTACTGAGATGGGTTTCAAGAGACATCTGAAAGGAATTCAGTTCACCTGTGACGATGATGTTCAAGCCTCTACGAGGAAATTATTCCGAGAATAACCTGAAGATTTTTACAGAGACCGGTTTAGAAAACGTGTTAAAGGTTGGCTCCTGTATATCGAGCGTGAGAGGAACTATGAAAATAAATAAAATATGAAAATTAATGTAGAAAGTCTGAATTTTGTTGCAGTTTTCCAAAAATTCAATTTGATACCTTTCTGCTGGGATTGTACATAAATATATAGGAATTCTTTCTTGCCACTTTGTATTGCCCACAAGTCACCTCCGTGAACAAGAAATGTAATTCAGAGTGTCGTGGAAAACGAAGCTGCCGAAAAATCTGCTTGACGAAGAAAAAAAAGAAAAAGCAAGATTTTTCTGGAAGTCATATTGTTACAAAATAGGCAAGTTTTGCTTCTTGTCAAAGAAAGGGCACACTCCTCTCCAGCTGTCATTTAAGCTCCAGAGCTTAAAATTGTGCAGACGCTAACCTTTCTTCCAGTTTCTTTTATCTGAGCATCAACTTGCCTTTAACGTCTTCCTGCGACATGTAACCCTACATGAGATTTTAATGACTTGTTCGCTCTTCGATATTCTCTCCATGCGAAATGTACTTTCGCCTAATTGAGTCAGGCTCCACCGCATGGAAACCGATTCGTCTTTCTCGAATGCAAAAATTCGGGTTCTTCTTAAATACACTCCCTCAGAAGCATCACTTCATCGATTTTTAGATTTAAAAAGTCACAATACAGAAAAAAGTCTGCTCTTAACCAAAGGCTCGACAAAACCATGATTTCTCGACTCATTTTGTCAAATAATAATTTATTCCAAAGAGATCTCATATTTACAATGCATCATGGAAGTTTTCAGAAAACGATTTTAATCATTTCCAAATCACTAGGAACTCTATCTACAAATTAAAAGTTAGATTCTCCTCTTGGAATTCTGATTTTAATAAACTTCTGTGAGCCGTACTTGATGAATTGCATCAGCTTACAAGCTACCATCTCGCTGCGCGTTTAATTGAACAAGTTAGTAAAATCATGCAACGCATTGATTATAATACGCTTTCCAACATACCTGAAATCATTACTCAAGTTATGAGGATAATGGCTGTGGAATAATTCTCAGTCCTGTGCCCTGACCTTTGATCCCATTTCGATGATATTCAACAGAGCCGGTTCAGTATACCTCCGAAATAACATGATAACTTTTTGTCGCAATGGAAGCATTTTTACGTAAGTTATGATGCAGAAGGGCTATGGAATAGATCCCGCTCCTGTGTCCTAATCTTTGACTCCATTTCGGCCCATTTTCAACAGGATTCGTCCTCAGCAGGCCCCTATGATATACTAACATTTTATCCAAATCGAAGAATTTTTACGTAAGTTATGACGCATAATGGCGATGGAAGTGATTCCGCTCCAATGTCCTGACCTTTGACCCCATTTCGTTCACTTTCAATAGGGTTCCTCCCCAGGTGGTCCCCTACCACATACTAAACTTCCATCGAAATCGAACCATTTTTACGTACGTTGTGACGCATAAAGGCAATGGAATGCATCCCGCTCCTATGTCCTGACCTTTGATGCCACTTCACCCATTTTCAATAGGGTTCATTCCCAGGTGGTTGCCTTCAATATACTAAAATTTCATCTACATCGAACCATATTTACGCAAGTTATGACGCAACTGAGCAATGGAATGGATCCCGCCCATATGCCGTCGTGACCTTTGACCAGATTTCGTCCATTTTCAATAGGATTCGTCCCCAGGAGGTCCCCTACCACACACTAACATTTCATCGAAATCGAACCATTTTTACGCGAGTTATCGTGCCGATTGACAGACAGACGGACGGGAAAAGTTGGAGCATATACGCTTTTTCAACCTACGGTTGCAAAGCGTAAAAAGCGTCTTTGTTTTTATTACCTTATCAGAAATTTAGAAATCTGCACCTTTTTTCGATGGCTCACCCGACGCCACGAGTAACAAAATTTCACTCAGCGGCACGGTGAAAATAGCCATCTTATCGGAAGACAAAGCAAAAAAAAAAACAGAAACTATATGTTCAAAGCATTCACCATCAGTACTTAATGCCTGCACGAACTGTTTCATCAAGCCGAACTTGATATGGAGTGGGGGAAAATAATCTTCTCTCGGCTGACGATTGGGTCATTCACAATATTTCACATGCCTGCTTCCACAGTTTCACGGATGGGCCACTCGTTTTGGATCCAGTGTTTCTGTCGAGCTCGGCTGTCCCACATGCAGAGATAGCATGGAAACTTCGTGAAATCTTTCTGTTGACCAAGGAGGAAGTTGACCATTTTCAGGTCCACACAAATGATCCAGTTGTGGTCTTCATATTTGAGTAAGTCAATGACCATTTTTGCGTTATTATGTTCTTCTCGCAAATGCACTGAGTGACCAACTAGAACCGCTCCATAAACATTGCCATTGTGCAAGAGAACACACTTGAGTCTGCGCTTT
This sequence comes from Macrothele yani, assembly GCA_039090855.1. Taxonomy (NCBI): domain Eukaryota; kingdom Metazoa; phylum Arthropoda; class Arachnida; order Araneae; family Macrothelidae; genus Macrothele; species Macrothele yani. The sequence continues at coordinate 118,245,377 of CM076993.1, forward strand.
GAGCTGTCCAGAAACAATCACCATTCCCTTGAACTTTACGAGGTAACATCTAATTACCTGAAAACACCTGGGATATCGTGGCAGTAAACAAACTGCTTGTCTTCTGAAAGGAGTCCACAAACATCTGGCCCCGCTTTCGGAAATAAGAAACGTTTACAGAGCGGTTAAGTAGGTTATTTCTTGCAGCCTGGAGGCTAATACCTCAGCGGCTTCCTTGGAGAGCCCGAAATCACGCACTAAGTCATTCAATTCCGGTTAGCTAGACTGCTGAGGGGCTAATGACTGTTTGGTATCAGATGAGGAGTCTTTGGATCCTGAAAACATTTCTTGAAGCTCGTTATCACAACACTCATGCTCTTTCTAATCATGTTAGCTGCCTTCATCTTCATATGAGACAAAACCATTAAAAAGTAGAACCGGGAGTTCTTCAGAGTACTGAGTAGGTTGAATTGCTGATGGAATATTGGGATAGAAGGTTTTATGCCGGTTTTTCTTGCCAACACTCTTCGTGTTGATCAGGCAAAAATAGCAGTTTATTATGTGGTCCTTGGTTTCTCACCAAACTATGAGAAATCCAAAAGGCAGACTGTTTCGTTTTCCCTTTGTCCACTCACGAAGCATTTCCTCACAATTATTACACACAATATGCGGAGCCCATGTCTTGTCTTGGTCGCCAAGGCAAACTTCAAAACAGGTTTTATAGGCACGCCTCACAAACGCAGATATATTGCACTTTCGACGAAGAAGTGTGTGGCAGCCACATACATAACAGAATGCATCAGGATTATTTACACATTTATGTCTACTCGAAGAAACCATGATCAGATCTGAAACAAAAGAAAACAGGTGTTATTTTTGCGTAAATTAGATAAATTTCTAGTATCCAAAATGAACAATAAAGATAAAAAATACTAATGTTTGTAAATAAATTAACCTAATTAGTCTAAGGTTAGGATATATGTAAGTCTAGTTCTCAAGCTATCCTAGTGTAAATAGGTCCTTTTTTGCGAAAATCACAAGTTTCAAATTACAAGAAAACTAGAGCATGTAGAGGAAAACCGATTTCAGATTTGAAATCAGCGTTTAAAAAATACTTAGAATCAGTTGAAAAATCTCATGCAGCAAAAAATAAGAAAAAAATTGTTCCCCAGTGTAATTAATGCGTCTGTAGTCCCAGAACACAGTGTGCATTCACTTACCGGCAGAAATTGAGTTTTGAATTTTTTTCTCTCGAGTAGAAGATAGGTGTCGGTATTCCAGCGATTGATTTTGCATTTCTGGGTCATTATGATGAACCCAACTCAGTCACAATGCTTTCGAGAAAATCAATTCCATATTTTTTTATTGCGAGCAAGCATTACTTATTGAATATGAGTCATATTATACAAATCACTATACATATTCTGGCATGAATCAAAACTTGTGTGCACCCAGGTTGAAAATAATTACTCTTTTGAATAGGTAAAACAAATTTGTATTGAAATATTCATTATTATTTACTATAAGATCGTTATGTAAGACGTGCAGGAAGAAAACGAAAACACGATCATCACAGAAACTAGAATTAAGTACAGAAAAATAATTGGTCATAAGGAAAGCATTCGGATTATAAAAACACGTGCAGAAAGATTTTTTTTTCATTTAGTCGCAGTCGTGGAACAAGTTATTTCAAAAGAAAGTAATTCGTTTTCATCACCTGATGAATGAAGGAGAAATGTATTATGGGGGAGGAGAGAAGTGCCCCGATGGAACCTCGACGTGCATGCGCCCCTACTGCTACTTGGGAGGATAAAATTATTAAAGAAAGCAGGTCGCTAATTATTTTCTGCTCTTATAAAACGTAAACTTTGGCAGCTTTGTTTTTCGTTTTCTTTTTTTGGGAGTTTAACGAGAACTGAGAGAAACTCAGTGGGCTATACACTAGTGGACAAAATTTCAGAAACATTCAGGAAAATTTGTATTTTTAAGGTTTGATGGCTTATAATATCGGTCTTTTATATAATAATACCATAAAATTATATATCGTTAGAGATGATTTAATGCAGAATGAAATGCAATAAACTATGTTGATTTATCTTTATTCTGTCTCACGTTATAAACCAACTTGAAAAAAGAAAACAAAACTGCCTTTTGTAACAAGAAGTGGATTTCTTCAACTCAGAACCAACCAATGATAATGATTGTTCTGCGTCCCAATCAGGTGTTAATATGACACACCATGGAACCAGTACGGCGCTAGTGTAAATCAGTTCTTATTTTCAGGTTGTAGAGCTAATTATACAACTCCTATTCAGTTATGTGATTGCCATCAAGTTGTCCACTGGTTTTTTTTTCATACATTTTTCTATTTGTTGATAACTTGGCAAGCTGTGTAACTTAGTAACGTGAAAAACAGAGGAGTTGACTAGTCACATAGAAAGCGATCTACAATATTAACTTTGCGTGAAGAAGGCTGCACGTATGAGGAAATCATACGAAAGGAAGGTAGAAAGACGAGGGTCATTTCAAAAGTTGTGCACACTGTGGGTTATTTCTTAAAAAATTAATTTATTTCACAACATATCTTTACAGGCCTTTGAAGTAATATCTATGTTTCTTGATTATGCTTATTTTTGTTTATGACAGCGGTCCAACCTTTGGGCAAGTTTTTTTGTCCACTCGGGACACCTGCACTGTTGAGGCCCCGGATTACTCGGGTCACCTCATTCGAAACATAATGAATAGTTTCCCGCGGAATGGCTTCTTCAGTTTTGGGAACAAGCCATAGTCTGGTGGGCTCATGTCAGGACTGTATGATGTGCAGGGAAGCAATTTCAATCCACACTTTTCTAGAATGTCTCTAACTGTACAGGCAGCATGCGACCCCGCATTGTCTTGCAAAATGATGGCACCAGCTTCGAGCATGTCTGGACTTCTTTGACGAATCTTTGGGAGCAAAACATTTTGCAGAAACCTCCTGTTGTATTCCTTTGTTGTAGTGGTCTCCTGGGACACACTGTCTGTTGCTATCACTCCAACCTTGTCATAGGCCATAATCATCATCAGCTTAACCTTCGATTGTTGGCGGCGAAATTTTTTTCTGGCGACGTGTTTCTGGAAGTTTCCACTGAGCTGACTGGGATTTCAGTTCTAGTTTAAACTCCCGTATCCAGATTTCGTCTATAGCAGTGGTTCTCAAACTTTTTATCCTATGGAACCCTTTTTTTTTCTACAATGTCAAGCAACGGAACCCCTCTGCTTGTATTATTTGATAGCTTACTACAAGGGAAACCACAGTAGCTTTTTCATTCAATGTATTAATATGTGCTACATGAAAAAAAAACTTTTTCACTTTTAATAGTTAATCATGCTTGCGTACAAAAAAATCAACACTTTTATCTTTGAGCTCTAGGTGTGTACTCCTTAAATGGCGCCGCAGTTTAGCAGGTGCCATTGAGCTAATATGAAAAACTTTGCTGCATATGACACACTGCGGATTATCATCAGCGTTCATAAATCCGAAAATAATATAGCTCTGAACGTACTTTCTTCTTTTCGTAAATTTGACAGTTTTATCTTGATCACACCTTCCAGAACGTGTTTTATTTTCTTGAACTGTTTTTTATTGGCTGTGAGAAATTGCTTACTTAAGGCTGTAATCGGAAAAAATATGGAATTCAGAGATTTTCTTGAAAATTTCGGAGCTGTTTTACGAACTGCTTGCGGTACCCCTGGGAAACCATCGCGGAACCCCGGGAAAACCGTGGCGGAACCCCGGGGTTCCACGGAACACACTTTGACAAACACTGGTCTATAGCAACTATTCTGTCCCAAAACTACTCACCTTCTGTCTCGTACCGCTGAAGCAATTCTTCTGCTATCTCTTTGCGAAATGCTTGCTGCTCTTGACTCAGATTATGCAGAACCCATTTAGCAGCCACTTTTCTCTTCTGTAATTTTTCAGTTAGGATTCTGAAAATCAAAGCGGAAGACATGTTTGCTTCATATGCAATATCTTCGCACGTTTTCCGCCAATCTTCTTCCAAAATGCTGTTGACGATAACCACAGAAGTGTCGTCTGTTGCATCTGAAGGCCGACGGCTTCTTTGGTCGTTTTCTATGCTTTCCCGACCTTGGCGGAAACGTGAAGGCCATCGTGACACTGTGCTACGAAACACTACACTAACCCCACAAACTTCACACAAAGCTTTATGAATTTCGGTAGGGGGGCTTTCCTCGCAAAGTTTCAATTTCAATGTAGGATCGCCAGTCTGACCTGACTCACTTTCTTCCTCCATTTCTAGGAAGAATTTTTGGAGCAGGAACAAACTATCCAGCAAACGTAGAGACAATTTTATATACTGAAGTCTGACTCACAACTGGCGCAACGATTAGAGCGATTGAATCATCCTGCAAGCAGCGTCTGCGCAGTGTGCAAAACTTTTGAAATGACTTAAGTATAACCTAAGGAGGCATTTTGAAATGTGCAAGAGGTACCAGCAGACTCAGTCAATTCATAACCAGCTGGTAATAAAGCTGAACAATCATGTGGTAATAGAAGAATTAAAGACTCTGTTGAAGTGACAGAAAAATTCATCTGTGTCGTTGCAAATGTGGTTTGCAAATGAGTGCTAGGACTGTTAGTTGCAGACTCAAATATTTATGTTTAAATTCTAGAATTCGAAGGAGAAAGCCATTTCTCTATCTCCCAAAGGAAGAATTTAGAATGGGCTAAAAACCATGTTAATTCGACCGAGGAACAATGGGAGAAAATCATCTGGAATGATGAGACCAGAATATCCAAATTAGAGAGTGATGGAATAAAGTACATTATATTGACAAATGCCACCGGACACCCCTTCGAAAGCAAATGAACGGATCCACTGCGTTGTTAAAATGCGCGATAGAGCTGCAAACGGTATGAAAACAAGCATGCAGCTGACCTGGATCATATCGCACACTGAGGTTGACGGAAAAGGGCGCGGCGGAAAGAACTGGCTTCGAAAAAGGAAATGTTGTTGGGTATTATATTAGTGGGTTGTCCATAAGAGAAACCGAGAGGCGTTTAAGCATACCCAAGTCAACTCTTTTGGATGTACTGAATAAGTGGAAAACACATGGCGTGCCTGTAGCAGCAAAACGTACCGGCAGACCAAAGAAAATCAGTGACAGAGGACGTCGAAGCCTCAGAAGAGTCGTTACAGCTAATCGAAGGAGTACTGCACAAGACCTCAGTGCACATGTGAGTAAAATTGCTGGAACTTTAGTAAGTACACGTACAATCCGCAGATAACTTCATTCCATGGGTGACCGTGATCGTGCGGCTGCTCATAAGCCTTTCACCTCCACTTGGAATGCTACTCCTCGTTTATCATGGTGTAAAGTACATTTATCGTGGACCATAGATCAATGGAAACAGTTCCTATGGACTGATTAATCCAGTTAAACGATCCATTAGTCTGGTGGCCGTGTGTGAGTATGGCAGCAGCCACGTGCACGCTATTTACCACAGTGATCTGTTCCTATGGTCAAGTTTGGTGTGGGTAGTGTACTCGAGTGGGGGTGTTTTTCGTGGTATGGTCCCGGCCCATTGGAAATTTTGAACAAACCTGTTAACCAGCACGTCTACCTCGATATTCTGAACAATTATGCCCTACCAACTCTGTGGCAGTACTATAGAACCGAGCCTTGTTGGTACCAGAAGGATAATGCACCGTGCCATAAATCTAGGACTGTTACTGCGTGGTTTGACGATAGTTCCGTATCGTGTGTCTATCCAGCGCAGAGCTCTGATCTTAATCCCATAGAGCACCGATGGATGAATTAAAGCACTGCATAAGAAGTTCGTAACCAAGGCTTACTACTGAGCAACAGTTAGCGGCAGCATTATGTACTGAACGGAAGCGCATACATATCGCTGTGTTCCAAAACCTTGTCGAAATCATGTCTCGAAGTGTCAGTGCATGCATTAAGGCCAAAGGTGGACCGACACCGTACTAAGGTATGTCAATAAATGCTATGTTGTGTTTCTCTTCTAGGTGTCCGGTGACGCTAGTCAATATATTGTATGTAAGAAGAAGAAATGGAGACGATTTACTGCATGAGTGCCTTATAGCTATCATAAAGAATTCAGCTAATATTATGATATGGGGTTGTACGCCAACAAAATGTGATACAAAAATACTTTTTCAAAAGCAACTGTGGATCCGATTAAAGAAACTTGTTAGTCAGAAGCAACCAAGGAATAAAGCACAATTTATAGAAGTAGTCAGAGATGAAAACGGGTCACGGGTCAACAGGTCGACAATTTCTTGCGGGTAAAACGGGCCGGGTCAAGGTGTACCTTACCCGATTTTATTCCCGTTTTAGTTTTGAAAAGAAAAAATACATTCCAAAAAAAAAAAAAAAATGCTCGTTGTGGAATTCTCTAATCGACACTGGTGCCCACGGAGCGAATAATGATTCGCCATGCAAAAATTTTGTCATCTCTTCTTAAAACAACTATTTCCACTGACCGACGTCAGACAAATACCGACACCATATCGTAAGAAGATACCTCCTTTGCATTCTTTTACAGTGCGATTGTCCAGGGCAAGGTACAGGCAAACGCCATTCGCCTGCTTCTCAGCTAATTCACTCTCTCCTTGCGAAGTTCACTGTATGACTAAGAGTTACTTTTCACATCGCATCTTTTACGATGAGCATTGAGAGGTTTTCGATTGAAGTGCTAACATCCGGTTCCCATGACATGTCATGTCAAAATTAACTCTTTATTTGTTAATATGGATGGATGTAATATTAAGAAGGTTGAGAAAGGCGCCGAGGCCAACAAATACGTGCTTGTTGAAAACCACAAAGGGAAGAGTAAATGCTGGAAATTGTTTCGTCTCATTAACTTTTTAACGACCATAACGCCGAAAACGCCCGTACATACAAACGGCCATAGCCACCCGAAACGCCTGTGTAGAGTGAGTCAGATTTCCTACCCTTGCTTGTTCTTCAAATTTGTTCGACCTATGAGAGACCAGCAGAAGTCACCCTCAGTCAATATTGTTGTTATTAAACAAACAAGTTAACCAACAGACAATTTCGGGCGTTATGATATTTAGAGTGATACAAGATTTCAGGGCCATTGTCGTTAAAGGGTTAAGGAACCGGTGAAATACTCTGTGTTGTTTGGTCTTGCTTGTTGTTCAAAATGTGGAAAGTGTATAATTACAAAGAAAGATGTCGACGGTGCAATAAGAGATTATGGAACCAAATATCTAAAGGGCCATATGAAAGTATGCGCACCGAAAAGAGTGAACAATCTAAATACATTTAAAAAAATACATATGTGTAATGGTAAATAAGGATTCCCATTTATAATATATTCCACGGTCACGGTCATACTTCTGGATTACACAGAATAGCGGCACTAAAATTGCCACTAAAATTTAGCAAGTAACCAAATTTTATTATTAAAAAAGGATTTCGGTTATTAAACATCAAACAGTTATTGGGATGAACATGAATATTACGTTTTAATGTATATACACATAAACTGAGTTTAGAATTTATACACTGCTAGCCACCTAAAATGCAACACCAAGAAAGAAGCATCCGATTGGCCTGAAATTCGCAGCATTCGTCGCCCGCGAGAGGTCATGCAAACGATTAGCATTGCAGGGCATATGCAAATCATGTGCACCCGACACGCCACCGAGAAGCACTATAAGAAGAGTACACACACAGCGTAAGTAGTGGAAGTGTGTTGTGCTGCCGGAGCTGTGCGTGGGAAGCTTCCTGATGTCTCGTCGCAGAATACGGCAGTCATTCCAGCACGTTTCGGAGTTCGACAGAGGGCGAATACTTGCTTATCGCAACAGCCGTTTTAATTTACCAAGACATCGGCGCCCGTGTGGAACGACATCCAGCCACAGTGAGGGGAGTATGGATTCGTTGGGTGCAGGAGGGACGGACGGACCGACGTGAGCGATTGCCGCAGCCGCGGCACACCACCGAATGAGAGGGCCGGCATGTTGTGCGGCGGGCATTGACGGCTCGCACCGCCACATCACTAACGTTAGCACAGGAATTAGGGTGCGTTGCGCAACAACCTGTGTCGGCATCGTACCGTTCGACGTCGTCTGCAGGAGCGACGACTTGTCTCACAGCGCCCATTGCTTCGATTACCATTGACGTTACACCACCGGCGAGTGCGGCGGCAGTGGGCCGTTGAACGCCGCGCCTGGACTACGGAATGACACAACATTGTCTTCTCCGACGAATCCCGCTTCTTCCTGAAACACCACGATGGTCGGATCCTCATGTGGTGGCACCGCGGCGAGAGACTATATGACGCGTGCATTATGCATCACCATACCGGTCTGTCGCCTGGCGTTATGGTTTGGGACGCAATTGGATATGACACCCGCACCCCTCTGGTACGCATCGCCGGTACATTCAACAGCCACCGCTACATCTCCGACGTTTTGGAGCCTGCAGTCCTCCCTTACCTGCAGGACCTGCCAGCGGCCACGTTTCAACAGGACAATGCGCGCCCGCATGTTGCACGCATGGTGCAACAATTCTTCACGAGCCCCCAGGTGTCACTGCTGCCGTGGCCTGCCTGTTCTTCCGATATGTCGCCCATCGAACACGTCTGGTCGCTGATCGGAAACCGAGTGGCCCGGCAAGCACCACCCGCGGCTACGCCTGATGAATTGTGGCAACGTGTGGAAGCAACCTGAACCGACATACCCCAATCCCACATCCAAAGCCTCTTTCGTTCGATGCCGCGGCGTGTAGCGGCCGTTATTGCCAGCCATGGGGGCCACACGAACTATTGATGTCTGCGTGTTCCGCAAGTCGCACGGGCCTGTAAGCTCAATCGTTTCATCTTTGTATCTGTTGTTATGTGTCCAGTAAATCTGGCTTTGCTATCTCGTGTCCTTCTTGGTGTTGCATTTTGGGTGGCCAGCAGTGTAGTTCAAAGTAGATTTTTCCGGATCAGTTACGGGTCTGGGGTCAAGTTATGGGACGTCCGGGTCCGAAATGTTTGACCCGTTTCCAGCTCTGGAAGCAGTCATACAAATCTTGGTTTCACATTATAACACCTGATGAACTGAAACGCTTAGTTCACTCCATGGGACGGCGTTGTAAGACTGTAATTGCCGGCAAATTTTTCCCGAGTGAGTTCTCACTGAAATGGTAAAAAATTATGAAATACGCTTTATCATGGTTTTCTGGGTACAACTTCTTTTAAAATGAATGTTTTATAAGGTGTGCTGCATTTCATTCTGCATTAAATTATCTTTCGAATGATATATAATTTTATAATATTGTTCTAAAAACGACTGGTGTTATGAGACCTCAAATCTCAGAAATATAAATTTTAAAAAAGTTTCTACAATTTCGGCCACTGGTGAGAGCAGTCGTCCGTCCCTAATTTCAGACCACTTGTTTTTTTTTTTTTTTTTGTTTGAATGTTTAACGATCACCGCAAGTAAACTCACGGACAGTGAAATTTGCGGACCTAGAAGAAAACATGCTACAATCTCGAATTTTTGCAAATAGCCAGAGTGCATGCTGGTAGACAAATGATCCATGTTTGGTGCGATTGCGCATGATCGCACACCCTGTGACAGCGCTGCAAGCACGAACCGGCAGTCTTATAAACCAGTGTGTAGTCGATGCCCCATGAAAGCGAAAAGCACCGGCTGACGCAAGCAATAGTACAGAGTGACAAGAATGAGGGGTAGACGTCAGAGACGTCGATTTACGCAACTAACGTCTTGGAGAGAGACCTGTTCATCGGGCTGAAAACAGCAGGTTGGTCGGCGCACCGTACAGCATGCCACGTGGATCGTTTTCACCATACCGTCCAACTGCGTTGGGAGCAGTGGACACGTGATGGCACTGCCACACGGAGGAGCTGCAGGAGGACCACCGGTAGAGAGGATCGACGGATCGTGCGCCAGGAACGAACGGGTCCTACCCGGTCCACTATACAGGCAGATGTAGCGGCTACTGTGTGCCCACGAACTATTTCCCGAAGCCTCGCGGAAACGAATCTCCGACCCCAGCGCCCCGTACGTGTGATGCCATCAACACCGGAACATCGACGGCTCCGCGTGCAGTTTTGTCATGCCAGAGCGACGTGCAACGCCACAGACGGGCGACGTGTAGTGTTCAGCGATGAGTGCTGCTTCGTCTTGGGGACAGATGATCGCCGTGTACGGGTGTGAAGGTCCGCGGATCAACGGCACAATCCCAACTTTGCTATTGAGCGCCACACCTCCCCCACTGCAGGCATTAAGGTCTGGGGAGCCATAGCCTAAGATAGCCGATCATCGCTAGTAGTGGTACGTAGATCATTGACGGCACAGCGGTATGTGGATGAGAGCCTACGGTCCCATGCGCTCCCATTCCTGGCCGAGATTCCAGTTGCGCTATACCAGCAGGATAATACCCGCACGCACAAGACTCGGGTTGCCCAGGACTGCGTACGTCATGTGCTGATACTACCATGGCCTTCCCGAACACTGGACATGTCCCCTATCGAGCATGTGTGGGACTAGTTGAAATTCCAGCTACTGCCATGCCGTACTGTCCGGGATTTGGAGCACACCGTCCAACACGTGTTCCCCAGTCTGCCGCAGGACAACATCATGCGTCTATTCGCCTCCATGCCGGACCATATTGCAGCAGGTATAGCCGCACGAGGCGGTGCGATACGCTATTGAAGATGACCGGACTGCGTGTTACAGATCTCTCTGTAATTGTCTTGCAGCTCTGTTTTTGCCATTGTGTGTATCATTAAGCCCATATAATTTCAGTTCAATCCGATGCTTCCTGCGCAAAAATAATTGTCCGTGAGTGTAATTTGCTAAGCTATTAGCAGTCGCCCATCCCTAATTTAGGGTCACTGGTTCCAGAGAAGGGAGAGAGCCGGTATCGCAAGACCAACACAATATCCATGTATCTACGGGATTCGAACCGGGACCTTTCTCGGAGGAACGTTCATGAGACAGCGGTTAGGGCGATGTGCCACCGGGCCACAGTGGCCTAACAGTTGTCTCCTGATCATTGTGCCAACTTTTTTCAGGGAAGGAAAGGGGTACCTGTGCCATGAGACAAACACAATATCCATGTCTGACTCGGGATTCGAGCACAGGCCCATTTTCAACGAATGACTGGAAGATAACGTTTCCTACCACTCCACCACTGGCGCGGCATCATGCAGCTGTCCACTGCTCTTATTGGTTGATTTATAAAACTATTACCACTTATTAGTCGTCATCAAATGAAACCCGTTCCAGTGGCCTTATTAAGACGAACGGAAAGGTACATCCGAAGGTGTGGAAGAATTAAACAAAGCAATATACATGTATAGTGAAAAATGAGTGCACCAGTGCTCGTTATAAGAAGTCGCCGTTGGCATTCTGACACGCATCCAACTGCTTGGGGAGACGACGGATACCGTCGGAAAAGAAGGACTTTGGTTGCCCCTTGAACCATTTGGGGAACTGCGTCCATGACGTCTGCATTGGAGTGGAATCGTTGCCCCTTTAGAACTCTTTTTAAGGATCCGAACAAATGAAAGTCTCAGTGTGGCAGATCGGGGCTATAGGCTGAGTGGTGCAGAACCTCCCACCCTTTCGCTGCTAACGCATTGTTCGCAACATGGGGACGAACATTGTCGTACAACAGAATCACCCCACGTGAAAGTATGCCGGGCCGCCCCGGTGGCGCAGTGGTCTAAGGCGTTGGCCTCTGATCATTCGTCCGAACGGGGTCCGGTTTTGAATCCCGGTCAGGCATGGATGTTGTGTTTGTCTTACGGCACTGGCTCTCTTCCTTCCCTGGAAACCAGTGACCCTAACTTAGGGACGGGCGACTGCTTATAGCCCATTGAGTTGTAGCCCATTCATTTGGCGACTGCTTATAGCCCATTGACTGCTTATAGCCCATTGGTGGTCGTTAAACCTCCAATCAAAAAAAAAAAAAAAAGTATGCCGGGTCGCTATTTCTTGATGGCATTATGCAACTTGTCCAGCGTGTCCTTGTAGCGGTTGCAATTGATCTTCACGTGAGGCCCTTTAAATTCCAATAACAAAAGCCCATTTTTTTTTTTTTTTTTTTTTTGGTTGGAAGTTTAACGACCACCGTGAGCAACTCAATGGGCTTTAAGCAGTCGCCCGTCCTTAATTTAGGGTCACTGGTTCCAGGGAAGGGAGAGAGCCAGTGCAGTAAGACAAGCACAACATCCATGCCTCACCGGGATTCGAACCCGGACTCCGTTCGGACAAATGATCAGAGGCCATCGCTTAGACCATTGCGCCACCGGGGCGGCGATATGTTCGCTTTACTCGCTTTCGGTTCCGCTTTTGTGGGAAATAAAGAGATTTTTCTCGTTCAACTGAAAAAAATATATCTTTCAATTTTCTGAGAAGTAAATGTCAACTTTTCTTATGCTCTCTTCGAGTGACACATAGTTGTAGGAAAGAAGTATAGTCTTCCTGTGTATCGCTTTCACGAAACACAACTTGTTCTTTGAAAGGGAGCTAGGCGGAAAATAAATTGCTATTCCAAAGTGCTGTAAAATGAAACTGAGCTTTATAAAATAAATCATGCTCTATAAGCGTTGAAGAAACAGTAGGAATGTTTACAAGAATCACAAAATAGGTTGTTTTTTTTTTAGGAAGAAGGATCAATTCCTTGTACTTTGTGTTCACATAGATACACTGACGGAAAAAAATCCCAACACCAAGAAGGGGTTGTGTTAGATAAATAAACGACAGTTGGTAGGCGGTTGCTCGGCGCATACGTGTGGCGTTAGTAGCGCCCCTCGGAACATGCAAAGCAGGTTTGCTGTAAATACGCGCTGTAACGTTCGTGAGCGTTAGTTATCGTTGAGATTCGACGTAGGGTTTTGATGTTAGTCAAGAATGTCTTTCAGAAGACGAAGAAGCCATTAACAACAGCTCACGGAGTTTGAACGAGGTCGTGTAATAGGGCTACGAGAAAGTGGATTTTCTTTCCGCAATATTGCAGAACGACTTGGCAGGAATGTAGCCACTGTGCATGATTGTTGGCAGCGGTGTTCAAAGGAAGGTACTGCCTCAAGAAGATCGGGTTCCGGCCGGCCACGTGGCACTACTGAGAGGGAAGACCGCCGTCTACGGCGTATGGCCGTGGCGCATCGTATCGCGTCTGCGGCAGCAATTCGAGCTGGAGTTGCCACCACAGTGACGCAACGAACTGTTGCAAATCGGTTACTTGAAGGACAGCTCCAAACCAGACGCCCTGTAGCGTGCATTCCACTTACTCCAAACCACTGCCGTTTGCGACGTCAGTGGTGTCAAGCTAGAGCTCATTGGAGGACGGAGTGGAGATCTGTTGCGTTTTCTGATGAAAGCCGGTTCTGCCTGGGTGCCAGTGATGGCCGTGTGTTGGTTGAAAGGAGGCCAGGTGAGTGCCTGCAACCAACCTGTCTGCTTCCGAGACACACTGGACCTACACCTGGAGTTATGGTCTGGGGAGCAATTTCCTATGACAGCAGGAGCACTCTCGTGGTTATCCCACGCACCCTGACGGCGCAGTTGTACGTCGGTCTGGTGATTCAACCTGTTGTGCTGCCATTCATGAACAGCATTCCAGGGAGTGTTTTCCAACAGGATAACGCTCGCCCGCATACCTCTGTTGTAACCTAACATGCTCTACTGAGTGCCGACATGTTGCCGTGGCCTGTTAGATCACCAGATCTTTCACCAATCGAGCACGTATGGGACATCATTGGACGACAACTGCAGCGTCACCCCCAAACCAGCATTAACCGTCCCTGTATTGACCGACCAAGTGCAACAGGCATGGAACTCTATCCCACAAACTGACATCCAGCACCTGTACGACACAATGTATGAACGTTTGCGTGCTTGCATTCAACATTCTGGCGGTTACACCGGTTATTAATGTACCAGCATTTCGCATTTAAAATGGCTCTTTTCGCGCTTACAATAAGCTGTGATCTTGAAACCTTATTCGATTAAATATGTTACCTATACAAATGTATTGCCGCCATTTCATTCCTCTACAACTATTTTTTCGTGGTGTGGGGATTTTTTTCCGTCAGTGTATTTTCAATGTAATTGGGACGTCTAAGTAGACGCATAAACCTTTCCACAAAGATTATCTCTCTGTCTCTTTTTTTTTTCGTGTGCCGTGAGAATGCGAGGGCGGCGAAATGTTAGATGCAGTGATCTAAGTACTGACTTGTGATCATTCGTCCGAGATAGGTACGAGTTCAAATCCCGAGGCGCTCCGGTGGCGCAGAGGTCTAACGATGGTTTCTGACTATTTGACCGTGACGGGTCCGGGTTCGAATCCCGGTGAGGCATGGATGTTGTGTTTGTCTTACGGCACTGACTCTCTCCCTTCCCTGGAACTAGTGTCCCTAAATTAGAGACGGGCAACTGCTTATAGCTAGCCCATCGAGTTACTCACGGTGGTCCTTAAATCAAATCAAATCAAAATCAAATCCCGGTAAAGCACGGATGTTGTGTTTGTCTTACGGCACTGACTCTCTCCTTCCCTGGAACCAGTGTCCCTAAATTAGAGACGGGCAACTGCTTATAGCTAGCCCAACGAGTTACTCACGGTGGTTGTTAAACCTTAAATCAAATCAAATCAAAATCAAATACCGGTGAAGCATGGATGTTGTGATTGTCTGACGACACTGGCTCTCTCCCTTCCCTGGAACCAGGAAAGAGAGAGAGTGGCCCTAAATCAGCCGTGTAACACAAAAACTCGGGGCTCCCCAGCAGATAATGTCATGCAGGCCCTTTTGCGAAAATCTATTACCTTTCAACTGCTGAGATTCGATTCGATTGGATTTGATTGGAGGTTTTAACGACCACCGTGAGCAACTCAATGGGCTATAAGCAGTCGCCCGTCCCTAATTTAGGGTCACTGGTTCCAGGGAAGGGAGAGAGCCAGTGCCGTAAGACAAACACAACATCCATGCCTCACCGGGATTCGAACCCGGACCCCGTTTGGACGAATGATCAGAGGCCATCGCTTAGACCACTGCGCCACCGGGGCGGCAACTCAACTGCTGAGATTAAATCCCATATTATTAACTAGACTTTATGAACGAGCGTTTTAACACTTCAACTTCTTTGGAACCTACAGGTACTTTCGTAAAATTAAAATAAATACACTTTATTACGTGTAACACAAATGTGCGCTTTGTAATTAAAAAGATTGCCAAATTTTTATACAAAGTACTACAAAACACTTACACCAAAGTTATTCATAAATAAAATTTTGAAATGTATTACGATCGCACACAAAAAACATATAATTGCCGTGTGACATTGTTTAAAAATTTTCCGATTTATATGAAAATACACTCATTGCCATAAAAATCCCTGCACCAAGAAAGAGGCGTCGAATTGAAATGAGATTTTAGTAGTGAGGTGGTAGATACCAAAGGCAGAAATGATTGCAATATCACAGAAGCAGGACGGTTTCCTGCGGACATACGGCACACATTTCGGTCAGCGTTAGTACCGCGTCGGACCGTCTCGTGTTCAGATGCATGCGGTTATGCGGTCCGGCATGGAGTCAAAGAGGCACCGTATGTTATACTGAGACAGATTGACCCACACCTTTTGCAACTGACGCTCTAAATCACGAACACTGGGACATGGAGAAAGCTGGCGTCCCATCTGGTCCCACATGTTTTCGACGGGCGAGAGATCTGGCAATCGGGCAGGCCACAGAAGCATCGAAGCATGATGTAGACAGTCCTGGAAATCCCGACCGATGTGGTTGATTGGATTGGTTGGAGGTTAGGTTTAACGACCACCGTGAGCAACTCAATGGGCTATAAGCAGTCGCCAGTCCCTAATTCAGGGTCACTGGTTCCAGGGAAGGGAGAGAGCCAGTGCCGTAAAACAAACACAACATCCATGCCTCACTGGGATTCGAACCCGGACCCCCGTTCGGACGAATGATCAGAGGCCATCGCTTAGACCACTGCGCCACCGGGGCGGCCCCGAGCGATGTGCCGACGGGCGTTGTCGTGTTGGAAAATGGCACCGGGCAGCCCCGTCATGAAAAGCAGCACATGGGGCCGTCAACATCCCTCAGATCACTGCGAGGGAAGTCCAGCTGTCATACGTGATGGCTCCCCAGACCATCACGCCTACAATTCGGGACATGTGCCGCTGTACAGTAAGGTTGAGTTTGTATCGCTCACCTGCGGTCCTCCACACACTGACACGGTGGTCGTCATTTCCCATACAGAAACGGGATTCGTCGCTGAACGCTATACGTCGCCAGTCCGTAGCATTACCTCGTTGCTCGCTACTGACACTACTTCAATCAACGCCGACGATGGTCAGGTGTTAATGGCAGAAAACGTACGGGCCGTCGAGAGTGCAGATTTTCCTCTTCTATGCGTTTGGAAATGGTTCTGGCGAACGCAGTAATCTTTTGTACAGCCGCCACATGCGTTTGGATATTGGACAAGAACGTCGCTCCATCTGTGTGCGCCGCTCTCACGGTCATCTCTTCTAGTGGTATGTCTGGGTGCTTTCCCGTGTCCATTGCTCCCAACACGATCGCACCGTACTGTCCGACCGGCACAAATGGCGGCCGATTCGGCCCGCCGGCCACTCTGCCTATCTCATCCCAACGATTCGGCCTCGTTCAAACTCCATCAGTAGCCCGTACGCACATCTACGGTGGATCCTCGGCATGCTTATCGATCATGGATCTCACCCGACTCTTACCGTGCACTTCGGCACGAAAGTGGAGTCCCCTGCGCGGCATCTTATAAACCCCAAGAACGGAAACTGCAGCGCCAGTCTTGGACACACGGGCTTGAGAAATCGCACGAAACTTTAATCATTTGTATGTCTGCCTTTCCCGCAGCTAATCGCCGAGTTTCGCGTTAATGGCACGGTTTTTTCTTGGTGCGCGGATTTTTATGACAATAAGCGTAAGTAACAATTAGGAATTATGGCACAAAAAAAAAAGAACTTCTTAAATTATTTACCCATGAATATAAAAAAAAATCACATTTAGCATCATGCCACAATAATTTGCACGAGGTAAAAAGATCCTGCGAACCCGCGAAGAATATATTTTAGACCACTATATTCTGCATAATGAATACACTGAGTGGCCACTTTATTATGACCACCCCTCAGTACTTCGTTGGGCCACCTTTTGCCTTTAATACTGCGTCGATTCTTCGTGGCATGAACTCCACGAGATGTTGATAGGTGTTTTGTGGAATCTGAGACCATGCTTGATGAATAGCACTTTCCAGGAGTGTGAGGTTGCAGGGCTGTGGATCCAGCTATCTGATGGCTCGTTCAACTTCATCCCACAAATTCTCAATAGGGTTGAGATCTGAAGATTGGGGAGGAAGGGCACCTAAGCAAAGTAAACTCACCGGCATGTTCCCGAAACCAATCCTGTACAATACCAGCACTATGGCAGGACGCATTATCTTGTTGAAAGTAGCCATCGCCATTAGAATAAACAATCCACATGACAGGATGCACTTGGTCCGCAACGATGTTTAGATATATGTGTCAGTCGGACGGTGATCAACACGAATTAAAGGGCCCAAATCATGCCAGGAAAACATTCCCCAAACCATAACGTTGTCTCCACCAGCTTGAAGGGTTGTAGCAATGCATTTGGGGTCCATGCTTTCGTGCTGTTTCCGCCAAATTCTCACTCGGTCATCGGCATGGTGCAACTGTAAACGTGATTCATCGGACCACATAATTTGTTTCCAATTATTGACTGTCTAACCCTTGTGCTCCTGTGCGAACTGGAGACGTTTTCTCCTGTTAACTGCAGACAGCAAAGGTGTTCGAACAGGCCTTCGGCTGCCATATCCCATCCGATGCAGTATACGGCGAACACTGCGTGCAGAGATCATTTGAGGGGGTCCGGGATTAGGATGGTCTGTGGTTTGCTGCATTGTTGCCCTTCTGTTGTCTATTACCAGTCTGGACACTCTCAGTTCCGCCCGATTAGTCACTAGTCGACGACGACCACACGTTGCACGTAGAGACCCAGTTTTTTGGCTGACAGTCCAGTCTTTAAATACTTTAACAACAGCTGCTCTGGAACATTTCACGAATGCGGCGGTTTCGGTGATACTCGCTCCATGGCTTCGAGCTCCTACAATCATCCCACGTTGAAAGTCCGTCAAATCGTATTTTTTACCCATCTCGTCACCCAAGAATCACTTCTACTACAGTCGCAAGCACTAAGTTTTCCCTTTTTTTACTAGCCTCGCCCTCTGGCGGCAACAGCGTGCAGCCATAGCTCATTTGCTTAAAACTGTCAGGTGTTCATAATAAAGTGGCCACTCAGTGTATAACTCCTTATCCTCAATGGTATAAAAATTTCATTCATTGAACTGTTGTTTCTTTCACATTATCTTGTTAATATATACAAATTGCTATAGCTGTGTAAAGAGACCTATTGCTATGGCTGTGTAAAGAGACCTCAAAAGTCCTTTTGCGTTGCTCCTTGACTGTTGGGCAAACTTCTGTGCCACATTTTATACTCTGGACCAGTTACGTTCACATATCAACAACGCAAGGAATGTCGAATATGTAAATTAGAGGTGTACGTCACACACAAAAAATCGTTTTAAAACTTATTTGTAAACTTAATACAACCTGTCATGACGGTTGTACGACCTACGACTCAGGATATATTAAACTGTATCTTCGCCCACCGCATTCCTGTAATGCCTCAGAAAAATCACTTCCTTCCCACATGAGCTTTTACATATGTGTTATACTTTGTCTTATTTCGCGCATTCTTTTCACGGTGTGGCATTTTCTGTGTTGAGCAATGTACACTCAGTGGACAAAACATTATAGATACCTACTTAACAGGGTGTTATTCCACATGTAGCGTGAATAACAGCCTGAACACGAAGAGGCATCGACTCCATCAGATGCCGGAGGGTCTGTGTGGGTAATTCCAGCCATGCCTGTTGCAGCATTGTCTACAACTTCACTCGAGACGTCGGTCCGGGATACATGGATCTGATGTTCCCAGCCATGCCTATTGTAGCATTGTCCACAACTCCGCCCGAGACATCGGTCCAGGATCCATGGATCTGATGTTCCCAGCCATGCCTATTGCAGCATTGTCCACAACTCCACCCGAGATATCGGTCCAGGATCCATGGATCTGATGTTCCCAGCCATGCCTATTGAAGCATTGTCCATAACTCCGCCCGAGACATCGGTCCAGGATCCATGGATCTGATGTTACCGCCATGCCTGTTGCAGCATTGTCCATAACTCCGCCCGAAGACATCGGTCCAGGATCCATGGATTTGATGTTCCCAGCCATGCCTATTGCAGCATTGTCCATCACTCCGCCCAAGCCATCGGTCCAGGATCCACGGATCTGATGTTCCCAGCCATGCCTATTGCAGCAATGTCCATAACTCTCCGCACGGGATATCGGTCCAGGATCCATAGATCTGATGTTCCCAGCCACGCCTATTGCAGCATTGTCCATAACTCCGCCCAAGACATCGGTCCAGGATCCATGGATCTGATGATCCCAGCCACGCCTATTGCAGCATTGTCCACAACTCCGGCCGAGGCATCCGTCCAGGATCCATGTATCTGATGTTCCCAGCCACGCCTATTGCAGCATTGTCCACAACTCCGCCCGAGACATCCGTCCAGAATCCATGTATCTGATGTTCACTCAGCCATGCCTATTGCAGAATTGTCCATATCTCCGCCCGAGACATCGGACCAGGATCCATGGATCTGATGTTCCGATTCACGTCATCCCAGACAGTTTCCACAGGGTTTATATCCGGGTGGATATATTGGGGCCCACTGCATGGTTCAAAACTCAGATGACTATGTAACGTACCAGGAGATGCGACGTACCTGCCAGAAGGACGCACACGACATAAAGGCAGATAGGAATCAGAATAAAACGTCCGCGTAGCTCAATTGGTAGAGCAACTTATTCCGGAATGAGGGGATCCGGGTTCGAATCCCGGCGTAGACCAAAAGAAAATGACGGAGAAATTTACTGCGTTATAACTATTCCTCGAGCCATGCAGGGGTGGTTACGGTCCGATGCGGCGGCGAATTGTTCTGCTGAAACAGACCATCGGCAGAAGGATGCGCGAAGGCCATGAAAGCGTGTAGGTGATTAGCCAGCTCATTCTGGTAGCACGCAGCGGTAAAGAACTTGTCCACACACAGAAGAGGACCTAATGTGTCCCATCAGACGGTTCCCGAAAACATACAGAGCCAACCTGGCACAACAGAGCCATAGTCTGATGCCGTCGACGAAACATCCGTCAGATCGGTACAGCTGAAAATGGGATTAACCTGACCAACAGCATGCGGCACTACGCTGCAGGGGTCCAGTTTTGATGTTCCGGGAACCTGGAGAGGCGTAGTATCCAATGACGAGCAGTCAACAGTGTTACATAAGTAGTGCGTCAGCTCCCGTAGCTCAGGGTTTGCAGTGTGCGCTGTACCGTTCTCTCGCTGACTGCTTGGGCTTCCCACATTTAACCCATATGTGATTTGCGTCTCCGTTGCCAAGTAGTCGGCCAGTGTGAGCCCAGATAAGACTGCGATGAACCCGGTATTCAATGGCGGGTACGCCCGTCAATGGTATTATCGTGGTACATTCTTGACACGAATTCCCTTGCGAACCCTAAGGTCCTTACCACGTGGGCGATACCCATCTGTCTTCCGCAGATATGCGTCCAAAATCAAAGTAGCTCAGATCACCACGTTTATCCATTTTCGTCGATTGCGATACATTGTTGGGAAGCTCTCCGTCCGCCTATTTATCTCTTGCGTTTGGTTTGGATCGGTTCCACTCTGCAGGTTCATATCAACTACCCATTACACCTATCTGTAATATTTTGCCTACTGAGTGTAAAGGAAAATTATATTTCTTAGAGAATCCAATTATTTCGTCTCGAATGCCGCACTTGTTCTTATCTCAAAAAGCAAACTTGATATTTTGGAAACTTTCCATATATATCAGAAGTCTTCGCAACTTGTTAATAACATGGTATCCACTCCATATCTATCAAGCGCGTGGAAGCAACTAACCAAAACCCGTGACAGTAAACACCATTTATGATATCATATACAGTTTGAATATTTACGTGCCATTCGTCCTGATGAAGCTAGGTCAATACCCAGCGAAACCATGGTCAGCCGCCCCGGTGGCGCAGTGGTCTAAACGATGGCCTCTGATCATTCGTCCGAACGGGGTCCGGGTTCGAATCCCGGTGAGGCATGGATGTTGTGTTTGTCTTACGGCACTGGCTCTCTCCCTTCCCTGGAACCAGTAACCCTAAATTAGGGACGGGCGACTGCTTATAGCCCATTGAGTTGCTCACGGTGGTCGTTAAACCTCCAACAAAAACAAAACATGGTCAACTTGAAATATATATATATATATATTTGCGACAAACCACCTTGTATTCTTTTAATATGCCGTACTTGTTACTTCATCGCGAAAGACAGGTAGGCAGTGTGTTTAGAAACATATTTTGCAAGACGATGATGTTAACGAAAATGATTACAGCGATGGCTAATGCAGTATTGTTTATTCTTTCCTTGTTATAATTATAAGCCTGGTGCTTTTTATATTAACAGGACATGTATGTTTAAGCTCTTCGCAGAAGAGCTAAAATTGTATCAGAGAACGGACATTTAAGCTCTTCGCGGAAGAGCTTTAATGGGCTAGATTGGCATCCATTTAGAATTTTTGCTATTGCGAGTCTATTTAATGGCATAGCGGGAAACGCAACTACGAAATAATGATCTGGATAAATCTTTTCTTAAAGATAAACATCCTGGACTTCAGTTTAGGCTCATTTGTGGTAATAATGGTGATGGATATATAGAGCATAGATAATTTAGTTCATTAGAGGCACTGGAATCAACTTTCCTGGAATAGCTGAAAATGGGTTTTCACTTGGTGTGCAAATAAACAGCTCCTCGCAATTTCTTGGCTTTCAGCATTCTGTGATGAAAACATTGTGTCTAAGTACGATTTAGGTCAAAGGTGACACTGAGATCATTGATCTCATGATATTTTTAGCAAAAGATTTGAAAATATTTAAGTTTATTAAACTTCCTATTAAATCTAAATTCAGAAAAAAACATTGCTTTATTTTTTTAGAGGAAACTGCTAATATACATTGATGAAATTTTAAAATAAACAATGACCTTTCATTGTGATATTCATCTGCGCAACAGTTTAGAAGTACTGATGCCTTTTTTTTTTATAGCAACGTTCAGTTTAATCATTAATCTCTATCTCATCCCGAGTACAACTTATTTTAAAGATTTACACCACTTTTTGCCAGACTTGGTTACAGTGAGAGCCTCTAAGTTTTTCAACACCCATTCATTCTTATATCCGCTCTTGATTTGAATATCTTCAAATTTTTGTTTCGCAGTTTCTTCAATACAGTACTGCACCATTGCTGTAACATTCTCTCCCTTTTCCCCATTTTTAATATGTTGATTTCTTCTTTTTATAAATCTATTTTGGTTGATCCATGATAATATATACTCTTTTTTTTATTACTTGATTGTTCTCATGTTCTAAAGGTATTCTATATACTTCTGATGTTACTATGTGGACTTTCGGTGTGAATTATCAACGAAGACCCGAAACAAAACCTATGTGGTTCTACTGAGATATATCGATATTTTTTTATATGGTTAAGTGCTCTATATATTCGTTTTCTCTCTCTTTTATTGTATATACACAGTGCGTCAAAGCATTTTTAAGACTGGAGCTAGATTTCAGGATACGGTGGCGCCACCAGTGTAATCGGGAATGCGTTATAAACCGTGACCATCTGCTTGCTTTCTGCCAAAAGTACTGCGCAGTTATTAAAGTAACTCAAACGAAACGGCCGTTCATTAGAGAAGTAAAATGTTTATCATGTTGAATTATAAAATTGGAACAAAGGGCTGTTATTAAATTTAACGCAAAACTTGGTAAAAGTGCCTCGGAAACGTACCAAATGATGAAAAAGGTTTACGGTGAGTTTTGTTTAAGTAGATTAAATGTTTTCCTGTGGCAAAAACGTTTTTTGGACGGAAGAAATACGCTAGAAGATGATAAACATACCGGAAGACCAAGTTCATCTAGGACACCTGATATTATTGAAAAAGTGCGTGATTTCGTAGCAAGCAATCGATGTGCGTCACTAAGAATGATGGAAGAGTCTTTAAACATCAACAAAGAAACGATTCGAACCATCCTGCATGAAGATTTGGGCCAAACAAAAGTCTGTCCTAAATTTGTTCCACACAAGTTAAGCAATGAACAAAAATCATGAAGTGCACATTGCAAAGACATTTCAGCCGCTGAAAATGATCCAAATTTCTTAAAATCGATTGTTACAGGTGATGAAACATGGTGTTTTCAATATGATCCTAACACAAAGCGATAAAGTGCGGAATGGAAGTCAAAAAGCTCACCACAAGCCAAAAACATAAGAAAAGTTCCATCAAAAATCAAAACAATGCTCATTACATTCTTCGATAGTAAGAGTATTATCCACAAAGAATTTGTTCCAAGTGGACAAACAATTAATGGTGAGTTTTATTTAAATATTTTGAGGTGTTTGATGGGAAGAATTCGTCGCATTCGTCCAGAATATCGGGATGAATGCAGTTTGTGTTTGTTGCACGATAATGCACCCAGTCACACCTCACTTCTTGTTCGTAGAGTTTTGGCGAAAAATAACGTCTGTGTGTTAAATCCTCCACCGTATTCGCCTGATTTAGCACCCTGAGACTTTTCTGTATTCCCAAACTTTAAATGACGTTAAAAGGATGTTATTTTGATGAAATTTCGAACATACAAACAGCTTCGACGCGTGCTTTGGAGGCAATTCCACAAAGTGAACTGGAACAGGCATTCGAATCATTATTAAATCGCTGTAACAGGTGTATTGAAGCCGAAGGGACTTATTTTGAATAACAAACCAAAACAAATTATAATTTCTTGTTTCTATTTCATTTTACAGACACAGTCTTAAAAATTCTTTGCCACACTTTGTATATTATAATTTTGTTGCATTGTGCCTAAACTGATGATGCCCAGATCTTCTGTAATGCTTTCACTAGCTGCTTTGTATATAGCTTTCTTGTGACCAATAAAAGACCCCCCCAAAAGAAAACCGCAAAAAAACAAAAAAACCAGATACGTGCAGTACCGTTAATATCATTGCTTATTCATGCAGACTTGTATAATTAGATATTAGAGCGGCCAAGACCCATAGCACGAAGCATCTGATTATAGTTGGTAAGAAACACACCTTCAATCTGGGCTCCATTGTTTATTATGCTTATGTATACATCAGTCAGCAACTGCGCAGATTCTCAGAAGTGGTTTATATATACAACCTAATAAGATGAAGGTTCAAAAAGCATGAGAACTTTCTGCTCCACTGTGGAAACAATCGTCAGATGAATCTCAGAAAGATCTCATGCTTTTTGAACCTTCATCTTATTAGCTTGTATGTATGAATCGCTTCTGAGAACCTGCACAGTTGCCGACTGATGTATACATAGGCGTAATAAACAATGGAGCGCAGATTGAAGGTGTGTTTCGTACCAGCTATAATCGGATGCATCGTGCTGTGTGTCTTGGCCGCTCTAATATCTATTAATACGTGCAGTACCGACGTAATGCTCGTAAAGCGATTGCGTGACAAAGCGACGAGCACCTTCATTAATCCAAACAAAAATCTGTGACATGTTTCGAAATCACCGCACTGAATAGAAAATGCAAGATTTCACCTGTGCTGTATTACAACTGTCCGTTTTTTTAAACATGCACATACACATATTGTACTTTACTCTACTGATATAAAAGGATCATTTCATTGTTGTAAATGAGTATAGTAGGTTATGACCGTGTTCTTTTACCATTATCATATGCTTGTCTCTTATTTATGTTCTTTATTTTTAAATGCATATGTACTACATACAGTAAACTTGTAACATTAAATATAATGAAGAATTAAACTAAATTTTTATGCGCTCTCATTTTTTTTTTTTTTGATTGGAGGTTTAACGACCACCGTGAGCAACTCAGTGGGCTATAAGCAGTCGCCCGTCCCTAATTTAGGGTCACTGGTTCCAGGGAAGGGAGAGAGCCAGTGCCGTAAGACAAACACAACATCCATGCCTCACCGAGATTCGAACCCGGACCACTTTCGGACGAATGATCAGAGGCCATTGCCTTAGACCAATGCGCCACCGGGGCGGCGCGCGCTCTCATTAATCCGATACTCTTGCTAATCTGGCACCCCACTCTGCAAGTAATGGCCAGATTAGCAAGAGTCTAGTATGATATATATACTCTCGATTCTACTAGAGATGAAGTTTAATATCAGCTGATTAGTTATTTTCTGAAGCGTGCCCAATTCCTTTTGTTTAATTTTTAAACGAAAGTAATTGAACACAGTGCCTGTTATCTTATGGATACATAAGATAAGACCGATTCTGATAAAACATCAAAATATAAAACAAGGTATTCATGCAATCTTTCAACGTATATTTTTCAATTTATATTTGTTCTGAGATCTCACACTCATTCTTTCAAAACTAATAGCCGTATGCTTACATGACACAGAATTTCGTAATCATCACAAACGTAATAAATAGCAGAAAGATGGATAAACATTCCTTCATGGACTGCTCCGCACACAAAATATTGAACTATATGGAAATTTAAATGGTGCTTAGGTGCCATTTAGAAAAATATACTGTTTTTTTCAAAAGACGGTTCTAAAAATTATTTAAATGTATGAAGAAGGCGTGCTTCGATCAGTGTCAGCATATTTGATGAAGCAGTGAGAAATATCATGTGGGTAAGTAGCACTTTCAAATTCAGCAACAGGGAATTTCCTCAGGCGTAGTTATTTCTCGAAGAAAAACAAATACGCTTTCCTTAGTGGCCCAAGAGCAACACGCAGTTTTCCATTGGGGAAATCGTGTATCTACCTAAAAATTACGATGTCATACAAAAGTTCCCTACTTTCTTCTTCTAGGTCATCTATCAGTAATTTCTGTTAGGTATCAATTCTATAGGGGCAAGGACGAGGGAACTTTAGCGTAACTGAAGAAAGCGCCTGAATTCAGGAAGCGACTTGGCTTTTCATTTCTTTTGAATATTTTATAATGCAAAAGTGCAGAAGGTATTCTCAAAGCTCGTTTGAGAGGCTCGTGTATCTTCATATCTAAGAAAAAATCTCTATAAATATATAAATGTGCATCTGTCGGCTGGCACTGGTGCTTTCAACGATGGTAAACAAATTTTTCAAGACAGCATTGCAACCCCATCAGGATTTACATAGGTAAATAGTTTTTCTTTTTTTAAGATATATGTTTCCAGTCTAATTTTAGACTGGCTCACCTCAACACATAACATAAACAAGAATGATCGAAAGCGAAATTTCGGGGACAGTGAGCATGTCTTTTGAAAAGAGTATACAAGTATTTTCAAGGGGGGCAGTCAGTTTTCTTGTAGTTCACAGATATAGTAATATTTTTAGCACGTCTTTTGTAAAAAATGATCGTGCTTATGTTATCGGTTTGTCCGTCCGTCCGTCTGTGCGTCCGTCTGCCTGTGGACACCATATCTCTTCAACTATTAGTCCGATTTGAAAAATTCCTTTTGCATTAGGAAACCTGAATTATGAGAATGATGATCCTTTAACTCGAATTTTCACGATGTAAAATTTCGCCACTAGAGGGCGTAAATGCAGATGATATCGAATTCAAAATACATTTTATCCCATATATTTGCTTCTAAATATCTCATGGAAAAACATATTTTACCTTTCGATTCCATTTATGTCGAATAGTATTTTAGGTATAGTCACTTTTTCAAGTTACACATAGATTTTCAGCTAGGGGGCGTAAAGATAAATTGCGTTTTTCCCGATATCTCTACTTCTAAAACTCCGATTTAAAAAATTCCTTCTGCACCGGATACAGCTACTGATGGGAAATCTTTTGCATATAATTTATAATTTTTGTTAAAATTGGTTTGGCCACCAGGGGGAGTAAGATATAATTTCCACTTCTGTTGTATATGCAGCAAAATCTTAGCTTCTACAATCTCGATTGAAAAAAAATCTTTTGTGGAATGATAGTACTCACGTCGATAAAGCTTTTCATAATATTTTCTTCTTAAAATAATGAGTGGTTTCTTCGCCTGGGGAGGTAGGTGAATATCTTATTTTTGTTAATATGTCTGCTTCTAAGAGTCTGATTTGAAAAACCCTTCTTTGTTGGATAGCGTATTCGGTGCGAAATGTTTTTCATATAATTTAAAAATTTTGCAGTACTTCATAGACTTTCCACTAGCAGGCGTTATGGTAAATTACATTTTCCCCGATAGTTCTGTTTCTAAAACTCCAAATTGATTTTTTTTTTCCTGTATCGCATGCAGTTCCTGATGGGAAATGATTTTCATATAGTCTATACAGTATTAATTCTATAAGGTTTTTTACTGTGGGTCCTATTTTGAGAGAACGGCTGAACGTAAAGATATGGTTGAAGTATCAAAATAAAGGTCTTACCATGTAGATGTGCCAGTCGAAAAGAAAAATGAGATTGGTGAAACGGTTCGGGCGCTATGGGGTGGCAAAGTTCCCATTGAACGGTTGACTCACGCGCTGTTGAAAGCAGAGGCAGGGAGGGATTGAGATAATCCAAAGTCTTCTCTTTTCTGAGCGAACCGTTGAGCAAAGCAACGCTAGCAGGCAATCGTATCAAAGTTCTTCTCATCGGAACAGCGAATACTCTCGAAGACCTGATTGCGTTATGCCGTTGGACTGTGTGATGTATATATACAATTTAATATCCATTCGATCCAGTTTATTCACGTAGGTAAGACGTTTCCCATTATGTAAAGATGTAAATAAACATTCCGTTGAAACATTCTTAGTGAAAATATTTAGAATGTACATATTGAGTTGCGCCATCTATATCTTCATTCATAAGGTTTTTTACTGTGAGACCTATTTTGAGAGAACGGCTGAACGTAAAAATATGGTTCAGGTATTAAAATAAAGGTCTTACCATGTAGATGTGCCGGTCGAATAAAAAACTGAGATTGGGGCAACGGTTCGAGCGTGGCGGGGCGGCAAAGTACCCATGCAAATTCTATGGGAGAAGCGTGCGCCCCATATCTACATCAGGCGCTCAGTTCAGTGTCAGACTTGGTGTGTGCATGGTGTTCTATGATCAGTCCTAAAGTAAATAAATACTTTATTGCATACTTACCTTTAACAGAATGTCTCTCCCGCAGAAAAGAAAAAGAAAAAAAGAAAACATAAGAGCCTTAATGGAAGGCGTGAGCGACCAATGGGCCGCAACTATATGTCTCAGACAAGAGAGAATGAAGAGTATTCGCAACGCGAATCTCATTCCAACAACATTTACAAACACAGTTGTGACTGAAAATGAGAGTAAAAGAGCGCGCTAAACAGTTGAATTTTTGCACACGATCGTGATGAGTGGAGTTCCGCCTCACATTTTACGACTGAAAAGGGGTGCAGTCGTGATACTCATCACGAACCGGGCCGCCCCGGTGGCGCAGTGGTCAAAGCTCTCGCTTATGATGATTCGTTCGTGAAGAGTCCGGGTTCGAATCTCTGTGAGGTTTCATGAAGATTCGTTTTTGGTATAAAAGTGGCCACAACAGCTTAATCTCATTTTTAGTGGTCAACGTTCATGACTGCTACGGAAAAGTCTTCTGCGGGAGAGACATTCTGTTAAAGGTTCGATCCTAAGCAGGTACGAACGCTCGGACCACTAAATATAAGCCGAGCGTCGGATGGACACGTTAAGCTGTCGGACCCTGGGTACTTTTTTTTTTTTTTTTTTTTTTTTTTTTTTGATTGGAGGTTTAACGACCACCGTGAGCAACTCAATGGGCTATAAGCAGTCGCCCGTCCCTAATTTAGGGTCACTGGTTCCAGGGAAGGGAGAGAGCCAGTGCCGTAAGACAAACACAACACCCATGCCTGACCGGGATTCGAACCCGGACCCCAGACGGACGAATGATCAGAGGCCAGCGCCTTAGACCACTGCGCCACCGGGGCGGCCCCCTGGGTACTGGCTCGCCGGTTAAAAATAAGGGCGTCTTCCCCCCCTTTCTACCTCCCTTCCGTGTGACTTCCCTGTCTCGCACCCTAACCCAAATGTCCTAGCTTCCTACTTCTGAGGGTTGTTTAAGCCCTGGGGTCAGACACTCCCTTCCTAAAACCCTCTACTTTAATCTGAACGTCACTTTTATCAGCTACGATGACCATCACCATTCTGGAACGCGCATTTCCTGTGAAGCTGTTTTATGAAAATAACGCCGTCGTGAGAAGTTACACCAGGGTCCATTGACTCCAGAGGCTTTCAGGAGAGTGATCACTCGATTCGACTGATCATTTCCCAGATGGTCCGCAAGGAAAAAAAAGTGATTTTTTTGTAATTTTTTTTTTAATTTATTTATTAAAAAATAATTCATTATTTTTTTTAAATAATTTTATATTATTATTTTTTTATTATCATTTTTATTATTATTTTTTATATATAATAATATTATTTATTATTATTAAAAATATTATTTATTTATTTTAAATAATATTTTTCTTATTTTTTTTTATTTATTAAAAAATAATTTATTATTATTTTTTAAAAAAATATATTTTTTAATTTATTTTTTTTTATTTATTTTATTTATTAATTAGTTTATTTTTTATTTTTTTTAGACTGAAAAAAATTGAATTTTTTTTTAATTTATTAAAACTTCAGTCTCAATAAATTTTCACTCGATTCGAGGAACATAGTGATGTTATTTTTTTTTAATTATTATTATTGGAGTTTTGACGATCACCGTGAGCAACACAATGCGATATAAGCAGTCGCCCATGCCTAATTTAGGGCCACTGGTTCCAGGGAAGGGAGCGAGCCAGTGGCGTAAGACAAACACAACATCCATGCTTCAGCGGGATTCGCACCCGGATCCCTTTCGGACGAATGAGTGATGTTATATAGCGATACCCATTCAATAAATGAATAATAACGAGCCTATGCTTAAGATAAGAAGACGAATAAGATCTTTCTGAATGCCGTGTTTTATTTCCGTGACAACTACGCATTTAAGTTCAGTGCCTTAAACAGAAAAGGGCTTTGAAAACGAACTTTGGGCTATCCTCTCCTGTCTCGAGAGTTTCAGCTGCTAATTTTTCTTGCGTTGTAGCTGATAGGGTATTTACTTTTGCGGCAGCGCACCGCAGTGCGGTCTCCAGGCCGAATAGGAATTTAAGGTAGGATTTCTATCCTGTTAGTTTGTGGACGAATAGGAATATAAGGTAGGATTTCTATCCTATTAGTTTGTGGGCGAATGGGAATATAAGGTAGGATTTCTATCCTATTAGTTTGTGGACGAATAGGAATATAAGGTAGGATTTCTATCCTGTTAGTTTGTGGACGAATAGGAATATAAGGTAGGATTTCTATCCTATTAGTTTGTGGGCGAATAGGAATATAAGGTAGGATTTCTACCCTATTAGTTTGTGGACGAATAGGAATATAAAGTAGGATTTCTATCCTATTAGTTTGTGGGCGAATAGCAATATAAGGTAGGATTTCTATCCTATTAGATTCCCTTAAGTTTTTTTTTCTAAGCAGTTGTTGTGTATGACATGCGATGGGGTGTAAAAATTTATTGTAACTATTTTATGCTGAAGAAAGCAGGGGTATTTATTATATATTGCACAACAGGCTGTCAGAAAAGTCTGTCGAAATGTATACATGTTTGATCTTAAAATTCAATAATAAAATGCAGTTGTTTTGTTTGAATTGATGCTTAGTAATGAATGACGAATAATCTAAAAGTTGCAAATAATTTATCTCATGTGATGATCTGAGTGGTGATAGAAAAATATACACTTTACCTGAGAAACAGGGTCCCAATTTTTAATATGTGTTGTGTTTATCCTACCCAAGAGACTAATAAATGTGTGTTGTGTTTATATACACTGAAGTGCCAGAGAAACTGGTACAGACGAGCTTATGCAAAATACATGGTAACGTCACCTATGCGCGTACTCGGTTGCGTCCGCCAGTGCGTATATACAGCGATAGATATCCTTGCCAGCTGTCAGAGCTGTTTTCGGCATGAGAATGACAAGTAATAACGATTTAAGCGATTTTCAACGCGTTGTCATAGTTGGCGCTCGTGAGATGGGACATAGTATTTCGTAGGTATAAACGAAGTTCGGATTTTCACGGACGACCATTGCAAGGGTGTACTGTAACTATAAGAATTCCAGCAAAACCTCCAACCTACGATACCAGTGTGGCCGTAAAAAAGCATTGGGGGAACGTGACCATCGTCGGCTGTCAAGAATCATTTCACGCTATAGGCGTGCAACACTCTCGCAGGTATCATCGGAATTCAATGCCGGAGCCTCAACAAGCATCAGCGTCCGAACTGTGCAACGTACCCTGCACGAATGGTAAGCATAAGCTGTTTCAGCACGATAACAAATTGTTATTCAATCTCATTGAAAAACCGTCTTTAAAATACATTAAAACTTTATTTACAATAAATGGTTAAAACACCCACACACATGCGAGATCTTTCGCGGTCACTCTGACCACATCTTCAGGTGTGGATATGTATCGAGCAGGTAACACAATTTTTATACAACTCTCACACAAAGTCTTTATGCAGCTATACTTACCCACGCCTGATGATGAGGTCAGAGTAGCGGCGGATTTACCACTAGGCCAACTAGGCCGCGACCTAGGGGCCTCAGGCTCTAGGGGGCCCCAGGTGAAGAATCCAAAAAAACGGAGAGCATGGAACAGAAAAACTTAGAAAAGAAAGGTACCGTTATTTTAATTTACTCGAATGAAATAAAGTAGTGGCATTTTTTAATTTTATCTTAAATGATAACTAAAGAAATAAGAACGTAATAATAGCTCTATTACGAGTACGCTCGTGTTCGTACGAGTGCGATACAGAGCGCATAGGACGTAAAATGTAGTTCTTTACATTTTGAATGTGCGATAAAGAAAGAGCGCTTTCAAAATGTAAAGTCTTGTTCCTGGAGAAGCATGAACCTCTTTGAGTATGTTTACAAATATTTGTTTTTATAACTTTTAATTAAATAGCAAATTAAATAAAAAAAATTTATTTAAATAATACTTATATAACAATAAAATTATACTACCAATTATTATATCCTTAAAGATAATTTTATTAGAAAATCTTATAGGAGCAAATTCAAATATGGGTGGCCGGGCGGGGGGGGCGCATAGAGAGTTTGGCCTAGGGTCCCAAAAGTCTTAAATCTGGCACTGGGTCAGAGTGACCGCGAAAGATCTGACATGTGTGTTTTTAATCTTTTAGTGTAAATAAAGTTCTTAATCTATTTTTAAGACGGTTTTTCAATGAGGTTGAGTAACAATTTGTTATCGCGCTAAAATAGCTTATGCTTACACCTTTTGAGTGTTCTTTACGACAATGTGCACGACAGATATACTTTAATTTCTGTTAATATCATCGAAATGGGGTCAAAGGTTAGAGCACAGGAGCGAGATTTATTCCACAGTCATTATCCTCATAACTTGAGCAATAACTTGAGTAAAAATCCTTCTATTGCGGTAAAACTCTAGTATGTTGTTTCGGAGGTATACTGAACGAATCAACAGTCAGGGTAAGGAGGAGGGCTTGTCTGCGCGCAGGATAACTCACGTAGAAATTGCTTGATTTCGATACAGTTCATTATGCTTTTGTGGGGAACCACGGAGAGAAGTGCAACGAAACCGTCAAAGTCGAATCGTTAATCAATGCAATATACACAGTCAAACCCCTATTTAACGGACAGCGATTTAACGAATTCAGCGATTTCGCGTACATTTTTTTACGGTCCCGACGGAACCACATTAAAATTAATACTGGGCGTTTCCCGATTTAACGAACAGATTTTCTCAATTTAGCGAACATTTTTTTTTTAAACCACAAAACTATGTTAACTAGCATTTTCATGTTATAAGTTAGCCTAAATGCAATCCCTTTATGATGTTTTGATGAACAGATCGGACTAAATGCATGATATTCTGATGAAGAAGACGAAGCAGAACTCAAAGCTAATAAATAAACAAATACATCGCTCTTTCCACGTTCCAGAAACACATAGCAACCGAAAGACTGTTATTCGGTCACCGCCGGAGAATTGAATCCACGGATCTCTCAATATCTAGCCGAGCACGTTAGCCTTACACCACGGTCGCCAACAATCCACGGTGCTATGTGTGTTTCTGACTTAAAAACACACATAAAACCGTGAATTTTTGGCCACTGTAGTGTAAGGTTAACGTACTCGGCTAGATATCGAGAGATCCGTGAGTTCAATTCCCCGGGGGTGACCGAATAACAATTTTTCTGCTGGTATGTGTTTCTGGAACGTGGAAAGAGCGATGTATTTGTTTTTTTACTGACACGTACTTGGAGGAATTTCACATTGGAACTCAAAGTTAGCTGCTTTAGCGATGCTGGTAACAGTATAGAATGTGCTATAAAGTACTTGATGCCCTTCGATGTTAATGATGATGTTTTTAATGCACTTCATAAAATTGAAGCAGCAATTTATTAATATAAAGCTAAACGTTCAGAAAAAACATAAGCAATATTATCTAAGCCATTTCTTTTCTACAGTGCAAAAAGGTAATCAACACATATTCTTGAAGGAATTTCATGAACGAATAATGCCGGTTGCTTCGACTAGCGAATCCTGTGATGGTTATATTCAAATTGATCGAAAACTTGAAACTTGGTCGTTCTGGGTGGTGTATTGGTCAACATACCCGGGCGTTTTCTGGGAGACGCGAGTTCGAGTCCCGCTCCAGGACTATGAAAATTTTCAAGTTTTCGGATATTCTCTGATTTATCATCCTTGTCACATTTACGCCAAAAATCGGATTGTCATCTTCAAAATTTGTAACACATATTCTGTTTTAACAAGTTAATTAGTACTGTTTTACAAGTTAATTAGTACTAATTGATGTTCTGTTTCATGCAATTTAGGATACTGAAATCATTATTTAAGAAGCAAGCTAAATGCTCGGAAAAAAAATCAACTATCGGATTTGTCGCTCAATTTTAAAGTACACTTGAATTTTGATGCTGCATATTGAAGTCTAATACCTACGAATCATGTATTTAATATGCAAAGTAAATCTGCAGGTATTATAGCATTTTTGATAATAAATTCGCAATTAAAAGCACTGTACATAATTTAAATTTCACTGAAACAAAGCGAACTTGGCTGCTTGCGTATTCTGTAATGAACACTAGCGTAATTTGAATGTTTCATTCGAAAGGCTTCCTCGATTTAAAGAATTCCGCGATTTTACGTACAAGACTGTTGGTTCCTTGAAGTTCGTTAAATCGAGGTTTGACTGTATTTTAAGGTTAAGGAACGGCGTATATACTTCCGTCCTCCTACATTGTCACTTACTTGAAATTATTCGATTCTGATGCTTACAAGTTTTCTATTTTGACGCTCTCAATTTGTGGTGTCTGGGTACATTCGGTAAGAATTCTTATTTAAAATGGTTGAAAACTGTCTGAGGTTACCTTAGTCTACTCCCTCAAAATGTATACCATAGTTTAGTCCCTTCAATAGTTATACCATAGTTTAGTCTCCTTCAGTAGTTATACCATAGTTTAGTCTCCTCAAAAGTTATACCATAGTTTAGTCCCCTTAATAGTTATACCATAGTTTAGTCCCCTCAAAATTTATACCATAGTTTAGTCTCCTCAGTAGTTATACCATAGTTTAGTCCCCTCAAAATTTATACCATAGTTTAGTCCCCTTAATAGTTATACCATAGTTTAGTCCCCTCAAAATTTATACCATAGTTTAGTCATCTCAGTAGTTATACCATAGTTAAGTCCCTCAAAAGTTATACCATAGTTTAGTCCCCTCAATAGTTATACCATAGTTTAGTCCCCTCAAAATAGTTATACCATAGTTTAGTCCCCTCAAAATTTATACCATAGTTTAGTCCCCTCAATAGTTATACCATAGTTTAGTCCCCTCAATAGTTATACCATAGTTTAGTCCCCTCAATAGTTATACCATAGTTTAGTCCCCTCAATGGTTATACCATAGTTTAGTCCCCTTAATAGTTATACCATAGTTTAGTCCCCTCAAAATTTATACCATAGTTTATTCCCCTCAATAGTTATACCATAGTTTAGTCCCCTCAAAATTTATACCATAGTTTAGTCCACCTCAGTAGTTATACCATAGTTTAGTCCCCTCAAAAGTTATACCATAGTTTAGTCCTCTCAATAGTTATACCATAGTTTAGTCCCCTCAATAGTTATACCATAGTTTAGTCCCCTCAAAATTAATACCATAGTTTAGTCCCCTCAAAAGTTATACCATAGTTTAGTCCCCTCAAAACCAAGGCATTTTCCTATGATTTCTGGTATGTTGGAAAGCGTATCATAATCAATGCATTGCATGATTTTACTAACTTGTTTACCCACCTTTCACTGACAACAGAAAAGCTGCTCCCGCCATGTACTGGTACTCTCCCGATGAAGACGGTTAATGTATTACCGTTTTATGTTTCATCATTTGCTCTTTGTCTATCCGTTCAGGTTTTTTTTAATTGTCACTATGTACACTCCATATAATATTGCTTCACCGTTTAACCAGCTGCGGCTTGCGCCACCTTCGGACGTAAGCTATTTTATCATTTCTTGTGTCTTGTCTCTGTCCAGTTTTTGGTCATTATAGCTTTATGATCATATGTAGAGGATTTTAGGAACGGGGTGTCTGACCCCAGGTCTTAAACAACCCTTAGAAATAGGAACTAGGAGATTTGGGCTAGATTGCACGATAGAAAAGTGACATGGAAGTGAAGTAGAAAGGGGGAGGAAGACACCCTTATTTATTACCGGGGGCCAGTTCCCTGGGTCCGACGGCTCAACGTGCCCATCCCACGCACGGCGGATATTTAGTGGATCGAGCGTTCGTACCTGCCTGGGATCGAACCTGAGGTCCTTTCCGTGGCAGTTACAAACGTTGCCTACTAGGCCACCCGCAGCCCATATTATGGCTCTAACTCGTTTTTATGCTATGTATACAAGGACGCTCATAGGGGGGCTCGACACCCTCCCCCGTCATTGGTATAGCCAAATTTTTGATAAATTTAAAACACTAAAATAGGCGAAACCTTTTTTTAAAGCATTTTTAAAAATTTAAAAATAATAAAATATTAATGATTGATTGTATCAATTATTTTTGTTGTATTTTAGTATCTTGTACATTTATTAAAATGTTTGACAGCCTTGAAGGAGGTAAGGATTTTTCTCAGCCCATCTCCCCCTACCCCTAAAGGTACTCATATGGGCGCCACTGTATATATATATATATATATATAACTGCTTTCATTACTGCTTTCACTGCTTTCATCGTCGTATGCGAATACTTGAATTTTGCGAAAATTCAAATATGACACCTTAACATGTTGCTTTATGAAGCAGCAGTCGTTGCTATGGCTAACGACGGACAATAAAAAAAGGAAGGGCTTTGAAAAGGTCAAGACTAGAGCTAATCAATGCTAAAAGGGGCTTCTCGTCCGCATGAACTGTCGTAGTTTCAGCAATTCATACTATAAAAGACTCCCACGCTGTTCCCAAAGGTCACGTCGCGATCTCTAAGAGGACGTCAGTAGAGGAAGAGAAATGCCTTTCCAGCAGATGCGTGACGTCATTAAGCCGAGTAGTCGCCGTCAGACGCTGAAACGGAAAGATCTACGTCGTGTGTATTACATGTGCTTCTTGAGCGGAATTTCTAAGGCTCTATTTCACCGGAGGGATTAATTCACAACGTGATTCGGTTTAGATGTATTTCCTTCCATAATGGGAAAATATCGAATTACGTGTTGATGATCTATTTGTTTATTTATTTTTTTCAGATTTTAAGGATCATCATCAAAGAGAATGTCTTAAAGACATAAGCCATCGCCCGTTCCTCATTTTGGCACATTCGGTATCCGGGGAAGAAGGGGCGCCGTCAGTGATGTATTCAGACATCTTTTCGGGAGTGCTTAGCCTCTCCCCCGAAAATCTATCCCCCCCGGAGGTTTTTGGACGATATTTCCTTGTATGCAATCTAATTGTTTTCGTTTATAGCTGTATATTTGGAGAAATTAATTGAAAGCAAAAATTTAAGAAAATGGGGGAAATATTATAATAATAAAAATACAACATCTACATGGACTTGAGTCTGAAATTTATATCATCCTTCAATAAAACCATAAACAGTCCTCGCTGAAGGGGCAATTTTTTAAGCACTGACAACTCAGACTACTTCCGCAATAAAAACCCAATGCCACAGGGTAGAGAGATGTTTGCACTGCAATACATCATCATATTTTGTAGGCTGGCATTCAGCTTTATTTCAGTCTTCTGGATGCCAACTTTCTATGTATACTGTATAACGAAGTAAATTTCTCGTTCCGGAATAAGTCGTTCTACCAATTGAGCTACGCGGACGTTCGTTATCGCTGTTATCTGCCACGTCACATCTCACCTGAAAGAGGGCCGGGGGCAAGGCCCACGGGTCAGCCATGACAATGAATCTTTACAGGGAGCCATCCGCTGTAGAACGTGCACTTGAGAAGTCCCAGTCAATCTAGTGTGTGGAATGCAGCGTCACACACACACATATTGTTCGAAACGCTGGAGATGGGATTCTCTGATTTTTTCTATCTCACGGTGTGGAAAGAACATCACACCACTGCGAGATCTTGAACGGCCGAGTCATCCGGAAAGTTCGGGCGCCATTATAACGAAGTAAATTTCTCCGTCATTTTTGTCCACGCCGGGGCTCGAACCCTGGTCCCCTCATTCCGGAATAAGTCACTCTACCAATTGAGCAACGCGGACGTTCGTTATCGCTGCGATCTTCCTTTATGTCGTGTGCGTCCTGCTGGGCAGGCACGTCACAACGGTTAAGATTCAGAGTAGCTAAAGTGATGCCTAGTGCTTCTAAAACAACAAAATATTTGCTAACTAATTTTCAACAATAGCGAATTATGAGAAATTGTTCCCATAGAAAGAGGTTTTTTTCCTTGACGGTGGGTGATTTACGCTCTGTGACAAAAAAAAAAAAAAAAAAATCAAGGCACCTCAAACTGCCATCCACGCACACAAACGGTTAGTTTTTTTTTTTTTTATACTATGTGCTAATCTAAATAATCTAAAGGGGCAGAACCCAAATGGCAGGGTAATTGTTTACACCATACGCTTTCAGGTAACGCTGTAATGATTCCTTATTAATCAGAAACACGCTTCTAGTACGGCGAGGACATTTTTACCACACCTAATGTTGGGATTGGGGAATTTTCTCCAGCACAGCATTGTCTTACTAGCATCCTCAACATTTTACACCACCCCCATGGTGAAATACGTTGTGCATTACTGAATTAAAGCAAAGGTATAACATTCTAACATTTTTAATCATTTGTATGTGTAGATTTTTTGGAATTCGCATTTGCGATATACAAGCATAAGAAAAATTTTAAACTCTATTTTAAATTTTAAAATTTTATGTGTTAATGTATATATAAATTACAAAACTGTGATTATATGTATATACATCAGTCAGAAAGTTTCAGCCACCTCAAAAATTTGCAACTGCCCCCCCCCCCCCCGTCCGAAAAAGCTCTCTGAATGCAACGCTGGGCGCCGTAATGTAGGCGCACCAACCATGCCTCACGCAGGGATTCAAACCCGGGTCCAGCTGGGACTACTGCTTAGTACTGATGGCATAAATCATTCCTTCTTGGGAGTTCTTTTATTATTCACTCAAAAGGGTCATTCACGACGAATTGCCATTAAATCGGGGTTGCTAGATAAAAATGCTTATTTAACCCCTTAACGACCATTACCCCAAAATCTTGTATCACTCTAAATACCATAACGCCGGAAACTGTCTGTTGTTTCACTTCTTTGTTTAATAACAACAATAGTGGCTGAGGGTGACTCATGCTGATCCCTCATAGGTCGAGAAAATTTGAAGAACAAGTAAGGGTAAGAAATCTGACACACTCTAGACAGGCGTTTCAAGTGAGTATGGCCGTTTGTACGTACGGGCGTTTTGGGCGTTATGGTCGTT
The DNA here is from genome assembly GCA_039090855.1 of Macrothele yani. Classification (NCBI taxonomy): domain Eukaryota; kingdom Metazoa; phylum Arthropoda; class Arachnida; order Araneae; family Macrothelidae; genus Macrothele; species Macrothele yani. The sequence continues at coordinate 118,284,636 of CM076993.1, forward strand.
AAAGTGTTAAAGACAAACAATACCAGAAAAATAAGCCAGAAAAATGCCAAACATTATTAACATAGTTTTTGAATCCACATCACACAAAAAGCTCTAGATCTACTTTATTACTGACATCCTCACTGGAACAAACAGAACCTGCAGCACAAACCTTGTTAGATGTAAAGCTTTTTAGCATTTTTACTGATGGAGTGAAGTCCTTACAATATTTGTTTGAAAGCAAGAGTTCTGCTCCAATTCTCATAATAGCATGAAGAAAATTCAGTTGAATTTTGTATCTTGCTTTAGTTTTAACTCGGGCTACAGGAGAGAATATCCTCTCAACTACGTAATAACTGGAGTTATTAAACAAGTAAGGGAAAAAGTAGCGAGTTGTTTTGTTTTGTTTGTTTGGAGGTTTAACGACAACCGTGAGAAACTGAATGGGCTATAAGCAGTCGCCCGTCCCTAATTTAGGGCAACTGATTGCAGAGAAGGGAGAGAGCCAGAGCCGTAAGATAAACACAACATCCATGCCTCACGGAGATTCGAACCCGGATCCCTTCACGGACGAATGGTAATAAGCCAAAGCTTAGACCACTGCGCCACCGGGGCGGCAAGTGGCGAATTCTTCAAATGCTTGATGTTGACGCACGCTAATCTAAAACTGTTCACTGTCTTTCTTAAATGGATCTTCTTCTTACTAAATGACAAAAGCATTTTTATGTATACAGTTAGAAACTATATGCAAAACATGCCCCATGCGGGACTGTTTCCGATGCAGGAATAGTTTTTCCAATCAGACATTTTGAAGCAGAGATATCGGAGAAAATGCTATTTACCTTTCCCCCCCTAGCGGAAAATCTATGCATTACTTGAAAAAACAACTGTGCCCAAAATAGTCTTCGTTATAAATGGCATCGAATGGAAGAAATATTTTTTTAATCGAGTGTTTACAAGTAAATGAATGCAATGAAAATACACTGGCGGAAGGTGAAAAGAGAACACCAAGAAGGAATTGGCGGACGATCATGAAATTTACATATGTTAATGGGGTCGAGTTTATGTAGGTGTGATGTTAATTTCGGGACCAACTGGTGAGCGCTTACGCCAACAGCACGGCATAATGTGCAAATTATTGTCGGTGGTATTTAAGGAGTACGGTGAAGTGAATGTAATTAGTCGTCGGCGTACGGACACGTGCGAAGACCCTGAAAAAGCTGCAATGCCTGGACATGGAAGACGCGTACGATTTCAGCAGTTATCGGACTTTGAGCGAGGTCGTCTAGTCGGACTCCGCTAGGCCGGGTGGTCGTATCGCGGAGAGAATTGGACGGGAAGTATCGGTGGTGGTACGATGGTGGCGTAGATGGTCCGAGGAACATTCCCACACGAGAAAACGTAGAACCGGGAGTCACAGACGGACTGATGAACGGACCGATCGAAGCATAAGAATAGCGGCGTTGTGAAAATGAACATCCACTGCGACGCAAATCCGAGCTGCCGTTGCACCTGAGGTCACTGTGCGAACAATCCGTAACCGTCCACTGGATGCAGGACTAGGTGCACGTGTGCCTCTGGTATGTGTACTTCTGACTCCAGCCCACCGTCAGGAACGGATGCAGTGGTGTCGCCAACGTCTGCACTGGAGAATGCAATGGCGATCTGTCGTGTTCAGCGATTAAATCAGATTCTGCTTAGGAGCCTCCGATGGCCGTATGCGTGTTCGCAGACGTTCAGGGGAGCGTCTCCACTCTTCTTGCATCCGCCAGCGACACACAGGACAAACACCCGGTCTGCTGGTGTGGGGAGCGATCAGCTATCACTCCCGTACACAACTAGTGTTTGTACCGGGTACGTTAAACAGCACCTCCTACATCAACAACATCATTCAGCCCGTTGTTGTGCCATTTGTAAGGTCGGTCCATCTTGGTGTTTTCCAGCAAGATAACGCACGCCCACACACGGCACGTGCAACGCAACATGCATTTCAGGGTGTGAGACAATTTCCATGGCCAGTGCGTTAACCGGATTTGTCCCCCATTGAGCACGTGTGGGATTTTATGGGACAACGACTTATCCAGTCTCCACGGCCAGCCACGACCATCCCCGATTTACGCGTCCAGGTTGAGGATGTTTGGAACTCAATACCCCAAACTTACATCCAACATCTGTACGACAGACTCCATGCCAGAATTGCACAGAGTGACGCAGTTCATGGCGGTTTAACCTCGTACTAACCATGTTACATGGAAATGTTATTTTTCAGTTTGCCAGCAAATACAGCTGTATTTTGCCATAATGTTTTGATCACATTATTCTCTGCATTCCGTTATTATGCTGTATAAATTTCGTTGGTATCAGACGTCTCCTTCTTGGTGTTCTCTTTTCACTTTCCGCCAGTGTATATTTTGAATTCGATATCTTCTGCATTTACGCCATCTAGTGACGAAGTTTTGCAGCGGATAAAAAACATGAAGGCAAGATGCTCATTTGCACATATCAAGCTTTCCAATGCAAAAAAGACTTTTTTTAAAATCTGACTATTAGTCGCAGAGATATGGTGTGTTGGGACTACGCTGACAGAGGGCGCAGCGGAGGAGGCCAACGGGAGATGTGAGAAAATTGTGGACATGTGAAGACGCGTAGGACCTGGGAGAGAGGCGCATAGCTGATGGAAAATGACGTAGAGTGAAAACTGATGTTAAGAATTATGACGCGAAAGACAAACGACGAAATATTCAGTGTGTGTGAGTGTTTGTGTATTTGTATCTAATTCACATAAAATGATCTGCAGTAAATTAAGTTCATCAAGTTCAAGGATGTGTGACCCCTAATTGGAATATGCGAATGTTATTATGTATAACGACCGTGTGAACAGAAGCAAAGAAGATGTTGGATGCCAGAGAGGCTGTGCACGGACTCACGGAAGAGGTAAGAAGTTAAATATAAATACCTCTAATTACCGAAATTGAACTGAAACGCGAAAAGTAAGAAGATGGTGTCTACAGACAAAAGGACGGACAAACCGATAACACAAGCACAATCTTTTTAAAGAAGATTTGCTAATGACACACCATGAAGGAATGAACGAAATGAAAGGAAGCTTACCAAACGTGTAGACGTGTAGGTGGGAAAGAAGTTATTTAATTTCTGAGGGATTCAGACGGGCAAGGAGACAGTATGATGTCACTTCAGTCAGTTGGTCCTATGACGACCATGCTGTGGTATACACGCCGCAAGAGGGCATGGCATGGAGTGGTAAAATCTTCGGATAGTGTCCTGAGGTTTAACTGAGCAGGTGTCATTGACCTGCATCTACAATTCTTCAACATTGCGAGGAGATCAAGTAGAGATTTTAAATCGTCTACCAATGACATCCCATATGTTCCTTATTGGAAAAAAGGTTGGGGATCACGCTGGCCAGAATATTACCTAGACACCTTGTAGGCACTGTGTGCCGATGTTGGCAGTGTGCTGCCGGGATTTGTCTTGTTGAAACCTAAGCATCAGGTATATCACTGAAATATGGCAACAAAACGTCCTGCAGGTATCGTCGCGTTGTCTTTTTTTCATATACACTGCAGGCCACCCAAAATACAACACCAAGAAGGACACGAGATAGCAAAGCCAGATTTACTACAGGCTCCAAAACGTCGGAGATGTGGCGGTGGCTGTAGAGTGTACCGGCGATGCGTACCAGAGGGGTGCAGGTGTCATATCCGATTGCGACCCAAACCATAACGCCAGGCAACGAACCGGTATGGCGATGCATAATGCAGGCGTAATACAGTCTCTCGCCGCGGTGCCGCCACACGCCAATCCGACCATCGTGGTGTTGCAGGCAGAAACGGGATTCGTCTGAAAAGACAATGTCGTGCCATTCCGTAGTTCAGGTGCGGTGTTCAACGGCCAACTGCCGCCGCACTCGCCGGTGGTGTAACGTCAATGGTAATCGGAGCAATGGGCGCCGTGAGACAAGTCCCCGCTCCTGCAGACGACGTCGAACGGTACGTCCTGACACAAGTTGTTGCGCAACACATCCTAATTCCTGCGCTAACGTTCGTGATGTGGCGGTGCGAGCCGTCAATGCCCGCCGTACCACATACCCGTTCTCCAGTTCGGTGGTGTGCCGCGGCTGCGGCAATCGCTCAAGTCGGTCCGTCCGTCCCTCCTGCACCCACTGAATCCATACTCGCCTCACTGTGGCTGGATGTCGTCCCACATGGGCGCCGATGTCTCGGTACGATAAACCGCTGTCGCAAAAAGCCACTATTCGTCCTCTGTCGAACTCCGAAACGTGCTGGAATGACTGCCGTATTCTGCGACGACGCATCAGGAAGCTTCTCACACACAGGTTCGGCAGCACAACACACTTCCACTACTTACACCCCGCCTTCTGTGCACCCTTCTTATAGTGCTTCTCGGTGGCGTGCCGGGCGTACATGATTTGCATATGCCCTGCAATGCTAATCGTTTACATGCCCTCTTGCGGGCGACGCATGCTGCAAATTTCAGGCCAATCGGATGCTTCCTTTTTGGTGTTGCATTTTGGGTGGCCAGCAGTGTATTTCCTACTTCTAGTGAATATGAATATGCAGCAATTTTCTGCAGGTAGTACATAGTCTTCTGTGTCAATGTAACAATTTTCAATGTTGTAGATCGATTCGTTCTTTTTTATAAACGATAACTAATAAATTCGAAATCTGCTGTATTTGCACGATCTATACACAAGATGACTACAGTAAGTGATCTTAGATGGCATGTTTATTTCGTAAAAATGATAGGTTAAAAACATATTTACGATTAAAATCATGTGATCTTTTAGCCTTACGTTAAGGTCATCTTGAGATGGAGGCACCATTAAAAGATATTAATAAGGAACTTCGTTATAAATACTGTCAAGACAAGAGTTTAAGTGACGTAAATACAAGTGTAAGGCGTAGATAGTTCTGTGCAGAACACATGTGCGTGATTAAAACCAGGAATATCTTATCATCCCCCCTACCCCCAAGAAACTCACTACAAAATATAGTCCTAAACAGTAAAAACAAACCAAGTATTATATCCCCCTTTCCCTACACCCCTCATCCCCCTCCGTCATAACCCATCCGTTAAAATACCATCAGACAGAGAGCAAAAGCAACATAGAATTACAACATTAAAACAGTTAATATGGAAGTAACAACCGAGTGAGATACAAGAGCATTACCATTATCAAAAAATAATAAAAGTTGTACCTAAGAGTGCATTTTCACAGAATATGTTGCCATGGCAGCGGGATTTGACAAGGGGTGTCATCGTTGCAAGCTTTGTCCTTGAAAGTGTTTCATTATTTATAAACGATGTTTTAACTAAATCACAAAGATTTTACGAAATAGAAAAGAACGAAGGGCTGTGATAAAATACCTGTCTTTGACAGATATCTTCCCTGGAGGTTTATAAAGAAACATTTGGGAACAAGATAATTTTTTGCTTATTCCACAGTTGTCAAGTAGCACAGAAATTATCGTTGTGGAAGGCAATTTTGCGATTTCAAAAATCATTCTGGTCGACATTCCACATCCTACTCTGAGGAAAATGTTAATCCTGCGGATATCCTCGAGGAGGAAAACAGACAAATGTTTGATAAATATCTGAGTCTTTAGGAATTTCAAACGGCAGCGTCGTTTCAATCTTGATAAATCATTTGAAGATGAAAAAGGTCATTACGCGATGGGTTCCACGAATGTGAACAAACGTGTAAAGGGCAGGATGTAAACGAATATGCCTCACCCACTTCAACATACTTCGTGCGGATCCATTAAAATGTTCTGGTCCCAAAGTGTTACGATGGATGAAAAATGGCTCATTACTTTGAACCAGAGGCTAAAAAAACGAGTCTCTTACTTTCCCGGTGAAAAGCGAAAGAAATTCTGCTTTGAGCAGTACCGATGAATAACCCGTATTAACAATGCGTTTCGGGATGGAATTTTGAGAGGAAAATGAATGTCGTATGATCTCGTCACTTTAAAGGAAATGAAATTCTTCCCTCGGGCACTTGCTTCGTTAATTTATTTTCATTTTTTGCCCTTTAGACCGCATCATATAGTCTATGAATTTATTGCGAGGATGCGTGCTTGAAATCAAATGTAAATTTACCTAATGTGTACGTAAGAAATTCGTAAAGCATGAGAAATTGTTCTATACCCTGTTAATGACCTTTTTTTAGCTTAACTGCCAGTTTCGATGTTCAACTGTCATGTATGTTATTTTACAATAATGGAACTTACAATTTAGTATTATACAGCTTGAAGTATTTTTTATTCCGTTTTTAATGGTGTAATAATTTATAAAAACACATTACGACTAAGTGCCGAGCTTTCACACTCCGAACAGAAGGCTTTCTCAAGGCCAGTGAGCACAAGAATGTTTCGGGAACGACGATAATTTGAAATTTTAGAGCGCGTATCTACTGCGTGTCCAGGTGATCTTGCGTCTGGCCGAAGGTGGTGTCTCACGACCAATCTTTCAAACATTCTCTCTTTTTTTCCCTAATATCCATTTGCAAGTAGGATCTTCCATGCAACAGAGAGTTCGAGGGAAGAGCCCTCGTTGCAAGGGTTGGGGTGCATGAATACTTCGATGTTTTCTTTAGTCAGTGTTCCTTTTTAGTCAGTGTATGGACCGATCCTCTTTATGTTTTTCCACACCGGTACGAAGTCATATTGGGCTACTTCTTTGCATAGCGCTGTTTATATTTTGCCTGATATAATGTCCCTTATGTGTTCTTTCCCTCTAATTGCAAAGATCTCTTGGTCATTCCGATGTAAGATCGAGACAAGCCATTTGGATATTCCAATGGTATCTCACACACTCCAGCTCCAGAATTCATGTCGGGGTCCTTATGCGTATTTTGTTGTTACTGTGGCAATGGCCATTGGTGATTTGATTCCAATGCGTAATCCATGGCGATTCATAAGGTTCTTGAACACAAACGAAAATTACGCATTGGAATCAAATCGCCAATGTCCATTGCCACGTAAAGACGTTTTACCATTGGAAACATAATGCAGAGATTTTAGGTGGAATCACCTTCATCCTCCAATAAAAAAAGGGGGCGGGAAGTACATCGCTTCCTCCAAGAGAACGGACAGTAATGGAAGATCCGTAACCATGCTACACCAGATTGAATGGATCGCCCAAAGCTTTGATTTCAAGGACAACGTCGGTCAGGCGCATGCTTCACATGAAACCATCTACGCATCCGCAAGCCTAGGCAGATTGCGGAAATCTCTGGGCAAACTACAGAATGGATCGCCGGCGGATAAAAGGTAGATATTTCTGCCAGAAACTTTAGCCTCTCAAAATGCAATAGCCATTTGGTCAACTGCGCAATGCCGACGGTGAATAGTGATCATACTGTACTGAAAGCTACAATGCATATTTTTATTTAATTTCAACTTTAATTAATAAGTAAGAATTGTTCCAGCGGCGGCCAATGAGAATTTTTCTGTGACTCACTTATAAATGTTGGAAGAGCGAAGATCTTTGTTTGATGTTCCTGGTCCACGTAAAATGCCTGTATTAATTATTCATTCGCCTTCTAATTATTTCTTCAGTTGCTGCTTACCATCTTTGGTGAATCCCCAGCATTGTGCGGGGCTCCAAGAAGCAACCTGCCAACTTGGCTAGGCAGTTAGCGTGTGTGAGTCTGGAGGAATTCGAAGCCACTGTGGTGTAGCGGAAGCATATCCGGCGCGTAACTGGAATACCTTGGGTTCGACTCCCAGCGGCGGCCAATGAGAATTTTTCTGTGACTCACTTATAAACGTGGAAAAAGCGAAGATCTTTGTTTCAAGATATTCATGTCAGAACTGCTATTGCAAAACCTCTGGTGACCCAGGTGAATGCACAACGGCGACGTCAGTGGTACCAGGAGCATACCACGTGGACTGTTCATGTGCGTGGAAGCGTGTAATGTGGCCGGATGAATCCATATTAACACTATTCTCCACCGCAGCAGGTGTTTGCGTGTGGGGAACATCATCAGAAGCGCAGAACCTAGACTGTCTGCTCCCAACAGTCCAGCAGGGTGGTGTTTATGTCATGCTCTGGGCGATCATATCGTGATTTTCAGCAGGTCCCTTGATCACCTTGAAAGGACGGAGAACTGGCAAGGCGTAGGAAACCATTTTGCCCGAATAGATCCATCCAGTGGGGCAGGCATTGTTTCCTGCAGGGGGTGTCATCTATCAAGGAATATCCAATCATGATTTGAGGAACATGAGGACGAACTTTCACACTTTCCTTGGCCTCCCGAATCACCAGATGTGAACATCATCGCACCACTGTGGTGTGTGTTGCAAAATAGAGTAAGATCTCGTTGTCCTCCTCCTGCATCTCTCAAGAACCTGGGGCAGTTTCTGCATGAAAAATGGTGTAACATCCCCCTAACCACCATCCAGGATTTGTATGAGTCCATTCCAAGGAGAATTCACGTGGTTTTGAATGCCAAAGGTGGTCCCACACCCTATTAGGTACGTAAAACCTTCTTTTCCTCGGTCTTCACATTATTCTGTCCAACTCCTGTATATGTCTACGAGCAACCGCTAAGGAAATACATCCATTTTACAATGTTTATAAAACACCCAGTATACCCTATTGCACTGCAGTGAAACTTTTCCATATGAACATTCAGCTTTAAAGTGCGCCCATTACTTTCTTTCGTTCTTACATTTTAGAGGGCAGTGTACACACACGCTATTAAGAGAAATTTGTCTTTACGAAACAGCATGGGATTTCAGGCATTACGATCCGGTGAACACCGTACATGATCCAATCACACAGGCATCCTGTACAAATCAAACGACCACTTGCAACATGGGTGCTCTCTCCGCCCTTCCTTGTTAATGCCAGAAGCGTGCGATGCTTACATAGATATGATTCCTGCATGCATCTGAGACACGTTTGTTCGGTTTGGAAATGGATTGGGCTAATACAGTTCCCCATGTAAACGTGACAATTTTGACGCCGATTATGTGTCTTCTTAGTGCTATTTGTAATTACGGACAGCAAGTGATACAGCCGTTCGCTCTGCTGTATCTGGGAAAGCTCAATGACGAAATTCATTCCGTGAGCCAAATGATGAATGGAGCTTTGTAATTAGAATGAGAGCAATGCAGAAGCCTTTATCATCTTCCAAACGAAAATTGCAGAAGGTGCGTTTGTAGAAATTTAACACAAATAATAGGAAAGCTTCAATAGATATACTGTAAATAAGTGATCACAGAAACTAATTCCTAGAAATGTAATAGGCGCACAAAACTGAAATCGATATCATTGTAAAGAGAAACTTGAAAAGTTTCGTTTCATGCCTCTATAGAATTCCAATATATGTTCCCTTAATTCCTTTACAGACCAGACTTGGAAGCGGGTCAAAAGTTTTGGACCTGGACGTGATATAATTGGATCCGACCCGGACAAACCTGCTTTAAATTATAATATATATTGGGCGTTCAAAACGTCTCTCCGCAGTGGGTATCCTCGGCTATATGGAAATCAAACACATGCATTATAGGAACGTATAATTTACTTACTTACTTACTTACAGGAAGTATTGAAACTATCGTCTTTCATTTGCGAGACATAATCTAACAGTTTTACACATGTTTTCAAACACATCTGCGTGAGTCAAAAAGTCCCTCCTCAGTAATGTTAAGGCTGCTCCACCTAATCTTGATGGCGCTGCAGTTAAAAAGTTTTGAATTAAGCTACTTGTACGTTTAATTTCAGTTGTTGCTGTTTTCTTGATAGCATTTCAATCTTCAGAAGCCGCTCCGGTGGCTTCTGAACATTGAAATGAAGATAGCATTTCAATCTTCGTTTGAAGAGCATCATTTCATTTCAATCTTCGTTTGAAGAGCATCATTTCATTTCAATCTTGATAGCATTTTAATCTTCATTTCAATTTTGATAGCATTTCAATCTTCGTTTCAATCTTGGTAGCATTTTAATCTTCAGAAGCCGCTGAGGTGGCTTCTAAAGATTGAAATGAAGATAGCATTTCATTTCATTTCAATCTTCAGATAGCATTCCAACCTTCATTTCAATCTTGATAGCATTTTAATCTTCATTTCAATTTTGATAGCATTTCAATCTTCGTTTCAATCTTGATAGCATTTTAATCTTCAGAAGCCGCTCCGGTGGCTTCTAAAGATTGAAATGAAGATAGCATTTCAATTTTCATTTCAATCTTGATAGCATTTCAATTTTCATTTCAATCTTGATAGCATTTCAATTTTCATTTCAATCTTGATAGCATTTCAATTTTTCATTTGAAGAGCATTTCAATCTTTGAAGAGCATTTGAAGAGCATTTCAATCATTTGAAGAGCATCATTTCATTTCAATCTTTGAAGAGCATTTGAAGAGCATTTCAATCATTTGAAGAGCATCATTTCATTTCAATCTTCAGAAGCATTTCAATTTTCAGAAGCATTTCAATCTTCATTTCAATCTTGATAGCATTTAAATCTTCAGAAGCCGCTCCGGAGGCTTCTGAAGATTGAAATAAAGATAGCATTTCAATTTTCATTTCAATCTTAATTTGAAGAGCATTTCAATCTCTGAAGAGCATTTGAAGAGCATTTCAATCTCTGAAGAGCATTTGAAGAGCATTTCAATCTCTGAAGAGCATTTGAAGGGCATTTAAATCTCTGAAGAGCATTTGAAGAGCATCATTTCATTTCAATCTTCAGAAGCATTTCAATATTCATCTGAAGAAGCATTTCAATCTTCATGAAGATAGCATTTCAATCTTCAGAAGCATTTAAATCTTCATTTCAATCTTTATAGCATTTAAATCTTCAGAAGCCGCTCCCGCTGGCTTCTGAAGATTGAAATGAAGCCGCTCTGGCGGTCTAAGCGCTGGCTTATGATCATTCGTTCGTGAAGAGTCCGGTTTCGAATTCCGGTGAGGCATGGATGCTGTGTTTGTCTTACGGCACTGGCTCTCTCCCTTCTCTGGAAACAGTGATCCTAAATTAAAGACGGGCGACTGCTTATAGCCCAATGGAGTTGGTCACGGCGGTCGCTAAACCTTTAGTCAAAAAAGAAATATCTTCCGAATATGTTTCACAGCAACACCATTTTTTATTGGAGGTTTAACAACCACCGTGAGCAACTCAATGGGCTATAATCAGTCGCCCGTCCCTAATTTAGAGTTACTGGTTCCAAGGAAAAGAGACAGCCAGTGCTGTAAGACAAACACAACATCTATGCCTCACCAGCATTCGAACCTGGACCTCTTTCGGACGAATCATCAGAGGCCATCGCTTAAACCACTGCGCAACCGGGGCGGCGCACCAATTTTCACAAGCTTCTGATCAGTTGAAAGTTTCCAAAATGTGGATGTTGTTTTCATGATTGCCCCTCAGAAGGAAGGGACACTTTCTCTCTGAAGACACTCTCGCCCTTCATATTGCATGGCAATTTTTTTCATTCCGAAGGGCAGCAGTACCGAGCACGAAATCACAGAGTGCGCATATTTTTTCGAAATTTGTTTTTTTCTGCTTATCACAAATTAAACGTAAATAAAACCGGGTGGAAATAGGGTCAGGAGCACCTTGAGCAAGCCCGTTTGACCCGCTAGAAATTGTGGACACGTTGACCCGCTGACTTGTTTCCATCTCCGCAACAGACATTAAACCGATAGTCACCATCGTGCCAGATGTTTTCTAACATGTGCTGAAAAGTTCCGGCGATCGCTCTCCATCTGAGAATCTTTGAAAAGTTTTGGCGATCGCTGTCCATATGAGAATCTTTGAAAAGTTCCGACGATCGCTGTCCATATGAGAATCTTTGAAAAGTTTCGGCGATAGCTGTCCATATGAGAATCTTTTAAAAGTTTCGGTGATGGCTGTTTATATGAGAATCTTTGAAACGTTCGGCGATCGCTCTCCATATGAGAATCATTGAAAAGTTTCGGTGATAGCTGTCCATATGAGAATCTTTGAAAAGTTTCGGTGACAGCTGTCCATATGAAAATCTTTAAAACATTCTGCAATGAGAGCAGTGGTGTGTGATAAATCTCATCTTTTTTGAAACCCCATCGTTAGAAATCAAGACTCATTAGATCTGTAGATCATAGCAGCCTGCAAATAAACCCCTTCCCGATCAACACATTGCTCTCGATCATCGCTTCCAATTCAAAGCTTTTGCCCTTTCATTGTGGATGTACGGTTGTTTTCTGTTCGTTGTAAAACAACATTTGGGTTTTCTTCAAGTAGCAGATGCATAAACCGAAACTCCAACCTATAAAAGTAGAAAATTCTAAAAATTGTTCTCTTTTCCGCAAACAGAAAGAACCAAACACTTTATTTCAGGTCATAGCACAAAGTACATTCACTTCCGGGTTCTCTTTACGTGTTCAATCTTTTCACGAAGCTGTTCAGTACATTGTAAAAAAAAATCTGAAACTCACGAGACGCTTTTCGTGATTTATTTCGTGAATTCACGAAGCATATTTCTGATACCATGTTTCTCCGTGAAATGACGGGAAAAACTCTGATCACGGATTTTTCGTTCGCCAGAAAAATTCTTAATTTTCAGAAACCTTTCCAGAATTCCTTTGTACAAAGACCGTTCCACAAAAACTGAGAATAATTTTTTTTGAGTTCGCAACAGTGCGAAGGGTAAAAATAACCACGCAGACGACTAACTGAATTAAGGAAGTAGGCAACAGTTTTCAGTCGTTGAAGACGATTCTGGTTTTCTTATTGCGCAGTTGTTTAAGGTACGCCTGCATTTCGCCATACAGCTATGGAGGTGAGTGATTCAGAGTTAAGAAGTGAAAAAGGTTGCGCGATAAAATTTTGCTATTGTTTGGGTAAAACAGCTCCAGAAACAGTTGATTTAATACTTACAAAGATAAATGTTTGAGTGAGTCACCGATTTTTAGATAGCACCATGATTTCAAACAAGTTAGTAAAATCATGCAATGCATTGATTACAATACGCTTTCCAACATATCAGAAATCATTACTCAAGTTATCACTCAAGTTATGAGAATAATGGCTGGGGAATAAATCTCGGTCCTGTGCCCTGACCTTTGATCCCATTTCGATGATATTCAACAGAACTGGTTCAGTATACCTCCGAAATAACACGAGAAAGTTGTGTTGCAATCGAAGCATTTTTTCGTAAGTTATGATGCATAAGGGCTATGGAATAGATCTCGCTCCTGTGTCCTAACCTTTGACCCCATTTTGCCCATTTTCAAAAGGATTTGTCCCCAGGCGGGCCCCTACAACATACTAACATTTCATCCAAATCGAAGCAATTTTGCGTACGTTATGACGCATAATGACGATGGAAGTGAGTCCGCTCCTATATCCTGGCCTTTGACCCCATTTCGCCCATTTTCAATAGGGTTTGTCTCCAGGTTGTCCCCTACCACATATTAACCTTTCATCGAAATCGAACCTTTTTTGCGTTAGTTATGACGCATTAGAGCAGTGGAATGGATCCCGCTCCTATGTCCTAACCTTTGACACCTATTTCGCCTATTTTCAATAGGGTTCGTCCCCAGGTGCTTCTCTACCAGATATTAAAATTTCATCGAAATCGAACCATTTTTACGCAAATTATGACGCATAAGGGCAATGGTATGGACTAAGCTCCTATGCTCTTGAGCTTTGACCCCATTTCGCCCATTTTCAATAGGGTTTATCCCCATGTGGTCCTCCATCACGTACTAAAATTTCATCGAAATCGAACTACTTTTACGGGAGTTATCGTGCGGACGGGTAGACAGACAGACAGACGGACAAAGCTGGAAACTATACGCTTCTTCAACCTACGGTTGGAAAGCGTAAAAAAACGCCTAGGAGGCAATGACAGTGAAATCGCGACTTGGTAAGGCACAGAAAGTGACAAATCGGAACTTCCTAGTGTTAAATGGGCGGTGCGACAAAATTGCCTGTACTCGGATGCAACACTCACCACCAAGTTCCAGAAAACCTATAAAAGTAATGCCAACACCATAACGTTTCGACGAGAGCTCAATGGATGAAGTTTCAATGGCACAGAAGCTGCAGACAAGCCTAATAACATCAGCAAGATCTAAAGAATAAGTTCGGGGTGTAAAGCCTAATGCCAGTGGACTCCGGTGCAGTGGAAATGCAATCCATGGAGCAATGAATCACTCTTAGTTATCTGGAAGTCCGACCAGTCGAGAGTGAATGATGCCAGGTGAATCGTACTTGTCAGACTGTGTTGTGCAGCTGTGAATTTTGATAGGGGACGCATCATGTGCTGTGACTGGTTTTCATAGATTGGTCAGGGTCCCCAAGTTCCAGTGCCCAAAAATCTTAACGCTCAGGCCTGTAATGACATTATCGACAATATTGTACTCTCGGCATTAAGGCAACAAGTCGGTGAAGGACCTTTCCTTTATCAGCAGAACCACACATCCGTCCGAAACGAAGCTTAGTTCATCAGGATGGTAAGATACTGGTACAATACTGTACTCTTGGCATTAGGGCAACAGGCCGGTGAATGCCCTTTCCTTTATCAACAGAACCACGCTTCCGTCCGAAACGAAGCTTCTTGCAGAATGGTAAGATACTGGTAAAATGGGTGTAGAAGAACTTAACTGGTCCATACACTGAAGTGCCAAATGTCATGGGATAGCAGTATAGAAATTTTCACCTGGCGCTGCCGTCGTATAAAGGCTTCGACGCACGCCACGGCTTTTATCAGTTGCGAGGTGCGATATCGTGTGTCAGATTGAACATCTGCCAGTAGGATAATGGCAAGCCGACGTGAATTACCGGAGTTTGAACGAGGCATGGTAGTGGGAACCATACGAATGGGACATTCAATTTCCAAAGTTGTGCGAACATTCAACATTCCTCGATCCGCGGCGTCACGTGTGTACCGAGAATACCTTATGGAAGGCATTACCACCCACCATGGACATCGCAGTGGCAGACCACGGGTGTTGAATGAGCGGTGTCTGACCGGGATTGTCCATGATAACAGACAAGCGGCACTGGCACAAATAACATCCGCATTCACTGAAGGAGGTAACAGAAACATATCCATCAGGTCAGTGCAGCGTAATTTAGCGTCCATGGGTATGGGAGCTAAAAGACCCTCCACTACAGTGCTTTTGTTAACACCACGACATCGGACACAGCGCCTCACCTTGGCTCGTGAACATGGTAATTGGACCCTGGAAGACTGACAACATGTGGCGTGGTCCGAGAGTCACGCTACCAGTAGTTACGAGCCGATGGTAGAGTTCGGGTGTGGGGCAGACCCAAATGAGGCCATGGACCCAAGCTGTCAACAAGGCACTGCGCATGCTGGTGGTGGTTCCACACATGTGTGAAGTGTTGTCACGTGGCACGGTTTGTGTCCTTTGGTCCTCATAAACATATCAGTATCCAGTAATCGCTTTGTTGTTCTGCTGGTAGACCATTTTCAGCCCTTCAAGGACTTCGTGTACCCGAACAACGATGGGATTTTCCAGGGGGACAGTGTACTATGTCATCGGGCCCAAGTTGTTCAAAATTGGTTCGAGCAGCATTCCGGACATTTCCGACGAATGGTGTGGCCACCAGCGTTCGCCTATCATCCATTAGAGCACTTATGAGACGTAATGGAAAGGTACATTCGCACCGAATATCCTGCACCTAATAATACCAGGAAAATGTGGGTGGCTGTTTAGACGACATGACTCAACATCTCTCTGCAGAAATCTTCCGGCTACTTGTGGAATCAATACCACGTCGAGTTGCTGCACTTTTCTGGGCTAGAAGAGGTCCTACCCGATACTAGGTACGTATCCCATGACTTTCCGCACTTCAGTATACAGAGCCTCAATCTCAACCCCATGGAATACAATTGGAGCGCCGACTGCGAGGCAGGCCGAACCTGGCGACATCGGTATTCTAAACTCCAGTTGATAGCCTTCCTAGCGGAGTGGAAACTGTAACAGCAGCAAAGGGTTTCTCCAATTACAGGGAATTTTTGGATAGGCAAGTGTTCGGATACTTTTGATCAAATAGTGCATACATATCAAACAGGCTTTAATCTCTTTCGCAATATCAAAGCTTCACAATCTGCTCGAAATATATTGCAACCACCTCCACTACCCCACTTCGCATTCAATGTCGTCATTTCAGGTGGCTCTGATTCAATTCAGTGTTGCTAAAATGTACAAGGTTTTCGGGGAGGTATTGTGCCGTTCAGTGAGAAAATGTTCAACAAAGAAGTAACGACATTTGAATAAGAAAACAGAAACTCAAAAGGAAGGTTAAATAGAGGAATACTTTATAAACTTGTAAACTATGGTTTGTAAGGCTGTTTAACATTGCGTATTTTACAACATCCAACAATCCACTTTATTCCCCTGCACTCTAGTTACAGTCGCTCTTATAACTTCCGTATCATGATATTTCACGTGGATAACAAAGGAGCTGGAGGTTCAGATCGTGACGTTCAGAAAGGAAGAACATAAAGAAATAACACAAGCCATACGGGAAACAAAACTCCCCACACTGAGAAAAACGTTTTGTTAATTCAACAAAACTTTTGTTGAATCAACAAAAAATTGTGTCGATATACAGTCAACAAACAAATTTGTTGAATTTGCAAAATTGTTTTGTCGAAAAGTATTGTTGATTTAACAAAATTTATTGTTATCACGACAAAACGTTCTGTTCATTTAACAAAATGACTAGGTCGTTTTTGGGAATTTGTTTGATCCAAGAAAACATATTGTTATTATGACAAAATCTTTTGTTGCTGCAACATATCATATTGTTATCGTATATGTTTTTGTTGCAGCAAAAAAACATTTTGTCATGATAACAATATGTTTTGTTGGATCAAACAAATTTCCAAAATTCGACCTAGTCATCTTGTTAAGGTGGACATCAAGTAATTTTACTTCCTATACTTCCAATGGAAAAAACCTTTGTACACATTTCCTTCACAATTAGTGTGTTCCCAAGGATGAAAATTTGAACATCAATTAAAATAACTTCATATTATAACGTGGAATACTTAATATTTTATAAAACATAACCATAATTATATTAAAAATCAATAACTTCTCCTTTGGTGGTGTTGGAACCAGAAAAAAGATGGCTCGACCTGTACTTTGATGACGTCAGTAGACAAACAAATGTTGGATTGCATAATTATGGATATGTTTTAGAAAATATTAAGTATTCCAAGTTATAAAATGAAGCTATTTTAATCGATGTTCAAATTTTCATCCTTGGGAACGCATTAGTTGTGAAGAACATGTGTACAGAAGTTTTTCCATTGAAAGTATAGGAAGCAAAATTACTTAACATCACAATCTTAAATGAGCAAAACGTTTTGTCGTGATAACAATAAATTCTGTTAAATCAACAATAGTTTTCAACAAAATAATTTTGCAAATTCAACAAAATTTTTTTTTTACTTTATATCGACAAAAAATTTTGTTGAATTAACAAAATGTTTTTCTCAGTGCAGGAAAGTTGGATCTATTAGAAGAATGCAGTTATGGTATCAAAAAAAACACACTATGTTGATGGTATTTTCATTATGTAATAAAATGTGTCTTTTTTTTTTTCTTTTTTTCTCGTTTTCAATTCTACAGAGGGTGAGTCGAACGTTTTTCAATATTTGGATCACTTTATGTCTTCATACGTAACTTAACGACGAAAGCTGACTAGCATACAAAGTATAGGCCATTGTGTTGCACCGTCTTTAGCCATCTGTCTGAAAGTTCTTCGATTCTACAGAGGGTGAGTCGAAAGTTTTGCAATATTTGGATCACTTTATGTCTTCATACGCACCTTTACGATGAACGCTGACTAGCATTCAAAGTATAGGCCATCGTATTGCACCGTCTTTAGCCATCGTCTGCCAGTTCTTCGATTCTACAGAGGGTGAGTCGAAAGTTTTGCAATATTTGGATCACTTTATGTCTTCATACGCACCTTTACGATGAACGCTGACAAGCATTCAAAGTATAGACCATCGTATTGCACCGTCTTTATTCATCTGTCTGCCAGTTCTTCGATTCCGCGGCGGTACCAGTTCTTGTCCGTCGGGGCGAAGAAGTCCTTCACCCTAGCTGCCACCTCCTCCTGGTTATTGAAGTGCCGCCCGCGAAGGAAGCGGGCCATGGACTGGAATAGGTAATAATCCGACGGGGCAAGGTCCGGACTACATGCTGGGTGTCGCTTCAATTTGATGCCCTGAAGTTCCTGGAGTTTTACCCAGGTCGTTCACATGGTATGAAGCAGAGTGTTGTCCTGCTGTAGGAGAGAGCACTTTCTGTTCACCAGTGCATGGCACTTCTCCTCCAAAACGGCATACATCCGCTTTAGGTTTTCAGAGTAGAGGTTGGCGTTGATGGTCCGACCATCTGGAACAAATTCGTAATGGGTTATCTCCTCGAAATTCCACTAGACGCAAAACATCGCCTTGTGCTCGAAGCGACTACGATTGGCAACAGGTTCTGGACGCTCGCCCGGGCTCAAGCACTGCATTTTTCTGTTGGGATTACGGAAATAGACCCACTTTTCATCGCACGTAGCACTTCTCTTGATGAAACATACATCGCGAGGGTTTTCTAGGAGTACCGTGCACACTTCCACTCGGCGGTGTGCTTCAGCTGGCATCAGTTCTTGACGGGAAATGCCGCAGTTCCTGTAGACCTTGCCGAGGTCCTGAAGATGAAGCACGGTGGTCTGTGATATGCCCAGCTCGCCTGATAGTCTCCGAATGCTGGTTATTGGATTCGCCTCAACGGCCTGGCGCACGTATTACGAATCCACGGCTCGCGGCCTACATGACCTTGGCTGATCGTCGAGGTTTCTGTCACCTGAGCGAAATTTCTTGAACCATCTGGTTGCGATGCTGTGGACTACAGAACCTTCCCTTTTCGCATGGAAATGTATAGTGTTACTTGAGCATCGTTATAGCAGAGTTCGAACTCGTAAAGCAAAAGTTCCCTAATTAGCCTGTTGTGGCTGTTCTTCTTTTAAACTTCCCAACCCAGAAAGAACGACGACATGCAAAGCTGTTGATAGCAACGACTACCACTTTATATCCCTTGCAGTGGGCGACTTGAACTAGTTTAAACACGTGACATACCCGCTGCAGCACATGCGTTTATGCAAATATTGCAAAACGTTCCACTCACCCTCTGTATTTATCTGCAGACACAATTTTCCTCTCGCAGAAGAAAAGCAATGACATTTAGTTTCACAAACTCATCTTGGAAATTTTTCTGATCTTTCGGGGAAATGATCTTCCCAACTCAAAACTGGTAAGGAAGCACTGCATGCATCAAGGGAACGACGTGCATTTGCGGGTGGCAAACACTGCGATTACAAATGGAAAAACAATACGCAAATAAGAGAAGTTGTTAAACTTCTCGTAATGCGCATGTCACGGTTCCCTCTTGATGATCGCGCCACGTGTAGTACACGCCAGAGATGGAAACGGGTCACAGGTCAGCGGGTCAACATTTTCTTGAGGGTCAAACGGGTTGGTTCAAGGTGTTCCTGACCCGTGTTTGACACGGTTTTCTTTTCGTTGTGTTTTGGAAAAGACAAAAAAACATTTCAAAGGAAAGTGCGTATTGTGGAATTCTGTGCTCGATAATTGTGCCAACGGATTGAAAAATAATTTGTCATACAAAATATCGCCGTCTCTTTCTTCATCTAAGCATGTTTTTCACCGACCGAAAATGCGACTCAGTTGCTAGACTCACCCGTATCACATTGTAAAACGATACTTTCTTTACGTTCGTTTTCAGTGCGGCTATCAGGAGCAAGACACAGCCAAAAATAATGCCTATCATCTCCTTCTCTGGTGATTCGCTCTCTCACACCCCGTGTGTCACATGACAAGACTGAGAGTTACTTTTCACATTGCATCTTTTGCTTTTGAGCATTCAGACGTTTTCGTTTGAAGTGCTAACATCCCATTCCATTGTATGTCGTGTCGAAATTAATGCTTTAGTTGTTAATACGTATGTATGAATTTAATACTAAAAAGATTCAAAAAGGCGTCGAGGCTAAAACAATGACTGCTTGTTGAAAACAAAAAGAGGAAAAGTGAATGCTGGAAGTTGTTTCGTCTCATTAATTAGCCTGAATGTGTTTCACAGCAACACCAGTTTTCACAAGCCTGTGATGAGTTGAAAGTTTGCAAAATGTGAATGTTGATTTCATGAGTGTTCCTTCCTTCTCAGGGGCAACGATGAAATCAACATCCACATTTTGGAAACTTTCAACTCATCAGAAGCTTGTAAAAATTGGTGTTGCTGTGAAGTATATTCTGAAGGTTGCCAAGTCATCAAGAAAACAGCAAAAACTGGCATTAAGCATACAACAAGTTACTTTATTCAAACATTTAGACTGTAGCAGCGTCAAAAGTAAGTGGGACAGCCTTAACATTTCGGCGGAGGGAGTTTTTGACTCTCACAGATGTGTTTTTAAATATGTGTAAAACAGTTAGATTATGTGAGGAACGACAGTTTGAACACTTTCTGTAAGTGAGTAAATTATACGTTCCCGTAATACATTTGCATGATTTCTATATAACCTACGATACCCAACGCAGAGAGACTTTTTGAACTCCCTGTGTGTGTGTGTGTGTGTGTGCTGTATATACACTGAAGTGCCAGAAAAACTGGTACACACGAGCTTATGCAAAATACACAGCAACGTCACCTATGCGCGTACTCGGTTGCGTCCGCCAGTGCGCATATAAAGCGATAGACATCCTTTCCAGCTGTGAGAGCTGTTTTCGGCATGAGAATGACAAGAAATAACGATTTAAGCGATTTTCAACGCGGTGTCAGAGTTGGCGCTCGTGAGATGGGCCATAGTATTTCGGAGGTAGTAACGAAATTCGGATTTTCACGGACGACTATTGCAAGGGTGTAGCGTGACTACAAGAATTCCGGCAAAACCTCCAACCTACGATACCAGTGTAGCCGTAAAACGACATTGGGTGAACGTGACCATCGTCGGCTGTCAAGAATCGTTGCACGCGTATCGCATGCAACACTCTCGCAGATATCATCGGAATTTAATGCTGGAGCCTCAACAAGCATCAGCGTTCAGACTGTGCAGGGTATCCTGCACGATATGGGCTTTGGGAGCCGACACCATACTCGAGTCCCCTTGCACAGAGCTATGCGCCTTGCTTGGGCAGGGCAACACCGCCAGTGGACACTTCATGACTGGACACAAGTAGCCTGGTCTGACGAGTCGCGTTTCCAACTGTATCGGGCAGATGGAAGGTTTCGTGTGTGGCGCAAACCCCATTAAGCCATGGATCCCGCCTGTCAACAAAGAACTGTACCGGCTGGTGGGGGGGTTCCGTAATGGTATAGGGTGAATTTAGCTGGACTTCACTGGGACTCCTGGTACGTCTACAAACGTCTGTGACCAGCCAACACTATGTGCGCATCCTTTCTGACGAGGTACACCCAATCATGTCCTGCATTCATGCTGATGGGTTGGGCCTGTTCCAACAGGACAATGCACTTCCACACAAGTGTCGGAACGCCACATCATAGTTAAAGGAGCATTCATCTGAGTTTGGGGTGTTGCCATTCGCACCCAAGTCCCCAGATCTGAACGTGATAGAACACATTTGGGATGCCATGCAATGCGTTATAGAACACAGGAGTCCGAGACCTCGGAATACACCCGAATTGTGGAACGCTCTGCAGGAAGTATGGTTGCATTGCATATTTCCAGAAGCTAGTGGAGTCCATGCCCCGTCGTATTTCTGCAGTCCTGCGCTCCCGTGGCGGACCTACCTAGTATTAGACTGGTGTACCAGTTTTTCTGGCACTTCATTGTATACTGTATATATGATTATGTGTAATTATATATTCAGTTCATATTTTATAGTTCCAAGTAAATTTTAATGGGAGTCAAGTCCGGGTCCGGTCTGGGTCGGGTCAATTTATGTGATGTCCAAGTTCAAAATTTTTGGCCCGTTTCCAAGTCTCATGCAGCACGTTCGATGTCACCTGCTGCTTCTCTTAAAAATTCCTGATGCACGTAAAAATGGCACTGCATGGTTGATATTTGGAAGCCTTCCTCTTTGGAATTTCGACTTGAAACTGGCCACTGCAATTCGAAAAATAATGATAAACGATCCGCCAAATTTTGAACTATCAATTTTAATTTTCCTATGATTTATGGCTGCCACAGGCAGTCATAAATCATAGGAAAATTGTGTTCCTCACAAGTGTGCTCAGGCCAGTGACGTACGATGGAGCCACGGATTCCTGCCTAGAATCAGTGGCTCCAAATTACTGACGGGTGGCTGCTTATATCCCATAGAATTGCTCACGTGTGTAGTTAAACAAAAAGTATTACAAATGCCTTTCTAAAGTAACAAGTTTTATTTCAAGGTTTTCCTTTTTTTCTTCTTGTTCTTTTTGCTGATGGGGAATCAAATTCCCTTTACCAACTTTATGCTGCTAAATATCAGAACAATCATCTTCCTTTTTGTTTACCGCATTAAGCGAAATAAACTATATCGTTTTTGTTGGAACTATTTAATTTCCCAGTTCAATAGAATATCCAGATACATCCATGAAAAATAATTTTATTGCTGAGATGAAATCGAAACAGAAAGCGAAATTTTCTTCTTCGGGTGCCGCGATAACTTGATTTTCTCAGTTCTGGGAATAAAATGCTAACATCACATAATATTGTTAAGCTAAGAATTTTTTTCTTATTTTTGTTTCGTAAAGAAACGAAACTGATAACACAGAAAATTGCAAGTAACATCGACAGCAGTTTATTTCATCCGTTTTAGTTAATGAATATTTCATACGGCATTCAAAACCTCGAAGGCAGGCTTCAACAATGGGCATCAAATTTCTCTCCTCTTTTTCTCGCGAATCGCTAACCCACACCAGAATTACGTGACTGTTATTTGCGTTCGATGATACGGAAGCTTCAGTTGTTAAATGTGTTAAAAGCATGAATACAGTGTATAAATTATTCATTAAATTAAATAGAAAATATGTGTGAGTATCGTTCTTTACAGGTTCTCTATTGATCAAAACTTAAAGCTGGGAATGAGGTTCATGTAAATATTTTTTTTATATATTTCGAGACAGTTCATGTTTCTTGGCTTGGATGGTTGGTTCGTCGCTACTTCGATTTTAAAAACTCAAGAGTTTATGAAGGAAAATGCACCAAACAGAACCTCATGGTTTCTTTTAACGTTTTGATAGATTTTAAGACGGTTTCAGGTTGTTTAGGATCGTGCGTTGAAATAATACTAAATGTTTAAGCTCAGTATTTATATTACCACTAAAAATCTATGAGAGACTAATATAGCAATAAATGGAGCTTTCGACAACATGTTTTCTTTTATTGACTGCCTATTTGTTGAATTATAGCTCGCTCCTGTATGTATGTATGTACGTATGTATACTCATCATCAAAAAAATAGTTGAACCCAGAAGGACGTGTCGGATTGCAATGCTATTTGGGAGAAAGGTGAAGGTTTCCAAGAACAATACACAATTAAACATTGAGACAGTTATGGGCAATATCTATTGAGCTACACGCCAATAAGTAGTGTCTCTCAGTATGGCTTCGGGTCGCCATGTTTGTTCACACAGTATGCCAGATGTCTCGGCATGGTGTTGTACAGGTCCCTAATGGTGTCCTACGATAGATAAGCCATCCCATGCAGCTTGAATCTTCTCATGCAGTTCCTGTAGATTGTGCGGTAAAGGTGGAATGTGGATAGCGCGTCCAATAGCATCCCACACATTTTCAATCGGCGATAGGTCTGGCGATGCGTCTTGTCATGGCAGGGTGTCAGGCCTTGAACGCCAGCTCTCCAGACAGTAGCAATAAACGGGCGAGTGTTGTCCTGTTGGAAAATCGCGCCGGAGTGAGCGTTCAGAAAAGGTAGCGCCACTGATTGCAGGACCTCATTAACGTAACGTTGGGCTGTCAAAGTGCCGGTAATGAACACCAAAGGTGATCTGCCATCGTAAGCAATTGCACCCCACACCATGATACCAGGACTTTTGGACGTGTGACGCTCGACAACAAACCGTTCATCTTGGCGCTGACCACGGTGATTTCTCACACGGATTCGTTGGTCGTCTCCTCCAAGACAAAATCGGGACTCGTCACTGAAAATCACCCGCTGCCATTCTGAGTGGTTTATTGACAGTCTGGCACGATACCATTGCAGTCTTTTGCAACGATGCAGTGTGTTAAGGGCAGTCATCGTAACGTTCTGCGTGCATGTATCCCTACGTTGTGGAGCCGTCTACCAATGATGCTGGCACTAATCGGACGATGCATGGAGGGGCACTACTGCTCGCTGAATATCCGCAATCGTGGCTGTTGGGTTACTTAGCAAATGTCGGACAACTCGTCGGGCCTCTCTCTCCGTGGTTCGTCTATGTTTCCCAGACCCTTAATCTCGCTGCTGCGTGCCTTGTTCTATCCGCTGCCGCCAATAGCGTGCTATGGTGATACCCGCACGACCAGTATGGCGTGCAATACGGCGATAAAACCAGCCCGCTTCCTGGGGCCCGACGATGCGGCCCCACTCGAAGTCAGTTCCTGTAGTAACTGCTCGAATTGCTTCCAAACGTTTCTCCGAGGCATACTTCACTTGCAAAAGATTAAACCAACACAACAGGACGATACAGAATGGCAAGCTCGCGCGACGAGACTACCTTATATAGCTGGTCAGGCACAGCGCTACGACCCCTCCTTTCTGGCGTCACATGCGCGACCGAGCGTTATACTTGAGTTATTTGCATGTCTCATGATGTCAAACCTACCCACCAAGCTTCATTCCTGTCAGTTGCTTCATTCTGGGTACAATTATTTTTTTGGCGATGAGTGTATAGATAGTGTTACAGTGGACACCCCCCCATCCTAAAACCTGAAGAAAACTCTAAAATTTGTCCGCCATGTCGCGTATGGTATGAGGCAGCTAGGAATCACAGTTCGGCAGGCTCACATGTTCTTTTACAGTTCACAGCTTTTTTTTTATTTATTTCTCATTTACGTTGTTTTTTTCCTTTCGGCTGTTCTCTAAATTAATTAACAAAATTGCGGGATAGTTGGGAATTCGCTCCAATGCTTTTGAAGGCAAGAAACGCAATATTTTTGCCATTTTGAATTGCTAGACCTTACACATAGCCCTGAAGTGAAACATAAAAATTCCTATCTCAAGTGTCTTAGAGGGGCTGCAAAACGAACGAGGGAAATGTGCTTTCGAATGCGGATGGAAGCAGCATTGTTCGAAGTGGTTTTTCACTTTTCTTTTTTTCTTCTTTCCGCTTGTAGCTTAACGCTGTGGTCCGTATGTTTACTTCAGTGGGTGGGCCAAGAGACCCTCAGCAGACACATAACTCTGTCAGCAAGAAAGATACTCTGACGTCTGCTAGGGACAATAGGCAATTAAGAGTATAGAATCGCCGAAAAGAATAGGGGGTGGATTCGAACGTTGTTTTCGGTCAGCAGTTGCCGATATACGCTTAAGGTAAAAGCACGTCTGATTTCGCTCGGCCGAGAAAATTAATCTCAGGGCTGACGGTCGCAACTCGATAAAAAAAGGGAAACAAAACCTGCGAGGGGCATATTTGAACTGCGTACTGAGGCAGGGTAGATGTTATGCTAACGGAAAGGAACTGACCGAATTGGGAATGAACGGTCAAAAAGGACGGAAGGTAGCGACGGACGGAATCTACTATAGCAGCAGCGGAAGTGAGGGGTGCCACTCTCCAAGCAGTTGACGTTCAGAATTATTTCTTCACGACAACAAAAATCATTTCCCAGGAACACAGAAAATCAGTCTCGGAAACTGCAACAGCAGATGTGAGAGGGGCTATTTTGTTTAACGGCCACCTTTAAATCTTCACAAGAGTGGATCCGTGTATACTCGCATCAGCGCAACAAAGTGCGGCGTGATATCACCATTTTAATTGTGTGCTTCATTTACATCAAGCGTCAAAGTGAAGTGTTGAATCATCGGTGCTGCCACATGGTGCAAGTGTCTGTGTGTGTGCGTGTTTTTTTTTTTGTCGTGTGATATTACGTGATGCACAACGGATTTGCACAGCAAAGTCACGAAACTGTAAGTAGATGAACATTTCCTTTTTTCTTTCTTCGCACATCTGCGAACTTGTGCCATCCCGACACCCAAAGCTGCATGGACATAGATGCAGTAATGCTGTGTGACTGAACCTCAGAGGAAATACCTGCACATACAGATTTCAATTTCTTACCGGGCCCATTTCCTGATTATTTTTTTTTACATGAATAAGGGAGAGGGTGTGGCCACAAATTCCGCTGGGCGGGACAGTTTCTTTTAACTTTGGTTCAGGGCCAAAGCGAGCGGAGAAGGGATCTGCATGTGCATGCTTATTAGATTTAGTTAATTAACTTTGGCAGTATTTCGCACCTATAATCTTATACCGCAAATTAACGTGCTTGTGTATTTTGGGTCGCGAGTATTTTTTAATGTGATCGTTTGCATATAATTTTCTTTTCATTCTCTAAGCAATTGTATATGAATATCACCTGCAGCTCTATTTAGTGTGTAAACGAGTAGTATCTCTTGTTCAGATAGTCCGGTGGAGACTCAGTCGGCTGCGTCCTCCGACAGTAAAGTGTGACACCGTATGCTGCCCACATATGAGGGGCAATTGTCTATGCGCCTAGAGAGCGCCGCATCTGTTCAAATCTCGCAGAACGTTATTAAATGTTGTGTTGTGTATTTGAGAATCATGTGTTATTTGCGAAAGTGAGTGTTGTACTGGCTGGTTGGGGATTGAATGTACCGGAGTAAGATCCGGACCACTACACTCAGTCACGAATTGGTGATTGCGGGTGAACCTCATCACAACTCTGATCCCAAAGTATCATTTTTTTTTAGATTATTTTATTTTTTATTTGTTGTTGTTATTTTGTTCACAAGGTGGATTCACTCAAGCCTTATGCTTCGGGTCATTCTTCAACTTTTCATTTTTTATGTTCTGGTGTGAATCTTTGAGTGCAGCAGTGCACCTGAGATTCTCACCTGGTGCCGCGGCCAACTAAATTGTACTTCAGGTCCCAAGCACCGTTACCGGCCGACTCGGCAGGAACACTGCTAGTGCCGTGTAACAATAGATAGATAGATCACCATCAACAACAATTAGTACAACAAAATTCGAATTGAATAAAAAATTAGTAACTACAAAATTCGAATATTCGAATTCAAATACTATTCGAATTCGAATTTAGTAACTACAAAATTCGAATTGAATAAAAGATTAGTAACTACAAAATTCGAATATTCGAATTCAAATACTATTCGAATTCGAATTTAGTAACTACAAAATTCGAATTGAATAAAAAATTAGTAACTACAAAATTCGAATATTCGAATTCAAATATTATTCGAATTCGAATTTAGTAACTACAAAATTCGAATTGAATTCTTAATATCACGGCAAGTTGATTTTGCACGTGATCACATTGAGATGTCAAGGTGATCGCATGATAATTTAAAAACATTGGATTATCAACGACTCCAGTTCTATTTATCCGATCGACAAAATTCGAATTGTAATCTTGAGATGTCAAAGTGAGAAAGATTGCATCTAAAAGCACATACTGCCTAAGTAGCACCTTGTTGAAAATTTACATATAGTTCCGATTTTTAATACCAGATATCGCATTAGTTTGTAAGAAAAGCTTCGGTATGAAGTTTTAAACTAACCGTCGAATAGCACAATCTAAATCAAGCCGTATAGAGAATAACAAGTGTGCCGGAGAAAAAGAAATTTAAAGTTTACACGAAAACAACTTTCCAAGTTCAGTGCTGATTACATTACACATTTTGCAAAATATCGATTTATCTAACGCTCTAATCTATAATATTGTTAAACAACAAATATTTTGCACAGAATGTTATTTATCGCGAGGTCTTTTGAAAAACGGCAATAAATAGCATATAATTTTTAGTTCTAACATGAATGAGTTCTTACTAAATAAGGTTTTACTACGTTTCCTTACAGAAATCCGGCGTCTATTTGATTTTTTTTTCAATCTGTTTCAATTGAAAGTTTCACTCCGTCGTAGGACAGGGAACATTCCCTATATATTAATATTTATTTAAGGCTTAAAAACAACCGTCTTAGGATGGGCTATAAGCTAGTTACTAATATTATTACTAACAAAATTATTATTATATTCAAATTGGCTGCCACGTAAGATGGACGGCTGTTTAACTACACACCACACGAAGCAAAAGCAGCACTGATACTCCCAACGCTCACCTGGATTGTGAAAGGGGGAATTGTGGTCTTATAATGCGGGTCGGATCTCTATTCCGCAAACCGGCGTTATAACCGGAGAGCGGTATATTTAGCAAAATATACGAGCATTTAATTTCACTCATTTTCTGTAAAGTGCCAGTTATGAAATAGAAAATACAGCGGTCGTTTAGGGTGATAACAACAATTCAATGTACTTATGTTGTATAGCACCGATACTAGGTCTCTTCTTTTCTTGAGCTTTATCACCTGTAGACGTTTCGCAAGATTTAATTCGTGACGGGAATGGATTTACTCTGATTAGATCTGAGTTCGTTCATAGATTCCCCAAGGAGCAGTGGAAACAGGGTCATTTATTAAGGAAAAAACAGCTGTAATCATGTCTGCTAAAATGCTGGATGCCGCACTTTGAGCAGCAAACTTCCCTCCATTCACACACACACACACAAACGCGCGCGCGCGCGCGGAATTTTTTTTTTTTGATTGGAGGTTTAACGACCACCGTGAGCAACTCAATGGGCTATAAGCAGTCGCCCGTCCCTAATTTAGGGCCACTGGTTCCAGGGAAGGGAGAGAGCCAGTGCCGTAAGACAAACACAACATCCATGCCTCACCGGGATTCAAACCCGGACCCCTTACGGACGAATGATCAGAGGCCAGCGCCTTAGACCACTGCGCCACCGGGGCGGCCCGCGCGCGGAATGAATGACTTGCCAGATGAGACACTTTTCCAGAGTGAAACGTTCGGTGACTTTATATTTTCACGTATCTTTCTATTCTAAAAAAAAGTACCTGCCGCGGCCTCCGCCGCTGTTTTAGAATATTCGCAACACTCGCGCTTTCTTAGCTAGCAGCGCAAAAAAAGTATTGAACACAAAAATATGAAATTTACATCGTTTATAGAGATTTGTTCGGAGAACGCGCTGAAATAAACCGTTTATCGATTCTACAGATACTTCAAGAGCTATTGTATTTCAAAGTTGAAGTCAGCAAAAAAATTGCTATCAGTTCCCGTTCCGGACACAGCAACAGAACCACGAAAATGTGTAGCCATTGCTGCATTTTTGCACCTCGTCGCCCTTGTTTTTGAATTTCGATGTAGTTTACGAGAAATTAAATTTTGAAATTTCACAAAATTCTCTACTTCCCGATGGGATCCATCTTAAAAAACGGATACATGGCAAACTACAAATCATAATGCATGGCAATTTTTACAGCATAAACTCACAACTATCATCCCTCTTTTACAAAAAAAATAAGGAAAATGGCATTTACTGATTTTTAAGCATTTTTTAAAGATGCAAAGTAAAATTACGCACGGCTTACTTTATCTTTATAGTTAATCACATAGGAAAGTTCTGGTCCCGTGACCTGCTGTCATGGTGACGCAGCTATTTTTAGCACTCTCTTCTCATTGGGTGAAAGGCCGGGCTACAATCAAACTGGTAACGACGCAATGCTTAATGACGTAGCGACGCTTTTAAAGTTTGGCGTTTTCCGCCGACATATGTGAATACCTACATAAATATAGGTTTTCCTCTCGTATGTAAAACGCAAAGAAGGAAAATGCGAGGGTGTTCGGCTGCGAATTGTTCAACCACTTCTAAATGACTTAGAGATTTGAAAATTGGCATGCTGATATGCCTTAAGGTGCGAATACCTGGAAAAGTCCGAAAACCAAAAAACAAAAACAAAATGGTGGCTTTGGAACATTGTCTACTCGAACTTTTCGCGAGTTGTCAGGTCACTTTTAAATAACCTAGAGATCTAAAAATTGGCATGCTGGTAGGTCTTAAAGTCCGGATACCTGCAAATGCACAAAAAACAACAACATCGCTTTGGAACTTTGCTTGAATTTTTCTACCACTTCTACACATAAAAAGATGTCTGAAAACCAAAATATTCAAAATGGCGACTTACCTTTACAGTTTTAAAATGCTGCTAGGTTTACAGATCATTTTGTCAGAATCATTGAAATCCTTCGAAAATTTCAAATTTTGATTTAAAATTAAGTGGCGCCAAAGCCTGCTCCGTTTCACGTCAAATCGTATGCATTGACGTCATGATGCTTTTCTAAATCGTAGAACAGTTACTGATTTTAAATTACTTTTCCTTCCCTAAATTACTTCTCCCTTTCTTTAATTTTATGTTCAAAAAATGATTTCATAGATTCACCGTTCGTAGAACGGGCATGATTGCTAGTATCCTCAAAAAAAGGATACCTTACTCTTACTTCTTGAAATAGTTTCTTTTGGAATGCATTAGTGAAGCATGCTTGACAGAGTACTATTTTATTACTTCAACACTAAACTAAAGGATTTTAATAAATAGACATGACTAATTCTTTATCTACTGCGTATCTTAAGATGTTTCGCGCTTAGCAGAAGCTCACGAGTGGTGATGTGAGAAGAAAACGCATGGAACCTTTCCACGACAAGACAGGAAATTTAATTCAAACTTCTATTCAAGACTTCCGTACCATTTCCTGTCCCAAAACCGTAAAGCAGAGTTTCATTATTCCTTAGCGCAGCTAGGAGTACGGATGAAAATAAAATACGTCTACGGAGAAGATTGCGAAGAATTCTTCAAATTCGGAGGAACTTAACATGTCTTTCAACACACCCACAAAAAAAAATCATTTCTCGTTTTCGAAATCGTGTCACTCTAACTTGCAAAATGTTAAGAAAACAATATTCACTTAATGAGCCGCAATAAATATCGCTCAATGTAACTGCTGAAATCTAACCTGAGCAATTTTAATTTTATATACTGCGCAGTGTTTTAGGTATTTGAATGACTATTTTATTTGTAGGTAGCGTAACTAGTTTGTGTCTTAAACTAAACTATTTGATGAATAAACAACCTATGTCATCAATTAATTCGTCGAATATATTTTTCGCATTCTAGAAATAATTGCATGCATAAAAGGCTAAGGGTAAAGGAATCAGCG
This sequence comes from Macrothele yani, assembly GCA_039090855.1. Lineage (NCBI taxonomy): Eukaryota > Metazoa > Arthropoda > Arachnida > Araneae > Macrothelidae > Macrothele > Macrothele yani. Next base: position 118,315,900 of record CM076993.1, read on the forward strand.
AAAACGCACGTAACGCCAACTCACGAACACGCTATACTCATCAAATGGCATAGCTAACACTTAATAAAAAAGCTCGTGCATCAACATATAATTCCCAGACCCATATCAACAACACTTATTCGTAAATTCGCATAAATCAAAAACGTCCATCCCTTTCGTTATTCCAAGTATATCGCCATTAGATCCACTATATTCATTATCTCGATTTTCAAGGATGTCTGTTTTTCCTGACCCACAGTCATAGCTGCTAAAATATACAAGCTCTTCGGAGAAGTAATGTGCCGTTCAGTAAGAAAATATTTAAGGAGAAGTGATGAAATTTACATACGATTACGAAAACTCAAAAGGAATTTTAAATAGAGGTATACATTACATCAATGTTTTTTTGATTGGGGGTTTAACGACCACCGTCAGGAACTCAGTGGGCTATAAGCAGTCCCCAATTTAAAGCCACTAGTTCTAGGGAAGGGACAGAGCCAGTCCGGTAACACAAACACAACATCCATGCCTCTCCGGGATTCGAACCCGGACCCAACTCCGACGAATGGACACAAGCCATCGCTGACGCCAATGGTGTGGCTTACATTTAATATTCTGCACGCTAAAAATTATTTCAAATGGTAATATTTTAAA